>OX235279.1:65138750-66338750 GCA_944472155.2 Trichobilharzia szidati
AACCGAAAGCATGGTACAAAGTGACCCACGTATATTCGCTCTCGACATCTTGAGAACATCATTTATTTGTTGCTTTGTTTCAATTCCTTGGCGATTGCACAATGCCCATTTGTTTTATTGAAATGTCTTTATTTTAAATATGATTATGCACTGTATTAGTGTTTTATATGTGTTGCGAAAATACTGTATTTATACCAGAAGCCTTAGATAAAATTTCCCATCAAATATTTCGAAGTCTGTTGAGATGAAAATCATTACTCATGCATAACGCTTTCACCTCATATCGCTTGACATCAGAGATCACCCACAGACTTAAACATCACAAAACAGAAATCCTTCGTACTTATAAGCAGGTGCGATCGCATGGATTCTGCCGCAGAATTACGCTGTGGTGTTGATACGATTCACGTGGACTCAATTTTGGAAGAAGGAGACATGCTTCCCAGAAGCTATCTTGGCCAGCGAAATCTATTTCGAAATTGCCTGCACAAAATATCAAAAGTAACGTTGGTATCGGAGTTATCGTGGAATTCAGGAATGTTACTAGCGATTCTATCCAGTGAGGGGGCTGCTAAAACTAGAGTAGCATGTGACAATTTGATACTTGAAGTTTTTCTATGCGTGAACAGACCGGTAATTGTCATTCGTTTCTCAATGAGGCTGTCTGACTTCGATGAATCCAGCAGCTTCGTCTCCACCTTTCTATTTCCAAAAACTATCGCCTCATTAGAAACTGCGCGCACCTGCCTGACCACTGTGGTCATGGAAATCGTCTGTTTGCTACCAACAGTGCACAAGCATTAGGTGATTTCCCCACTGTTGTTGAATGGTTGGAAGTGTCACCATACCAAAATATGTTTAGAAATATGTATCCACAAGATATGTCGATTAGCGCATGAAAGCGATAATGGCCAGAAGTAGTAGACATTATTTTAAAAGGATGAAGTCAGTTGATAGAGTAGATATCGATTCCTATTTCAGAGTGTCTTCTGGATGTTTTCACTCCACATATTTACCTCCCTTTGGTAGACTTAAATGATGAGGTATCAACAGCTTTTTTCTGTGTGGTTTGTTTTTAAATTCATAATTGGGAATGAGTATGGATCTTAACAATCATCTCAGTACAAATAGTTTGGATTTTCCTGCACGACTAAATGTTACATATTAGTAGGAATTACCTTCATTCTGTTTCACTCTTATACTTATCAAAACTCTATTGATTCTCTTCACTCATTTTCTTGTCTACCTCTGTGTGCTATTTGGAACGTGGCAACTCGAACTGCTGCACTTCGGTGCCAAGTTCTATGTTGAATCCAGCCAGCCAGCCAGCCAGGAATTACCTTGGGATAGTTCGTGGTCGGTAAGCGACAAGGAAATACATCATTACAGTCGTAAAGGGTGTTTCTTTTAACCTCAAATACGAACATTTATTCAAGAAGAGCCAATGAAATGCGGTAAAATAACAATAAAATGATTGAATGTTTTGCTGTTGTAGTGTTACAGCATATCATTACTCCTTAAATATTCAACCATAGGGTTTTATAAATTAAGGTATTAAATATTTAAGTATCGGTAGACAAATAACAATCTGTAGTGGTCCATTTGTGGTGTCATCCGCATTTCATCGCCTAGTAATCTTTATCCAAATTCCTGATAAACTAGATCATTCTGATGTGTTAGAGGCCAGGTCAGGGAATGCTTTGTAAAGTCAATATAACTTGTTGATAAGTTCTCTGTCACTGTTAGTTATTTGATTCTCAATGTTATCGTTGCAGTTTGCCTTTATAACATTTGGAAATATAATTGAGTGATTCAAATATTTCCTTATCAAGTTCCTTGTAAACCCCATGTTTGTTTACTTGCTATCATTACTTCTGACGAGTGTATTCACCAAGTTGAATTGACGTTTCCTACTTTTTTGTGTAGTCAGGCAATACACCACTTCATAAAAGCATCCTTTCCAGAAACGTTCAAGTAACTTCATTACTTTTAAGATGTGGAGCAGAGGTCAATCAGTGTGATCGTGAGGTGAGTTTCGTGTAGTGCTACTTATGTTGCTCTTCTTCTGTATATCTCTGTGGAAGTTTGAACTTCGTAATGCCTAGATATTTTTCAAGTGGAGTAGTGAGTAGAACTTGAGCTGTACTATCTCATATAAGGAATGCTTAAGACCATCAAGTACAGACTGTTGTCATTAATAATCGTTTTAGAATTGACGGATTGTCAGCTAATTTTTAAACCAAAGAGAACAAAATAACCCACTCGCGAATTTTGTGGGTTTACACAAATTCTTCGGGAAACATGATACATTGTATGCTCTTCTCCACAAAAATTTATACCATCATCACTGAAGAAAACAATCAACACATACGAATTCCCAAACCTAAAGGAAAGGGAGTAAGAGCTTCTAAAACATTCTTTATATGAGCTTCGAAAATACCATTAACTTTTGATTTAGTTGTGTTGTAAATCAGAATCAGCTACAAATTTTCTCCATTATTTCAATACTATCAACTGTTTAGAACTATGCTGACTCCAAGAAGGTGAAATCTCAGTGGTGTTTTGTGGTGAATAAGGCTGAGCGAGTATGATGTGTTTTTAGAGTGTTGTGTGGGCGACAGTTGATGTGAGAACTGCCACTGGAGGTCACCGAGACAGCCAAAGGTTAAGGCATTAACAAGAGGCGTTACAACGACTCGTACTGGAGCAAGTCGACTAACAGTGTGGCCATCAGAAAGAATATTAGGTAGCAGTAGATGAGTTTTCAACGCACAGCTTAGCACAAAAGTGCAGCAGTTCAAGTCGCCGCACATCATATAGCACACAAAGATAATGGATTTGACTGTACTGGGGAAAGAAGTACACACTGGATAGCCAGAATTAAGTGATTCTGGTAGGTCATGAAGTGTGAATGCATCTACATCATTGAGGTCGGTTTCGAGTCATGTCAACGAAAGTCTCCATCCACTGATTCTTAGTGACTTGAGGACTTGGGCAGAGCAGTCTGCTCTCTCCCCACCCTAGGTGAGTCAATCAAACAGTTAAAGGGTTCATGGATTGATACCAGGTTTTGATTTGACCACCCCTAACTCTTTACCAACTTAGTTATAGGTCAGCTTACATCGCTCATCGAAAAAGACGAAGGATTTTCATTCATATCACGTGTCTTCCTTGCCTAACTTTACTGCCGACCTCATTGCTTTTCTCCGTATTATACCACTTAACATGACGAATAGAGCAAAAACACCTATGGTCAAAGACAGTTAGCCTCTTCAAGTCCTCCACTTTCAATGACCATGTCTCGCAGCCATAAATGGCGACAGACCGAGTTGCTGCTTCTTAGAAACGGCCTTCAATGCGTAGCCGGATACCACATCAATGACAACACTAGTCGTTTGTGAATAACGTCGAACCATTAAAGTCAATATTGCAAGATGTATGTGTGAACAGATAGTCGATAGATTATAGTACAAAACACGCGTATGTGACAATATGCATAAATTGAGAATTCGATCACAAAAGAGAATTATCATGAGTAAGAACGACTATACAGTAATGAGTAGTCCTGATCAGTGTTCACACTGAGTTTCATTTAGTCTGATTAGAAGCTCCACATGAGCAAGTGATAGTATAAACAACAAAAAGAGAATATGCGAGAGAGGGTTATGTGTGGGTGTGTGTGTGTGTGGAATAAAGTTATCGTTATTATTATTTTTGTGTAAATCAGCAATTCAATCCATAGAGCACCGGGCTGCTAAATCAGTAACCATTAGTTCGAATCATAGAGCAGATCAAGTTCTCGTTTCAGTTTCATGTACAAGTCTGTGAGACAAGGAATAACCAAATGGACAATATATTTGTCTTTTCTCACAATCACACCAATAAAAGTGTTGTCATTTAAATAACCCCCATCTGTTTATGCTTGTTTCTAAAACAAAAAATATCTTTTTCTGTTTTCATTTCATAAACAACGGTATTAAAAGGGAAACACAGGTTTACACTATGCCTCCTGTAATGGTTTCTATAAGTTAGTCAAGTGTTTGTGCTACTTTGGAGCCAATCCGAATTCTCAGAACAAAGTGAGTGCCTTTATTAGTAATATTAATATTATCGTTGCACCAACTTTTGAGTAAAGAATTTAATGATCAATCACACTCAGTCAGTTAGTTAAGTTTAACGCTAAAAATGTGATAAAGATGGTGGTAATTTGAAATTGAAGATTAACACTACATGTGAAGATGGATATTGCAAGTACAGTGAGTGTAATATACTATTTGTTTATACATTTTCGTCTGATGTGTGTTTAGGCTGTTAAAAGGGTGCTGGTAGAAGATAGTGTTTAAGATTAGCAGTGGCAGTCCACTCTCTCATCACGAGGCTCTAGAAGACTCAAGACCAACAGAAAATTTGTATCAAGTTACCAGGATATTCTAGAGTGAGGAACGGGAGTTGAGCATTAAATAAGTGCGCAGAAACAATAAATAAATAAATAAGAAGCAAATAGTGCGTAAGAGTTCTAAATGATGATGACTAGAAGTGATCAGATTAATAGTAGTAGTGGTGAAGTTAATGTATCATAGCCAAATCCAAGGTGTTTAATAAGTTGTCCCTCAAGAACCAATCACATACAGGGACTGCTAGGAAAGGTCATTGCAAATCAAATCATGCTTGCACTTTTGGACTTAGAGGAGGTAGATAGAGTACTCCACTTATTCGCTGGATACTTTTTCTGTAAATCTATACTGTTAAGTAGGGTTATGACATTTTAAACTAAGGTTTAGTGTATAGGGTTAAGGTTAGGATTGGGATTATAGTGAGATTTAGGAGTGGGTTAAATTACATTGTCAGAAATATCAATGAATCTGTAAGTACCATGAAGTACAGTCACTGCATTAATGCATCTATCGCGTATGGTATGATTTCTTCATACATCATCTGTGTAGTGACAGGGAGACATTCTTACAAAGCATAAGTGACAAATTTGTGGTGTAATATCATGTTTGCAGTGATTTTTAGTGCATTTTTCAACGATTATGCAACTTTTCTGCATCTGAATTCTTATTGGTTTTTCGAAGTCACTGTGGTTTTGGCTATGATAGTTTAACTTTGCCCTAAAGGGTATGCAATGACATCATCAAAATTAACTGAAGTAACCGAATTGGAAAAATTGTCTACATGATAGGGAGAGCTTGATGAGCGTTTCTTTCTGAATACGCGAGTTTACTTTAAACCGTTTAATTGACATGCCTTAGTTGATACCTAGTAGAATGGGACTAACTTGTGCTTTAGTTATCTTAAGTGATGTTAAAAGATCAATTCTGTGGTCACCATTCGCACCTCCTTGATAATCAGTTGATGACTTTGAAACCACGTAAGTGTGGTATTGACTTACACAACTAGGCACTTCCAACTACTTCTGTATGTTGGCCTGTTCAGGACGACGGGTATGCTACAGAATAAACTGTTTCGTCGCTGGATTATGATACAAATTAAAGATAACCTCTCATCATCAACCTACGTGAAATGTTAAGATGAGATGACTGACAGACGTGTAACAATTATTGGTAGGCTGACGGTATGTAACGTCTTGCTAAGTCAGTCAAATGCAAAGGATAATGAGTGAGCCAATACTGATAACGATGAAAATAATAATAGCTTTATTCTGAAAGACGTGTTCATAGACAACACAGGATCTCTAGTGTGTTTCATCGTAAATTATTTACTTCTTGTGCATAATCGATAACACATCGTGTGAAGCAATATCGTCCCATTCGAAGCATGCTGCAATGTTATTCTCCCATTTACTTTGAAAAACCCACAGTGGTGGATAAATACCAATTTGAAAATGTGTGTGAGCATAGATTGCGATTCACAGACGTAACTGGATAGTTAAAACAATACAAAGTGAAGTAAATACGATGCATTTTGGTGGGTATAAAATTTAGGTAGCCCAGTGATTCAAGCAGACGAAATGTATTCATTCTAATGCATTTGAATAAATTGACTACGTGTCTTATGCCGTCAGCCTTTTTAATACAACAAAGACGGTTTCACTAGAGTTTAACCCGGATAAGTAGTAGGTAGGGATCTCTGCAGTGCTAGAAGACAGTTTCTACTGTGCAATTGTTATTATTAATTATTCCTTACCATCTGCCTGAACGACTGTCTGACTTGTAGAATAAATTCAATCGATCATATTTTGGAGTTCATTTAATTAACAGTATCAATTGTCTGACGAAAGAATTCATTCTCAGTTTCATTCTCACAAAACTTTAAAGCGAGGAACAAATGCTAACAAAGTCGAATTTAATGCATTCATCAAATTTCGGCAGATTTCCTGAGCTAAATACTCTGTATACAGTGTTGTATATACACTGTGAGAAATAAACAATGATATGTAACTAATAAACTACAGTGGATCAATCACGTGAAACGAAAGGTCAGAATATTTTACGGGTCAACCTGAGATAGATTGGATGTGGAAGTGGCGAGAGAAATGAAAAATTACGTCATCATAATACGCAAGTGGTTGTCAGAGCGAGAACTCGAAAATGCTAAAAGTCGCAAAATGAATAATAATAGTAATACTAATAGTAATAATGTTAATAGTGAAAATGTTGTAATGAGTTCAGTTAATGGTAGTGACAAAGGTGGTTTCGATTGGAACAGTAATAATAATAATAATATATGAAGTAAAGCAATGGTAATAGTAACAGTTGACAAGTGGAAGATATTAGCATGGTAGGTTCTAAGCAGTCACGTCGTTATTATTATTATTACGACTACTTTTTACTATTTTTCACTATTGTTACTACCATTATTCAGTTTGTAATCCCTAGCATTTTCAAGTTTTACCCCTGATGACTCATCATGTCTTATGGTAACGTATGTGAACTATAATCAACTATGGTTTCAATTTTTCATTTCTTATGTCCCTTTGATTTCCTATCAGTCTGAGCTTGACTGGCAAAACATTTTAAACTTACGTTCCACATGACTGATTCACTGTTTCAGAAGGTTGTATTGCGCAATGCGAGCTGTAATCTAGAAGGGAATGAATAAGTGGAGATGAAGAAAAAACGGAGGTTACAATCATGTAATAAGTGTGGAATATGACTAATCAGTCTAAATGTACAAAATGGATAAGAGAGTGGAGTGCTCACCTAAAATCTGCATCAGAAAGGCAATGTTATCATTAGAGAATAAAAATGATAGTAATAATTGTAAAATAATTGCAGTAAACTAAAACACTAAACGACAAAACGAAAACTATGGGAATAATGATACTCACGCCATGGTATGGCGAGTGATTGTATGTAGTGCTTTTCAATACAGAGATCCGGTATCAGTGATTCAGCCATGTATGAATGACTTATTTGGAGTCGTCATTATATTTCATAGTTATTACTACCACTATTATTGTTTATTAATAACACTACATTTCCGATACAATTTTATGGTAACACCTTATCGTATTTCCATTAGCTTTTGTCCATTTAAGTTGATTAGTCGTTTTCCACACCTATTACGTGATTGCAACATCCGTTTTTTCTTGACCTCCACATATCCATTCGCTTCTAGATTACAACTCACATATGTAATGCATAATATGTACATTTAGATATATATATATTTGCGTAGATTTAATTGACTTTGTGAATTCCTTATTGAGTATAAGTGATTCTTCGAAAAGATAATTTCACTTGCTATTACGTCTTCTTTTGTTTATAAATCAATATGAGAATTTTCTGTTCATGATTCAGTGTAGTGAATTAGTCACACATTTCTCTACTCACTTCTCATAGTATATATAACCCTGTATGTCGAGTATTCAGATGAGGAGTCCTACTACAAGTAGATTCTGCTTCATTCACATTTGTCGACTGTTTTAAATTAGTACAAGGAAATGAATTTTTCCAACACAAGAAATTGTTGAAGCGTAGGGGGAGATGGTGAAAAGGTGATGTTCTAGCGCTACTTTCTTTTCGGGTGCCATGGTAGCTTTTATTATTGAGCATGAAGACAAACTGAGGTTAAGATCTCACTGTGTGATTGTTCACATTCGAAATGTTAGTCCTGTTTCCAGCTGATTGTCTGCCAATTCTGTCTTATGCGTTGTGGATAATGCAAACTTCTACTTCGTATTGTTGTGCCTAATTGATGATGGTACATCAATTACTTTTTAGATAAATTGGTTTATAAATTGCTGTTGAATGACAACACAAGTGTTTCACTTGATAGTGTAAGTATCATAGATAACTGATGTCAATAAGTTGATAAGTTTCTGTACAAAGCTTTACTCCTCACATCCAGGAAAACTATTGTCTCCATTAATGTTATGGGATGAATTTTTATTATTCAGTCTTTATTCATGTCTTGTAGAGGATTAACGGCATCACTTGACGTCCTATCGAAGATTCAAGCGCCTAATGCATGTTTGTCCTAGCATACTATCCTACTAGCGGAAATTCAGTAGTATGCGGATACCAATAAAAATAAGTAAACGTGTGCTTTCTATTTTTCGAATCTGACCATCTAATCATCCTGATCTGTAGTAGAGTTGAGAACTTCGATGGTGTGTTCCATGTAATGCCCCTACATTGCACATAAATGTGCATCAGTAAAGTGTCTCGAGGCTCTCTTGAAACAAAACCTTGTTATACACTCTTTATGGTTGGAGAAAGGATGCGTAAATTCTTTCCATGCATCTGATACTCATGTCTTACATTATTAAGAGCTTTGTGAAAACAGAACTACACTGAGAGTATGGAAGGAAATTAGAAAACGTGGAGGAACTACTTTTCAATGGAGAACTGGTGATGTGGATTGTGTATGCATTCTGAAAAGAATCATATGAACTTTTACCAAGGTGTGACGGAATAGTTTGACAAATATCAGGTGCCCGGTAAAAGATATATATGCATATACATTTCTGTATTTGCAAAACCTGAATGTTATAAAGAGTGATTCCGATAGGCAGAGTAAGAAATAAGTCGAAAATCCTCACGAAGAACTGGTTTGATACTATGAGGTTTCCTAAACAGAGAGCAACTTCGCAAGAAATAAAAATATCTTACACTTATCCCTAACGAGCGTTAACAATGTATTAGTGGAGGGAAACAATTGGAAGTGTGTTTATGAGTCTAAATGTGTCAATCTGATGCTATGTATAGGAGGAAACATCCAGGCGAGTGGATAAGAGAGTAAAACAACATGAATGTTGCTCTAGTATAATTTCCGAGACCCCAGATACTTAGTGACTCTAATGCAGGGCTCTGCAGGAAAGACTTTGCGCCACATACAAGACTGAATACCAAGGGTGAACATATATGGGTTTATCCAAATTCTGGTTATAAGCTTTGTTACTGTCACCTTCGATAATTTAGATTTGATTATTTTCCTCCGGAAGATAGCTTAAAACTTTGGAAATAATAATTAAACCATACTGAAACTCTGCAAACATGTCTTGAGTATTATGACAAAAGAGTCAACATCGAATAAGATACGAAGGTGATGAAGTCTTGAGCGCACAAAGCTTAAATCTTAGCACGAATGTATATATCTTCGTAAAACATAGCTTGTCAGGCCTTTCTAACCTATGAGCTTTTTAAAACAGCTTTCCAACATCATATTCTTGGCTATTAACGAGTATGTAATGGAGAATTAAGCTACTGAAAACGTCCTACAAGTTTTCTACAGACTTTTCCTTCTGTTCTTCAGTGGATTTGATCTGCATGGTTAAGTGAGCTGCTAGATTCATTTGATGCTAGAAGACGGGCATAACTCGTTCCAGTCATTCCTTTTATCGGCGTCAAAACTATGAGCTGGGTGACCGAGTACAACCAGCCTCAGTTATGCAAGACATATCATATGGATCTCTTTAGTCGGTCACTTGTGTGGTAGACAATAATCGGTGAATAATTTGACGATTCTCGAAAAAATTACTCGTCATCGTTTGGTGTTGCATTCTAGCTTTCTAAAAGCGTTTTGAGGTTAGGCACTGTTCCAATAGCATATTACTTAAATTATTTCAAAAGATCAGTCATAACCACAACGTTAGCTGTGTTCAAAATCATTTCCTGTCGTTCTTTTCATTTTAAAAGGATGGTACCACCCCATTGCATTTAGCTGCGCGATATGGGTATAAGAAGTCTTGTCGGATCCTTGTGTGTTGTGGAAGCGATATCAATGTTCAGGATCGAGTAAGTTGAAGCCAAGCAATTAAATGATTTTTAAAATATATTTGAATACTCAGGTAAACATTAAATGATGATAACCCACTGTCCAAAGTCAAATGGGTTAATGACTTTTCAAGTTGCACAGTAATTTATATTTGTTAGTTGTTTATTTTGCGTAGTAGTTGTGGTGATGGTGGTGGTGGGGGGAAGGCGAGTGGTTGTATGGTGTAACTACTTTGAAGGCAGTTCATACAAACTGACAACACCTGTAGATGCAATAAGAAACAACAAGCACTTATAGGCTATCTCAGTTGATGCACTAGATTTTAAACAATAGGAATTCTGAATTCTCTGCCCGAAATGCGAGCAGTTGAGTGTGTGAGTGATTGGGTAAGCGAGTAGTAAGTTCTCACTGCGTTCGACCACCGGTGGGTGCTGAAGAGTCCCAAGCCGGGACGAAACAGATGTCTAGTACTCTCAGTTGGTCTTCCAATAGTTCTCTAATCGATGTCAGCTCATGATGAAATCATGAAACCAATCAAATCCCCACAATCCAACACTTGAATGGAAATCATATTTGTAGGACAAACTAAGTCGATAGCGAAACAGAAAAGAGGGTCTGAGCCAAGCTTTCCAAAAGTGAAATAATATTGTTGGAACCAAGTTATTACTGGATATAAGTTGTGTGGTAGTCACTGAATACATATCATATCATCATAACATGTTACTGAACGACTTTTTGAAATTCTACTACACCACTTCCTTCTGGGGTCCGTGCTAAAAATATTGGCTAGAGTAGCAGCGAAAGCATCATGATTATACTATTCTGTTCAGGTAACACATCACCACTGAAGTGAGTTGAACCTTGTTGCCACGATCCCGGAGGGGATTTGTTCGCACTGAATGAGAACTGTTGATATTGCCACTAACGCAATGATAGCCATCTCCTCAGTGAGCCTGTGTTTGTCATCTGGGTGAGCGGAGGAGAATATTGACCTTCCAGTCAACAATTTTTAGAGTCTACTTCCAGTCTACCTGGCCTTACACTAACACTCACACACCATGTCTTATGATTTCCACATGCGACCTCAGCATTATTGCCACTAGCCTGAAGCATGGTGAGGACATGCTAACTTTCGCTTTCATCGAAAGAAGACTTACCGGCGGACTGACTTCCCGAAGGCTTCCGCAAACTTGCGTCATCCGTCGACGAATTGAGGAGTGGTTTCGATTCCAGTGGGGAATAAGTCTACATTTCGTGTGCTTTACAGGTTCAGTGGTGATGAGGGTGTATTATTATGCGGTGAGGTTGCTAGCCCCATACTCAGCCTACCTCTTTTCTGGACCTAGGACCGACTAGTAAACAAGGTGAAATTATGAAACAGCAGTCCAATCAGATTTTCTCATTTATGAATATAAAAAATATTTTAATTTTGTATAAACTCAACTCTGTCGTGAGAATTCCATCTGTTCTTCCTATCATCGTGAAGAATGCCTAATCAATCAGTCCTGTTGTCATTAATTTGTTTTTGTGATTTTCCCAAATGGTCATAGACGAGTATCGACATTAGAGAATTATATTGCACCAAGTTTTGAGTCGCTTTGTAGACTTTATCGATTGACTTCAGTCGACACGAGGAGTCTGTGTTCTGAGACACTCATCAAGTGATAGTGAATTTCCCTATGGTCTCGCTCGATATCATGAATTTATGTTTACTTTACTCTACTAATTACAGATTTAGTCCTCAATAGCTGTTTTAAGTTCACTATGGGTTTAATTGAAAGATATTATACTAGTATATTTTGCATTTGATCATCCTCTTTTTCGACGATTCGATCTACACTCTAGCATGGTGTGGAGTGATAAAACTCTTGACTATTATTTTTGTGCTACAATTATTGTAAGGTGACATACTTCACTCAACAACTGAAATAGAAAATGGATAATTCATATGCATATGCATATATATGTGAAAAAGCTGTAATACACCTTGTAGCCTAACCTGATGAATTCATTGGAAGATTTTATATTCTGTTTACTAAGCAAATGGGTAAGCCCTTGTATCGATTATAATCCTACGTGTTTACATCGCACATGCGTTTGAATGTGCTAGAGTATGCAATTAAAAATTATTCACTGTGTCCCGAGACTTACGAAATCGTTTATTAATAACTCTGCTAATCTCTCTTAGTCTAAGTGTGTATTCCGACTGACTAATGAAGTGTCAGGATTTAGACAATACCTTAATTACAAAAAACTGACCGAAAGCTTCGTAATTGTCTGTAGGTTGTCAGTTTGTGTAGATTGAGGTGTACACAGCATTGGATTTGTAAGTCCATTATTTCTTGTACCTGTCCAGTAAGTAAGATGAACGGTGTGAATTAGTTAAAAGAGAATAGTTCTAGAATGAAATGGTCTTTAATACTTTTCGTTCATTCTACCTTTGAAAGCACAGCAAGAAAATAAACTTCTCGCCAAATGAATGAATATGCACAATCAGCAATACATCAGATTTTAGATTTGCGCGTTGGTTTCTTCACAAATTGGTATCAGCTGAAAGAACTGTCGAAAATCAAGAAGTACTGTAAATTTGATTTTAGAAGTGGCTAGGGTGCGTCTTCAGCATGTCAGTTTACCGACATCTCTGGTCAACAGTGTTTACTTTAGTAGAATTAGTTTGGAAAATAAGTAGGGTTTTTTAAGTCAAAATATAGTGAGAATTCATTAGGTCTATGATTGTTGAGTTGAGCCACACAGATTGTGTGACTGAGGTCCTCAGGGAACTTAGAGACTGGAATCCTTTCACGATTGTGCAGATGTATTCACTCTTTGTCATTTTCATCAAAGATTTTTGTATTTCCCAAAGAATGGAAAAAACGCTACTTAATGCTAATAGCTTTATCAAAGTATTTATCAAACCAGAATTTACAAAACCTCAGCGTATATATAACAACTAAGTCATCGTCCATCAGCATGGGGTCATTTTTGCGTTGTCAAGTTGGCCAATTGGTAAAGATAACAAAACCAGGTGTACATTGTTGGATTTGATAAGTGTATGAAATTATAAAAGCAGCGTGTGTTCACATAATGAAATTTCTTATCACATTCGTGTTGACTTTGTTACTTCATGTGGGAGGAAGGTGTTGTAACTAGGTCGAATTCTGTTTCATTTCATCATTCCTATTCAGACAATTTGGATTCCACTCGATATGAAGTGCTTCTGATATTAGACGTTCTTTATGACTTTTGAAATTTTTCCGGATGATGATTTCAATATTGTCAAAATCAATTTTGTGACCTGATTCTATGACGTATAGACCACCTATGGCTGATGATTTTTCAGGCTTTTCTAGTTCAACTGGATTTCTCAGTGGTTGATTAGATGCTCCACGGTGTTCATTTCTTCTGATTTTGATTTCCCTCTGGCGATTTTTGTCCGACGTATATTGCATCACATTCCAAGCATATTATTTCGTAGACACAATTAGATAGAGAATCCTTGAGGATTTGGTCTTTTATAAGGACAAGGTTGCTTTGTAGTGTGTGAGTCTGATGCTTTGAAGAAAACTCTGACGTCGTGCTTATTGATTACTCCTCTGATATCGTCTGACGTCTCTGATCTATATGAAATGACGACTGTTGAGGCCCATGTCTT
Source organism: Trichobilharzia szidati (assembly GCA_944472155.2). Classification (NCBI taxonomy): domain Eukaryota; kingdom Metazoa; phylum Platyhelminthes; class Trematoda; order Strigeidida; family Schistosomatidae; genus Trichobilharzia; species Trichobilharzia szidati. Next base: position 65,152,585 of record OX235279.1, read on the forward strand.
CGGAACACGTCTTCGACCATACTTAGTGTCAGTGTTGATGAAGGTCTTTGAGTAGTTATTTTGCTTGAGAGTCTCAGTAATGTTTGATATTTCTTTTCCCTTTCCTTCCCATCCGTTATTGAAGGCTGCGCTCGTCTAAGAAGACTTGAAGCGACTGATGACTTTGCGCTGATGGGGTGTGATGATCCGAAGTCTAAATATTCGTTGGGGTGGGTTTTCTGCCTGGATATAGATATATTAAAATACCCGTTTTCCCTCCTCTTAACTAGGCAGTCTAGAAATGGCAGTTCACCGACGTCTGATTCTGCTTCCGAAGTAGACTGAATTCTGGGAGATGGATTGTCCAGTTTCTCCAAGAATAAAATGTGCAGATCTCGTTTCAGCACTAGGAAAGTATCATCAACGTATCTTAACTACATGTTAGGCTTGCGTATGCTTGAAAAGATGTTATTTTCGAATCGATTCATAAAGAGATCAGCGACTATTACCATCTTTGTTTATCATCTTTAAAATTGTGAGCACTTTCTTTTCCTTCTGTCCCGATTGATTAACAGGGAGGTACAGGGAGAACAGTGGTTCACCATGCTAATTAGGAGTAATGCACTTCGTAGACACTTAATTAAGTCTTCAAATTTTCGAAAGGTATGTTGAAACCCATTTTGAGTTAAGGAATGTCAAGGAAATGCAAGAGCGAATAAATTCAGTTTCAACTGCTGAGTTTATGAACTACTGAAAAGTCATGAATTAAAGCAGGACTACATGGCCATACACTGTTTAGTATTCAGTTGACGATCAACTACAGATTTCACTATATAAGCCTCAATGCATGTTGTTGACGCTGCTCACCGTATAGTGGAGGACTTGCGAGCAGGATCCAGTCCTATATAGCATGAGAATAACTGCAAACTGAGTAACTTGCTGATGAATGATGTCGATCAGAGTCCTTATGAAGGCACATGTTTCTTTACTGATACCTCTTGTGAATGGATATTAAAAGGGTACAATTTTTAAAAAACTTCTGCTAACAACTTTATATACCCAACTGTTGGCTAACTTCCAAGTTGTTTTTCTCTCTTTCACCACTCATGGTCCCTAAAATGTAACACTTTTCTCTGCTTAAATCCATAGTTAGGTCAAACACCACTGCACGTTGCAGCACTTCACAATCAGAGGCGTATTGTGACGATGCTGTTAAATTTCCACGCTAGGATTGATATAGTTGACACTGAATCAGATAATCCGATGCATATTGCAGTATCAATGGGACATGCTGACATCGTGAAGCAATTATTACGAGCGAACAAAGACAGATTGGAACTGGACTGTTTTTCTCGTGATACTAGTGGACCAAACGAGAATGTAGATATACGTCAGATGACTAATGCTCAAAATAAAAAACCAGTCGATATCGCCTTGCGCCAACGCTGCCCTGAAATCTTAAGGGTTATTGGGTCAGATTTCACGGAAAAGCATGAAGTATCACGATATTCATATCATCGTCTGCATCCTGCTCGATTGGTATTGGAAGATATTGAAAATCTTCGAGGAAATTCAATGAATGGAGCAAACAATGACATGATCACAAGCCTCTCAAGCTCTAACGGTAGCGATGATACAACTTCGTCTGAGGAGGACCTATCAGCAATGATATGCAATCAGAGATACTCAGATAGTAAGAATTTGGTGAGTCTTTCTTCCGCTTCAATTATACAACCGCTATTTTGATTCATTTCAATGTATTTCGTCTTTCTAACAGTGAACCTCAATATGTCAGTAGCATAGAAAAGTATGATGCATGAATTAGGCATACAAACTAAGACTTTCCGTCACCTGTTACACGCCTGCATGAGTTCAGTTACAGTGTCTTGATTAGTAAGTATAGTGTAAATTCTTGTCGCCCCTTTCACGACTAGACATTGGCACAATTCCCACAAAGTCAATGCAGTTAAATTCCCCCTTCACTTCAAGAAGTATTGTAGGTGTTGCACGCCTGTAAGTATTCCTATCTGTCGATACGTAATGATATGATAAATAGACACTCTTTCTTGACTTGGGTTTTGGCTTAATAGTTCTAAGGTCAATCGCTTCTGCCGTATGCAGTAGACGAACACAGAGTCTCCATAATGGATAAGATTTTATTTTGATAAATCACACAGAGCTTCGGATGGTTTTTGTCTGTCCTTTATTTTTTTATTTTTTTTCATTACAGCTTGATTCCACACTGCATTTTTTTTGTTAGAGGTATGGAATTTTCAGCATGTGATATCGGTAGCCCAAATTTTACAGGCCGACCATATCAGGTGTGCGTCGACAGGGAATCGAACCGCGGACCACATACATGATCGGCAAGAGTCTTCACCACTGTACCACCAACGCACCAAACCTAGCTCAGTGGTAACGTCACTGACTGCAGCACTGGGTGACGCGGGTTCGAACCTCAGAAGGGACATGAGTTCCTTCAAGGTTGCAGTTACGCCTTGCTGATGAGTGCCAATTAGCACGAAACCTAGGTCCAAGGCTTCCTGCCGATTGCCTCCAACCATCTAATACCAACAATTCACGGTACACCGTAATGGTGAGCCACCTAGCAAGGTGACCACATTGCAAACATGACTGATAGAATTCAGTCTGCACCGAAGATACGACTAGACACATTACACTAGTTACTGACTAGTGTGCAATCAAAAAAGATATTCTCCTTTGTTTGTTACAAGATAACATCATTTCTAGGCGAATATTACCCATCCTTCCCTGTAGTCGTTTCAACCTGGTTTTATAATACACATTAATATATGTGCTCTGATGGTAGACATTCAATTTGTGTTTCTCTATTGACTGGAGCTTTTTGTGCTGTATCGACACCATGCACTAATTACTGATGGATAATCTCAGACTTTAATTGAGGAAAGCTGATTCCAGTATTACTACTACTGCTTCTACCACTACTATTAATAATCATAATTATATTATTGCTGTTACTGATACTTCAAATATGGAAAAGTATTTCGTCTAACACAAGTCAGCCGGCGGTCAACTATACGGCTTACTTGTGCTCTTAATTACCATTGATATTATTACTATTATTATTATTATTAACTCCTTACGTTCCTAGTGAATCATAAGGAGTCAGTAACACATCTCCATTCTATTGATAGTATTTCATGACTATAAATTACCCAGAGTTGAAGAACAAAGAAGACTGAGATATTTCGGCCATCGTTTACCTTGGAAGTCTTGGTCGTAAACGAAGGAAAGTGACTGAGAAATGGTGCATTTGGAAGTGCACAGCACTGACCAATATATACACGTTATGAAATGAGGTGGTCAACATTAAATGTTGAAGATGCACATGAATTAATCCCCGGTTGATAAGCAATCCGCTTTTCTATTGTGTCCACTCAAATTTATCGATCAAAAATGCAATGTGGTCACTAAGTAATGTGGCATAACACTAATGTACATTGAAGTATCTTGGCATTAGTCCTTAGGAGTTGATGCGTGAGAAGTCCAACACATAGATCTTGTTTTTATTGGTACTCTTCAGGAAGACGTGCCAAGGGATCTTGTGGCGTATGAGATTCGAGAAAGTGTAAGTCAGTGCCGAAAATGATTCGTTCGTCTTGTTTAGACCGCCAAACAGGTCGGACAACTGAAATACAGACTAAGAAATCATACATGTATGCAGAGTGATCAACAAAAGTAGAGAGGGAAGTGAGAAGTGTTTACCCATTTCACCAATGTATTCTCTATAATATTCTATTAAATAGCGAGCAGCCTCACTGTATTGTTTTCTCTTGTGACTACCTGGAAAGCTCTTCCGTTCTATATGCACCTCAGAATTGGGCAGATATCCGACACAAGTGTTCTAGCTTTTCGCTAGAAATGCAGCAGGTATCTTTTCTGCTTATATTTGTGCGACTAATTTCACCCGTACACCAATGTTTCTGCAGATTTGCCGGTATAAGATAGTCAAATATCTCTTATTTCCTGTCTATCTATCAGTGCCACATCACATATGTAGAAAAGAAAATTTCATTCTGTTCTGCACTATAAAGACTGGTACATCGTAAGCACCTCATTTATTCTCTAGTCTCATTCAAATTTCCACCTAACTGCATGACCTTATATACAGTCTACATATAGCATGTAAATATTGCACTGTCAGTCTATGCATGGTAGAAGTTTATTAACTGTTTAATCGGGCAGTGGAAATTTAGAGAAATCATTGTGTTAAGTGAGTAGGTTTGCTAGTATTTGATTGGTTTCATGCTAAATTTAGTTGTGAACCGATATCATCTAGAGAGATCATTAAAATGGATAGTTGTACAGTGTTTAGGAGGGTCTATTTATCTGTGGTGCAGAGGCGAAACCTTGCTACTGACCGAGCACAGGACCTCCAGGTCGAGAGGTGAGTATATTGCTATTCAGCTATCAGGCTTAAATTGATTGGATAATGATTTTCAACCTTTTCGCGATGCATAATCTACTTTCGTTTCCGACAAACGCCTTTTGAACCTAGACAATCTTAAACATTTTGTTCAAACAGTTTCTCAGTAGATTTACTCTGAAGTCGTGCTGATACTCACTGCTCATACTTCTTATTCCGCTTTCCTTACAGAAATACAAATATATTCATAATAACTTAAACGAGACAGCACCTCCCTCAAACACTGCCGATTCAGCACCGGATGAAGATTTCGAAAAGGATAAGGTATTGTTTAATTTATAAAGATGAATAGGCGTGAATTACATGCTTTGTTACAATTATCACAATAATAATAAATAAATAAATTAATTAAAATGACACGTCACACGGGTTTAGCTGATGTTTTCCTGAACAATAATTTCATATCCATTGTATTTAGACATTGACACACTTGAATTTACCTAAATGAAGTGTTTGGTGTTGTTTCGTCGGATTGAAATGTTTGTATTTTTGTGGAAGTGGATAAACAGGGGAACAGAGGATACTTGTTCAATCTATAGATTTGCCAGTTACTACTAGTCAAAGTAAGTAATAATAATAAACTGACTGAAATGTAGTGAAGTGATAAAATATTCCCAAATCTCCTGTTGTCAGTATATGTAATTGCATTGGAATTGATGAGTTCATATCAGCATACCGGCTTTGTTTACACAAGTCGCATTCTGGTTAATGGTTATCAGGAAAACCTTACAAAGTGAATTGACAACCCGGTGTATGCAATGCACGAAACTCGTTGTGTGACAGATTGTGAATCCAACCAATTATTTGGGGAAAATAGATAAGATGGAATTTAAATCCCGAACCAATTTGTTGACAGTCAAACCAATCAGCTACCCTGAGACTGAAATCTGTGATACAGATTTTATGGTGTAACTTAATCGGATGTACTGAGACATTCATGTGTATATTAGTGTTTCCACAGCAAATCTGTTGACACGAAATGCATATTTTCCGGGTTTTCTTTTAAAAAGCTACGTTAGGGAACTTTTACATTTAAAAGTCTGGCGATATGTTAAGCTTAAAGTTACATGAAACACTTCATTGGAGAACCATTGAAGAACCAATTGTCGCAAAGTGGTCAACAATACTATTCTACCTATCTAGTTAGTGTGCACTCGGTTTTCTTTCTATGTTTAATTTTAACACTTTCTCCAGTTAAACGAATCACCTAGGGAGAGTATCCATGACGAAGCAATAATATCAACTGGGGCACATTTCAAGCCGTCTTGCAATGTGAGCTCGCGCGATTTGGATAACGAATGTAATTCTTTAACTCCAAATGAATCATCTACATCGAGTCCTCCACCGAAAGGAAATACTAAATCGAACTTCTTCAGTCGACTCCTTTCAAAAATATTCAAACGTAAAAAGGTGAGTCAGTGAAACAATAGTATTTCTCTGTGTTCTCCCCCTTCTCATTCTTTTGGAAGCAATCTGTCTTCCTGCATGTTCGTCAAACATTTCTACACACAAAGATTTGAAGCCAATTTAAGAAAAAGGCTACGGTCTGCTTAAATCCAAGTCTATCCTAAGGTTACCAATAAGGCAAACAGAGTGTAACCTTTCATACCACATAGCTTGAAGGAGACTTCTAGCAACTATTCTTTTTGTATTTCCTGCCGAAATAAATAAGTGATTACAACAAAATTATTTGTAGACAGGTATTTCGACGGAAAGTGGTTCACAGAAATTCACCAGTTCATTTCGCGAAACTACATAACAGCACACCACCACATATATAAAAATGGAACTTCCTACTTCATAGGAAGTCCTTCTGTCCATTTCTCAGCCTTTCCCTCGTATCTTTGTTCTGTACCCATTAAACGACAACAGAATACCTGGTTGTTCAAATCCCGGCTGCAAAATCCACATTGGAGCTCCATTGGGTGAAGCATTAGGTACTTTTATTCTGCGCCTTAAATGCATTTGAATCTTTACGAAATGCATACAAGACTCAAGCGGGATTTTTGATTCCACGTGAACTGTACAACAGTCCCGGTCTACAAAATTCATGCAGCAGCTATCGATAATTTCTTTTTGTAGTCTTCTAGAAGTTGTCGGCGAAAAGTCTTGAGATCTATTTGTATTCCCACAGATAATCATCAGCAGCTAAGCGGTTTCGAGAAAATAGGCGAAGGCTGTGATGATCTTTGATGCCCTTTTGTAATCCTCGCTCACGAAACGAGGAGTCTGAGTGTTTCTATCCCGAACTACAAAAAGTGAGACGCTCACAAGTAATCTTCGCAAGTGGCTTTTGTGTTCAGTAAGGAGACTGAGCTTGTCGGAGGAACATATTGAAGTTATCCACGGTCTCAAGTGTCAATGAAATAACCCTAACCACGGTTATTATGTCTAAGAATTTAGTCTAGATAATTACTAATTTCCGACCAGCACTAACCTCAAGCAAAATGGAAGATATTGTTTCACATGATAACTACTTATATGAAGCTGACATTGAACTGAAACAGACCGCTAGGCTACAAGATTTGGGTGCAGACAACCGGTTAAAGACCTCTGATCCTTTCGTAACATCCATGTGTTATTTTATGCACATCTGTGCGTGCATCTGAATGAAGGTGAAACCGAATTAACACACCAAAGGCGCAACATTTTCAAATATCTCATGAAATTATCATGTTTGTGTTTTGGAACCAGGGGACCTAACGTTGCAGAAATAGTGGTGAAGACAGTTAATGATAAGCAGAATCCAAGGGTTCCCCGAGCCCAGTAGAGGTGTGCAGTGTCATCTAGACTGATGTATACAGGCAGAAAACTTTCGGTGGGCCCTAAAAATGTTGAGAAGTGGAAAATGACTGAATGAAATTACTGAGAACGATGTCGTGTGACTAGACGAGATATATAAGACTTATAAGAGACATATAAGGCTTAATAACAGAGACTTCTAATGAGAACAAAACTATATTAATTTTTCTGAAGACAGTGCTGAAGCATTTCGGAGTGCATTACGAGAAGTAGCTACAGTGGTCTACAGCTGCTGATCAGCAGTCAAGATCGTGAGGCTGTTTCAAACGACAAATGAAGCAACGATGATAGACCTGAGAATTGCATGCATGTTTCGAAACTGTAGTGACGAAATACAGGCGAGATTAAATAAGACAATGTTTAATGCATTAAAATGCAGCATAATTCCCTCGGACTGTTGTAGATGGTGGAACATTTGGGTTCATAAGAAAAAGAACAAACCACCCACCCACCAAGCATAAGTCTGAGTGTCTGCATTAAATTTTATATCCCAGCAAATTGCACTTTTCTGCACTTCTTTGGCTTCTTGTAACCCATGATTTGGTCTAATGTTCTCAGCTTTCTCATAAGTCCACCTTACTTTAAAATCACTCGCTCAGGTATACTGTATCAGAATATGTAACAAATAATCCAATGATCAGTCAGTCCAGGTCCTCAAACTCACCGACTAACCTACCCTTCTCACCACCTAGTTTTCAGTTTAGTCTCAGTATTGTCCCTACTGTGAATCTGTCCAGCTGTGTAAATGCTTTCCAAGCAATGATCAACCTCCTGTCATATTGCTAGATGCAAACTTATAAATTATTACCATACGGGATGGAGCATTAAGCTATTCGTATTCGTTATCTACGATCATTCGTTTTTCATCACATTGATTTCTAATATTCTAATCTCTGACAAAGTGATATTAATTGTGTTTGATGCTGAACGTTAATGAAATCGATTCTTGCTATCTCTGTTTTAGAAATCGTCAGCCAAATGAAGATGGTTTACTCTCACAATGGCATGGCTGCGATCGACTTCAAGCAACAGATTAGGCTGCGATTGATAGATCCTGCTCTTTATATCGTGTCTGACAGTTCTTATTTTTTATGCTTTGTTAATTAGACTCACGTTTTTTTCATAAATAAACTCTTCAACACACTAGTCTAGGCTTTTCACACTTTTTAGATCGGTTGATAAACTCATAATATACAGGGAGGTGAACTTTCTGGAAAATACAGTTGTCAGACATAAAACGAAAATTACAAATCAGTGTCAAAAAGAAGTTCACAGAGCCAGGAAGCGAGAAAATGTACGCATTACTGGAATTTATAGACGTCAAACTGAGAATCGAAGTATAAAACTTGAGCACTGTGGTAGAGTGTAACTCCATTATGGATAAGAGTTGTGTGAGTAACTTGATATGATTATGAGCAATAATTTGTGCTGGAAACGTCATCAGTTAATATTGTTGTGTAACAATGTGTGATTTATCAAAATAAAATCTTATCCATAATGGAGCCAAACTGAAAAATCGAAAACACGATATCGATTGACACCTAACAGCTTATCCAAATCATCCCTCACATCACGAAAATGGAAGTCAAAGCTGTACACACGTGCTCTAACCTATTTCCCACGACTTGAAAAGTATACGATAATTTTTCAATATTAGAAATGTGCAATGCCGCTAGACACATACATGTCTCGTTCACCAACAGAATAACATACATATCCATGCTACTGACACTTCCCGACATTAAAGTGCTGGTCAGGCTTGCATGTTACAGTGAACCAACGACTTGATATGCCGGGAACTAATGCTTCTACTGAATTATTATGCTAGCGAATTTCAACAACCATGTAGAGACGTTTAGAGGAAAATGTGAGACCATTTCTGAGAAAAATGGCTCCTTTATTAGCTCTCAGGATAGACGCTTTGAACGCTGGAAAGAACACTTTGAGGAACAATTTAACTTGCCTGCAGCCACACTGAGCCTCCCCACCATCCAGCACACACCCGAATGGGATATAGACACTGGCCCGCCGTCTGTAAGTGAGGTCACAAAAGCTATCTGTAATCTGAAACGAGGCAAAGCGGCAGGACCCGACGGAATTATTCCGGAGATGTATAAATATGGGGGTGACACACTAGTATATAGTTTAACTAAGATACTAGGTAACGTCTGGGAATCAGAGACGGTTCCATCAGACTGGGGTAAGTCACTTATTATACCAATATTCAAGAAGGGAGACAAGTCCTCATACGATAATCTTAGAGGAATCAGCCTGACGAACATAGTCTCTAAAATCCTAGGCTCAGTAATCATGCACAGGCTAAGTCGAACTCGGGAGGAACAAACGAGGGAAAATCAAGCAGGCTTTAGGCCAGGTAGAGGGTGCATAGATCATATCTTCACTCTCCGACAGATCCCAGAACATAGACACACTTTTAGGCAGCCAACAATTGCCATATTTCTTGACTTGAAGGCGGCCTTCGACTCCGTGGATCGAAAGGTACTATGGCAATGTTTGACTGTGAAGGGAGTGCCAAGGAAGTACATTGCACTAATCAAGGCACTCTACTCAAACTCACGTACCTGTGTAAGGGCTTGTGGGGAATTGTCATCTGAATTGATAACAACCAGTGGTGTCAGTCAAAGATGTCCACTTTCCCCTTTTCTGATTAACTTCATCATAGATATGCTAATGGAAGTATCCTTAACTGAACTTAACGACTTAGGAATCGACTTGTTACCAGGGAATATTCTTATGGACTTAGAATATGCAGATGACATAGTCCTGTTAGGGGAGGTTGCTGACAAAATGCAGAGTCTTCTGAACACATTGAGCAGCAATCTTCGTATGTTTGGCATGCGATTCGCCCCTGTAAAATGTAAGATGCTGCTACAGGACTGGACTACGTCAACTCCCAGCTTAGTGATAGAGAATGAAGTGATAGAACATGTTGACCACTTCACCTATTTGGGAAGTTGTATCAGCACCAACGGACTGATTGACGACGAAATCTCAGCACGGATCCAAAAAGCTCGAGTTGCTTTCGCTAACTTACGCCATCTCTGGCGTAGGCGTGACATCCGGCTATCAACCAAGGGACGTGTATACTGCTCAGTATTTCGCTCCGTCTTTCTCTATGGCTCTGAAACATGACCAATACGAGTTGAAGACATGAAAAGGTTGACTGTTTTCGATCATAGATGTCTACGATCTCTTTGTCACATTAGGTGGCATAATAAAGTAAGTAATGTTAACGTTAGGCGTAGTGTTGGGCAAAGAGGGAAAATCAATCGACGAGGCTATAAAGTTACATAGACTGAGATGGCTAGGTCACGTGCTGCTCACGCCTACCCATCGCCTCCCCCGACGGGCATTACTAGCTGATATAGGTGCAGGTTGGAAAAGAGTAAGTGGTGGCCAAACAAAAACATGGCATCAATCCATGAAATCCTTGACAGTCAAACTGAGCCAGGTAGGGAGATGCAGACTTCCGTGTTGGGGCCCTCGGGACTCTAAGAATCAGTAGCTGGAGACACTAGGTGACATGTCCCAAAACCGTTGTCAGTGGCGCAGATGTATTCAGTCTCTGTAACATTTCATATTCCTTTCTACCATTACTCATTCTGTTTCACTCTTATACTTGTCAAAACTCTATTGATTCCCTTCACTCATCTTCTTGTCTACTTTTGTGTGCTCTTTGGAACGTGGCAACTCGAACTGCTGCACTTCGGTGCCAAGTTCCCTGTTGAATCCAGCCATCCAGCCAGCAGACCTCCTTCAATGCATAGTCAGATGTCATACCAACAACAGAGATAACGCAAGTTGGGGAATGCAATACTAGCCTCGACTTAGAATACAGTGCATCAGTCGTGGCGTTTTACTATCTCAGTGATCTCTTTGCCACTTAACATATTTCAGACATAAAGCTTAACTAGTTAACGGTCAAAGTAATGTAACAAGGAACAGTTTCATCGACATAGAGTATGTGGATGACATTTTCCTCCTAGGTGAAGACTCTGACAAAATGCAGTCTTCCCAACAACTTGAGCAGAAATCTTCGAGTCTTTGGAATGGTATTCGCCCCTGGCAGATGTAAGAGTCGCGTAGTGAGCCATAGGCTGCTTGTCGGGTCAGCATCCTGAAGATGTTAAGAATGAATGCCTTGAGGATATTTGTGACATAGCTTGTAATCGTTGTCAGTGGCGCGGATGCATTCATTTTTTATCTATTCCTTTGAATAACTGCTTTTCTATCGTTTGTCTACCTCTGTGTATTGCAACCTGAAAAGCTCTGTTATTATTCAGACAGACAGTCAAATATGGTGAGTGACACTATTCCCGGACTAAATTCCACCTGACTTTTCAGGGTTCGTTTCTAACCTGGAGGTTCAGACTGTATGGTAGTCAAGTCAACCTTATATGATTATCACAGGAAGGCTTGTCTCTTCTTATAACCGGGATAATCAGTGATTTTCACCTGTACCAAACATTACCGATTATCTTAGTTAACCCAGATAAAATTTCGTCACCACCATTGTTAAAAATCTATGAAAAGTCGTCGCATCAGGTTCAGCTGCCTTGCATATTTTCAGATTAAAAACAGCTTTTCCAAGCTCACTTTTATTTGGAGGCCCGGCGTCTAAATACCTCTCAGTTAGGTTTCGGATGTTGATCGAACTGAGCTTGACGGTAGGCCAGTCTTCTATCTTGAGAGATAGTTAAGACGACGTTCTCCTCACAGTTAGTCTCGCTCATCATTTGTCTCTCACAACCAGTTTCTTTGATGAGCTCAAACAACTGTCTCGTGTAACCCGGCGCAGATGTCTTCTGTCTGCAAGCTCGGCCATCATGTCAAGGTAGCAGGCATCGGTCGGGAATTCCTCATTTCATCACGCTCCAACAGACTCTGGAATATGCAGATACTTACTAGCGTCTAACTATTGCCGTACTTTCCTACCTAGAGGTGGCATTCCTTCTTGTGCAATGTAAGATGGCATGGGATTAGGTTGGGAAAGATTTATAAGTGGTCAAATCAAAACATGGCATCAATCCATGAAGTATTTGACTGTTTGCTGGCGGTACGCGGGAAGATTCATACTACCTTGTGGGGCTCTCGAGACTCCAAGGATAAATAGCTGGAGACCATCAGTGACGTGGCTCAAAACCGTTCTCAACAGTGGTGATGCAGTCACTTTTTATGACGTCCCAGTTCCTCGTGTTTCTCTACTTAATTATTGCTTAAACCGTAGATTTCTGTTCATTATGGTCCTATTCTGCCGGAGACAGAACTTAACCGAAAACACCACTATGCTGTATAGCATTGTGCCAAAAATATCACTTAAATAACTGAAACACCAGCAAACCACAACAGCAGGTATTAATCTCCATCCACTGAAAATATATTTACATATTCAATCAAGACAAGATAAAATTTCAAGGTCAATGGAAGCAAACCAAGGAACGAGAAGTTTGCAATTGATTATTGGAATCGAATATCATGTCTGAGAATGCTTCCACTCATTTAAAGAAGGAAAACAAAATAAACACTTTTAGGAATAAGGCATAGAAAGACTCCAGCGTATTTGAATGGTCAATATATCATTGAAAAAAGCATTCAATACTTGAGTGACTAATTGATTTACATATTAAATTATCCTCTTGGTAGAATGTACTCTGCAGAAGTCAAATGATTTGTACTTTATCTGGAGAACTGTCGTGCATCTTCAACTGTCTTCATCCATCTGTGTCTGTAGAAAAAGAAGCAAAACATAATGTTCAGCGACTACATATAAGTAGGGAATAACATATTCCACTTATTTGTGCTAGTCAGTGGCGCAGTGAGCTTTCTAGCCTGGTAAAAGCAGAGATAGTTTATCTATTATGGTTAATCCAGTGATTAACGCACTTGACGTTACTGTTTCCTTCAGTTGAAACATCATGCTATTACAACAATAAGCTACAAGATCAACAGTTACATTAATCCCTTCGAAAAAAATTAATAAATAATATACGACAACTCATCCACGTTGTATATCTTGCAAACACAATTAATGTATTGGGCCTAGAGATCCAGAGTATTTCTTAATGGAATTTGAAGACATGAGTAGATGGTAGCTTGTCCAACAGTACAATCACCACTGTGTACTTCCTTAACTTTTTGGCTAAATCAATTCTAAATTATTAGATATAATTAAATGGCACACAAAATGTTTTTGTAAGACATGAGAATACAATCCGGTAACCCAAACAAAAGTAGGCAGTGTCGAAACAGGTGGTTTCGAAGTCACTCTAAGAAACCAGCGATTATTGTGATTCATCTCAATTTAGTTTAGAAGATTAAAAATCTTGCACTGAGTAGCTGGGTCGCAAGACAACTTTTGACAATGTTTCTAAAACAATCTAATCATTAGGAATTAGAAGTCCGAGTGTTTATCACATTTCATTATTGATTCTCTGTTTCGGCATATGCAAGCACAGGATGGTAGCATAATCCGATGAAAGATTACCTGAGTATAATGACGATAATTAGGATGGAAATTATGAACAGCATCAACAAGTATATCTGTAGGGTCGATAGTTGCTTTGATACTCGCAGATATACTTGGAATTACATTTGAGTTTTGACTACTCCATAACTTTTCAAATCCATCATTATTCAATTGCCAGTCAACGATATCCCAGGGTAGTGGTTCACCATATCCTGCTGACGGTGCATAGCTAACAAATGTTGCTGGTGTTAAACGTGAATCACCTTTGTTCAAGTCTATTCTAGTTGAATCATTTGCTGCTCTGAAATCAACTGATGGCTTTGTAGTAAACATAAAATCGTCATTCAGCCAGTTCGAATCGTTCGAAGGAACATCAAATACAAGGCGAGGTGGATGACTACAAAGATAAAAAAACACGTAAGAATGTAAGATTAAAAATAACTCAATTGTTAGTGAACGGCGTGCGTTCATGAGGTGTAATCTACCTCAGTTTTAAATATGAAGTGTGATGGAACCAGAGGTTTGGAAACGTTTTATTTTTCAAAGTAATAACATCCACGTTAGAAAAGTACATTATGTGTCGCTTTGTCAAAATTCACAAATATTTTTCCATTCCATAATGAAAACAATTTACTTTACTCAACACGCATGTTTTTGCCACACACGCCGTATCAAAACCGGTAATACTTTTTCGGTGGCATAACCCTGGTAGGCTAAGAAAGCGGTTTCAAAACCCGTTGAACGTCCATTGTCAAAGGACAACTAGAAACGTTGGATCAGCAATAAACTCGGTGGACTTCATTCTGTTACGAATAAGTAAGCTTCGGCAGAATCAGTAATAAAATCTTAGAAATGCAAACTTATTATTATTGTTTGAACGCAGAATAACTTGGTACAATATGGCACCAAGAAAGATGCACCACACAATAGTAATAAAACAACATAGATTAAAAGTGAAAATTTAAGTAAAGAACGGATAAAGAACCTCATCTGGAAGGAAAACAGTCATGTTTAACAAGTTCAAACAGTTTTCGTCAACTATCATCAGGAAGGGAAGAAAGAAGGAAATCGCAACACGTTCGCCATTGATTACGATTCTTGGCCATATCCGATAACGTTTCGAGCCGTCGATTCGAGCTGTCTCTCGGACCCTAACCAGGGAGTCGTGACGCACCAACCGATGCTAATCTAGCACAAATATCCTTCATCCCACGACGCCGCGTCATGGACTGACCACCCCTCCGCCTTTTCCATCCCGCCCCAGGGCTAGCGAACAGAGATCTGTACGACACTCAATGAATGGTGATCTCCACTGTGTTCAAACACACGCCGCCGAACCTCAGAATTACTCACGCGATGATGTCATCGAACGCAAGCAATACTGCGGAGAAAGCGATGATCGAACACGCAGAGTCGCCGCACATCCTCAGCTCGGACAGGCCAGGTTTCACTGGCGTAGAGCAAGACAGCCCGCACCGAAGCATTGTATACCCGACCTTTGATAGCTAACCTAACGTCGCGCCAGAGATGGCTCAATTTGATGTATGCCACGCTAGCCTTCATTATACGGTTGGAAATCTCATCCATCACCCCTCACTTATCAACAACTTCAAGTGGTTCACCCGCAAGAGTGAGTGCAAGTACAGGCTCCTGCCAATCTAGTAACAGAACTCTGCACTCAGACTGTGCAAAGCACATACCATATTTACAGACACTGATCGTCAACTGTTTAAGTGCGATTGGGTAGCCTGCGTGCTATCGCACAGTAAGACGATATCGTCTGCATACTCGAGGTGGAGAAGTCTTTCTTCAGAAAGCAGATCTACACCACCACCACCACCACCACCACTAACATCTTTCAGAGCTGACTCCAGAATGTCATCGATGGCAAAGTTAAAGAGAAATGGAGAGATCGGGCAACCCTGTCTAATCCCACTGTTGGTTGGGAACAGTGATGATAGTTGCTTGCATGCCATAACTCTACTTGAGGTGTTTCTGCATAGGGCTTTCAAGATGTTAACAAAGTTCTCAGGTACACCTCTCTCTAACAAGACAATTCCAGAGCACAGTTCTGTCCAACGAATCGAAGGCAGCCCCAATATCAAGAAACACAACGATCGTTGGCCTGCAGTACGTGTGGCTATGTTGCAACAACTGACGAAGGGTGAACACATGATCAATGCATCCATGACCTGAACGAAACCCAGCCTGCTTTTCGCGAATCAATTCTTCATGTGTTTTGCACAGCCTGTGGAGCAAGACAGCAGCCAACATTTTAGACACGACTAGTAGCAGACTGATACCCCTATGATTGCCACACGAATTACGTCAACCCTTTTTAAAGATGGGGACGATAATGGCTTCGTTCCACATTGACGGTACACTCTCTGTCTCCCATACCTTCCTGAACAACCCAGTTAAGGCCATTGTGAGAGTCTCGCCACCATTTTTAAAAAGAGCCGGGGGTAAATTGTCTGGGCCGGGCGCCTTATGGCGTTTAAACACTTGGAGTTGCTTACGGACCTCCGCTTCGATGGGTGGGTCGGTATTAACCGACCAAGGAGCACTGGGGCTAATGACAGCAGACATTGAAGCTGGTGGCCAGCTAAACTGTTTCTCGAAGTGCTCTGCCCAACGTTTCAGGCGTGTTTTCATGCTGGTAATGGGCGTGCCATCTGCCTCAGACCGCCTCGCTGACCCCTCTTGTTTCTTGTTGCCGGTGGCTCGGATGAGCTGGAACAGCTTCCGACTGTTGCAGATGCAACAACTGACTCCATCACACACGAACGTTCTGACCACCAGGCTTCGTGGTCCTTACGTAAACTCTGTCTAATCTTGCGCGTAAGCACCTTTCGCTTATTGCTGGACTCGCTGCCAGCCGGAATGGACCGGCGTTCACCCAGGAGTTTTAAGGAACTCACAGAAACCCAGTGAGTTTTGGCGAAGCATTCTTTCAAGCCGCAAGCGGATACACTCGCCATTTGTATGGCGTCTTGCAGATAAAGTCAATGTTCATCTATACTACTTGGAGGGTTGCTGGCAAGCATTGATTGTAACTCATTCTGATATTTCAAACAAGTAGCAGGTGTTACTAGTTAGCTCACATCAACGTTTAGACGACGCCTTTTATGAACCCCACCAAATCGCAAGACGAACTTGGCACACACTAACGCATGATTGGAGTCCAGGCATGTGCTCCAGAAGGGGCGACAGTCTTGCATGCATCCTCGCCACCGGAAACTGACGGCAATATGATCAATCTGAGTCCAAGTTTGATTCGCGGAAGAAGTACGCCCGGCAGCGCCACGGCGACGGCTGTGCCGGAAGTTGGTGCTGGCTAGAAATGGGTTGTGATCTGCGCAAAGTTATAGTAGGCGGTCCCCGTTATCTGACCCGCGACCATGTCAACTGCACTGACCACCCACACGATTCTCCTATGAGCTTAGACGCCCAACCTGCACATTTAAGTCACCAACTAGCACTACGATATCCTTCTGACCCGCCTTTTTCAAGAGATCGCCCCTGGTGAATCTGACACTTCATAGAAGCCTCCAGATGGACAATATACACGCTAACCTCCTGGCTGCCATCAGCACACAACTGGAAAATTCATCTCAGCGGCTGGACACTGAATCCACTCGACAAATTATTCTGCGACTATATGCGAATGATATTACTCTTGAGGAGACACGTCAACCTTTGGATAAGCAGGCCCACCAACTGTTCCCTACAAAATGGAAACCATCCAAGCAGCGATACGTCTCCGGTCTCCCACCGAACTTAAACGACAAGAAGAGGCGACGCATTCTATAGGCCCACATGCAAACGCTCTTCCACCGTTCGCCGAAAGACGCTGCAAACACAGTACTTGGTGGCAGGTGGAGAGACCCGTTTACATGTCAGCCTTCCACTATAGGAGGCTTCAATGAATTTTGGATAGACACCTTCACACGCCCAGCCCTACCAGACACTAGACCGGTCCAGGAATACCTTCCAACTAACAACGACTTGATCGCCCCAGTTTCAACTGATGAGATCAAATGGGCACTAAAAGAAATGGTCAAATCCGCCGCAGGTGTCGACCGCACAACCGCCAGGGACCTCCAGGAAATCAACCCCACTAGTCTGGCTGGGTATCTTAACACTCTTTTGCTGACGTCTTTTTTACCTTCACCTTTGTCAGCTTCCAGGGTCACCTTCATTCCGAAGACATCACATCCCGATAACCCTACCGACTTCCGGCCTATCTCCATCACTTCTGCTGTTACGCGCTGTCTGCACGAGATTATCGCCAAGCGATGGTCCAGATCATTCCCAATGGAAAAACTACAGTTTGCCTTCCTGCAACGTGATGGCTGCTTCGAAGCAACCAATCTACTTCACGCCATCTTGAGAGAAGCGCACTCCAACTACACAAGTTGCGCATTAGCTATCCTCGACATCTCGAAAGCTTTCGACAGCGTCTTACATCAAACAATTCTAAGGGTGGCTGAGAGTTTTGGTGCGCTCCCAATGCTTAGAGAATATCTTACAAACTACTACTCCAACTCCTACAGTCTCTTCCACGAAGTGAATTGTCATCCAACATGAGAAGTCAAACAGGGTGACCCTCTGTCACCGCTTCTCTTCATCATGACTATGGATGAAATACTCAATGTTCTTGAAGCCCATGACCCCATCTACGTCGATGGCCATCCTCTGCACTACATAGCAAATGCTGATGATCTCATCATCCTGGCTCCAAATGCTGCGGCTCTTCATAACAAAATCCAGGACAAAGCGATTTGCTGGGAATGACGGAACGCTGAGAGTACTACAAAAAACCGCAGAGTGATCAGAATATGTTGAGGACAACGAGGAGATATTTCAACGTAAACTTGGAAAACTGCGTAAATTTCCAGAGCAAAATTAACGAAAGTTGAGAAAAATAGGGCCTATTAGGAATAGAAGCTACAGCGGGATATGGTGAAATTTGAAGATGTAAAGAGAATAGACAGTGCAGATTTAGGAAAATTAGATCAGGGGCTCAGAGGGGTGAAAGGGACGAAGGTACAATGAGACAAACAGCGGGAGTAGCACAATATTTTGAAAGGGTGCTAAAATGTGGTCGAAAGCTACCCCCCGTTAAAAAGTTTGGGAGAAAGCAAAAAGCTCCGGATTTTTTGTAAAAATAAAGAAATAGTGTTGACAATTTGGAATCTGAGATGTATGTAGAAGTTTAGCTTTGGAAAGAGGCAGCAGAACTCTCCTGTTGGGGGATACTATGCGAAGAGGGGGCTCACAACTTTTACACAGGCGATAGGAGTATGAGGCTTTTCGGTCTACACGGTTAAGAATGATGAAAGAAGTTGTTTTGGATGGTTCAGGACAAAGATATTTGGACAGAGAAGAACAAGACTGAATAAATTTGAAGTATTATAGGTGGTATTAGAAGCAAAAGTGGTAAAAGGTCTCGTGGAGGGAAAGAGAAAGGTTATGACGAGACAAAAAGTGGCTTCGCTCTTACTAGATAGACCAGGGGAGATTAAAAGCAAGGACCAGTGTTGTCACTGTCACTAGATCAGAAAATCCTTTGTTGAGTATAAAGTACTTTTTCGGCCGAAATGGCTAAAAGTACCAGAAACAAAATGATGTGGAATAGAAATGGACAAATAATGAGGATAAAATATGTATCAAAAGATTCGGCTCGGCGAGCTGCAACCGATTATTACAATTTCAGAAAGTTAGAATGAGATGAAAAAGAAATGCTGGGTGAGAATAGTGGAAATTTACCGTTTTTCAGTTAGATACTGGAAGTTAATAACCAAAAATCGTGAGTTGAAGGAATTCCTTGGTAAAATGTATTTGAAAAGAATGCGTTTGGGGACTAGTAACACCGCGTCAAAAATAATGGAGAAATAAGTTACAGTTCAGATGAAACTAACGAAAAAGTAAATTCCGAAAATCAGGGTTTAAGGTAGATTCGTAGATTGTCACACAATTGAGACGACCGGTGATGAAAACGTCAGATATCCACTATAATAATAATAATATATTTCGTATAAACGGGTAAGTTTACATGGAATGCATGCCATTTTTACAAGCACGATCAATTATGCTACGAATTACAATTGTGAATTAGCATACATTATCACTTTTTTCTTAAAAAAAGTTCAGATTGTTGAACTATAGTACAGTTAATCGGAACAGATTCTTTCACGAAGGTCTCCATCGAAGTTGAGAGACAACCCATACTTCGTTCCATTTCCTGATGATAGTAATGACCCATCGATAAACAACATGTGAGTGAGTACTGCGACCCCACGTGCTTGAACGCTTTTTCAGGAAGAGGAGAAAATCCTGCACAGCTATAAATTGGTATAAAATGCAATCATGAATAATATATTATTGGAAGTATATCTACAAGAAAAATACAGGAATAAGTTATACAGTACTTAATATGATAGTGCACATTTGCAATGTATGATGCTAACCATATTGGTCTTACCGTGGAAAACTATGACGTTTTCTATGAAAATATGGTTATTCTGAAACATGAGTGTTGTGATGTTTTTTATCATCAGAGCAACCAAACTTTACGCGAGAAAAGGGTATAAATGAGAAAAGGGAAAAAATAAATTTCAGCTTTATTAAAGTCCTAGGAAGTTGAGATAAAATAGAGTATAATAGTAATTAGGTAGAAGGATTATCGTGAAGTATATAAGTGACATTTCAGAGAGAAGTGGCTAGAAGGATTAGAACCTGTTGAATATGGTGACCTGTAGGATGTTTGGCGAACTTGTGTATGGCCCATGGGATAGCATCTTGACAAGAAACTGAGCAGGCTTGTAGATGTCAGGAGCGAAAGCATTATTTGCTTACAAGCTAAAACTGTACAGTCATTATTGTTTTAATTTTTTAAAATTTTTTTAAAGTATAATTTTTTAAGTTATCGTTCAGATGAAACTAACGAAAAAGTAAATTCCGAAAATCAGGGTTTAAGGTAGATTCAGACTGTCACACAATTGAGACGACTGGTGATGAAAACCTCAGATTTCCAGTATAATCAACCTTAAGTCAATAAAAATAAACTATTAAGAACAAATTCGACAACTATTTACAGATAACAATTTTCCTATTCGAATAATAAAGATACTTAAAAGGGGGCAACTTCAGTCAAGGTTGGAGTTCGTTAGAAAAAAATCAGAACTATAGATATAGCACTGAATAGATAATATAACACGCAAAACTTCGAAAAATTGCACAGAATCACCTAATTGAACCAGATATATCCCATAAAATATACATCCAAAACCTGCAGATGGCAGGGTCAGTGATAACAGAGTTTATATAATACTTCCAAGGAAAAATAGCATCTCACAAGTATTCTTATGTGTAGAATGTGAAAATTCAACAGCTTCCGGTAAAAATTGTGTGTAAATAGTTTGTATACGGTTTGAAAGAATTCGACCGGAAATGTAGCATCTCAATTCCAATGTTGCGTGATAGCTTCACTACACCAGCTACCAGTGTGACTTGGCACAGTATGCGAGTAGGTTGTGTCGTTGTTGTCCTTCGACTCTATGTCCTGATTTTTGTTTTTAATTTGATTGCTGGCATAGTTTTGAATATTATTTACCTTAAAGAGTGAGTTATTCCTGGGAGTCTGAATATGTTGGGGATTCTTCGCAACAAGTGGCGTATTTCGGTACGTTTTGTTACCGAATTCCACTTGCGTTGTCACGTTTTGTCTAGGAGAGGTTGTTGTCAGCTTACGAGAAAGATTGATTTCTATCTCACGGCTGTCCATAGACATATATAGATCCACGGTAGAGGGAGGAGAGGTTAATTTAGGAGTAAGACTATAGCTCACAAGTCTTTCGTTTGGTTTCGTGTTCTGTTGAGCTTTTTTGTGAGATTTGAGGGGGGGAGGCTATGAGTTCTACCGTGTTGGCAGTGTGTTTATCTATTTAAGTGGCTTGCGGTGTCTTGCCATTGGGTTTATTGAGGCGATTGTAAGCACGCCTTTCAATCACTGTCTTATCTGCTTCAACTTTTATTTGTTTGTAGCTTGTGTCCTGTAATAAGATGCACTGTGTATTGGTGAGTTTCTTAGCCTCTGTCAGGGTTTCAAACTGAAGGCGTATAGGACAGCAGTGGTCGTGCTGACTCTTCTTCAGTCGGTGACATTTTGTTTGTGAGTTAGGCATTTTCGCCGCCCTGAGTAAGATGCTTTGAACCTTTTTCAGCCCCTCATTATCTGGCATATTATGGACAATCACACTTAGTTTAGTATCAAGTCTTCTGATAACCTCTGTTATGATGAAGTTTATCAAAGTGTCCACTTTAGTTACTGATTCTGTGTGAAGTTCGCCAGGGTTTATGGTCCTAGTCAAGATGTTCAGAGGTGCAAGTTAACAGACTTGTGATTTCATATCACTAATCTGTGTTGACAGTTCAGATAAGTTGGCCAAATTATCTGAAGAACCTGCATTCATAACTTTACTACACCTTAGGTCCCGCATCTTAGACTTCAGTTCTTCTACAGACAGCTTAAGTCGTTCTATTTCTGAAGTAAGTGCTGGAGCTGGACTTGGTATCTGAAGTTTTGTGACACGTACATAAGGTGAAGTGAAGAGGTTTATCTCAGGACCAGGTGCTGAGTTTGTAGAGGCAATGCCACTAATGGTTGTCAGCATATTTTCGCTCTCAGTTTCAGCCACAGTAGATGGTAGTGAACTGGCAGCTCAACGCTTACGGCGTATTGGCAAGCTGTGCACCTCACTTCCATACTTCGTGAGAGTTGTGCTGTTCGTTGTTGCGAGCATATATGTACTATCAGTCATCAGGTTGGCGGGTGACTGAGTTCGTGGCGTTTTTGTATGACTAACCATAACTAATTAGTGAAAGAGTTATTGGTTACAATTATGGAACTGGAGAAACACTTGTGCAAGTCTCACTGCAAAAATGGAAATATATAGCGAATCAAGCTAAAATGTAACGCAAACGCTGAACGTACAGTGTGGGTCAATGACGGCGAGTTCATAACAAACCCCTATAAATGGACGCCCAGTCCGACCGCCTTATAATTCAAAAACTCTCCTGGTGCTGAAGCACAGACAGAATCAGTTTATAGTGATATTTTCAGCCAGTTTGTTGTATCACGGGACTCATCCACGATATTACCGATTAATGCACGTTCCCTAATCATCAAGATATCTGAACTAAGGACACTACGACTAATCGCCACGCCTATTGTAGCTCTTATAACTGAATCATGGTGCTCATCCTCTACACTTGATGTGCACATAGGCATGGATGATAGGTCAAGCAGTTAAAAGCCTTAGAGCTTCAACGAGCATGGGGCTGGATGGCCTTACTTCGATAGTTTTCAAAACAGTGGGTGTGGAATTGCTCTCTTACTCCTTAAATTCTTCTCAATATCTGTGGACACTGGCACTTACCCTAATGAGCTGAAAACGAACTTTAAATTCCACACTACAAATCTGGTGATAAGGCGATCATCAGACTATCTACTTAGGGAAGACCTTGTTACAAAATCTCAACATGGATTTCTGAGAAACAGGCCTCGTGTTACTAGTCACTTCTACTTTTTCAACTGTATCACTGGTAATCGCGAAGCAGGTGAGCTAGTTGTTGTTCTCTACTTTGATATATCTAGGGCACTTGACATGGTATCTCACAGTATTCTCTTTGAGAAGCTGTACTCGTGTGGAATAACCAAAGTTGGATCAGCATTGTCGCATCCTAGGCAGATCACAAGTGGGGTTGTGCAAGGTAGTGTCCTAGGTCCACTTTATTTACAGTCTACATTAACAGTATTTGTAACTGCTTCACCTCAAAGTCGTTTACTCCTGCTACACTCATACATTAAACGATATGGTGAGCAAAATACATCTTGAACTAGGTGGTCTCGCAACATGGTGTGCTGAATCCTGTCTAAAGTGTAACATTGACAAATGCGGCTGGATTTGTATCGGAAACAGTAATCTTGACCTGAATCTTGAAATAAATGGGCGTAAACTAGCCAAGTTCAACTCAGTCGTAGTTCTCGGTATCAGATATTCTAGTAACTTAACGTTCTCTGAACAAACTGATTATGCCAGACGTAAAACACGAAGGCTCCTAGGATGCATAACTCGCATAACTCTTTGTTGTGAAACTAGGATTTTCTTATACAGAGTACGTGTCTCACCTGTTTTAGAATACCACTCGTTTATTCTTAGAGGACTGGGATAGGATGACAAGTTTAAATTAGAAGGAGTGCAACGGCAATTCACCTTAAGAACTCTTGGTTTAGAAAGTGGTCTCGAATACTATGAACGTTGCGACAGGCTGAGATTAGAACCACTCTGGAAAAGACGTCTTAAGCTAAACCTCATTTTCTACTACAAGCTAACCAATCTTCTCATGCACTCCTCCAAGCCAATAACTAAATCTACCGCTGTCATCAGTTGCAATCTTAGAAATCAGAACAACCTAGTTGCTACAGAGCATTGTCAGACTCACATGCGGTACATCTTCTTCTTAAATAAGCTTTCATTCATTCATTTGGAATAGGCTACCAGCTAGTATGGATAATACAAGCACACTCTCAGTGTTCATCTCCTCAGTTACTAGACCGCCAAAAGATGACAATGCATTCCTGCATCTGACTCCTACACCAGCTTTTTCACCCTACATAGATATTGTAAGTTCATTAAACGTATAAGTTACAACAAACTGCAGTTACAAATGTTAATATTATTGGAAGGACATGATAGACATTTTTACACAGGACATTAATATTAGTTCGCACTTAATATAGAAGTTAGCATAACAGGACTTGTTAGTTATTGTAACAAAATAATCATAGTTACTACACAGAATATATATCACGGAATTTACACATTAGATGATAAGAATTATTAAAAAAACGGTTGCAGCGAAGCAAATTTTCTTTTCGACGAAGTCATCTAATAAGCTGTACATTCGTGTATTTATAACAAATGGATGGGAAAGTTCCAGAATAATTTCCGGTTAAGGGTCAAATTAATAAAATTACAACTAGGAATTAAAATGCCATAATGAACAGGGGGACGGATAAAACTCAAACAAAGTAGCATCGTAATTACTGAGAAAATCGACATATTTTGCAATTGGGGGTAGAAATGTAGAAATAACAAAGACAGACAGGACGTCTGGATAACAAAATCTGGTGGGATTATAACTACTTTGATGAATAACTGTTCATGGAATCAGGGCCGATTCAACGTGCATATACCAGTTTACTTGATCTTGCGGAGCTGAGTGCATTGGCCGTACCATTCTCCAACTTGAAAATTGCGCTGGTGAACACTATCCAGACTGGCTAGTTAAAGGAGATCGAAAACCATTGGATTCTGATTGGATGTAATGTCATGTGACAAAATGTCACACATTGTTTATGTAGTTAATGGACAGACAAAATATATTGTGAGTTATAATGGAATAACGATCAGTATTCATATAGCAAATATATCAGACTGTCAAAACAAAGCAGACGTCATGTGACTATATAAATAAATAAATAAATTTATTCTCATAGTACAGTACATGAGGGACGCCAGTTTGCAGGCATCATCAAATTTTTACAGAAATAGAACCATATAATTCAGTTACAATTTACAGGCAGTAGCAAGATATGCCTCACATGTTCGCTGGAGATTATACATACACTTGATAAATGTTAATCCCAGTAGTATAAAATAGCCTTTTCACTTATATACAATCATTTCTGTGCACAGTTGGAAAAATCTGCTAGATTGTCAGTAAGTGCAACACATCAGGAAATACAGAAGTATTGTCTTCGCATTAACAAAAAAAGCAGGTCTTTGGTCAATGGATTATAAGTGCCTGGGAAAAAAAATAAAGCTTGAAGTCAATTTTCATACATAACTTTGTTGTGTGCAGAATCCTTGAATTATAGTTCATCGATGTGTTATTTTGAAATCAGTGATATGTTTATCTCATTTGATCTGCAATGTCATTGTTGGGAGTAAATACATAAGCTTCAGACGCATTAATTTATGGATTTCTACTGCTTGTGGGTATTTTCTTAGCGTGAGGAAGGTTTATGAATTTCAGCTGTTCCGACAGGAGTTGAGAATATTAACTGCTCAGCAACATATCAGGGTCCGAGTGCCATGAGGCGGTCCTAGGTGCCATGGGTCGTACCAGTGATTAGGGACACCTAAATCTTTACTGTGTGTTCCTGGTTGTACGGGTAGTAGTGGTCGGGGCTGGGTTGTAGATTAAAAGGCATAGCACTGTAAGGTGAAGCAAATGTAATAGCTGGTTCCATAAATACCTCTTTATTTTCTCAATAAACGTTCTGTTGCCTGGCCTTTGTATTCTATCCTTATAATATAAGCCAGATCCACACTTCAGTAGATGTCAGTCTCGACCGTATGGCGCAGTTACAAGGAAACGAAGCTGAGCTGCAAAACTAAAATTATTCTTTACAGTTCAAATACGCACCTATTCTTTTATCAGACAAACTAGAGTCTGCGATTTATCTACTGGCACCAATCATCTGTTTGTCCCGCTCACATGCCAAAAAGCCTTGTTTGATCATTCACATGAATTTTGTCACTCCGGAGTGCGTGTGGCTGTTAAACTCATCAGTGAGTGTTTCGTTTGGCCCAGAATAAATTCCAATGTCGGGAGATGGGCGCGTGAATGTTTGCAACGCCAAAACTGGGTATGGAATATGGCGTACCGTCTACGGTGACATCCGATAGAGGTGCCCAGTTCCAATCGACAATATTTACAGAGTCGACCTGACTTCGGGCTCCACATATCTTTACGACAGCTCATCATCCAGCAGCGAATGACCTAGTGGAAAGATTCCAAAGGCAACCGAAAAGCTGTCTGATGGCACAGGACCGTACAACAAAATAGAGTGTAGACTTACCTTTGATCCTGCTCAACATCCGATCAACTATCAAAGAAGCATTAGAGTGTTCGCCGACCGAACACGTTTGTGGTTCTAATCCAACTCTGCCCGGGCAGCTAGCTCCCTCAAATGATTCGACAGATGCGAATATTGCTGACTTCAATAACCGACTAAACAGACAGATGCTTCAACTCCAAACAACAACACTTCGACAAACTCTCCGACGACATCAGGTAAGCAAACACCTGGACACTTGCAAATTTGTCTTTGTCCAGGTCGACGTTGTCAGAAAAGGATTGCAACTTTCACACGAATGCCTTTCCAAGTCCCTAAACGTTCACAGATATTCTTTGCAGCGAATAAGTGGTAGACTGGAGAAAATTCTATTGATCAGATTAAACAAGCTTATACAGACAGTGAATTCGAAGCTACACTGACATCTGAACAAATAGTTAATAAAACAGTCGATACAACTACACCGGCACCAATTATTATCTCTCCATCTTATCAAACACGTAGTGGCCAGAAAATCAGTAGACCTGTCTGCCATGTACATTTTGTGGACTGACGAAACAATTATACTTTCCTCGTTCAAACATTGTTATCCTGATTTTTGCCATTTTCGCTTCATTTTGATGTCAGTGTTACCGTAAGCGATTGTTATCACTATTATTTCTTTGTTTGTGTATGAGCTGCAAGACAGGTATGTGCTCATCAAAAACAACCTGCTTTTAATCCGTGTTCTTCTTTTTCCCCTTCACGAATAACCACGTACATAGATATATACGTATATGCGTAAAACTCTTTGTTCACAGATTCTGCGAAGAGAAACCGACTTCATTTGGTTATCATAAACGTCCATTTGTTGTCCAGGCAGCCATTCTCTTGGAGGCCAAGTGAGTATTAAAGGAGCATGAGAGATTATGCAAAATACACTCCCTTCTTCCGGGGGTTTCTGATGACAGCAGATGATTGTTTCAGACTTATGTTTTAGTCAACAACTTCAGTGACATAAATTGTCGGTCTACAGTTGATACTGTTTCCATCCAGATGAGATCAATAACTGTGATAAATCACAAGCTATTTACTTGTTATAGCGGCCCCAGACCAACAAGTACATGTAGAAAATGCATTGCTTGCTAGACCCATCGTGTTGAACCATTTCACTCGAGAAGTGATAATGACAGATTAGAGTGCCCTTCTGAAGACGACATAGTCGTGAGAATGACCACATCACCCTCAGAATTATGGTTTTACAGAAATCAATACTCGGATGCCAGATGAGTGACCGCCTGTCATAAGATACAGTAGGGACGCATACCTCTTAGTGATATTAACAATCAATCACTCAACAAACAAAATATTTCAGTTTACGTGTGGAGATCAGAGAATGCAATTAGTCCCTCTGGCTGAAGATGGTGGTCAGGAAGGCTACTTTCAGTTTGGAAACGATCAAACGCTCTCATTCTTTGACACAGATTGGGATGTACTAATGAAAGGAGGATAAAATTGAACGGCAAATCATCAGTAAGGTCTAAATATGAATACAAGGGCATTATGAAGTAGACAAAAAAACGGTTTCGTATTAAATTTTTCATTGCACATAGCATATTTTCAACAAGATATTTTCTTTATACTTTCTAATGGTAGGTGTTTGTTTATCTCTGCGGAACAATTTCTTGCAATTACAACTTCAGTCGCGGTTAACGTGCCGTAAAGGCGGGATATCAGTCATGTCAGTGGTGTCTGCCACTCTGCCGTCCTGATGAGCTTCTACTAGGTACTGGTTTATTTGAAAGCTTTCAGGTGATACATGAATTCGATTCAACTAGCTGTAACCGATAATTCAACTAATCAATAAGTGAGCAAGCTGCATACCAGCTAGCAAGAAAATTAGGTGCCCTGCAGAAACCTCGGGGCAAGAAACGTTGGGTACACATACCTTGGTGAGGTCGGCTTACTCCACGTGTGTTCAAAAGTTTCTGGAATGCGCCTAACGTTTATCCCAAAGTGTCAGCAGGACTGAGCTCGAAATCAGTGCTATTCACCCTATACACAGGTGAGTCCCCCTAACAACTTTATCAAGATTTACAGCACTGAGACTGAAGCATGCCTCTATTTTATCAAAGTTTTTACATTATAATTGTGATTTATTACTTGGATGAAGTTACCACCGAGTACCTTCAGCGGGACTCTGACGGAGGTAACGGTAAACAATACTATTTTCCATTACTTGCTTTCCTAGAGGAACATATAGTTCGTAACTTTCGTAGCTTTAGTTGTGGTGATGGTATTTCGCTGCTAGGTGGGGTTGCTAGCGTCACGGCTAACCGTTTTATTCCTCAGTTTCATTTAATAACAAATCGATAAACTTTATTGTTACGACAGGTGTTTGGCCCACTATGTGTTGGAGATGCAGAGTGAAGGAGTGGAGATGGCAATGCAGTCCGTGCTACCAACACGTGAACCCATAAAATTTGAAAAGTAATAAGACCTGACACAAAACTGGCTATCGTTCTGAATTAAATTGCACGATAAAATCGGTCGAAACTGGAGGCCAACTTACCTTGAATGCAGGAGGTTATATGTATCCAAAGTGTGACTAATATACAAGCTATGTAACTTGCTTTTGAATGAATGTGAGTTGGTTGGGATTACTAAGTAAGTGCTTAGTTTTCAACTACAAATTATTGTCGAGGTTTTCTGATAAAGTAAGTTCCTAGTACGGGTGTTACTTCACATCTGACAAGACTTTCAAATAGCCACTTCCAAGTGTTTCAACATAATTCCATGAACTATTGTGGTTGATTACTGGCTTTGACTTGGTGTAACGGTATGAAAGCTTGAGTAGCTGTAATGCTGACCAGTGTTCTGTTTCATTCCGTTTCAGACAAAATCTAGGGAGTCAGTTCTCTGTCGCATGAAGGATGTCAACTGTGAGGACGCGACAATAACGAAGAGCAGAAGGCGTGTGGATTGTTTTATCCCCGTTATTCATTTTTTGAGTAATACAAGTTTTTCGATGGGTCGAACTTCTTTCTTCTGGAGTGTTTGTGAATGGTCAATGGTCGCGTTTGTGTTGGTGTTATTTTATAGAGAACGTCACTTTAGAAATACGAAACCTGACATAGGCTGCCAATGCTTTGTTGCATCGTCCAACGACAAGATGTTAACTTGCCTCTTGAGAAACCACTACGCTGAAGAGCAGTGCGATTCGTTCTACTTTATGGTTTGGAAACGAGAGCACAGAAGAAAAGCAGGAATTCGACGCGTATAACATTGTCCGCATGTGTTGTTAGTGACACAGGAATAATGCGGAAGTTAGACGCAACGTCTTAAGTAAAAGAAGCGGAGCGGTTGGCGAAATTGTGCAACCTTATCAATTTACACTGAACATGCCAAACTGCCACCTAAGCCTATACATGATGTTAGCTGAAGTCTAATCATCACTGAGGTGGGAAACTGTCTGTGTGATATATCGCTACTTCACTAGCTTTCTCACTTTTGGTAAAAGTGAGTTTCCTGGCTAGAATTTACCGACGACGAGAAACAAAATTTCGGATCTACAGGGTGACTCAGAATTGATCACAGTGGTGCAGACCTGTCGACAGTCTGTCTTAGTTCCAGACATGGTATCGGTGTTTTCCTTTTCTCTGCCTCATAACTTCCCATAATATGTGGCAGTCTATTTGTCTTTTCCGACATTTTATTCCATTTGGCTTTCACATATGAGGTGTGGCAACCTAGACTGTGACTTAAAAGTGTTAGATTATGTGGTGGTAGTGCATGCATGTTTGGTGAGGAAGAGCCTTATGTCTTCAGTGCTGGTTATACCAAATGCTACGCATAATATTACTCCACCTAGATTATTGTGTGACACTCGATTGAAGTTTAGTTCTTTGCCAAGACAGTAGTGTAGTTTTCACTGAGGGACAACTTCCATGAGGTTTTCTATTTCTTGGTTTCAAATGTGGTCATCTGCATTAAATCCTTGCTCAACTTTCAGCCATTCGGCCACAATTTCGAGCCCTAACGAAATGGTTCCGTTAGCCCTCACGTGTGTTCCTTAGTTGTAGTTAGCCACTAGTTTGATAATTTACACAGGCGTAAGTATTGCCCTTTGTGAAGACTGAGTGTAGAAATTCGGACCCACTTAACGAAATGCTTAAAGAACATTTTCCTGTTGAAAGCTATTTTAGCTAGACTGGAACTTAGCGCACTCAATCCATTGAAGAACTAAGAAGAATAATGCAGCAGGACGACATGGAAATTTCTAATGAAGAAATTATCTCTGAAGAAGTAAGTCACATTTTTGACTTTCTTTAAGTATCCGAATTATATTACTGGTTGCAATATCATTTTTATCCTTTACGTTCCAAGCCTTAGATATGTTTTACTTCCGAAAAGTGTCGCAGGATGATCTGAACAATCTCAATTGTGCTATTTCTACTTACAGTTCAACTATCAGAAAGTCACTTTTAGCAAAATACTTCTAGGTAGCTTGTTCATTTAAATTTGGTTAATCGTAAGGCACATTATGTGCGTGAGAATATTTTTGTCTTAATAATTAGCTCCGCCCAACCGATTTCGAGGTTGTATATTTGGAACTGGAGTCATTTGTTCAGAGGGTTTCTCCAATTAAATATAAGGTGAACTTATGGTATTTCTTTTCATCTAGGCAAAATGCCATCTAATTGATCCCGATAGTTGTTATATTTTGTATCACATTGACTTATAACCTTTACCACTATGCCACTGTCTTGTAAATACACTGCTGAATAAATTCCTGTGAACTTTACTAATCATAGGTACACAGTCTTTTTCACGATGCGTGTAAATCAGGAAATATTCGCTTGTGCAGAACGCTGATAGAAACTGGACGAGCAGATGTAAATTTAATGGATAGCGTAAGTTATTCAATGTCGTATTTTTATTCAACTAAAAACTTCATATTATTCATGTTGTATGTAACTGGTGTTTAAAACATGGTGTACAGTTGGAATGGGGAGCATTAAAACTAACAGACATAGAGAGAATCGGTGTATCTGTCTATAACTACCATTAGGTCAAGGCTTGTGAAATGTAAGGTATCCGAATGAGGATGTCGGAGTTAAGCACCAAGGATTATGTGCGGTCTGTAAGTTAGTAGACATACCAGTGAACCTGTGATGGGTGCAAAACGTGTCACATGCTAGATCAGTATCTTTCTTTGCTCAGAATCTTTGCCAAAATTAGTTGGGTAAATTGGTGATCGAAGTCACTTCAGAAAGTGTAGGTTAGATGATTAGGGTCGCTGTAAGCAGCTGAAAGTTTCCGAAAGCATGGTACAAAGTGACCCACGTATATTCGCTCTCGACATCTTGAGAACATCATTTATTTGTTGCTTTGTTTCAATTCCTTGGCGATTGCACAATGCCCATTTGTTTTATTGAAATGTCTTTATTTTAAATATAATTATGCACTGTATTAGTGTTTTATATGTGTTGCGAAAATACTGTATTTATACCAGAAGCCTTAGATAAAATTTCCCATCAAATATTTCGAAGTCTGTTGAGATGAAAATCATTACTCATGCATAACGCTTTCACCTCATATCGCTTGACATCAGAGATCACCCACAGACTTAAACATCACAAAACAGAAATCCTTCGTACTTATAAGCAGGTGCGATCGCATGGATTCTGCCGCAGAATTATGCTGTGGTGTTGATACGATTCACGTGGACTCAATTTTGGAAGAAGGAGACATGCTTCCCAGAAGCTATCTTGGCCAGCGAAATCTATTTCGAAATTGCCTGCACCAAATATCAAAAGTAACGTTGGTATCGGAGTTATCGTGGAGTTCAGGAATGTTACTAGCGATTCTATCCAGTGAAGGGGCTGCTAAAACTAGAGTAGCATGTGACAATTTGATACTTGAAGTTTTTCTATGCGTGAACAGACCGGTAATTGTCATTCGTTTCTCAAGGAGGCTGTCTGACTTCGATGAATCCAGCAGCTTCGTCTCCACCTTTCTATTTCCAAAAACTATCGCCTCATTAGAAACTGCGCGCACCTGCCTGACCACTGTGGTCATGGAAATCGTCTGTTTGCTACCAACAGTGTACAAGCATTAGGTGATTTCCCCACTGTTATTGAATGGTTGGAAGTGTCACCATACCAAAATATGTTTAGAAATATGTATCCACAAGATATGTCGATTAGCGCATGAAAGCGATAATGGCCAGAAGTAGTAGACATTATTTTAAAAGGATGAAGTCAGTTGATAGAGTAGATATCGATTCCTATTTCAGAGTGTCCTCTGGATGTTTTCACTCCACATATTTACCTCCCTTTGGTAGACTTAAATGATGAGGTATCAACAGCTTTTTTCTGTGTGGTTTGTTTTTAAATTCATAATTGGGAATGAGTATGGATCTTAACAATCATCTCAGTACAAATAGTTTGGATTTTCCTGCACGACTAAATGTTACATATTAGTAGGAATTACCTTCATTCTGTTTCACTCTTATACTTATCAAAACTCTATTGATTCTCTTCACTCATTTTCTTGTCTACCTTTGTGTGCTATTTGGAACGTGGCAACTCGAACTGCTGCACTTCGGTGCCAAGTTCTATGTTGAATCCAGCCAGCCAGCCAGGAATTACCTTGGGATAGTTCGTGGTCGGTAAGCGACAAGGAAATACATCATTACAGTCGTAAAGAGTGTTTCTTTTAACCTCAAATACGAACATTTATTCAAGAAGAGCCAATGAAATGCGGTAAAATAACAATAAAATGATTGAATGTTTTGCTGTTGTAGTGTTACAGCATATCATTACTCCTTAAATATTCAACCATAGGGTTTTATAAATTAAGGTATTAAATATTTAAGTATCGGTAGACAAATAACAATCTGTAGTGGTCCATTTGTGGTGTCATCCGCATTTCATCGCCTAGTAATCTTTATCCAAATTCCTGATAAACTAGATCATTCTGATGTGTTAGAGGCCAGGTCAGGGAATGCTTTGTAAAGTCAATATAACTTGTTGATAAGTTCTCTGTCACTGTTAGTTATTTGATTCTCAATGTTATCGTTGCAGTTTGCCTTTATAACATTTGGAAATATAATTGAGTGATTCAAATATTTCCTTATCAAGTTCCTTGTAAACCCCATGTTTATTTACTTGCTATCATTACTTCTGACGAGTGTATTCACCAAGTTGAATTGACGTTTCCTACTTTTTTGTGTAGTCAGGCAATACACCACTTCATAAAAGCATCCTTTCCAGAAACGTTCAAGTAACTTCATTACTTTTAAGATGTGGAGCAGAGGTCAATCAGTGTGATCGTGAGGTGAGTTTCGTGTAGTGCTACTTATGTTGCTCTTCTTCTGTATATCTCTGTGGAAGTTTGAACTTCGTAATGCCTAGATATTTTTCAAGTGGAGTAGTGAGTAGAACTTGAGCTGTACTATCTCATATAAGGAATGCTTAAGACCATCAAGTACAGACTGTTGTCATTAATAATCGTTTTAGAATTGACGGATTGTCAGCTAATTTTTAAACCAAAGAGAACAAAATAACCCACTCGCGAATTTTGTGGGTTTACACAAATTCTTCGGGAAACATGATACATTGTATGCTCTTCTCCGCAAAAATTTATACCATCATCACTGAAGAAAACAATCAACACATACGAATTCCCAAACCTAAAGGAAAGGGAGTAAGAGCTTCTAAAACATTCTTTATATGAGCTTCGAAAATACCATTAACTTTTGATTTAGTTGTGTTGTAAATCAGAATCAGCTACAAATTTTCTCCATTATTTCAATACTATTAACTGTTTAGAACTATGCTGACTCCAAGAAGGTGAAATCTCAGTGGTGTTTTGTGGTGAATAAGGCTGAGCGAGTATGATGTGTTTTTAGAGTGTTGTGTGGGCGACAGTTGATGTGAGAACTGCCACTGGAGGTCACCGAGACAGCCAAAGGTTAAGGCATTAACAAGAGGCGTTACAACGACTCGTACTGGAGCAAGTCGACTAACAGTGTGGCCATCAGAAAGAATATTAGGTAGCAGTAGATGAGTTTTCAACGCACAGCTTAGCACAAAAGTGCAGCAGTTCAAGTCGCCGCACATCATATAGCACACAAAGATAATGGATTTGAATGTACTGGGGAAAGAAGTACACACTGGATAGCCAGAATTAAGTGATTCTGGTAGGTCATGAAGTGTGAATGCATCTACATCATTGAGGTCGGTTTCGAGTCATGTCAACGAAAGTCTCCATCCATTGATTCTTAGTGACTTGAGGACTTGGGCAGAGCAGTCTGCTCTCTCCCCACCCTAGGTGAGTCAATCAAACAGTTAAAGGGTTCATGGATTGATACCAGGTTTTGATTTGACCACCCCTAACTCTTTACCAACTTAGTTATAGGTCAGCTTACATCGCTCATCGAAAAAGACGAAGGATTTTCATTCATATCACGTGTCTTCCTTGCCTAACTTTACTGCCGACCTCATTGCTTTTCTCCGTATTATACCACTTAACATGACGAATAGAGCAAAAACACCTATGGTCAAAGACAGTTAGCCTCTTCAAGTCCTCCACTTTCAATGACCATGTCTCGCAGCCATAAATGGCGACAGACCGAGTTGCTGCTTCTTAGAAACGGCCTTCAATGCGTAGCCGGATACCACATCAATGACAACACTAGTCGTTTGTGAATAACGTCGAACCATTAAAGTCAATATTGCAAGATGTATGTGTGAACAGATCGTCGATAGATTATAGTACAAAACACGCGTATGTGACAATATGCATAAATTGAGAATTCGATCACAAAAGAGAATTATCATGAGTAAGAACGACTATACAGTAATGAGTAGTCCTGATCAGTGTTCACACTGAGTTTCATTTAGTCTGATTAGAAGCTCCACATGAGCAAGTGATAGTATAAACAACAAAAAGAGAATATGCGAGAGAGGGTTATGTGTGGGTGTGTGTGTGTGTGGAATAAAGTTATCGTTATTATTATTTTTGTGTAAATCAGCAATTCAATCCATAGAGCACCGGGCTGCTAAATCAGTAACCATTAGTTCGAATCATAGAGCAGATCAAGTTCTCGTTTCAGTTTCATTTACAAGTCTGTGAGACAAGGAATAACCAAATGGACAATATATTTGTCTTTTCTCACAATCACACCAATAAAAGTGTTGTCATTTAAATAACCCCCATCTGTTTATGCTTGTTTCTAAAACAAAAAATATCTTTTTCTGTTTTCATTTCATAAACAACGGTATTAAAAGGGAAACACAGGTTTACACTATGCCTCCTATAATGGTTTCTATAAGTTAGTCAAGTGTTTGTGCTACTTTGGAGCCAATCCGAATTCTCAGAACAAAGTGAGTGCCTTTATTAGTAATATTAATATTATCGTTGCACCAACTTTTGAGTAAAGAATTTAATGATCAATCACACTCAGTCAGTTAGTTAAGTTTAACGCTAAAAATGTGATAAAGATGGTGGTAATTTGAAATTGAAGATAAACACTACATGTGAAGATGGATATTGCAAGTACAGTGAGTGTAATATACTATTTGTTTATACATTTTCGTCTGATGTGTGTTTAGGCTGTTAAAAGGGTGCTGGTAGAAGATAGTGTTTAAGATTAGCAGTGGCAGTCCACTCTCTCATCACGAGGCTCTAGAAGACTCAAGACCAACAGAAAATTTGTATCAAGTTACCAGGATATTCTAGAGTGAGGAACGGGAGTTGAGCATTAAATAAGTGCGCAGAAACAATAAATAAATAAATAAGAAGCAAATAGTGCGTAAGAGTTCTAAATGATGATGACTAGAAGTGATCAGATTAATAGTAGTAGTGGTGAAGTTAATGTATCATAGCCAAATCCAAGGTGTTTAATAAGTTGTCCCTCAAGAACCAATCACATACAGGGACTGCTAGGAAAGGTCATTGCAAATCAAATCATGCTTGCATTTTTGGACTTAGAGGAGGTAGATAGAGTATTCCACTTATTCGCTGGATACTTTTTCTGTAAATCTATACTGTTAAGTAGGGTTATGACATTTTAAACTAAGGTTTAGTGTATAGGGTTAAGGTTATGATTGGGATTATAGCGAGATTTAGGAGTGGGTT
Organism: Trichobilharzia szidati; assembly: GCA_944472155.2. Lineage (NCBI taxonomy): Eukaryota > Metazoa > Platyhelminthes > Trematoda > Strigeidida > Schistosomatidae > Trichobilharzia > Trichobilharzia szidati. Next base: position 65,189,377 of record OX235279.1, read on the forward strand.
AAATTACATTGTCAGAAATATCAATGAATCTGTAAGTACCATGAAGTACAGTCACTGCATTAATGCATCTATCGCGTATGGTATGATTTCTTCATACATCATCTGTGTAGTGACAGGGAGACATTCTTACAAAGCATAAGTGACAAATTTGTGGTGTAATATCATGTTTGCAGTGATTTTTAGTGCATTTTTCAACGATTATGCAACTTTTCTGCATCTGAATTCTTATTGGTTTTTCGAAGTCACTGTGGTTTTGGCTATGATAGTTTAACTTTGCCCTAAAGGGTATGCAATGACATCATCAAAATTAACTGAAGTAACCGAATTGGAAAAATTGTCTACATGATAGGGAGAGCTTGATGAGCGTTTCTTTCTGAATACGCGAGTTTACTTTAAACCGTTTAATTGACATGCCTTAGTTGATACCTAGTAGAATGGGACTAACTTGTGCTTTAATTATCTTAAGTGATGTTAAAACATCAATTCTGTGGTCACCATTCGCACCTCCTTGATAATCAGTTGATGACTTTGAAACCACGTAAGTGTGGTATTGACTTACACAACTAGGCACTTCCAACTACTTCTGTATGCTGGCCTGTTCAGGACGACGGGTATGCTACAGAATAAACTGTTTCGTCGCTGGATTATGATACAAATTAAAGATAACCTCTCATCATCAACCTACGTGAAATGTTAAGATGAGATGACTGACAGACGTGTAACAATTATTGGTAGGCTGACGGTATGTAACGTCTTGCTAAGTCAGTCAAATGCAAAGGATAATGAGTGAGCCAATACTGATAACGATGAAAATAATAATAGCTTTATTCTGAAAGACGTGTTCATAGACAACACAGGATCTCTAGTGTGTTTCATCGCAAATTATTTACTTCTTGTGCATAATCGATAACACATCGTGTGAAGCAATATCGTCCCATTCGAAGCATGCTGCAATGTTATTCTCCCATTTACTTTGAAAAACCCACAGTGGTGGATAAATACCAATTTGAAAATGTGTGTGAGCATAGATTGCGATTCACAGACGTAACTGGATAGTTAAAACAATACAAAGTGAAGTAAATACGATGCATTTTGGTGGGTATAAAATTTAGGTAGCCCAGTGATTCAAGCAGACGAAACGTATTCATTCTAATGCATTTGAATAAATTGACTACGTGTCTTATGCTGTCAGCCTTTTTAATACAACAAAGACGGTTTCACTAGAGTTTAACCCGGATAAGTAGTAGGTAGGGATCTCTGCAGTGCTAGAAGACAGTTTCTACTGTGCAATTATTATTATTAATTATTCCTTACCATCTGCCTGAACGACTGTCTGACTTGTAGAATAAATTCAATCGATCATATTTTGGAGTTCATTTAATTAACAGTATCAATTGTCTGACGAAAGAATTCATTCTCAGTTTCATTCTCACAAAACTTTAAAGCGAGGAACAAATGCTAACAAAGTCGAATTTAATGCATTCATCAAATTTCGGCAGATTTCCTGAGCTAAATACTCTGTATACAGTGTTGTATATACACTGTGAGAAATAAACAATGATATGTAACTAATAAACTACAGTGGATCAATCACGTGAAACGAAAGGTCAGAATATTTTACGGGTCAACCTGAGATAGATTGGATGTGGAAGTGGCGAGAGAAATGAAAAATTACGTCATCATAATACGCAAGTGGTTGTCAGAGCGAGAACTCGAAAATGCTAAAAGTCGCAAAATGAATAATAATAGTAATACTAATAGTAATAATGTTAATAGTGAAAATGTTGTAATGAGTTCAGTTAATGGTAGTGACAAAGGTGGTTTCGATTGGAACAGTAATAATAATAATAATAATATATGAAGTAAAGCAATGGTAATAGTAACAGTTGACAAGTGGAAGATATTAGCATGGTAGGTTCTAAGCAGTCACGTCGTTATTATTATTATTACGACTACTTTTTACTATTTTTCACTATTGTTACTACCATTATTCAGTTTGTAATCCCTAGCATTTTCAAGTTTTACCCCTGATGACTCATCATGTCTTATGGTAACGTATGTGAACTATAATCAACTATGGTTTCAATTTTTCATTTCTTATGTCCCTTTGATTTCCTATCAGTCTGAGCTTGACTGGCAAAACATTTTAAACTTACGTTCCACATGACTGATTCACTGTTTCAGAAGGTTGTATTGCGTAATGTGAGCTGTAATCTAGAAGGGAATGAATAAGTGGAGATGAAGAAAAAACGGAGGTTACAATCATGTAATAAGTGTGGAATATGACTAATCAGTCTAAATGTACAAAATGGATAAGAGAGTGGAGTGCTCACCTAAAATCTGCATCAGAAAGGCAATGTTATCATTAGAGAATAAAAATGATAGTAATAATTGTAAAATAATTGCAGTAAACTAAAACACTAAACGACAAAACGAAAACTATGGGAATAATGATACTCACGCCATGGTATGGCGAGTGATTGTATGTAGTGCTTTTCAATACAGAGATCCGGTATCAGTGATTCAGCCATGTATGAATGACTTATTTGGAGTCGTCATTATATTTCATAGTTATTACTACCACTATTATTGTTTATTAATAACACTACATTTCCGATACAATTTTATGGTAACACCTTATCGTATTTCCATTAGCTTTTGTCCATTTAAGTTGATTAGTCGTTTTCCACACCTATTACGTGATTGCAACATCCGTTTTTTCTTGACCTCCACATATCCATTCGCTTCTAGATTACAACTCACATATGTAATGCATAATATGTACATTTAGATATATATATATTTGCGTAGATTTAATTGACTTTGTGAATTCCTTATTGAGTATAAGGGATTCTTCGAAAAGATAATTTCACTTGCTATTACGTCTTCTTTTGTTTATAAATCAATATGAGAATTTTCTGTTCATGATTCAGTGTAGTGAATTAGTCACACATTTCTCTACTCACTTCTCATAGTATATATAACCCTGTATGTCGAGTATTCAGATGAGGAGTCCTACTACAAGTAGATTCTGCTTCATTCACATTTGTCGACTGTTTTAAATTAGTACAAGGAAATGAATTTTTCCAACACAAGAAATTGTTGAAGCGTAGGGGGAGATGGTGAAAAGGTGATGTTCTAGCGCTACTTTCTTTTCGGGTGCCATGGTAGCTTTTATTATTGAGCATGAAGACAAACTGAGGTTAAGATCTCACTGTGTGATTGTTCACATTCGAAATGTTAGTCCTGTTTCCAGCTGATTGTCTGCCAATTCTGTCTTATGCGTTGTGGATAATGCAAACTTCTACTTCGTATTGTTGTGCCTAATTGATGATGGTACATCAATTACTTTTTAGATAAATTGGTTTATAAATTGCTGTTGAATGACAACACAAGTGTTTCACTTGATAGTGTAAGTATCATAGATAACTGATGTCAATAAGTTGATAAGTTTCTGTACAAAGCTTTACTCCTCACATCCAGGAAAACTATTGTCTCCATTAATGTTATGGGATGAATTTTTATTATTCAGTCTTTATTCATGTCTTGTAGAGGATTAACGGCATCACTTGACGTCCTATCGAAGATTCAAGCGCCTAATGCATGTTTGTCCTAGCATACTATCCTACTAGCGGAAATTCAGTAGTATGCGGATACTAATAAAAATAAGTAAACGTGTGCTTTCTATTTTTCGAATCTGACCATCTAATCATCCTGATCTGTAGTAGAGTTGAGAACTTCGATGGTGTGTTCCATGTAATGCCCCTACATTGCACATAAATGTGCATCAGTAAAGTGTCTCGAGGCTCTCTTGAAACAAAACCTTGTTATACACTCTTTATGGTTGGAGAAAGGATGCGTAAATTCTTTCCATGCATCTGATACTCATGTCTTACATTATTAAGAGCTTTGTGAAAACAGAACTACACTGAGAGTAGGGAAGGAAATTAGAAAACGTGGAGGAACTACTTTTCAATGGAGAACTGGTGATGTGGATTGTGTATGCATTCTGAAAAGAATCATATGAACTTTTACCAAGGTGTGACGGAATAGTTTGACAAATATCAGGTGCCCGGTAAAAGATATATATGCATATACATTTCTGTATTTGCAAAACCTGAATGTTATAAAGAGTGATTCCGATAGGCAGAGTAAGAAATAAGTCGAAAATCCTCGCGAAGAACTGGTTTGATACTATGAGGTTTCCTAAACAGAGAGCAACTTCGCAAGAAATAAAAATATCTTACACTTATCCCTAACGAGCGTTAACAATGTATTAGTGGAGGGAAACAATTGGAAGTGTGTTTATGAGTCTAAATGTGTCAGTCTGATGCTGTGTATAGGAGGAAACATCCAGACGAGTGGATAAGAGAGTAAAACAACATGAATGTTGCTCTAGTATAATTTCCGAGACCCCAGATACTTAGTGACTCTAATGCAGGGCTCTGCAGGAAAGACTTTGCGCCACATACAAGACTGAATACCAAGGGTGAACATATATGGGTTTATCCAAATTCTGGTTATAAGCTTTGTTACTGTCACCTTCGATAATTTAGATTTGATTATTTTCCTCCGGAAGATAGCTTAAAACTTTGGAAATAATAATTAAACCATACTGAAACTCTGCAAACATGTCTTGAGTATTATGACAAAAGAGTCAACATCGAATAAGATACGAAGGTGATGAAGTCTTGAGCGCACAAAGCTTAAATCTTAGCACGAATATATATATCTTCGTAAAACATAGCTTGTCAGGCCTTTCTAACCTATGAGCTTTTTAAAAACAGCTTTCCAACATCATATTCTTCGCTATTAACGAGTATGTAATGGAGAATTAAGCTACTGAAAACGTCCTACAAGTTTTCTACAGACTTTTCCTTCTGTTCTTCAGTGGATTTGATCTGCATGGTTAAGTGAGCTGCTAGATTCATTTGATGCTAGAAGACGGGCATAACTCGTTCCAGTCATTCCTTTTATCGGCGTCAAAACTATGAGCTGGGTGACCGAGTACAACCAGCCTCAGTTATGCAAGACATATCATATGGATCTCTTTAGTCGGTCACTTGTGTGGTAGACAATAATCGGTGAATAATTTGACAGTTCTCGAAAAAATTACTCGTCATCGTTTGGTGTTGCATTCTAGCTTTCTAAAAGCGTTTTGAGGTTAGGCACTGTTCCAATAGCATATTACTTAAATTATTTCAAAAGATCAGTCATAACCACAACGTTAGCTGTGTTCAAAATCATTTCCTGTTGTTCTTTTCATTTTAAAAGGATGGTACCACCCCATTGCATTTAGCTGCGCGATATGGGTATAAGAAGTCTTGTCGGATCCTTGTGTGTTGTGGAAGCGATATCAATGTTCAGGATCGAGTAAGTTGAAGCCAAGCAATTAAATGATTTTTAAAATATATTTGAATACTCAGGTAAACATTAAATGATGATAACCCACTGTCCAAAGTCAAATGGGTTAATGACTTTTCAAGTTGCACAGTAATTTATATTTGTTAGTTGTTTATTTTGCGTAGTAGTTGTGGTGATGGTGGTGGTGGGGGGAAGGCGAGTGGTTGTATGGTGTAACTACTTTGAAGGCAGTTCATACAAACTGACAACACCTGTAGATGCAATAAGAAACAACAAGCACTTATAGGCTATCTCAGTTGATGCACTAGATTTTAAACAATAGGAATTCTGAATTCTCTGCCCGAAATGCGAGCAGTTGAGTGTGTGAGTGATTGGGTAAGCGAGTAGTAAGTTCTCACTGCGTTCGACCACCGGTGGGTGCTGAAGAGTCCCAAGCCGGGACGAAACAGATGTCTAGTACTCTCAGTTGGTCTTCCAATAGTTCTCTAATCGATGTCAGCTCATGATGAAATCATGAAACCAATCAAATCCCCACAATCCAACACTTGAATGGAAATCATATTTGTAGGACAAACTAAGTCGATAGCGAAACAGAAAAGAGGGTCTGAGCCAAGCTTTCCAAAAGTGAAATAATATTGTTGGAGCCAAGTTATTACTGGATATAAGTTGTGTGGTAGTCACTGAATACATATCATATCATCATAACATGTTACTGAACGACTTTTTGAAATTCTACTACACCACTTCCTTCTGGGGTCCGTGCTAAAAATATTGGCTAGAGTAGCAGCGAAAGCATCATGATTATACTATTCTGTTCAGGTAACACATCACCACTGAAGTGAGTTGAACCTTGTTGCCACGATCCCGGAGGGGATTTGTTCGCACTGAATGAGAACTGTTGATATTGCCACTAACGCAATGATAGCCATCTCCTCAGTGAGCCTGTGTTTGTCATCTGGGTGAGCGGAGGAGAATATTGACCTTCCAGTCAACAATTTTTAGAGTCTACTTCCAGTCTACCTGGCCTTACACTAACACTCACACACCATGTCTTATGATTTCCACATGCGACCTCAGCATTATTGCCACTAGCCTGAAGCATGGTGAGGACATGCTAACTTTCGCTTTCATCGAAAGAAGACTTACCGGCGGACTGACTTCCCGAAGGCTTCCGCAAACTTGCGTCATCCGTCGACGAATTGAGGAGTGGTTTCGATTCCAGTGGGGAATAAGTCTACATTTCGTGTGCTTTACAGGTTCAGTGGTGATGAGGGTGTATTATTATGCGGTGAGGTTGCTAGCCCCATACTCAGCCTACCTCTTTTCTGGACCTAGGACCGACTAGTAAACAAGGTGAAATTATGAAACAGCAGTCCAATCAGATTTTCTCATTTATGAATATAAAAAATATTTTAATTTTGTATAAACTCAACTCTGTCGTGAGAATTCCATCTGTTCTTCCTATCATCGTGAAGAATGCCTAAGCAATCAGTCCTGTTGTCATTAATTTGTTTTTGTGATTTTCCCAAATGGTCATAGACGAGTATCGACATTAGAGAATTATATTGCACCAAGTTTTGAGTCGCTTTGTAGACTTTATCGATTGACTTCAGTCAACACGAGGAGTCTGTGTTCTGAGACACTCATCAAGTGATAGTGAATTTCCCTATGGTCTCGCTCGATATCATGAATTTATGTTTACTTTACTCTACTAATTACAGATTTAGTCCTCAATAGCTGTTTTAAGTTCACTATGGGTTTAATTGAAAGCTATTATACTAGTATATTTTGTATTTGATCATCCTCTTTTTCGACGATTCGATCTACACTCTAGCATGGTGTGGAGTGATAAAACTCTTGACTATTATTTTTGTGCTACAATTATTGTAAGGTGACATACTTCACTCAACAACTGAAATAGAAAATGGATAATTCATATGCATATGCATATATATGTGAAAAAGCTGTAATACACCTTGTAGCCTAACCTGATGAATTCATTGGAAGATTTTATATTCTGTTTACTAAGCAAATGGGTAAGCCCTTGTATCGATTATAATCCTACGTGTTTACATCGCACATGCGTTTGAATGTGCTAGAGTATGCAATTAAAAATTATTCACTGTGTCCCGAGACTTACGAAATCGTTTATTAATAACTCTGCTAATCTCTCTTAGTCTAAGTGTGTATTCCGACTGACTAATGAAGTGTCAGGATTTAGACAATACCTTAATTACAAAAAACTGACCGAAAGCTTCGTAATTGTCTGTAGGTTGTCAGTTTGTGTAGATTGAGGTGTACACAGCATTGGATTTGTAAGTCCATTATTTCTTGTACCTGTCCAGTAAGTAAGATGAACGGTGTGAATTAGTTAAAAGAGAATAGTTCTAGAATGAAATGGTCTTTAATACTTTTCGTTCATTCTACCTTTGAAAGCACAGCAAGAAAATAAACTTCTCGCCAAATGAATGAATATGCACAATCAGCAATACATCAGATTTTAGATTTGCGCGTTGGTGTCTTCACAAACTGGTATCAGCTGGAAGAACTGTCGAAAATCAAGAAGTACTGTAAATTTGATTTTAGAAGTGGCTAGGGTGCGTCTTCAGCATGTCAGTTTACCGACATCTCTGGTCAACAGTGTTTACTTTAGTAGAATTAGTTTGGAAAATAAGTAGGGTTTTTTAAGTCAAAATATGGTGAGAATTCATTAGGTCTATGATTGTTGAGTTGAGCCACACAGATTGTGTGACTGAGGTCCTCAGGGAACTTAGAGACTGGAATCCTTTCACGATTGTGCAGATGTATTCACTCTTTGTCATTTTCATCAAAGATTTTTGTATTTCCCAAAGAATGGAAAAAAACGCTACTTAATGCTAATAGCTTTATCAAAGTATTTATCAAACCAGAATTTACAAAACCTCAGCGTATATATAACAACTAAGTCATCGTCCATCAGCATGGGGTCATTTTTGCGTTGTCAAGTTGGCCAATTGGTAAAGATAACAAAACCAGGTGTACATTGTTGGATTTGATAAGTGTATGAAATTATAAAAGCAGCGTGTGTTCACATAATGAAATTTCTTATCACATTCGTGTTGACTTTGTTACTTCATGTGGGAGGAAGGTGTTGTGACTAGGTCAAATTCTGTTTTATACCATCATTCCTATTCAGACAATTTGGATTCCACTCGATATGAAGTGCTTCTGATATTAGACGTTCTTTATGACTTTTGAAATTTTTCCGGATGATGATTTCAATATTGTCAAAATCAATTTTGTGACCTGATTCTATGACGTATAGACCACCTATGGCTGATGATTTTTCAGGCTTTTCTAGTTCAACTGGATTTCTCAGTGGTTGATTAGATGCTCCACGGTGTTCATTTCTTCTGATTTTGATTTCCCTCTGGCGATTTTTGTCCGACGTATATTGCATCACATTCCAAGCATATTATTTCGTAGACACAATTAGATAGAGAATCCTTGAGGATTTGGTCTTTTATAAGGACAAGGTTGCTTTGTAGTGTGTGAGTCTGATGCTTTGAAGACAACTCTGACGTCGTGCTTATTGATTACTCCTCTGATATCGTCTGACGTCTCTGATCTATATGAAATGACGACTGTTGAGGCCCATGTCTTCGGAACACGTCTTCGACCATACTTAGTGTCAGCGTTGATGAAGGTCTTTGAGTAGTTATTTTGCTTGAGAGTCTCAGTAATGTTTGATATTTCTTTTCCCTTTCCTTCCCATCCGTTATTGAAGGCTGCGCTCGTCTAAGAAGACTTGAAGCGACTGATGACTTTGCGCTGATGGGGTGTGATGATCCGAAGTCTAAATATTCGTTGGGGTGGGTTTTCTGCCTGGATATAGATATATTAAAATACCCGTTTTCCCTCCTCTTAACTAGGCAGTCTAGAAATGGCAGTTCACCGACGTCTGATTCTGCTTCCGAAGTAGACTGAATTCTGGGAGATGGATTGTCCAGTTTCTCCAAGAATAAAATGTGCAGATCTCGTTTCAGCACTAGGAAAGTATCATCAACGTATCTTAACTACATTTTAGGCTTGCGTATGCTTGAAAAGATGTTATTTTCGAATCGATTCATAAAGAGATCAGCGACTATTACCATCTTTGTTTATCATCTTTAAAATTGTGAGCACTTTCTTTTCCTTCTGTCCCGATTGATTAACAGGGAGGTACAGGGAGAACAGTGGTTCACCATGCTAATTAGGAGTAATGCACTTCGTAGACACTTAATTAAGTCTTCAAATTTTCGAAAGGTATGTTGAAACCCATTTTGAGTTAAGGAATGTCAAGGAAATGCAAGAGCGAATAAATTCAGTTTCAACTGCTGAGTTTATGAACTACTGAAAAGTCATGAATTAAAGCAGGACTACATGGCCATACACTGTTTAGTATTCAGTTGACGATCAACTACAGATTTCACTATATAAGCCTCAATGCATGTTGTTGACGCTGCTCACCGTATAGTGGAGGACTTGCGAGCAGGATCCAGTCCTATATAGCATGAGAATAACTGCAAACTGAGTAACTTGCTGATGAATGATGTCGATCAGAGTCCTTATGAAGGCACATGTTTCTTTACTGATATCTCTTGTGAATGGATATTAAAAGGGTACAATTTTTAAAAAACTTCTGCTAACAACTTTATATACCCAACTGTTGGCTAACTTCCAAGTTGTTTTTCTCTCTTTCACCACTCATGGTCCCTAAAATGTAACACTTTTCTCTGCTTAAATCCATAGTTAGGTCAAACACCACTGCACGTTGCAGCACTTCACAATCAGAGGCGTATTGTGACGATGCTGTTAAATTTCCACGCTAGGATTGATATAGTTGACACTGAATCAGATAATCCGATGCATATTGCAGTATCAATGGGACATGCTGACATCGTGAAGCAATTATTACGAGCGAACAAAGACAGATTGGAACTGGACTGTTTTTCTCGTGATACTAGTGGACCAAACGAGAATGTAGATATACGTCAGATGACTAATGCTCAAAATAAAAAACCAGTCGATATCGCCTTGCGCCAACGCTGCCCTGAAATCTTAAGGGTTATTGGGTCAGATTTCACGGAAAAGCATGAAGTATCACGATATTCATATCATCGTCTGCATCCTGCTCGATTGGTATTGGAAGATATTGAAAATCTTCGAGGAAATTCAATGAATGGAGCAAACAATGACATGATCACAAGTCTCTCAAGCTCTAACGGTAGCGATGATACAACTTCGTCTGAGGAGGACCTATCAGCAATGATATGCAATCAGAGATACTCAGATAGTAAGAATTTGGTGAGTCTTTCTTCCGCTTCAATTATACAACCGCTATTTTGATTCATTTCAATGTATTTCGTCTTTCTAACAGTGAACCTCAATATGTCAGTAGCATAGAAAAGTATGATGCATGAATTAGGCATACAAACTAAGACTTTCCGTCACCTGTTACACGCCTGCATGAGTTCAGTTACAGTGTCTTGATTAGTAAGTATAGTGTAAATTCTTGTCGCCCCTTTCACGACTAGACATTGGCACAATTCCCACAAAGTCAATGCAGTTAAATTCCCCCTTCACTTCAAGAAGTATTGTAGGTGTTGCACGCCTGTAAGTATTCCTATCTGTCGATACGTAATGATATGATAAATAGACACTCTTTCTTGACTTGGGTTTTGGCTTAATAGTTCTAAGGTCAATCGCTTCTGCCGTATGCAGTAGACGAACACAGAGTCTCCATAATGGATAAGATTTTATTTTGATAAATCACACAGAGCTTCGGATGGTTTTTGTCTGTCCTTTATTTTTTTATTTTTTTTCATTACAGCTTGATTCCACACTGCATTTTTTTTGTTAGAGGTATGGAATTTTCAGCATGTGATATCGGTAGCCCAAATTTTACAGGCCGACCATATCAGGTGTGCGTCAACAGGGAATCGAACCGCGGACCACATACATGATCGGCAAGAGTCCTCACCACTGTACCACCAACGCACCAAACCTAGCTCAGTGGTAACGTCACTGACTGCAGCACCGGGTGACGCGGGTTCGAACCTCAGAAGGGACATGAGTTCCTTCAAGGTTGCAGTTACGCCTTGCTGATGAGTGCCAATTAGCACGAAACCTAGGTCCAAGGCTTCCTGCCGATTGCCTCCAACCATCTAATACCAACAATTCACAGTGCACCGTAATGGCGAGCCACCTAGCATGGTGACCACATTGCAAACATGACTGATAGAATTCAGTCTGCACCGAAGATACGACTAGACACATTACACTAGTTACTGACTAGTGTGCAATCAAAAAAGATATTCTCCTTTGTTTGTTACAAGATAACATCATTTCTAGGCGAATATTACCCATCCTTCCCTGTAGTCGTTTCAACCTGGTTTTATAATACACATTAATATATGTGCTCTGATGGTAGACATTCAATTTGTGTTTCTCTATTGACTGGAGCTTTTTGTGCTGTATCGACACCATGCACTAATTACTGATGGATAATCTCAGACTTTAATTGAGGAAAGCTGATTCCAGTATTACTACTACTGCTTCTACCACTACTATTAATAATCATAATTATATTATTGCTGTTACTGATACTTCAAATATGGAAAAGTATTTCGTCTAACACAAGTCAGCCGGCGGTCAACTATACGGCTTACTTGTGCTCTTAATTACCATTGATATTACTACTATTATTATTATTAACTCCTTACGTTCCTAGTGAATCATAAGGAGTCAGTAACACATCTCCATTCTATTGATAGTATTTCATGACTATAAATTACCCAGAGTTGAAGAACAAAGAAGACTGAGATATTTCGGCCATCGTTTACCTTGGAAGTCTTGGTCGTAAACGAAGGAAAGTGACTGAGAAATGGTGCATTTGGAAGTGCACAGCACTGACCAATATATACACGTTATGAAATGAGGTGGTCAACATTAAATGTTGAAGATGCACATGAATTAATCCCCGGTTGATAAGCAATCCGCTTTTCTATTGTGTCCACTCAAATTTATCGATCAAAAATGCAATGTGGTCACTAAGTAATGTGGCATAACACTAATGTACATTGAAGTATCTTGGCATTAGTCCTTAGGAGTTGATGCGTGAGAAGTCCAACACATAGATCTTGTTTTTATTGGTACTCTTCAGGAAGACGTGCCAAGGGATCTTGTGGCGTATGAGATTCGAGAAAGTGTAAGTCAGTGCCGAAAATGATTCGTTCGTCTTGTTTAGACCGCCAAACAGGTCGGACAACTGAAATACAGACTAAGAAATCATACATGTATGCAGAGTGATCAACAAAAGTAGAGAGGGAAGTGAGAAGTGTTTACCCATTTCACCAATGTATTCTCTATAATATTCTATTAAATAGCGAGCAGCCTCACTGTATTGTTTTCTCTTGTGACTACCTGGAAAGCTCTTCCGTTCTATATGCACCTCAGAATTGGGCAGATATCCGACACAAGTGTTCTAGCTTTTCGCTAGAAATGCAGCAGGTATCTTTTCTGCTTATATTTGTGCGACTAATTTCACCCGTACACCAATGTTTCTGCAGATTTGCCGGTATAAGATAGTCAAATATCTCTTATTTCCTGTCTATCTATCAGTGCCACATCACATATGTAGAAAAGAAAATTTCATTCTGTTCTGCACTATAAAGACTGGTACATCGTAAGCACCTCATTTATTCTCTAGTCTCATTCAAATTTCCACCTAACTGCATGACCTTATATACAGTCTACATATAGCATGTAAATATTGCACTGTCAGTCTATGCATGGTAGAAGTTTATTAACTGTTTAATCGGGCAGTGGAAATTTAGAGAAATCATTGTGTTAAGTGAGTAGGTTTGCTAGTATTTGATTGGTTTCATGCTAAATTTAGTTGTGAACCGATATCATCTAGAGAGATCATTAAAATGGATAGTTGTACAGTGTTTAGGAGGGTCTATTTATCTGTGGTGCAGAGGCGAAACCTTGCTACTGACCGAGCACAGGACCTCCAGATCGAGAGGTGAGTATATTGTTATTCAGCTATCAGGCTTAAATTGATTGGACAATGATTTTCAACCTTTTCGCGATGCATAATCTACTTTCGTTTCCGACAAACGCCTTTTGAACCTAGACAATCTTAAACATTTTGTTCAAACAGTTTCTCAGTAGATTTACTCTGAAGTCGTGCTGATACTCACTGCTCATACTTCTTATTCCGCTTTCCTTACAGAAATACAAATATATTCATAATAACTTAAACGAGACAGCACCTCCCTCAAACACTGCCGATTCAGCACCGGATGAAGATTTCGAAAAGGATAAGGTATTGTTTAATTTATAAAGATAAATAGGCGTGAATTACATGCTTTGTTACAATTATCACAATAATAATAAATAAATTAATTAATTAAAATGACACGTCACACGGGTTTAGCTGATGTTTTCCTGAACAATAATTTCATATCCATTGTATTTAGACATTGACACACTTGAATTTACCTAAATGAAGTGTTTGGTGTTATTTCGTCGGATTGAAATGTTTGTATTTTTGTGGAAGTGGATAAACAGGGGAACAGAGGATACTTGTTCAATCTATAGATTTGCCAGTTACTACTAGTCAAAGTAAGTAATAATAATAAACTGACTGAAATGTAGTGAAGTGATAAAATATTCCCAAATCTCCTGTTGTCAGTATATGTAATTGCATTGGAATTGATGAGTTCATATCAGCATACCGGCTTTGTTTACACAAGTCGCATTCTGGTTAATGGTTATCAGGAAAACCTTACAAAGTGAATTGACAACCCGGTGTATGCAATGCACGAAACTCGTTGTGTGACAGATTGTGAATCCAACCAATTATTTGGGGAAAATAGATAAGATGGAATTTAAATCCCGAACCAATTTGTTGACAGTCAAACCAATCAGCTACCCTGAGACTGAAATCTGTGATACAGATTTTATGGTGTAACTTAATCGGATGTACTGAGACATTCATGTGTATATTAGTGTTTCCACAGCAAATCTGTTGACACGAAATGCATATTTTCCGGGTTTTCTTTTAAAAAGCTACGTTAGGGAACTTTTACATTTAAAAGTCTGGCGATATGTTAAGCTTAAAGTTACATGAAACACTTCATTGGAGAACCATTGAAGAACCAATTGTCGCAAAGTGGTCAACAATACTATTCTACCTATCTAGTTAGTGTGCACTCGGTTTTCTTTCTATGTTTAATTTTAACACTTTCTCCAGTTAAACGAGAGAGAGAGTATCCATGACGAAGCAATAATATCAACTGGGGCACATTTCAAGCCGTCTTGCAATGTGAGCTCGCGCGATTTGGATAACGAATGTAATTCTTTAACTCCAAATGAATCATCTACATCGAATCCTCCACCGAAAGGAAATACTAAATCGAACTTCTTCAGTCGACTCCTTTCAAAAATATTCAAACGTAAAAAGGTGAGTCAGTGAAACAATAGTATTTCTCTGTGTTCTCCCCCTTCTCATTCTTTTGGAAGCAATCTGTCTTCCTGCATGTTCGTCAAACATTTCTACACACAAAGATTTGAAGCCAATTTAAGAAAAAGGCTACGGTCTGCTTAAATGCAAGTCTATCCTAAGGTTACCAATAAGGCAAACAGAGTGTAACCTTTCATACCACATAGCTTGAAGGAGACTTCTAGCAACTATTCTTTTTGTATTTCCTGCCGAAATAAATAAGTGATTACAACAAAATTATTTGTAGACAGGTATTTCGACGGAAAGTGGTTCACAGAAATTCACCAGTTCATTTCGCGAAACTACATAACAGCACACCACCACATATATAAAAATGGAACTTCCTACTTCATAGGAAGTCCTTCTGTCCATTTCTCAGCCTTTCCCTCGTATCTTTGTTCTGTACCCATTAAACGACAACAGAATACCTGGTTGTTCAAATCCCGGCTGCAAAATCCACATTGGAGCTCCATTGGGTGAAGCATTAGGTACTTTTATTCTGCGCCTTAAATGCATTTGAATCTTTACGAAATGCATACAAGACTCAAGCGGGATTTTTGATTCCACGTGAACTGTACAACAGTCCCGGTCTACAAAATTCATGCAGCAGCTATCGATAATTTCTTTTTGTAGTCTTCTAGAAGTTGTCGGCGAAAAGTCTTGAGATCTATTTGTATTCCCACAGATAATCATCAGCAGCTAAGCGGTTTCGAGAAAATAGGCGAAGGCTGTGATGATCTTTGATGCCTTTTTGTAATCCTCGCTCACGAAACGAGGAGTCTGAGTGTTTCTATCCCGAACTACAAAAAGTGAGACGCTCACAAGTAATCTTCGCAAGTGGCTTTTGTGTTCAGTAAGGAGACTGAGCTTGTCGGAGGAACATATTGAAGTTATCCACGGTCTCAAGTGTCAATGAAATAACCCTAACCACGGTTATTATGTCTAAGAATTTAGTCTAGATAATTACTAATTTCCGACCAGCACTAACCTCAAGCAAAATGGAAGATATTGTTTCACATGATAACTACTTATATGAAGCTGACATTGAACTGAAACAGACCGCTAGGCTACAAGATTTGGGTGCAGACAACCGGTTAAAGACCTCTGATCCTTTCGTAACATCCATGTGTTATTTTATGCACATCTGTGCGTGCATCTGAATGAAGGTGAAACCGAATTAACACACCAAAGGCGCAACATTTTCAGATATCTCATGAAATTATCATGTTTGTGTTTTGGAACCAGGGGACCTAACGTTGCAGAAATAGTGGTGAAGACAGTTAATGATAAGCAAAATCCAAGGGTTCCCCGAGCCCAGTAGAGGTGTGCAGTGTCATCTAGACTGATGTATACAGGCAGAAAACATTCGGTGGGCCCTAAAAATGTTGAGAAGTGGAAAATGACTGAATGAAATTACTGAGAACGATGTCGTGTGACTAGACGAGATATATAAGACTTATAAGAGACATATAAGGCTTAATAACAGAAACTTCTAATGAGAACAAAACTATATTAATTTTTCTGAAGACAGTGCTGAAGCATTTCGGAGTGCATTACGAGAAGTAGCTACAGTGGTCTACAGCTGCTGATCAGCAGTCAAGATCGTGAGGCTGTTTCAAACGACAAATGAAGCAACGATGATAGACCTGAGAATTGCATGCATGTTTCGAAACTGTAGTGACGAAATACAGGCGAGATTAAATAAGACAATGTTTAATGCATTAAAATGCAGCATAATTCCCTCGGACTGTTGTAGATGGTGGAACATTTGGGTTCATAAGAAAAAGAACAAACCACCCACCCACCAAGCATAAGTCTGAGTGTCTGCATTAAATTTTATATCCCAGCAAATTGCACTTTTCTGCACTTCTTTGGCTTCTTGTAACCCATGATTTGGTCTAATGTTCTCAGCTTTCTCATAAGTCCACCTTACTTTAAAATCACTCGCTCAGGTATACTGTATCAGAATATGTAACAAATAATCCAATGATCAGTCAGTCCAGGTCCTCAAACTCACCGACTAACCTACCCTTCTCACCACCTAGTTTTCAGTTTAGTCTCAGTATTGTCCCTACTGTGAATCTGTCCAGCTGCGTAAATGCTTTCCAAGCAATGATCAACCTCCTGTCATATTGCTAGATGCAAACTTATAAATTATTACCATACGGGATGGAGCATTAAGCTATTCGTATTCGTTATCTACGATCATTCGTTTTTCATCACATTGATTTCTAATATTCTAATCTCTGACAAAGTGATATTAATTGTGTTTGATGCTGAACGTTAATGAAATCGATTCTTGCTATCTCTGTTTTAGAAATCGTCAGCCAAATGAAGATGGTTTACTCTCACAATGGCATGGCTGCGATCGACTTCAAGCAACAGATTAGGCTGCGATTGATAGATTCTGCTCTTTATATCGTGTCTGACAGTTCTTATTTTTTATGCTTTGTTAATTAGACTCACGTTTTTTTCATAAATAAACTCTTCAACACACTAGTCTAGGCTTTTCACACTTTTTAGATCGGTTGATAAACTCATAATATACAGGGAGGTGAACTTTCTGGAAAATACAGTTGTCAGACATAAAACGAAAATTACAAATCAGTGTCCAAAAGAAGTTCACAGAGCCAGGAAGCGAGAAAATGTACGCATTACTGGAATTTATAGACGTTAAACTGAGAATCGAAGTATAAAACTTGAGCACTGTGGTAGAGTGTAACTCCATTATGGATAAGAGTTGTGTGAGTAACTTGATATGATTATGAGCAATAATTTGTGCTGGAAACGTCATCAGTTAATATTGTTGTGTAACAATGTGTGATTTATCAAAATAAAATCTTATCCATAATGGAGCCAAACTGAAAAATCGAAAACACGATATCGATTGACACCTAACAGCTTATCCAAATCATCCCTCACATCACGAAAATGGAAGTCAAAGCTGTACACACGTGCTCTGACTTATTTCTCACGACTTGAAAAGTATACGATAATTTTTCAATATTAGAAATGTGCAATGCCGCTAGACACACACACGTCTCGTTCACCAACAGAATAACATACATATCTATGCTACTGACACTTCCCGACATTAAAGTGCTGGTCAGGCTTGCATGTTACAGTGAACCAACGACTTGATATGCCGGGAACTAATGCTTCTACTGAATTATTATGCTAGCGAATTTCAACAACCATGTAGAGACGTTTAGAGGAAAATGTGAGACTATTTCTGAGAAAAATGGCTCCTTTATTAGCTCTCAGGATAGACGCTTTGAACGCTGGAAAGAACACTTTGAGGAACAATTTAACTTGCCTGCAGCCACACTGAGCCTCCCCACCATCCAGCACACACCCGAATGGGATATAGACACTGGCCCGCCGTCTGTAAGTGAGGTCACAAAAGCTATCTGTAATCTGAAACGAGGCAAAGCGGCAGGACCTGACGGAATTATTCCGGAGATGTATAAATATGGGGGTGACACACTAGTATATAGTTTAACTAAGATACTAGGTAACGTCTGGGAATCAGAGACGGTTCCATCAGACTGGGGTAAGTCACTTATTATACCAATATTCAAGAAGGGAGACAAGTCCTCATACGATAATCTTAGAGGAATCAGCCTGACGAACATAGTCTCTAAAATCCTAGGCTCAGTAATCATGCACAGGCTAAGTCGAACTCGGGAGGAACAAACGAGGGAAAATCAAGCAGGCTTTAGGCCAGGTAGAGGGTGCATAGATCATATCTTCACTCTCCGACAGATCCCAAAACATAGACACACTTTTAGGCAGCCAACAATTGCCATATTTCTTGACTTGAAGGCGGCCTTCGACTCCGTGGATCGAAAGGTACTATGGCAATGTTTGACTGTGAAGGGAGTGCCAAGGAAGTACATTGCACTAATCAAAGCACTCTACTCAAACTCACGTACCTGTGTAAGGGCTTGTGGGGAATTGTCATCTGAATTGATAACAACCAGTGGTGTCAGTCAAAGATGTCCACTTTCCCCTTTTCTGATTAACTTCATCATAGATATGCTAATGGAAGTATCCTTAACTGAACTTAACGACTTAGGAATCGACTTGTTACCAGGGAATATTCTTATGGACTTAGAATATGCAGATGACATAGTCCTGTTAGGGAAGGATGCTGACAAAATGTAGAGTCTTCTGAACACATTGAGCAGCAATCTTCGTATGTTTGGCATGCGATTCGCCCCTGTAAAATGTAAGATGCTGCTACAGGACTGGACTACGTCAACTCCCAGCTTAGTGATAGAGAATGAAGTGATAGAACATGTTGACCACTTCACCTATTTGGGAAGTTGTATCAGCACCAACGGATTGATTGACGACGAAATCTCAGCACGGATCCAAAAAGCTCGAGTTGCTTTCGCTAACTTACGCCATCTCTGGCGTAGGCGTGACATCCGGCTATCAACCAAGGGACGTGTATACTGCTCAGTATTTCGCTCCGTCTTTCTCTATGGCTCTGAAACATGACCAATACGAGTTGAAGACATGAAGAGATTGTCTGTTTTTGACCACAGATGTTTACGATCTCTTTCTCGCGTTAGGTGGTATAATAAGGCAAGTAATGTTGACGTTAGGCGTAGAGTGTTGGGCAAAGAGGGAAAATCAATCGACGAGGCTATAAAGTTACATAGACTGAGATGGCTAGGTCACGTGCTGCTCACGCCTACCCATCGCCTCCCCCGACGGGCATTACTAGCTGATATAGGTGCAGGTTGGAAAAGAGTAAGTGGTGGCCAAACAAAAACATGGCATCAATCCATGAAATCCTTGACAGTCAAACTGAGCCAGGTAGGGAGATGCAGACTTCCGTGTTGGGGCCCTCGGGACTCTAAGAATCAGTAGCTGGAGACACTAGGTGACATGTCCCAAAACCGTTGTCAGTGGCGCAGATGTATTCAGTCTCTGTAACATTTCATATTCCTTTCTACCATTACTCATTCTGTTTCACTCTTATACTTGTCAAAACTCTATTGATTCCCTTCACTCATCTTCTTGTCTACTTTTGTGTGCTCTTTGGAACGTGGCAACTCGAACTGCTGCACTTCGGTGCTAAGTTCCCTGTTGAATCCAGCCATCCAGCCAGCAGACCTCCTTCAATGCATAGTCAGATGTCATACCAACAACAGAGATAACGCAAGTTGGGGAATGCAATACTAGCCTCGACTTAGAATACAGTGCATCAGTCGACGCGTTTTACTATCTCAGTGATCTCTTTGCCACTTAACATATTTCAGACATAAAGCTTAACTAGTTAACGGTCAAAGTAATGTAACAAGGAACAGTTTCATCGACATAGAGTATGTGGATGACATTTTCCTCCTAGGTGAAGACTCTGACAAAATGCAGTCCTCCCAACAACTTGAGCAGAAATCTTCGAGTCTTTGGAATGGTATTCGCCCCTGGCAGATGTAAGAGTCGCGTAGTGAGCCATAGGCTGCTTGTCGGGTCAGCATCCTGAAGATGTTAAGAATGAATGCCTTGAGGGTATTTGTGACATAGCTTGTAATCGTTGTCAGTGGCGCGGATGCATTCATTTTTTATCTATTCCTTTGAATAACTGCTTTTCTATCGTTTGTCTACCTCTGTGTATTGCAACCTGAAAAGCTCTGTTATTATTCAGACAGACAGTCAAATATGGTGAGTGACACTATTCCCGGACTAAATTCCACCTGACTTTTCAGGGTTCGTTTCTAACCTGGAGGTTCAGACTGTATGGTAGTCAAGTCAACCTTATATGATTATCACAGGAAGGCTTGTCTCTTCTTATAACCGGGATAATCAGTGATTTTCACCTGTACCAAACATTACCGATTATCTTAGTTAACCCAGATAAAATTTCGTCACCACCATTGTTAAAAATCTATGAAAAGTCGTCGCATCAGGTTCAGCTGCCTTGCATATTTTCAGATTAAAAACAGCTTTTCCAAGCTCACTTTTATTTGGAGGCCCGGCGTCTAAATACCTCTCAGTTAGGTTTCGGATGTTGATCGAACTGAGCTTGACGGTAGGCCAGTCTTCTATCTTGAGAGATAGTTAAGACGACGTTCTCCTCACAGTTAGTCTCGCTCATCATTTGTCTCTCACAACCAGTTTCTTTGATGAGCTCAAACAACTGTCTCGTGTAACCCGGCGCAGATGTCTTCTGTCTGCAAGCTCGGCCATCATGTCAAGGTAGCAGGCATCGGTCGGGAATTCCTCATTTCATCACGCTCCAACAGACTCTGGAATATGCAGATACTTACTAGCGTCTAACTATTGCCGTACTTTCCTACCTAGAGGTGGCATTCCTTCTTGTGCAATGTAAGATGGCATGGGATTAGGTTGGGAAAGATTTATAAGTGGTCAAATCAAAACATGGCATCAATCCATGAAGTATTTGACTGTTTGCTGGCGGTACGCGGGAAGGTTCATACTACCTTGTGGGGCTCTCGAGATTCCAATGATCAATAGCTGGAGACCATCAGTGATGTGGCTCAAAACCGTTCTCAACAGTGGTGATGCAGTCACTTTTTATGACGTCCCAGTTCCTCGTGTTTCTCTACTTAATTATTGCTTAAACCGTAGATTTCTGTTCATTATGGTCCTATTCTGCCGGAGACAGAACTTAACCGAAAACACCACTATGCTGTATAGCATTGTGCCAAAAATATCACTTAAATAACTGAAACACCAGCAAACCACAACAGCAGGTATTAATCTCCATCCACTGAAAATATATTTACATATTCAATCAAGACAAGATAAAATTTCAAGGTCAATGGAAGCAAACCAAGGAACGAGAAGTTTGCAATTGATTATTGGAATCGAATATCATGTCTGAGAATGCTTCCACTCATTTAAAGAAGGAAAACAAAATAAGCACTTTTAGGAATAAGGCATAGAAAGACTCCAGCGTATTTGAATGGTCAATATATCATTGAAAAAAGCATTCAATACTTGAGTGACTAATTGATGTACATATTAAATTATCCTCTTGGTAGAATGTATTCTGCAGAAGTCAAATGATTTGTACTTTATCTGGAGAACTGTCGTGCATCTTCAACTGTCTTCATCCATCTGTGTCTGTAGAAAAAGAAGCAAAACATAATGTTCAGCGACTACATATAAGTAGGGAATAACATATTCCACTTATTTGTGCTAGTCAGTGGCGCAGTGAGCTTTCTAGCCTGGTAAAAGCAGAGATAGTTTATCTATTATGGTTAATCCAGTGATTAACGCACTTGACGTTACTGTTTCCTTCAGTTGAAACATCATGCTATTACAACAATAAGCTACAAGATCAACAGTTACATTAATCCCTTCGAAAAAAATTAATAAATAATATACGACAACTCATCCACGTTGTATATCTTGCAAACACAATTAATGTATTGGGCCTAGAGATCCAGAGTATTTCTTAATGGAATTTGAAGACATGAGTAGATGGTAGCTTGTCCAACAGTACAATCACCACTGTGTACTTCCTTAACTTTTTGGCTAAATCAATTCTAAATTATTAGAAATAATTAAATGGCACACAAAATGTTTTTGTAAGACATGAGAATACAATCCGGTAACCCAAACAAAAGTAGGCAGTGTCGAAACAGGTGGTTTCGAAGTCACTCTAAGAAACCAGCGATTATTGTGATTCATCTCAATTTAGTTTAGAAGATTAAAAATCTTGCACTGAGTAGCTGGGTCGCAAGACAACTTTTGACAATGTTTCTAAAACAATCTAATCATTAGGAATTAGAAGTCCGAGTGTTTATCACATTTCATTATTGATTCTCTGTTTCGGCATATGCAAGCACAGGATGGTAGCATAATCCGATGAAAGATTACCTGAGTATAATGACGATAATTAGGATGGAAATTATGAACAGCATCAACAAGTATATCTGTAGGGTCGATAGTTGCTTTGATACTCGCAGATATACTTGGAATTACATTTGAGTTTTGACTACTCCATAACTTTTCAAATCCATCATTATTCAATTGCCAGTCAACGATATCCCAGGGTAGTGGTTCACCATATCCTGCTGACGGTGCATAGCTAACAAATGTTGCTGGTGTTAAACGTGAATCACCTTTGTTCAAGTCTATTCTAGTTGAATCATTTGCTGCTCTGAAATCAACTGATGGCTTTGTAGTAAACATAAAATCGTCATTCAGCCAGTTCGAATCGTTCGAAGGAACATCAAATACAAGGCGAGGTGGATGACTACAAAGATAAAAAAACACGTAAGAATGTAAGATTAAAAATAACTCAATTGTTAGTGAACGGCGTGCGTTCATGAGGTGTAATCTACCTCAGTTTTAAATATGAAGTGTGATGGAACCAGAGGTTTGGAAACGTTTTATTTTTCAAAGTAATAACATCCACGTTAGAAAAGTACATTATGTGTCGCTTTGTCAAAATTCACAAATATTTTTCCATTCCATAATGAAAACAATTTACTTTACTCAACACGCATGTTTATGCCACACACGCCGTATCAAAACCGGTAATACTTTTTCGGTGGCATAACCCTGGTAGGCTAAGAAAGCGGTTTCAAAACCCGTTGAACGTCCATTGTCAAAGGACAACTAGAAACGTTGGATCAGCAATAAACTCGGTGGACTTCATTCTGTTACGAATAAGTAAGCTTCGGCAGAATCAGTAATAAAATCTTAGAAATGCAAACTTATTATTATTGTTTGAACGCAGAATAACTTGGTACAATATGGCACCAAGAAAGATGCACCACACAATAGTAATAAAACAACATAGATTAAAAGTGAAAATTTAAGTAAAGAACGGATAAAGAACCTCATCTGGAAGGAAAACAGTCATGTTTAACAAGTTCAAGCAGTTTTCGTCAACTATCATCAGGAAGGGAAGAAAGAAGGAAATCGCAACACGTTCGCCATTGATTACGATTCTTGGCCATATCCGATAACGTTTCGAGCCATCGATTCGAGCTGTCTCTCGGACCCTAACCAGGGAGTCGTGACGCACCAACCGATGCTAATCTAGCACAAATATCCTTCATCCCACGACGCCGCGTCATGGACTGACCACCCCTCCGCCTTTTCCATCCCGCCCCAGGGCTAGCGAACAGAGATCTGTACGGAAGCCTCTGGGATGACACTCACAGTACATGCCCAAGCCACCGAAGCCGGTGTTTCCAGATGACGACACTCAATGAATGGTGATCTCCACTGTGTTCAAACACACGCCGCCGAACCTCAGAATTACTCACGCGATGATGTCATCGAACGCAAGCAATCCTGCGGAGAAAGCGATGATCGAACACGCAGAGTCGCCGCACATCCTCAGCTCGGACAGGCCAGGTTTCACAGGCGTAGAGCAAGACAGCCCGCACCGAAGCATTGTATACCCGACCTTTGATAGCTAACCTAACGTCGCGCCAGAGATGGCTCAAGTTGATGTATGCCACGCTAGCCTTCATTATACGGTTGGAAATCTCATCCATCACCCCTCACTTATCAACAACTTCAAGTGGTTCACCCGCAAGAGTGAGTGCAAGTACAGGCTCCTGCCAATCTAGTAACAGAACTCTGCACTCAGACTGTGCAAAGCACATACCATATTTACAGACACTGATCGTCAACTGTTTAAGTGCGATTGGGTAGCCTGCGTGCTATCGCACAGTAAGACGATATCGTCTGCATACTCGAGGTGGAGAAGTCTTTCTTCAGAAAGCAGATCTACACCACCACCACCACCACCACTAACATCTTTCAGAGCTGACTCCAGAATGTCATCGATGGCAAAGTTAAAGAGAAATGGAGAGATCGGGCAACCCTGTCTAACCCCACTGTTGGTTGGGAACAGTGATGATAGTTGCTTGCATGCCATAACTCTACTTGAGGTGTTTCTGCATAGGGCTTTCAAGCTGTTAACAAAGTTCTCAGGTACACCCCTCTCTAACAAGACAATTCCAGAGCACAGTTCTGTCCAACGAATCGAAGGCAGCCCCAATATCAAGAAACACAACGATCGTTGGCCTGCAGTACGTGTGGCTATGTTGCAACAACTGACGAAGGGTGAACACATGATCAATGCATCCACGACCTGAACGAAACCCAGCCTGCTTTTCGCGAATCAATCCTTCATGTGTTTTGCACAGCCTGTGGAGCAAGACAGCAGCCAACATTTTAGACACGACTAGTAGCAGACTGATACCCCTATGATTGTCACACGAATTACGTCAACCCTTTTTAAAGATGGGGACGATAATGGCTTCGTTCCACATTGATGGTACACTCTCTGTCTCCCATACCTTCCTGAACAACCCAGTTAAGGCCATTGTGAGAGTCTCGCCACCATTTTTAAAAAGAGCCGGGGGTAAATTGTCTGGGCCGGGCGCCTTATGGCGTTTTAACACTTGGAGTTGCTTACGGACCTCCGCTTCGGTGGGTGGGTCGGTATTAACCGACCAAGGAGCACTGGGGCTAATGACAGCAGACATTGAAGCTGGTGGCCAGCTAAACTGTTTCTCGAAGTGCTCTGCCCAACGTTTCAGGCGTGTTTTCATGCTGGTAATGGGCGTGCCATCTGCCTCAGACCGCCTCGCTGACACCTCTTGTTTCTTGCTGCCGGTGGCTCGGATGAGCTGGAACAGCTTCCGACTGTTGCAGATGCAACAACTGACTCCATCACACACGAACGTTCTGACCACCAGGCTTCGTGGTCCTTACGTAAACTCTGTCTAATCTTGCGCGTAAGCACCTTTCGCTTATTGCTGGACTCGCTGCCAGCCGGAATGGACCGGCGTTCACCCAGGAGTTTTAAGGAACTCACAGAAACCCAGTGAGTTTTGGCGAAGCATTCTTTCAAGCCGCAAGCGGATACACTTGCCATTTGTATGGCGTCTTGCAGATAAAGTCAATGTTCATCTATACTACTTGGAGGGTTGCTGGCAAGCATTGATTGTAACTCATTCTGATATTTCAAACAAGTAGCAGGTGTTACTAGTTAGCTCACATCAACGTTTAGACGACGCCTTTTATGAACCCCACCAAATCGCAAGACGAACTTGGCACACACTAACGCATGATTGGAGTCCAGGCATGTGCTCCAGAAGGGGCGACAGTCTTGCATGCATCCTCGCCACCGGAAACTGACGGCAATATGATCAATCTGAGTCCAAGTTTGATTCGCGGAAGAAGTACGCCCGGCAGCGCCACGGCGACGGCTGTGCCGGAAGTTGGTGCTGGCTAGAAATGGGTTGTGATCTGCGCAAAGTTATAGTAGGCGGTCCCCGTTATCTGACCCGCGACCATGTCAACTGCACTGACCACCCACACGATTCTCCTATGAGCTTAGACGCCCAACCTGCACATTTAAGTCACCAACTAGCACCACGATATCCTTCTGACCCGCCTTTTTCAAGAGATCGCTCGGTTGATAGTAGAACTCATCATTAATTGCATTCGGGCTGCAAACCGTCGGTGCATAGCCGGAGACAAATAACAGACACCACCCATTTGGCCTACCACTCCTTACTCCCGTATAACCTTCCAGCTTCACAGCGCATAAACGACTGTTAATGGGGATCCAGTCGAGTAATGCAGCAGACATTGATAGCGAGGCCTTCCAATGTTCTTAGAAACCCTGCCTGTTACCCGATTTGCAGGTGCCGGAAATAGATTTCAGCATACCTGTATTAGGTGTCGCATTGGGGACAACCATTTTGAAGGCTACTCACTAACATTTCGTAACGGCACAGATAGGCTGGGAATTCAGACATAGGTGAAAGGCTGTCCAAGGTGAAGACCTCAAGGTTAGCAAAGGCAAAATACAGGAGTCTACGTATAAAAATAAAAGTAGGGTTGGAAAGAGATCTGTTACTTGAGACATCATTATTGCTTGAAAGCATTGTTACGAGCGCGCGATAAGTTCCACTGATATTTTGTTGCTTTATTTCATTTATTGTGTGACGGCTGAGATACTACCCAGGTGCCCAAACCGAAGCAGGTGATTTTCGTAAGGGACCACCCCCAAGCCTTTGACTTGGAATCTCATCCACAAGGCAGAGAAGCAGCGTCAGGAGCTACGTTCCCATGGTCGCCATTGACCAATATATGTTCATACGCCATTTGATACGATTGGATTCTGGAGCCCATATACCCCATCGTAACTGCTTTTAGTCTAACCGCTATCCGAACAACCTTCCTGACATGGTACGACCCGCAGGAACATGAGTCCCAGCCAGTTTAACTTGTTGGGTCACTGCGGTATTCATGCCGGACCACCATGACAAATTAGCAGTTATCGGCCGGGGAAAATACAAAATAATACGGATCAGTCCGGTTTCTCGATGACAGGCTGCAGCAGCTGGACAAGAAAACAAGGAAATCTAAATTTTATGTATGCGCATATGATGTAAAACTACTTCCGAACCACAGGAGTAATGATAAACATATACGATCAAGCAACGAACTGACACGCCATTAGAAACAAAGTCAACGAAACAGCATAGTAGACTATAGGGAGCAGTATTCAATTCCAGTATACAGTCAAATAATGTTATTTAGAAATCAAGTTCAAATTTGTGCACTAGAGTATCAGACACATTATTTTCTGTTGATTAACAATAATACCTAATTTTTTAAAACCAATATATACATATATGGGTGAGTTCAGCTAAGTCAATAAACTAAGTTTGAAAACTACTGCTAAAAGCTGTTAAAACGTCCACTTGTTATCGAATGTTTTAACTTACTGCAATACATAAATACTGTAGGGGAATGCATAGCGTAGAGCGATGGCAACAATAACCAATTCAACGCATATCAGTAAATTCTTGTAAATACCAGCAATTATTGTAGCTGAATATCCATTGGTTGTAGTTATAACATGGCTCCATTCCAATATGCTAAATAATACATCTGAAAAAAGAAGAAAGAACATAGGTCAAAAACTGTTTGAGTAAAAGTGAAAACACTCAGTAATTAAGCATACGGGAAGTAAGTTTGTTTGCATTTTTGATATCAAGGAAAATTAGATAGGGAATTCAGATTAAAAATCATTGAACAAGGAGTTCGAATGGTACGTGAAATGACACCGAATAAAGTAATAAATTGCGACAGTCGCAGAGTGGTAGTAAAACTGCTCCTTGTCAACCGCTTATTTACACACTATCCCAACCCAGCATGCACTGTGTGTGGAACACCGGTCTTAGACATCTCATTCGATGTACCTGGTAACCCGAGGTACATTATGTAATACTCTAAGCTTAACCTCATTATTAAAGTCCGCGTGATATACACCAAATTCAACTACTTTACTAGCTTCTCACAAGCACGTAAAAGGGGGAAATTTGGTAGTGAGGCGAGAAACTCTATCCCATAAGAACAACTACCAAAGCTACGGAAGCTACAAAGCACAAGAAAAATTAAATTATTCTCCATGTCCCCTGCATAGTATGCTTAAGAAATACATGAAAAGATATGGAAGAGATGTGTTATGAATCCCTGGAAGCAGGGTGAATATAAGTGGATTCTCCACGTCGTTAACTTGAGAGACAATAAACCAGTCAGGTCATCCACGAAAACACGAGGACGTGACAATCAGCATGTTAGCAACAGCACCAAAGATCCTTACGAATTAGGAGCCAATCACTCTCAAAAACACGAAAGCGAGATTCAATTCGAAAGGTAGGAAAGCTACAGTTGCAAATGCTACACTCCTATAATGAACGCAACGGTGAGAGTGATAGCAGAAAATGCGAGGAAATAAAGATGTGCCATTGATGTCTTATTTTCCTTCCCACCTTAGAGAATGAATAATACTATTAATACATTATGCTAGATAAAGCAAGATCCACAATAGAGATACTTATTGTCATTGACGGCTGGCCAATTCAACAACCATGTTTCACAGGTGTAGAGAAGCTTAGAGGAAAATGTCGCACAGCACACCTCCTTCAATGCATAGTCAGATGTCATACCAACAACAGAGATAACGCAAGTTGGGGAATGCAATACTAGCCTCGACTTAGAATACAGTGCATCAGTCGACGCGTTTTACTATCTCAGTGATCTCTTTGCCAATTAAAATATTTCAGGCATAAAGCCTAACTAGTTAACAATCAAAGTAATGTAACAAGGAACAGTTTCATCGACATAGAGTATGTGGATGACATTTTCCCCCTAGGTGAAGACCCTGACAAAATGCAGTCCTCCCAACAAATTGAGCAGAAATCTTCGAGTCTTCGGAATGGTATTCGCCCCTGGCAGATGTAAGATAGAGCTGTTGGACTGATCTACGCCGACTCATGGCTTAAAGATAGAAGTTAAGTGGTAGAACGTGTTGACCGCTTCACCTATTTGAGCAGTTGAATCAGCCCCAACGAGCTGATTGGTGACAACACCTCAGCATCGATGCAGAATGCTCGTGTGATGTTTCCCCACTCAACTCATCTCTAGCGTAGGTGTGATATCCGCCTACCGATCAAGGGATGTATGCACTGTGCAGAAATCCGCTCTGTCCTCCTTTATGGCTGAGACACATGCCCGATGAGAGTGTAAAACCTGAAGACAATAGTTGTCGTTGATCACATATGTTTGCGTCCTATCTCTTGTGTGAAGTAGTCTCATATGGTAGGTAATATTGGGCTTGGGCGTAGTATTAAGTAAGAAGGACAAGCCAATCAATGAGGTGGTGAAGTTGAATTGAGATGTATAGGACACATGTTGAGCATCCCGAGCCATCGCCTTGCTTGACAGGCAATGTTAGCCCATATAGCATTGAGTTAGAAAAGCTCCGGGATTGATCAAACCAAATTCTGATACAAGTCAATGAGGTCTTTGATAGTTTGTTTGAGTCGCGTAGTGAGTCATAGGCTGCTTGTCGGGTCGGCATCCCTAAGATGTTAAGAGTGAATGGGTTTCAAACTTTTGGTAATATGACTTAAAATCGATGTCAGTAGTAAAGGCGCTTTCACTTTTTTAACCTCCCAGATGCTGCAGCTCCTGACGGCTGTCCCTGGTTCAGTTCTTTCTCCTGTACAATTTTGTTAATCATAGCAGTTCTGAATATTTTCGTTTTCCCTAGGTTGATGTGTAGTTGGTGCAGCTCTACTTGTAGGCAAACTGGTCAGGTAGTTAGAAAGTGTTATGCGACAAACAGGGTCATATGGTTTGGGGATTATTATTATTCCCTTGCCCTCGGGGTGAAACATAGGGCTACAAGAACAGGTCTCCATTTTTTTCTGTTCTCTGCAGTTCTCTTTATCTGGCCCCAGGATTGCCTGCGAGCTTTCATTTCCTTCTCATTCGTTCTCCTTCATATCACCTTCAGATGCTTAAATCGTTGTTTCTCATTCGGGTTCAACCCGAGGGTCTGGGCATGCAACGTCATATAACGGTTTCTTTAATGTGCGTCCAACCCACCCCCATTTTTTAACATATTCTCTAAGCGATAAGTCCTTAATCAGGTCATTCCCACAGTTTCTTCTTCTTGGCCATTTAGTCGTTATTGTGGAGCAAAGGTAGCTCATGATAAAAGTCTGCAGCTTGTTGGAAATACTTTCCATGACGCGGCAAATAGCTGACCCATACAGAAGAGCTAACTTAAGGATACGGAAGTATAATTATTTATTTATTTAAACGCAGAAAAAACTTGGTTCTGTATGGCATCAAGAAAGATGCACCACACAATAATAATAAAACAACATAGATTAAAAGTGAAAATTTAAGTAAAGAACGGATAAAGAACCTCATCTGGAAGGAAAACAGTCATGTTTAACAAGTTCAAGCAGTTTTCGTCAACTATCATCAGGAAGGGAAGAAAGAAGGAAATCGCAACACGTTCGCCATTGATTACGATTCTTGGCCATATCCGATAACGTTTCGAGCCGTCGATTCGAGCTGTCTCTCGGACCCTAACCAGGGAGTCATGACGCACCAACCGATGCTAATCTAGCACAAATATCCTTCATCCCACGACGCCGCGTCATGGACTGACCACCCCTCCGCCTTTTCCATCCCGCCCCAGGGCTAGCGAACAGAGATCTGTACGGAAGCCTCTGGGATGACACTCACAATACATGCCCAAGCCACCGAAGCCGGTGTTTCCAGATGACGACACTCAATGAATGGTGATCTCCACTGTGTTCAAACACACGCCGCCGAACCTCAGAATTACTCACGCGATGATGTCATCGAACGCAAGCAATCCTGCGGAGAAAGCGATGATCGAACACGCAGAGTCGCCGCACATCCTCAGCTCGGACAGGCCAGGTTTCACAGGCGTAGAGCAAGACAGCCCGCACCGAAGCATTGTATACCCGACCTTTGACAGCCAGGCTAACGTCGCGACAGCGCCAGAGGTGGCTTAAGTTGATGTATGCCACGCTAGCCTTCATTATACGGTTGGAAATCTCATCCATCACCCCTCACTTATCAACAACTTCAAGTGGTTCACCCGCAAGAGTGAGTGCAAGTACAGGCTCCTGCCAATCTAGTAACAGAACTCTGCACTCAGACTGTGCAAAGCACATACCATATTTACAGACACTGATCGTCAACTGTTTAAGTGCGATTGGGTAGCCTGCGTGCTATCGCACAGTAAGACGATATCGTCTGCATACTCGAGGTGGAGAAGTCTTTCTTCAGAAAGCAGATCTACACCACCACCACCACCACCACTAACATCTTTCAGAGCTGACTCCAGAATGTCATCGATGGCAAAGTTAAAGAGAAATGGAGAGATCGGGCAACCCAGTCTAACCCCATACCTTCCTGAACAGCCCAGTTAAGGCCATTGTGAGAATTTCGCCATCATTTTTAAAAAGAGCTGGGGGTAAATTGTCTGGACCGGGCGCCTTATGGCGTTTTAACACTTGGAGTTGCTTACGGACAGCAGACATTGAAGCTGGTTGTCAGCTAAACTGTTTCTCGAAGTGCTCTGCCCAGCGTTCCTGGATACGGATGTATTGAAATTTATATCAACAGTAAACGGCTGACGACAGTGAAGATACCAGTAGACATACATGTGGTAAAAATAAAACAAGTAGGGTCCAGTGATAAGCGCTGGAAATTCGTGTATACCCTTTCGATTTTGTGATTACGACTAAGTTTTTCGACATATGACTCACCTCCTAATAAAATGATAACAGTGAATGTATGGAGTCAATTACACAAAGCAGAATTTAAAATTGTGCAAAGGCAGATCAAAACACTGGTTTGTTTGTTACATATTTCAAAATGGTGCCACAATGCTCAAACTTTTTACAGACATTAATGTTGACAAAGACTTCGTTAGCAGATGGAAGGCTTTTAAATTCGTTTCACACAAGATTCATTTTCACACTATATGCTCAACTACAGGTTTGAATTTTAACTATGCTATGTTATCTGCTTACAAAAATTTAATTATGACAATAATTATTCCACATTATCAGTTAAAGTGTAAAGATGAAACACATGTCACATACCTTGCCAAAAACTAAAAAAGATGATTGATTTGATTGTAGCGAATTTGAGCAATGGGGAAAATGGTTTCAATTGCTCTCGAGTTGCAAAATAAAATAATAGTAAGCCATATACAGCAAGAGTTACTGTAATATTGTTGATGAGAAATAAGTACAGGTAACCTGAAGTGATGCTAAGGGAAAACAGAAAACGACACTGAAGATAAAAAAGATAATAAAAACTATATGCTGAAATTACGCGTTGTAATGAATTCAAATGACAAAAACATAAATCCATGAGGCAGTAGAACCACACCCTGTAATTTATCCAATATGAAAGTAACACTTGTACTGTATAAATTTAGAGCGAAAGGTACGGTGCGAATCTCTGTAATTAACTCGGAATCCTCACTATTGTCAGAGAACAATATGGAGAAGATAATGTAAAGAGGTAACGAAAGCTTGTGGGCAGTCGTACAGCCAGGTGAAATTAGTAGCAGAGAGCCGCGTGGAATGGACATTAGGCCCTGAACCCCTGTATTGAACTCAGAAATATAATAATATCTGTGAATGAAGGGGGACAGATTTTGTCTTGATTACGAACGTTAACAGTCAATTAGCAAAAAGCAGACATAGTGACTGCTAGTAGCTATCAACATGGTTATTTACCAAATTTAAGCAATTGAAAATTAATGAAAAACTTATTCTCTTACTTTGAATTATTGGAGTCTTTAAATAAGTACAACTATTTCATGATTGACTGAATTTCGCCACAAATTTTACTTTGCACACAAGTGCAATAGTTCGAAATGCTACACTTCATGTAGCCCTCAAAGGTAAAGAAGAAAGAGAGAGAAGAACTTCAAAAGAACTATTCTAAGCTGAAGTGCTAGGAGAAATAGTAACTCGAAAAAGTTGAGGGTTTAATAAAAATGCAAGATCAAAAAGAGTGAACGCATCTGCAGCACTGACAACAATTTTGAGCGGTATTTCCAACAGTTTCAAGCCATTGGTTCTAACCATCTTCAGGATCCTAACCAGATAGACATTCTACAGCTCACTACGTGACTCAAACCAAATATCGAAGACCTCATGGATTGATGCGGCTATGCAAAGGACTTTCCCAGAATGATATCCTGTAATAACAAGCATTAAGCAAGGAAAACAATCTAAATATAGCATTTAGGATTGCAAGAACCATGATTATGTAGAGATTAAGTAAGGTTAGAAAGAAGCCAATTATGTTTCAGACTCAGAGTGCATTGACCTTTCCAGAGATCCTGGTACACACATAATAGGCAGCATCTAACACTTGCCACCTATCTTGAAACATACATGGCATTGAGAGGTATATAGATGTTCGACTATGAATGGAATACCGAAATGTTCGGACAGCCTGAAGTGACGATAACTACTGATGTCTGTGAAGTATGCCCAATGTCATCATTCTTATAGACATATTTATGTACATGACACTGTGTAACTTTTCAAGAACAGACTTATCAAAAATCAGTCTCGATGATTTAGAGTGGGTGGATGACATTGTATTGTCGTTCTAGGTGTATACATCGAAAAGCATTCTCTGAAACAAATTAAGCAGAGATTTGGGTATGTTTCGCATGCGATTAGCACCTGCCCAATGTAGGAAGACACTACGGTAAAGACGTACAGCAACACCTACTATAAACACAGGTGGTGAAAACGGTTGAGCATGTTCACCACATCACTTATTTGGAAAGCTACATTGGTTATACTGAACTAACAGCTGACGAAATCTACAGATGGTTACGGAAAGCTTATTTGCATTTGCGTCGTCTTCGAGAAGGCTGCTCATCAGAGGATGTGTGTGTGATGTTTAGTAGTTTGTTTAGGCGAACTTTACGAGAAGACTGGAAGGTTTTGATCAAAAATACCTGTTTTTAATTGCTTGTGTTAAGTGGAACCATATGATAACTAATGAGATGAGAAGTGGAGGGTTAGATAAGGAAGCCAAGTCGACCGACGACATTGTGACTTTTCACTGACTGAGTTAGCTATTACATGTAAGATGTACGTCTAACCACCTCTTGCGTAGACGAACAATGTTAATGGAAGTAGAACAAAGTTGGAAAGCAGTCAATTCAGAACACGGTGCAAATTCATGAAACCTTTGACTTTTGGTATGTGCGCATAGTTCTTGTGACGGTAAAACTTAATGCATGGGGATATTTTGCTGTTTACAAAGGTGCAGATGTATATTCTAAAAGTGTTCCCTACTCTCACTATTGTCTCAGGGCTTTTTGAAGAGTGACAACTTGAACTGATACACTAGTGTGCTGAGTTCCACATTAATTTGTTAGTTATTAGCAACCCAACGTTTATTGCATCAACCATCATTATTTATCACATAGACCGTATGCTACTTGATGAACATTTACAAGCCGAAAACTGAGAACAATAATGTGCAAAGAAAAATCAATTAAATGCGATGAATCCAGGTGCAAACAGAAAAGTATATCACAAGAACTTTACAATCAATTTCTCATTAAACTGTTATTGTTAGGATGCTATCAACAAGTTTCTAAAATCAGTAGGCAGTGTTTATAGTTTTATTACTTCCTTTCTTATTTTCCATTTGGATCAAAATTTGGTACAAACCGATGTTCATCAGCAACGCATTCTATCATCTTAAGAGGTTATTTCCCTTCAGAAATTAATCTCTTTATATGTATGTAGTCTGTGTAGAATACTGCCACCGAAATTTTGGCGATACATTTTTCGACCAATGTTTAGGGTTGAAGCATTATATATGCAACCAATTATTAACCCACATGTATTTTTATAACTTCTACAACTTACCCGAAATCACCCACAGTATACTTCTTTGTAGCCATCAGAATCATAGAAGTGAAAGACGTAAATGGTTTAATCAGTGTGTATTGAAGAGTCGCCTGTGGATGGTTTTAAAATGAATTCCAGTCAGAATTAAATAAAACTGTATCTAAAAAAGTGAACTTGTAACTTTACGATTTATATAAGAATGAAAACAAAGACAAAACATCAAGGTTTAGCAAAGAAAATTAATTTAGAATATCCACAGAGTATACGCACTACAGTACAGATTTGTTAATTTTGATAACATTCTGAACTGACTGAAGGCTTAAGCACACTTTATTTGTCCCTTGAACTAAAAGAGATGATACTTAGGTAAAATAAGGCAAATAATAATGTGTGACATAAAAATATTTAATTGGTTATTATTGGGAATACATGAAAGGGAATTGAACAACAGAACAGAAAATTCATCCTATTATACATGAAGAAATACCCACTACAGTCCTACAGGAGGTCAATCGCGAGCCCGAATAGCTCAGTGGTAACGTCTCTGACTGCAGCACTGGGTGACGCGGGTTCGAATCTCAGAAGGGACATGAGTTTCTTCAAGGTTGCAGATACGCCTTGCTGACGAGCGCCAACTAGCACGAAACCTAGGTCCAAGGTTTCCAGCCGATTGCCTCCAACTATCTAATAACATAAAGAATGTTTCCAAATAATGGCCAGAATACTAGAACTATTCAGAGTAGATATCCTAAACAGGCCAACACAATAATTTCACTACTCAATATTATGCACATCAAAATGTCCAGTAGCAAAAGACACGAACAATACCAGTAAATTTTAAACAACGGAAACGCCATAAAATTCCTAGAAGTTTGATATTCAGATGACTCAGCTACCAGACACATTATTAGCGACCCGGCATATATATATATATATACATATATATATACCAGCGTGGATAAATAGTTAAAGTCATCAACAGTTCGATACACTGACGCAAACAGATCAGGTGGTTAGTATCAAAAAATCCTTTTTTCTATTGAAATGCATATTCTTTGTTAACTAGTCAGTCACTTGATAAACGGATCAGCTAATGGAAGACAAGTCACACGACAAAAAAGTTAAATTCTAGGTCAAAGAAAACGATTAAGACTAGTGCGAATCAACAACTAACCACTACAAAGTTTGTTAGAAGATACAGTTATATCATTCATGGAAAATACAAATGAATTCACTTCATACTGAAGTTTGCACTCAAGACGTCTAGAAAGACAATGACAGCATCGCAATCAAATGGCCCAGATCAGAGAACACAATCGCATAAAAACATGGATCTATCCTGATGTGGTGAGTTTACACTAAGACCAACTGGTAGTATATTAGTCAATCATAATTAACAGGAATAAATCTAATTAACAAACTGTCACCCCTGCCCAGGCAGAAAACGTCCTCTAAAAGAATGGTCTGGTACCAGTGTCCAGATAATTCACCACTCCTAGCAGACAAAAATTCTAATTCCTTGGATTACATTCTTCTTAAAAAGTCATCCTGGTTTTAGTTCAAAGACTATACCTGTAAGCTTTCTTTTAAACGCATCTTTTTTTAAAG
Organism: Trichobilharzia szidati; assembly: GCA_944472155.2. Taxonomy (NCBI): domain Eukaryota; kingdom Metazoa; phylum Platyhelminthes; class Trematoda; order Strigeidida; family Schistosomatidae; genus Trichobilharzia; species Trichobilharzia szidati. The sequence continues at coordinate 65,226,139 of OX235279.1, forward strand.
AGGTTGATAAACCACTGTGTGTTTTTACTTTTTGTGATAAAATAACATTTTGCTAACTTCTAATTTTAATGAACTAGGAGTAACTTAGTCGATATAAGTACAACTGAATCTTCATGATCGTTTGTCAGTTTTCCCAGCTGTTAGTTGTTTCGAAATTCTATCAACAATCAAGAAAAGTCTTTAACGTTCTTTCCGTTACTCATCACTAAGACCATAATATTCTTGAGAACCCTTAGAAGTTGGCAACACGATCTAATATCCAAACTCAGTTGCTCACTCTTAATGGATGAAACTGTTACTCGCATCCTCTTTGAAGGACATTTGAGTAACCACTCCTAGAATTCTGCTTATGAACAAAACACTTAAGCACAACATATGCATGATTTGATTTTCTGCTGAATAGAGTAAGAAAGAATGTAACAGATAGATTCGTTGTCCAATAATAATGGTATGTAACTTGTAAAGATTTATGAAGTCCATTTCAAATTGTAAGGACTCAGGCAGCCACATTTCAAACTAAAATACAATACAACCACAGTGGGACTTTCATGAATCAATTTAAAAGAATCGTATTCAAAACAGTGCGTATACTAACTTCGGCTTTAACACGCCCTAACATTACAAACTGCAAACTGAATGAGAAAATACAATGATACTATTTCGCCACAATAAAAGATTAAGGAGTAAAATAAAAATCGAAACAAAGCAGTTTTATGGAACACAGAGTGGAAGTTTTGGTCAGTAGGTTTCGAATTCTGGAGCATATCACCTATAATACAATGTATAACATTGGTTAGATAAACTAACAATAACTTTATAGTTAATGTCGCACACCATTCTAACCACATTTTGTCTTCCCTACTTTGATAGAAGATTATGTAAGGATAATGGATTTAGGTAGACAAGCAGCCTAAATATAACTTCACTGTCTATTCAATTACTTCATATGTGACTGCATACTTTATATGAACACATAATTCAGACGCTAACGTAGAAACAAACATGACGTAAGTATAACATAAGCAATCTTCAACCATGCACTGAATGAAATCTCCATACAATGCAAAGTGTTAGAAAATTATAACGTCATATCGAAACGGTAGTAGACGAAGACTTGGTAAATGAATCTATATTTCGAAATTGGTATCTCTATAAAGACAAATTATGTATACTTTATCTTCAACGCACCATTTGCACAAATATTCATGTTGTGGGCTGCTATCTCATTGAAGTTTTTCACGAATCGACTATAAAACGCTGCTCTCCCCAGGAATTGCTTTGGTTTCTTCTTGGAATTCAGGGCCGTAGTGATTTTTATCGACAAGATTTCCTCCGGTAACGGTTATCTCACCGTTGCCTTCTTTACGACTAAACAGCGCAACACTGCGTTTGGCTACCTGAGATTTGGTTTTGTTAATGCGCAGTTCAAACTCTTCGATGCGTTTTAATACGGCTTTGATATGGTTCACATGGTCGCTTTCATTTTGACTGTAGATAACGAGATCCCCAACACACTTCTACATTCTTCAAGTTTCTACGTAACAGCATCACCAGTCCTCTGAAGGTAAACTGTGCGCTTGCTAGTCCAAATAGCATGCATTTCAGCCGATACGTTTTTTGTCCCACGATGAACGCCGTCTCATCTCTGTCTTTCTGTTTTATCGGTATCTGCCAATATCCTGACCGGAGATTGAGCACTGAAAACAACTTCGCGCTTTGAAGACGATCCAAGGTCTCTACTACAGTTGGCATGGCACAGTTTGAGCTCTTTTATGCTGTTTAACTGTAGGAAATGGACAGCAGAATCTATACTTCCCGTTTGCTTTCTTCACTAAAAGAACTGGAGAGTTATATGGGCTGTCAGCTTTTTTCAGTAATATCATCTTGTAGCATCTCCACTTATCGCTCGAATTCGCCTTCCAAATAACATGGGACTCCTCGTGTTGTGAATGGTACCATTTGCGAACGCTTAGTGGGATTTCCTGCCTCACCTTATCACAATAACCGTAGGAGTCTCCATCTCCAGTGAACAGATGGTCGTATTCTTTAACTAACACAGACATATTCTGTGCTTTCGATGCAGTAACACTTGTTTCATACATGCTGATAGGTCCATACTACGTAATCACTATCCTTCGAGTTAATTACCGCACCGACGTCTCACAGAAAATCAGCGCCAAGTACTGTCGCCGTAACTCGGGCACAACAATGAACGGGGACGTAACTTCGCGATCGCCAATAAAAACGCTACAGTTTGACGTGCCGGCGATGCTTAACACGTGTCCACCTACAATCTGAACTGTCAATGAACACGGTCTGACGCTGTGACATAGCTTCCTATCTACTAGTGCGACTGCCGCCCTGCACCTATCAGACATACTACTTTTCGGCCATTCACTCGGAATTTAGGATATATTGCCTTCTTCTCTCAATAGCCCCACTACTTCTGGTCTGACAGAAGAGAAAGAGCACACATTATGCGGTCTGAAATTTTTTCTCCTCCTTCTTTCTGAGCAGTGCCACCTTCAGTGTCCTGCTTTGCCACATTCAAAACACAGGTCTTTCTTGGCACTCATTCGTAGTGCCGCTACTTCACACTGCAAATCTTCCACTTTCTGTTTGCATTTGTTCAATTTCGGTGGCTCTATTTCTGCTACCGTTGTGCTCAGCAGTTGCCTGGTCACCTTCACCAGCTCACCGATATCCACGTGTTGTGCAGCGTTAACCAGTTGTAGTTGCTGAGAAACATGGTCTGGGAAACTCTCGATGGACTGGGACGCCAATAACTGCGACTCCGACTCTTCATTCAATGTGGGGAGTGCATGACGTAGCAGATTCATCAGCTTCACCACTAACACTAGCGGGTCTCCATCCGGTTCAAGCTTCGTGGCAAAGAACTGCTGCATTAATAGCTGCCTGTCCGTCGGGTTGTCGAACTCCACCGACAATCGTTCAACTACAAGCTTCCAGGTCTCCGTCCCATCTGACTGCCCCACAGCCATACGCCACCTGCGCTCGACCCCAACACAACCGCCCTCGCCGTCGGATCCTTGGAACCCTCCAATTCAGCGACGGATTCAAAGTCCAGCAAGAAGCTCCTGATGTCCTCTTCCAAGAAAGCAGCCGTCCATGGAATCTTCATTGTCCGGAGGCAGCGACACCAATGGAAACGGTAGAAGACGAAGACTTAGTAAATGAATCTATATTTCGAAATTGGTATGTCTATATAGCCAAATTATGTTTACCTTATCTTCAACGCACCATTTGCACAGCTCTTCGTGTTGTGGTACTTCTAGACTTCATATTGTGTTTCTTTGTATTCCTTTTACGTCTCCCATTTATCTCCACAACGCTGTATTATTTGCCTCCTGTGACACAGAATGTATTTCCCTGCTATTTGATGGTTTCATGCTGATTAACGTCTCTTTATATACTGTTGATAAATCTTATCAGAAGCACTCGCCACATTTTGACTGAATAAACAATATGACAAAGGTTAAGACATATCAGAAATGAGACAATGGATAATAAGACTGAATATAAAGAAGAGGACAATTGATTAGTATGTCTGCGAAATCCCGACCAACACTCACCTACTGTACCTATGACTATCTACAATTTGATGATCTCACTAAGAAAATCTGAGCCTGAAAAGTTGTAAAGATTTGAAGCCAAATAACAACTGCATATCATGCTATGACACCTTATCTTTTGTAAAGGTGAATGTTAACTTATTTCTCAAACTGTCGAGTGATACAGGGACCGTAGTTGTGATCTACTGGTAGAGTGATTGAAGCAGTAAGCTGCAACTTCTGCCCCTTGAATCATACAACACTGTTCAGAGTTAAAAGACAGGAATTTTAGCATTTTGGAATGAAACATACCTTAGTGGACTAATTCAAATCAGCACATGAGAAATAACAGGCTATATATTAATCCATATATTGTAATATTAGAGACATCAACTAAGTAGAGAAACCAGTTTTCTAAGTATCAACAATATAAAGTAAGCAGTTAATAAAGCATGCCGTACCATGCACCAACTTGAAAAACGCGTTCGTGAACACTACCCAACCTGGCTAGTAAAAGGAGGACAGAACATCCCGTCAATTCATGACATTCAGTGCCATTCGAAAAATCCTTCAAAATAATATACAAAATTCGATCAAACCTATCAAAGGGAGTTAAATTAAGACATCTGGGCATAACCGGGGCACTAGCTATCCAAAAGCTCAAGCCCACACTATGTATCGAAGAAAGCAGGATTTGATGAATTCATAGAATCGTAGTAGAACTCCTCATCTGGATACTCCAAATACAGGTATATATATATATGGGTAGGTGGAGAGATTGATTACTAAATCCTTGTTCATCGAGTCACTCAACACATGCAACAGAAGTGACTCAACGCAAATACCAGAGATATGGAAGATATTTTTAACACCAGTCGAATCAGAGGATAATAAATAATGTTAAAATGTATTCAATTCACATTTAAACATTCTAACAAGCTACTTATTTTTACTATAAAAACATCTTATTTCACATCTTATTGTATTTTATTGATAACACTAATATTATTTCCGAATGTACTCTGTCTTATAGTGATTTTATTCAAATGTCTAATCAATTTTTATTCATGTATATAAATGAAGCAAGAAAGTTGTGTGAGTATTTTGATATGACTATGAGCAATAAATTGTGCTCGAAACTTTATCAGTAAATACTAATGTATAACACTGAGATTTTTATAAAAATAAAATTTTATCCATAATGCAGTATATATACACATACATGTACCATTAGAATTATACTGGGGCATATAAGATGGATGAGATATTAAGAATTTCGAACTTAGAACGCTTTTCAATAAAGCACAAAATATATGTTCTGACAGTACAAATGAACATGGAATTAAGATTCTGAAGGATATTTCATCTAAGAATGGATACCTGCAGAGCTCATTAGTAAACACTCTAAAGATATAAGTAAAATTACCCAAACAGTCTCAGAGAAATCTGTATGAATCAGTTTGCCGTTCAAAAGAGATGACGTACAAGTAGTCAGACGAGAACTCAACAGAGCTATCAAGAGAACTTACTATGCTGCAAAACTCGTTTTCCTTAACAGCACCAAGTGCGTGCTTCAACAACCTGGGAAATGCAGGTCATCAACCATCGGCACCTCAAACTGAGTACATCAATTACAGTGTTTGTGGAAGCAAACACATAGGTCATACAGAAGAGCAATTGTCTACTCGCGTGGCAGAGCATTTGTCAAGGTGATTGGAAACAGCTGAAGTTGAGGTGCCTGAAACTTCAATAAGAAGGCATCTTGTGGACTACGGACATAGTATTGACGCTGTCAAGTCATTCACTATTGTCAGCATACAAACAAACAGGAAGATGCTAGCAACTGTGGAGGCTTCTTCAATTAGTCTATAGACCAGGTCTTTGTTTACAAAAGTAAATGGTAGTCACTTTGAATCTACCATAGTAATTTTTTATTTATTAATATTTTATTCTACCTCCTATTATTACTATTTCTGATTCACTTAGAACTATCTTTTATCGTTATTAGTATCTTAAATCGTTTCAACATTATTACTGTTACTATTATTGGCATTACTACTATTGTCACCAACATGTAGTTCGAAATTCTTGATATCTTATCAGTCTTATATGCCCCAATGTAATTATATATATATATATATATATATATATCCCTATATGTAGAGTATCCAGCTGAAAAGTTGTACTAAGATTCGATGAATTCTGTAAATCCTGATTTACTAAATTTTGTTGCTTGTTTTAAATTTTTATAGGGAAATAAGTGTTTCAAAAACCAACAATAAAGTCTACAAAGGATTATCTAGCCGGACTATAGTTACAGTAACTTGCAGGACAACTTGGATTCAGTATTCTTAACAGACATTTAGATATATACTTTGTGTAAGTGCACTTCACAAAAATTCTTTTTGGTGGCCAGTCTTTAACAGTAGGAAGATGAGCTAGGTAAAACCACTAACCTCAGTAGGAAGGAGTCAAGCTGACAAAAATTCGAACTACTTTTAAGACAAATCCTCAAATATAGGAAAAACTCACGATTTGAATCGGTAGAGACAATAAGAACATATACTGTATGTGCTGGAGACTGATTCGACAACAATAACAACAAAGTGCGAAACCAGCGAGTTGATTTCAAACTACAGCGTACAAGGGCCATCTGTGAAGGATGAATTCCCAGAGTAGTTCTTCGAAAGACATGTGCATCCCTCAATAACTACAAAAAACTAAGGACAGAAAAATGAATTATTTCCCTAGTTTCTTATGCTGTATTACACTCAGCTGCCGAGAGATGTAGTAACAAGTAATTTGCGCCAGCGAATAAAGCCTAACTAATCCATGGTCTTAGGAAATGACAAAGCTAACAACTTTAGTAAAAAGCCTTATCAATAGTACAAACCCCCCTGTTAGGTCGACTAATAACAGTTGACTTTGTCCCGTAATTTTTAGCAAGAAAAATTATTGTCAAACAATACCACCTAAGTCATTATATGAAGTAGTAATACTAAAACTTTGAGACCTCTTGTTAGGTATCCAGGTATTTGACCAAATAATCAAGGATATAAAACGTTGCGAATGCTTGGAACATAATAAAGAATGTCTAACCTACGTTACATTGACATAGTCCAAATGACTAAAAATACAAACAAAGCTTCAGGCCACCTAAAATCTATCCTGTTCAGGCAGCACAATCACATAAAATTTGGGGTGCACTTACTATCTTACAAAATCGGAGAAATAGGATAGTGTATGGTTTCCCAGCAAAACAGCAAGTACCATAAAGTATGCTGAATCTGAAATCCTAGACCAAAATAAAATAAAAATTACTTGATAGTTTTCCCAGTGAGCTCCAACATTATGTTTCCTTCCCCTCTGAGGTACTGATAGCACAAAGCCAGAAAACTATAAATTGCGAATGCTTAAACAATTAGAACATATGATGAAACTACCTTCTGCAATGTCATGTATGAAATCTACGTAGATACTATCCAACATTGCATGCACAGCCAGCATTATACTTAGAAATGAATAGATGGCATACGCTGGAACCAGTACTAAAATCCTTATTATATACCGTTGTTCAGCGACACATGTATAGTTCTTAAGGTGGAAATACATCTGAACTATTCGAAATAGCATTAGATAATTTACTTGGTGAAATGTTATCATGCATGAAAGCAGTGCACATAAACTAGCGATAATTTGAGAATATGCTGATGTGGCGAATAGAAATTGGTCATCTAACTCCTTAGCCTTTGTTACATGTGTTATATTTAAAATTCCTGCTGTAGTAGAATCGTTCATGGCAGATATATGTGGTCCAAGGTCGACGTTATCAAGGTTACAAAACGTCCTCAAACTTTGGACATTCAATATCCAATATCCTGATTACGACGGAGTATAAACCAGTGATTTCTGTGAGCTCGCTTCTTGATTGTAAGGTAGAGGTTCCAGATCTTCGGTGAACTTATGCGTAGTAAATCCCGCCACTAGACTGCTTTAGCTCTGGTAGACTCCAAGAGGAGTGGTGCGAGGATTGGTCAAGATTGTGGTTTGTAGTGTGCAGTATGTTAGGACTCAGCTGCTGCCGTGAATGGAGTTTGACCTAACACCCGCTGGTCATTCGGTATAGTCATAAAAGTAGAATAATAATAGGTTGTAGTGTAGATAATATAGGTTGAGATAAGTGAAATAATAAAGGTGAAATAATAAAGAAAGAAAGAAAAGATAGAGTAGTCGGTACGGTGGGAGAAGACAGGACGGGCCGTGGGGATTTAGCTTGTATGCTTATCCATTGACAATGTGGTTTCAAATTTTAGGAGGGTAAGCCATTGAGACACAAACCATGCATTTCTGCATGATTGTCCAGCTTCCGCTTAAAAGTCTCCACAGATGGAGCTGTAGTTACGGCCGCCGGTAAAGCGTTCCAGAGACGGCAAACTCGAAGCGAGAAGAAATGTGAACGCACTCGAGTCCTTGGTCTCTGGTGTGCTATCTTTAGTGGGTTACCTCGTGGAAGCCTATAATCACTTAATGGCAGGATGCTCTTATTAGGGTGGGCCTGGTCATTTAAGATCTTATAGACGGTGATGAGGTCTCCCCTGTGACTACGGTAACTAAGTGTGAAAAGACTTAATTTCTTCAGTCTTTCCTCATATGATTTGTTGCGGAGGCCGAGCACCCATTTTGTCGCTCGTCTCTGGACACTTTCTAGAATGTTAGCATCCCTTTTGAGTAGCGGAGGAGCAATGATATTGTGCACCTCAAGGAGTGGCCTCACGTATGTCGTATACAACGTTAGGAATAGTTCAGGAGTAAGAGCTCCCAGCTGCCTATGCATAAAGTGTAAAGTGGCGTAAGCTTTGGCGACGTCCCTCGTGTAATTTACACTGGTGTCTAGCTTTTCTGTTAAAATAAGGCCTAGATCGCGTTCTGATGGCAAACAACTCAAGTTCTGGCCACCAAGGGTGAATTATTTCTGATTTGTTTTCCAGCCCCTTGTCGTTCTTATAAGCATTGCAGACAGTTCTAATAGAGCATACCTGCTTCTTTTCGTAAGTCTTCTTTTCATACTCATGGAATATTGGAGGAAAGTGTTTCGAGGAAAACTATGTAGCAAGACAACTTGGTTTAGGTGGCACGACATAAATAATTTATCTTGAGACACTGAGGCTCATAGTCTACCTTATCTGGTTAGAAGTTAAGAATACATACTTCTCTATTAGATTCCTCCCCAATGTCAAATTTTCGAATACATGGGCAGTACAAAGACCGCCCGAGATACAAAGAGTTGTGCAAACAACATGTGAGATAGCATCATCAAGCCGCCTACATCACATTTACTAGGGGTGAAGTAAAAAAATAGAGCGAGACGCTCACTGTCTATCACATTCCATATATACATGTAACAACTCATCAGATTATCCGCACAGCTAATTAGCTTTGCATCAAAAATGGGTTCTTTAAGCGGATAAGCCTGCGATTATGCAATAAGAAACCTTGTAGGAAATAGTATGGTCAATTACAAACCAGCACTTACATCTAATTTCAAAGGACAATAAGTACCGTTGACAGCGAGGCTATTTAGAAACTGCTTCAGCACTATGGAGCACCTCAAACCCTCACCAACGTCATTCAGCAGCTAAACCATGATGCAACACGTAACGCGAATCACAACGACAAATTCACCGAAGCCTTTGTGGTGAAGACAGGGATAATACCAACCTATCCACTGACACCGATAATATATCATTTTGTGATGAACTGAATCGTGTGAGAACGTTCAGCTAGCAAGAATATTCTGGAAGTACTGGATCTTGTTGATGATCTATGTCTAATGTCACAAGAACGCGGAGACATACAGGCCTATCCAAAGCCTTCCAGTTACCCATAAATAATAGTTAGTGAATCCAGAATCATGTGTATAGATAATAGTCAGAGAGTATTTTATCAAGATGTCCTCGCACTCAGACCACTGAGCCAGTGTTTATGTACTATATTCGTAAATACTTGATCAATTCCAAACAAACATTATACACTACGAACATTGGATTCCATATGTAGACCATAATTTATTATGATCACTGAAGCATGGTGTGCAGGTGAAATCTATAATGACAGCTTAAGAATTGATAACTCAAACATTTTTTGAGGGGACAGAGAGTGAAGCTGTGGAGGTGGAACACTAATTTACACCGAACAGTCGATCTGCGGAACTCAGGGCATTAACACACTTCCGTCACAACTCAATGACTCAGTGTGGGTCAAAATAAACGTTGTCAGAAGTAAACCTGTACATATGGGTTGCCTGTACTGACCACATCATCCAGCTGTGAACATGGCAGCATACTCAGCGACATTTTAAGTGCTACTGCCGATCCTTTCTTCATATTTAAAATACTGGATGTGACTTCAACACGCCGGGAGTATCACGGCTTTCACTTCAAGGACATGCGAGATGTGATGGTCTGAGTTCCGTCGTCAGAAGAGGGTGAATACAATACAAACATTCACCCACTAGATCCGCAAATATCCCATATCTTATATTCACAAAAGACAAAACAACATCTACCGTACATGTGGGAAATAAAAATTTCCAAGTGGTGACATAAAATAGTGGTTCTTTTATTTTAACACCTTTCCTGAATCAAATTGTTGGTCAGATAACTGCAAGAGTATACACGCATTCTGAATGGAACTTCCACCGCCATCTAATTAGACGCTTTAACTGGGAATCACAATCTTCCTGCAGACAGTTCTTAGCAATTTCCACCACAATATAAAGTCAATTATGATGTCGCTGCACCTGAAAAGATTATCAGCTTTAAATTCCAAATTTGATTATATTCCGACATAGTTAAGGAAAAGTATACGAAAGCATTAACCACCAATGTTTTATTTTGTGAACCATTTTGCATTTTGTGTTAATTAGACTGTTTGTGCTTCACTGGATTCTTTTATACATCTTGTTTAAATTGACATTTTGTTAATTGCTAAGTGATTATGTATTCTACTATTGCAGTCTCTGGGTTTGGATGCCCGATAACCCCATACTTGAAGGCTTTCTAGAGGTTTTTTCCATTTTTCCAATTTTTGATGTCAAAAAACGGTGTTCCATTTCAAATTGTACTTGTCGAATATGATCATGCCTGTACAAACAGTATGTTAATCATGTAAATGTTTAATTTATGTGAAAATATATATTATTGTTTGTCAAATATAACAGTAATCTTGCAGTTCTTCAATTTCCTGTTATCCACATAGTTCTGCCTGAAATAATTTGTTTTGCCTTGGACTTCGGTCAGTTTTAATTAGAACCGTTAGATTTGTTTTGGTTTTGGTCGGGTTTCTTTGAAACAGTTTGGTTTCGCTTCGGTTTGGGTGAAGACTGAAAGTCTATATCCTCGAATTATTCATACGGCGCCCGTTACCACTTAAAAGAATACCACACATATTATGGCTTATCATCATTATATGATATAATGTCTGTTCCCACTAGAATTCAGGAGTTAAAAGTTATAATCCTTAGCAATAAGCAAATACGGGCAGCATATAATACAAGGGAAATAGCGAAACGCTTCAAATGTAGGTTAAGGAAATCGGAAAAAGCCTATCAAAAAATAATATAGGTAGATGACATTGTTTACGGGAGTGCCGACGCTTTATGTGAACTGTTGAGCAAACACTTTGCCATACTATGCACATTGGTGAACGATAAGGTTGTGGATTTTCAAATTATGACAAATGAATGTCTAATTGACACACTCTCCTTAACACAAGAGATCAATAAGGTTATCGCAAATCTTATGCCTACTAACACTCTTAGTCCAGACGCATAGCTTCCATTCTGCTGGAAAAATGTGGCAATGGCATGAATTTGCTTCCCGAGTTATCTTCATTCACACTGAACGATGGAAATACTCTATCTGCTAGAAGAAGCCTTATATTGTACCCATTGTTAAATACGGGTCTGTATCTGATATTAATGGCTACCGCACCATTAACATCACGCAATGTTTTCCCGTGTAATGGAAAAGGTCGTAAAGACTCAAATCATTCAGTATTTTCTTTCTGATGAACTATTATCCACATTACAGTAGGGTCTCTTCGGTAGGAAATCGTGCACTAATTAACACTTTGATTACTTTGACCAAATGACAGAATGTACAGGTAATGGGCATTCAGTGGCATCGTTAGTTCTCGACGGTATCAAAGCCTTTGATGAAGTCCCACATAATAGATCCCTAGCTAAACTCCAATCCTACGGGATAACTGGTAAGCTTCTCAAATGGGTGACCTCTCTTTTCACAGAAAGAGAACGATTAATAATAATAATATATACTCATTTTGTACATGAGGGACGCCAGTTTATAGGCATCATCAATATGATTAATTACATATACGATTAATAAGCATATTTAATAATAGTAATTTAATAAAATACATTTTTTCCTACCTGTGTAGGACACACCAATTGTACAGGCATGGATAAGTATTATTTAAATTACATAAATTTGCTTCATGGTTAAATTATAAGGTTGCAGTCATTGTGTCTATGGGAACGCGGTACGTTCAACGTTTGCGTTACATTTTAGCTTGATTCGCTACATATTTCTATTTTAATTGTGAGACTCGCACAAGTGTTTCTCCAGTTCCATAAATTTAACCAATAACTCTTTCACTAATTAGTTATGGTTAGTCATACAAAAACGCCACGAACTCAGTCACCCACCAACCTGATGACTGATAGTACATATATGCTCGCAACAACGAACAGCACAACTCCCACGAAGTATGGAAGTGAGGTGCACAGCTTGCCAATACGCCGTAAGTGTTGAGCTGCCAGTTCACTACCATCTACTGTGGCTGAAACTGAGAGCGAAAACTTGCTGACAAACAGCAGTAGCATCGCTTCTACAAACTCAGCACTTGGGCCTGACATAAACCTCTTCACTTCACCCTATGTACGTGTCACAAGACTTCAGATTCCAAGTCCAGCTCCATCACTTACTTCAGAAATAGAACGACTAAAGCTGGCTGTAGAAGAACTGAAGACTGAGATGCGGGACATAAGGTGTAGAAAAGATATGAATGCAGGATTTTCAGAAAATTTGGCCAACTTATCTGAACTATCAACACAGGTTGATGATATAAAATCACAGGTCTGTGAACTTGCCCCTCTGAACATCTTGACTAAGACCATAAACCCTGGCGAACTTGACACAGAATCAGTATCTAAGATAGACACCTTGATAAACTTCATCACAACAGAGGTTATCAGAAGACTTGATACTAAACTAAGTGTGATTGTATGCAATATACCGGATAATGAGGGGTTGAAAAAGGTTCAAAGCATCTTACTCAGGGCGGCGAAAATGCCTAACTCCCAAACAAAATGTCACCGACTGAAGAAGAGTCAGCACGACCACTGCTGTCCTATACGCCTTCAGTTCGAAACGCAGACAGAGGCTAAAAAATTCACCAACACACAACGTATCCTATTACAGGACACAAGCTACAAACAGATAAAAGTTGTAGCAGATAAGACAGTGATTGAAAGGCGTGCTTACAATCACCTTAATAAACCAAATGGCAGGACACCTCAAGCCACTAAAATAGATATACACACTACCAACACGGTAGAACTCATAGCCTCCCCCCTCTCTAATCCCGTAAAAATAGCTCCAGAGAAAATGAAATCAAGCGAAAGACTTTTGAGCTATAGTCTTACTCCTAAAGTAACCTCTCCTCCCTCTACGGTGGATCTAGATATGTCTATGGACAGCCATAAGATGGTAATCAATCCCTCTTGTAAGCTGACAACATCCTCTCTTAACCAAAACGTTACAACGCAAATGGGACTCGGTAACAAAACAGGCCGAAATACGCCACTTGTTGCGAAGATTCCCCAACATATTCAGACTCCCAAGAATATCTCACGCTTTAAGGTAAATAATATTCAAAACCATGCTAGCAACCAAACTAAAAACAAAAATAAGGACATAGAGCCCAAGGACAACAACGACACAACCTACTTGCATACTGTACCAAGTCACACTGGTGGCTGGTGTAGTGACGCTATCACGCAAAGTAGTATAGGTGACAACACTCGAAGCTCAGCCACCAGGTACTCAGGGTCTACAAAGCATGACACACAAACTAACTTTGGCAGATTATACGGAACAAGCCTTCTGGGAAACAAACCACAGTGCAGCTATGAATATAACGACACCCATGTAAGGTCTCCTGGAATGTCCCCACACAATAGGCAGATTAACAAGTCATGGGCATCACAAGGTACCAAAGATTTTTTATCCAACACATCCCTGTCAGCGCTAACCAAACAGCTGGTGGGGATGTTAACCCTTCTGAACCCATACCACCAACGTTGGCCCCCTATCGGGAAGAAAACAGACATGGGCTAGTACATACGGAACTATTAGTCACACCCAAAGACTGTACAAGCATATGCCAAATAAAAACCTCAACCCAACTCTCCAACCTACCCAAGCCTAAAACCACGTCATTGTATAGTTTATCTAATAATCAAACCCATTACCCACTAAAAAAACGGATAGTAACTTGACAGACATAGGTGGACAAACTGGTTGCAACACAGGGTTGATATGCCACGCGGAAACAGCGGATGCCGATCCACACTTGAACCTTACTGACGAGCTTAAACACTTCAAACACTACTTCAAATCTCAACTCTACTTAATACTTATTAATGCTAGATCTATCCTTAACAAACTACCGATGCTCAGGGCACACACGCTGGTATACAAACCCCCTATAATCATTATTACGGAATCCTGGTGTCACTCCAATATACCAGACGAAGAGATAAGCATCGAAGGGTACATACACTTTCGCTGTGACAGGAAGAGTGGTAAGGGAGGAGGCTGCCTAATGTACTTCCTGAACACACTTACTGTATTACAGCTAGAAAATAAGGAACTCAATGACATGCACGACACCCTGTGGGTCAACGTACACTTCAAAAGTGCTACACTACTAATAGGATGTATCTACAGAGCACCTGGCACCTTTAGTGATTACGAGACACAACTTATAAATGTACTGGAGCAAGTATCCACTCTTCCATACGAGCATAAGATCATATGTGGAGACTTCAACCTACCCGAAATCAACTGGGACTTATTAAAAGGGCCAACTAAATACGACAAGCTCCTAGGGACACTGGACATCTTCGGCTGGAAACAAACTGTCACTATCCCTACAAGAGGTGACAATGTACTAGACTTAATATTCTGTCACGATATAAGCCCCCTCTCAATCTTAGTGGGTTCTAAGTTTTCAGGTAGTGACCACAAAACAGTAATGTGTGCTCTGCCACTTCCACTGAATAGCAATGCAGCTCATACCTCCACTTCACAACAAGTACTATATAGGAACTACAGTAAGGCAAACTGGACCTTAGTAGAATCAGTGCTAAGATCCTCCGAATGGAGCGAATACTTCACTACTGATGACCTCTCGAGAGCTCTGAGCATCTTCTACCAGAACTCCAACACATGCTTAGATGCTGTCATTCCACTGCAAACACTTGAGCTGTCCCCACATAGGAAGTCATTCATAAAACCAAAGGATCGTATGAAACTGAAGAAACTCTCAACAAGTTACTTCAAACACCACGACTTTGGCACACTAGGTTTAATACTTAACACCCTTAGTTCCATCTCACAAGCTCGAAATTTCCGTATGAGAAACGAAGAACGCATCGCAGTAGCCAGTCCTGCTAGAGTGTATGCACTCACGGAAATCTTAAAGAAGCGAATGAATCGCAAAAATCACAGCATTTCCCTCCTCATAGACAAAGGTAGGCTATGTACTAATACTGCAGACATGTGTGAATTATTCAACTCAACTTTTGCAGGTAACTACCTTAAGCCCACAGTCCAGTTACTCAATATACACCCTGCTACTAATGTGGCACAAACTCCATCTCCACACACACCAAACTTAATTAGCACTATTGAATTTAACTATACTAACATTAAACAAACTGTAAGAACCCTAAAATGCTCAAAGGGTTTCGGTACTGACGGCATATCATCCTATTTTTATAAATATGGTGGCCCTGACATCCCTTTACTCGTGCTTAAAATATTCACAATGTCCTTAGAAACCCAAACTTACCCTGATGTATGGAAAACAACGTTTATTATGCCTAAACACAAATCTGGCTCGAAAACAGACGTCAGTAACTACAGGCCAATTAATATCACACCTATAGCTTCTAGAATTATGGAGAGACTAGTTAAAGAAAACCTGATGAAGCATATGCTTAGTTGCAATATTATAAGTCCGAACCAACATGGATTCCTAAAATCCAGATCTTGTTTAACATGCCACTTAGACCCGCTATTAGGATGGCTTAAATCATTCCTTAACAATAGGTCCCAAATAGTTAAACTCGGATCTATAACTTCGAAACCTAGCCCAATCACCTCTGGTGTAGTACAAGGTAGTGTCATTGGACCCCTTCTATTTATCCTATATATTAACGACATATGCGCTTGCTTTACTCATGGCAAACCATTCATCTTTGCAGATGACCTCAAAGTAGCTTATACATTCCAACCTGATGACCTAGGGTACTTCCAGAATGTTGTACAAAAAGAACTAGATAAAGTGACTGCTTGGTCGTCTTTATGGAACCTCCAATTTAACCTTAAAAAATGTGGCTGGATCTGCTTCGGTGCACCCTCAATCGACATAAAGTTAACACTTCAATCGGCTAACCCAACCAAACTCCAAAGTGTCGTTGACCTAGGACTGAGGTACTCGAGTAACCTAACATTTTCTGAGCAAGTGGCATCACAGACTCAAAAGTCGAGGATGCTCTTAGGATGCATACTCAGGAACTTTCACGACAATGAAGCAAAGCTCATTCTGTACAAAACCTGTGTGAGGCCACTACTAGAATACTGTCCATTTATTATTAGCAGCACTCACACACGTGAAAAGCTAAGAATTGAAAGTATCCAACGATATTTTACCTCGAAACTACTAGGCTACGAATGTAAGAAAGACTATATCTCACGGTGCATGATTCTACAACTTGACCCACTCTGGACAAGACGACTAATTATGAACCTAGTATTCTTCTATAAGGTCCTACACAAAATATCATTCTCAGACATTAAGGACATACAATTCGCGCAAGAAGGCTCTTACGATCTGCGTAACAAAAATTGCACAGTGACAATAAAAGCCTTTAAGTCAACACTCCGCGAAAACTTCTTCACAGTCATGTATTCTAAAATATGGAACAATCTGCCCCTAGATATCAGGAACTGCAATACAGTTTTAAGTTTTAAACGCTCTCTGTACACACTATTTCACTCTACCGACTATATAAATAAACTACTTATCCCTAGAACGAATCAACTATTAGTCTACTACAGTACCTAAACGCGCTTAAATACCCTTACTTCCCTAAAGACTATAAATAAACTAGTAGCATAAATGCATAAAAAGACATAGTAGAAACAAACTTTTGTTCATCAAATTACAATGTACAACGAATATAATCAAATCTTTTAGACTCCACCTGGTTTTTCTTTGTCCTCTGGTACATTTCTGTTGTATTTACTTTGTAGTACAAGTTGCATTGATGTACATTCCGACTGAAGCTGAGAAACAATTGAAGTCACTTACTCATATATCATCCCCCAAGGTTTGGCTAGTAATGGGTCAGCATCCTTGATGAAATCCACTGTCACCATAACAAGACGCTGTACAGCATCTTATACAAGCACTGTCAACGATCTAAAATGGTTTTTATGTAGCTTTCTACGCGTTTATCAACTTACTCGTACGGGATATAGGATAGCGGCACAAATGGCTTATGGAGGGGCTGAGCACTTGAAGGTCACTTACGCACACTGTGATTGGTAGAAATTCCTTTGCATAAACGTTGCGGCTAATACGTGTCGTACGTTACTGAGGCGGGCTTTGAAATAACAATAATAAAAGCGAATAGACATTATATTTTTTAGCTTAAGGAAAGAAGCTAACATGTGTATAAATTTCATAAATGTGATAAGCATTTGATCCACTCACAAGGAGAATATTACTGGGTAACTTAATCAAAGAAGTATAAAGTTTGAAGATTTTATCTCTGTCAGTTGGTTGTAACGGATAGATAAGAGTCACTTGTATAATATTTGCTTTTTACAGAAGAGAAAATGTGACAGGTAACTTTTAAGTTACAAAATTCGTGAAATCTATCGTGGAATATATGAAAGGCTAATCTACAGAATTTCTCTAACTCTGTGATTGTTGCCTCCCTTGTTCACATAATCAGTGTAGCTAAGATAAGGAATTGTTCAGCAGAGGTAAGATGAATTTATCTTATATGTAGCCATCCTCAGATTTTTCTCAGTACGGTCGAAGGGACACAATCTCAATCTCTGCTTGAAAAGTCCCCATCCAATTTCTCCGAAGGGATCTGGTGGTGACGAAAACTGCAAAGACTGGTCGAACATCACTACCAACGGGGACAAACTGATTCATATGTTGCCGACATAGCGTTTGGTGGACTTTATGATGACTAATCATCATAGCTATGATGCAGCTATAAAAAAATCTACAACTGTGATTTTTTTCCACTGGATTGTTATTCACTATTTTTAGTGTAGATATGTACTCTTTCATTCTGAGTTATTTTTAACTTGATTGATTGTTGTTTCCTCGCAAATATGTGCATTTATGTCAACTAACTTTGTCTCTTTTCCTTATCATTTTGAGGACATTGCGGAGTTAACGAGAATGATAGGCAACGTAGTAATACTTATGTGAAATGCGTCAGTCTTAAACTGTTATTATTTCCTCAATGCGTCATTAAGCCTTGCGTAAAGTGTTTCAGTTACGTTTAGTCCGGTTGCGTATAATATTAGTATTCACGATTGTTAAGAAAGTGGCCGTCAAACATATGTTCGTACTGTGATAATGAAACATAACCTAGCAAACGTAGGTTCTATACGTACACGACTTGTATTGGTAGTCTAGGCACTTCAAGTACACTCTGCAACGCACATCCTATTTATCACAAATAGTCTGTTATTCTTATGTTGCGTTTAACACCACTATCTCAAAGAAAATCATTAGGTAATAAAGAGATAACTACATTACTCTTCTTGTGTTAGCATTTCGTATCAATAAGCTCTTACATGATCACAGCAACGCTTAGACTCGTGCATTAGTTGACTACGTCACTAAACTTCATTGATTATTTTGTTATCATAAAATACTGTAACTCATTAGATAGGCTTTTGTTATGCATATCGCCTGTTTAAGGTTTCCTAGCGAAAGCAATTACTCAAAAGCAATAACAGTACCCCATCATGACCAAATTCAACCACGTGTAAATATGACATTTTACGAATATTACGTCTTCTACACTGGCATCACTTCGCGGTAGTGTATGAATGAAGAGAAAAATTTTAAAAACAATATTTATTTCGATAAATACATTCGTAATATCACAAATATTTCATCATTTACACAAACATTATCCTTTATAATCCCATTAGAATGTCTAAATGTATTGAGTGATTGAGGAAGTAAAGACCATAATCTGGAAATTAAAAATGATAAAAATTTGGTGAGAAAATGATGAGTTATAAAAATAACTTAAAACATAGTACCTACCAGTTAAATGACTGTCTCTTCACCGTTATCTGACGAAATAACCAGCTCAGTTTCCTTTCTTACTGTGAGATTTGGTGAAGATCACAAAAGCATAATTACCTCGATATTTAAACACCTCCTTATCATTTACGTAAAATAAACCACAAAAATTAAAATTATTTAGCATTTTCTATCGTAAATGACATTTTCCAACGAATTCTGACATTTCTTATGCACCTCAGCATGTCAATTCCATGAAAACACGGCATGCTGTCAACACACTAAAAACGACCATTTTTCTCACTTTTTACATGTTTTTTCGTTAAAGTACGATTTTTAAAATGCATTTCTATCGAAAAAACCACTAAAAACAACGTAGAATAGCCCAAACACAACATCACGATAACACCTTAAAACTGCAGCAATCAGCTGATTTGTGCCTCTATCCTATACCCTCGTACGGAGCAACCATGCTGTGACAAATGGCGGGCTATGGGTGACTTGAGTGTAGTAAAACAAATCTGCTTGACAATGACCAATATTAATCTGCATTCAGTTGAATTCACATCTGGTATTACTTGCAAAAAAATGATGTCAAAATCATAAAAATTAATCACTCATTTTAAATTAATACACAATTTGAACATAAAACAAGATACGATGCCGCACACAACAAAGTTATATGGAGGAATTGACTTCAAGCTTTAATTTTTTCCCAAATATTTGTAATTTATCAGACACATACTTGGGTTTTTTTTGTTAATGCGAAGACAATATTTCTATATTTCTTTATGTGCTCCATTGAACGACTAACTATCAGAATGTGCTCACTAACTGATGTCAGAGAGGACAGCAACCATGTAATTTCACTATAAATCAAATTCATGTAATTTAAATAATACTTATCCATGCCTGTACAACTGGTGTGTCCTACATTGATAGGAAATATATATATTATTATTATTATTTTGCCTGCGTCCGCTAAGAATAAACGGGCAGTATTCTATAATATGTCAGACACATACATGGTATAATAAAACCCTAGTTTCACAACAAAAGAAATTGCGAGTTATGCATCCTAGGAGCCTTCGTGGTTTACGTCTGGCATAATCAGTTTGTTCAGAGAACGTCAAGTTACTAGAGTATCTGATACCGAGATCTACGACTGAGTTGAGCTTGGCTAGTTTACGCCCATTTATTTCAAGATTCAGGTCAAGGTTACTGTTTCCGATACAAATCCAGCCGCATTTGTCAATGTTGAACTTTAGACAGGATTCAGCACACCATGTTGCGAGACCACTTAGTTCAAGATGTATTTTATTTACCATATCGCCTAGTTCATGAGCGTAGGAGGTGTAAATCAAAATCATTTACCAGCTGTCTGCGCCTTAGCCAATAATTAGTGGTATAATACAAGGTAACGATCCTGGCCCTATTCTGCCCCGCTTATTCATAAGTGACATAGTCTGTGTGATCAGGTATGGGAGGACAAACGTCCTTGCAGACGATCTCAAGATTATGACTTTGATGGCATGAGCATTGGAAGTAAAATCCAGCAAAACCGTAACAGTGTAGGCAATAGGAGTGAAATGGCAGCTGTCTCCTTTCAAACCTGGACACAGCCATAGAACTCGGGATAACATAATCAAGCCTAACCTTTCCGAGCAGGCAAATAAGGTGGCATCTGAGTGAACAAATTACTGGTGTCGTACCGCGTAAACCGTACACTCAAGAAGCAAGATTAGCAATATATGGAACAACAGAAGACCAGACTAGTCAACAGATTGTTTATTAAGAAAATCAAGGGGTGTTGATAGATTTTTGTGTGCGTTATTGTCAGTGGAGAAGCAACGTCTTTTGATTGGTTGTTTTCTTGCTGAAAGTTATTCCGTTATTGCTTTTGCAACCGTTTCACAGAAAATGAAGCCAAATATCTGCGAATCACATTTCCACCTGTCCTCTATGATTGGTTGGTGATTTTCTCAAGGCTAATCTTTGTTAATGTTTTATTCATGACCCTGCACACTTTGGAACCAACTACCATCTGAAATTAAATGTTGTGAAAACCCCGATGGGTTCAAATGGAGCCTAGAAGGACACATTAACATCTCCACCATAGCTTGTCTAAAAACCAAAACTGTTGGAAGAATGGTAAAACAGGGACACTCTAGTCTTCAGAGTAGTCAGATGCATGTATTTGACTTCTACTACTTATGCAGCAAAACTTCATTTTATTTATCGACTTTCCTTTCTCTATTAGTGGAGTTGGAGTAACTATTTCTAAGAGCGATTATATTAGCAACCGTACATTTTAATATTTCATACATACATAGTATGTATTAAGCTGTCTCTATTCGGTATAAAAGTAACGACCCTCAGTCAATGTCTACACATTTTCCTATACATTTCTAAAATACGTAATGTTATAAAAACCTTTCATAGTATTTTTCCCGTAATGTAAGTTGATGAATGACTTTGCAATATCTAACGCATACCATAGAAAAAGAGGTCATGAAAGTTTAGTATAGCAAATCTGCTAATCAGCTGTTTTCCTCAGAATCATTCTGCATAGCTTTATCAGAAACCGATCCATTTTATTTCCTAGTCGGTTGCAAAATCATATTGAATACTTATGGATGCATATATAAAGATAATGCTGAAAATAACATCCTAATGTGCCTACTTATCTGGTAAAATAATGGAAAGCACTTCTCATGAAAGCTACTAATGTGCACTATAGTGCATGATTGGGATGAATTCAAAGAAATTCAATGCTACAAGTAAGATTATTGCACAAAAATCTTTCAGCCTAACAATTAAAAAGCAGGTAAAGTGGTGCTTACTAACAACATTTACAGTTAAATTCACGAATATGAATCATTGCAATCTCTGAGACAGCGAAATACGTTTTTTGACAGCTTCATAATTATACATGAGTTCAGACGCTAAACATGAAAAACAAATTATTTCGATCTAAATTTAAAAGAACAATGCTTCTGCTGCCAACACCTACAAGTTTGAGTGGCTTGAAAATCCCCATTGAGTCATATGAAGAAGAGAAAACGTTCGGCGAAGAGACTCTTTTCAGCGAATTCATTCAGATAGCTGTACAAGTGCATTTATATATTATTATTTGTGTGTGTACATGAGGCCAAGTTTAGATAATTGATCAGGTAATACAAGAATGATCTATCATAGAAACAAGGTTAATCAGATGGCAACTAAAGTAAGATTGAGTTAGTTAGTTAGTTAGACGACGTAATACAATTGATTAAAACGTTTCAACTTAGGTCAGGGCAGCAACAGAGATAATAACAGGTAGAGACTAAGGAGAAGTAGGGTAGAGAATAATGCCATTTAAATTAGAACTGAAATTGAGTAAATAAGTTGGATGACGTAACATAAATGACTAGAAATTGAGCGTTGTCCAAGTCAGTAACAGTGGTAGTAAGGTGTAGAAATTAAATCGGGTGGGGATAGAGAACAAGAAAGTTGGAAATGTAAAGTATTACAATTGAGAAGACAAAATAATACTAATGAAGAGACAGTAAAAAGATTAAGTAGAATTTACTTATCGGGTAATAAGATAGATTACGTCCATTGCAAGTGTAGTGATTGAACGAAATTCTTCTGTATGTACAGTTCGGGACTTAGCAAGTGAGTCGCCATTGCTTTTGCAGTTTGAAGAAGTCTGATTCGTAAACCTTTGGGAAGACTACTTCTTACTCTGTAAACGACTTTGAAGTTTGTTTGCGGTGTAGCTTGGTGTCCGGATTCTATCAGATGTTCTAAGATGGAACTGCGGGGGCATCGATTTTCTCCTATGTAAAACCATGTTGGTAAGTGTTCGGTGATACGTTTCTTAGTTCAACTACTTCCCAAGAAACTAGTTTGTGGGAACTACACAGAGTATAGGGACATCTTACAGGTCAGCACATTCTAAAGGTTCTGGTTTTTCAGATTTCGAAGTCACTTCGAAAAAAATACTGCTGAAACACTTCACAATAATTTTTCTATCTAAGCCCGTTATATCTTAATGCATAGGTCAATGATAAGCTGAAAGTACACTTTTCATTAGCTATTTTCTCTCTATTCATGTCTGACTGTACTGAAGAAAGGACATAACAACCAAGCAACGTTTGAGGAAAGATACATCTTCATCTATAACAGTTTCTACGGGAAGATCAGTATGGCTAACATCATTTGCTGCAAAATTCATATTAGAATTCCGAGGACTCTTTAACTCTTTCTTGCATGCATCTTGTCGGTGTGCTTTCAATAAAATATTATGTTCCCTAGTGTTTTACACCATTCAACAGTTTCTCAGGAGGTTCTCGGCCTGAAATAAAATTATTTCCCATGTGGACAAGGTACTTACCAAATCGCGGAGTGCCCATTGGATGACCATAAATAGTAGCAGGAATCGAAATTAAGGTTGGGCTGCTGCCCAAACTTGACAACAACCTGAGTAAAAGATTTCAAATTAAACATTTGTACGGACATGATTTTATTCCCTGTACTATAATTCAACAGTGAAACCTTATGAAATGGTGCAAATATAGTGATAATTTATCAGTATAATTGATACAACGACTGATCATGTGTCCAACGATAGTGTCAGTGTAAGCGCAATATCGCTTGAAATTAAGTCACGCGTAGATAGAGGCTATCCCGGTCAAGAACAAACAAGAAGCCGGTCACTGTTTCTACGGTACTATTAATAAACAAATCAATTAATATATATACAACAAACCTTAACGGTTTCAAGAGTGCAATACACAATGCTTAACAGAAAGCAAGGAACCGCTATCAGAGCGGAATAACGTTAAAGCCAAAATTACGAACTAGCCGGATCAGACACGACCGTTCAGGTAAGCAGTCAGTAGAAGAATGAACCCAAGTAAGAGATAGACAAAGCATAGGCACAAAGATAGAATTTAATTGGCTACTTAACCAATCAATAAATAAGATAAACTCAACAGAATAATACAAAGTAAGACATGGGGCAGCAAAATAACAGTTCACAAAAATACTCTGATTGGGTCATGAGTTCAACTGTCTGACTAAAAGGATCGAAGTAAAAACACACATACACAGTTAATTAAACAAGGTGGGATAGACACGTTGGGCATGGATAATTGTGTTGCAACAATGCTAGGCTGATCCGGCACAGGTTGACTTGATTCAAGGATAGGAATTGAATTGATCTTACAGTCAGTTTTATGTAAAAATAAATCTTATAAAGATATATCGATTTGTCATTATTAAGAAAAGGTTGAAACAGACACTCTAAATCTCGTAATCGAAAAGAGCATGGAATGACAGTCTCTAAATCAACTTCACCGACATTGAAAAAGATATCAGTAACTTTGACAGCGAGGCTATTTAGAAACTGCTTCAGCACTATGGAGCACCTCAAACCCTCACCAACGTCATTCGGCAGCCAAACCATGATGCAACACGTAACGCGAATCACAACGACAAATTCACCGAAGCCTTTGTGGTGAAGACAGGGATAATACCAGCCTATCCACTGACACCGATAATATACCATTTTGTGATGAACTGGATCGTGTGAGAACGTTCAGCTAGCAAAAATATTCTGGAAGCCTATTCTGAAACAATGCGCCGAAGCTCTCTGTAGGCCCTTATGCTACTTGTTCCAACACTCTATGCAATTGGGAAAACTACCAAGGGTGGGGATAAGCAAAATGCCACTAGTTATAGACCAGTGGTATCAAAAGTACTGGAAAGTGTTATTGACGATCACATCAGGAAATATCTCGATAGGTCTAATATACCCCATGAAGCCCAACACGTTTGCAGGAAAGGAAGATCCTGCGTTACTAACCTACTATCAGCTTGGGACGATTGGACATCATGCTGGTATATGAATGTTCCAGTCCATGTGATCTTTCTAGACTTTGAGAAGGCATTTGACACTGTTCACCATGACCTCCTACACAAAATAAGCCAGGCAGGTATAGGTAAGCCACTTTTGTCATGGTTAAAGGACTACATAGCTGAAAGGCAATTTTGCACTAAGGTCAATTGAGTCCTATCATCTTGGCACAGCTCGTCATCAGGAGTGTCACAGGGTTCTATCCTAGGACCACTGATATTTTTGATTTTCATCAACGATCTACCATGCCCTTTCTAAGTTGCCCGGCTCTTCTATACGCTTACGACTTGAAGATATGGAGGGCGATAAAGTGCCAGGAGGACTCAGATAGACTGCAGGCAGATCTAAGGCTTCTGGAAGACTGAGTGGTGGCCAGTTGCATGACTTTCAACCTGAAAAGTGCAAGGTAGTGAAGTTACGCACTTGTAGACTGCAGAATGCAAGTTACACCCAATGCCATGAAAGCTTGTCCTGCACAACGTCGGAACGTGACTTAGGTCTAGTTCTAACGGAGAAAATGGACAAGTATAAATTACACGGGGGATGTAGCGAGGGCATTTGCGGTCATACACTTCACACACAGACAGTTAGCAGCATTCACTCCTGAGCTCTTTCTAAGGTTGTACAAAACATACGTCAGACCACACCTTGAAGTGCATAATATTATTGCACCCCCACTGCTTAGAAGAGACGCCAACCTCTCGGAAAGAGTCCAACGACGTGTAACAAAAGGAGTGATTGGTCTCCGAAATGAACCGTGTGATGAAAGGCTGAAGAAATTAGGTCTATTCACACTTAGCTATCGTCGTCATAGGGGGATTTAATTATTGCCTACAAAATAACGAATGACCAGAACCACACAAACAAAGGTGTTCTGCCATTGAGTAGGTATAGGCTCCCTCGTTGAAATCCTAGAAGGATAGCTCATCAGAGGGCAAGGACCCGGTGCGCTCCCACTTTAAGCGAAGGCTGTGCCACCATGCAACATCCAAATGGCCTATCCCCTTAAAATCGCATACACCATTCAAGGGTAGACAATTAAACTTGTGGTTTTACTTCTTTACATTCTCTCCCGTCTTACTCTCCTGACAGCTTTAACTACACCTATTATTATTATTATCATTATAACCGGTATATGTATATATATTATTCATATTATTCTTCAAATTTAATCAGCTGACTGCTGTTACGTGTTTTTTATTCTTTTTCTGTCTGTTAGTGCGAATAACTTCACTAATTATATCGATTATTACTATTATCTCTTTTCTTTTGACGACGATACCGGAGGACTAACTGGTGAAGGGATCAACTCCATTCGCAGTAGTATCAGTCTTAACACACCTCATACTACAAGCCACATATAATTAATCCCAGCACTACTCCTTTTGGAGTCAACCAAAGCTACGGCAGTGGAGTGGCGTGAGGAGGTAGGCAGAAGTTTACCAAAGAACAGGAACCTAAACCTCACAATCAAGAGGCGAGCACAAAGAAATCAAATTAATTAATACTAGCTCGTAAAAACGATATTGGATATTGTGGCAAGTTGCTGTCAGTTGTTTAACTGCATGAATGAAATAGCAACCACAGCCCTGGATCAAATGAAAAGCTTTCGGAATGACTGATGTGAGAGAGTTATTTTGGATACACTTAGAAATTATCTGTATGACAAACTTAATTTGCACTGTATACTTATGAACGTGACGTCATATTTGACAAGCTGTACTTATGAAGTTACCTCGATAACATTTTGGTACAAATGAATATCTGTTAATAATGTATTTTTGTCGATATTTAATGCTAGGATTATCTGCATCAGTTAGGGTTTTGCAAAAATATTTTTTGTTAGTCTTTTAATGAATACAGATGTGGTGATCATTTCATTCGTACTAACCGTCTGTGTCAATTCATGTGAAATTTAATTAAATGTTTAAGCAGAGCGAATGTAATAACATATGACCAGTGGACTCGATAGGAGATGCTGAGTTTTCTTTTTGATTATATCTGCAAAAAGAAGTTTAATGGTAATTTTTTATTCTGCTTTCCGTGTTTTTTTCACTCTGTAGCTCCATAGATTTTCAAATCTATTGTGTGCATATACAGTGTGTATCTAAGGAAGAACAGTGAAAGTTATATTGGTAATAAAACAATCCTGTGTTTACGCCCTGTTTTATGTTAAGCTTTTAACTTTAATCCTTCACAAATTTTACACAAGCTTTCGACTGGCATACTTCCTTTTGCCAAAGATTAATTAGTTCTGAAGAATTTTGACCAAATCAATGTGATTTTTAAAATGTTTACAGTCACCATGGTAATTAATCTCAGTCGACTAAGATTGGTTGTTTCGGTGACTGCATTTCTCGTTTTTTTATTGTGAAGTGACTTGATTGCATTAGAAGTTGTTAAAATTGCAGTTGAGATTTACAGGTCTATACAGTTGCTCACGTCTGGCGAATATGGAAGACCATTCTAAATCACGTCACAGTTGAAGTATCAGACCTTTCAGTTCTTTGACCTCTGAATAATAATAATTATTTGCACACAGTCTTGCTAAGGATGTGATAAATATTCGTAAGAGAGTATGTTGGTCATTTCAGTGGATATTTTCGTAAATTTTAAACCTCGCCTTAGGTGTATTTATCACGGAAGCTTCAAACACTTAAATGGGTGGAAAATGTACGTAACATCCGACTGTATCTTCATAACTTTTCAAGGTAACCTAAAAGACCTTTTTCCCCAGGAAAACAAGATAGAATATACGTGTTTGCCTATGTCTTATTAGGAAGACAGAATGATAATATTAGGCTGAGGAGTCACTGTGATAATGCAACAGAAAAGGCAGTAGTCGCTTGAGATATTTATCGCATAAAGGTTGAAGAAACAAATCAGTACATTGAGCTATTTATTTAATAAATTGGGTATTCAAGATCAGGCTAACTTTCTGACAGAACACTGTTCAAAAGTGCACGTGCTGAAGTTGCTACACTTTGGAGAGGTACTCCGAGGTGAAGAGTCGAAATCCAATATAAGCACAGTAGATGAAGATATAACAGTGGGAGTGGTTAAATGGGTGTTATTGAAAAGTTCCGGAGACTAGATACTAATAAGGAGAGTACACTTCCTCTCTTCTGTGGACGATTTTGAACCATTTCACCGAGACACTACATTCACTAATGCTTATGGTTAAGGAGACCATATTTACGCATTCCACACTTCTTTAAACAGCTCAGATGCATTCACGAGTTTACGTCACATTTTGAATCAATATCCACTACATTCCCATTTCAGCTAACATCACTCTTCATGGAGATGTATTTGTATTCAGTAATATATTGCCGTAAACGTTAGGCATCTTTGATGTTAGAGTAGGAGATACCTTTGCTTTAACTGGTTTAAGCCTTGAAAAAGCTTTTGTAAACCAGTTTATGTCTCATTCTGGCTTGGAATGGTAGACTGGCACCCAATTGGGCCGAATGAACTGCCCATCTGAATGATATACCAAACTTTGTAGATATTGCTCCTAAAAGATTATTTAGTTTCTGTGCCAGCCAAATATAGTTTTACCTGCCTTAATTGTCCTAGGGCCCATTTCCTCATAAATGTGAATACGAGCAGAGTGTTATGTAGCGTTGATGGTATTTGTTATTTCTTTTCGTTTCATCACCAATTATAATTCGCAGCCATCCAGACGAATTTTATTGCGAAATAAAAAGGAGAGTTTTGTGAAGTTGTTTGAAGGCTTACATACATTAGATTTGGCTGCATCTGGGATGCCCTATCATCATTAGATTTGGCCTTATGACTAGTTGTAAGAACATATGTTCCTAATTATTGGTTTTGTAGGGATTTTGTTTGATTGGATGGAGGATTTCATCATGAGCTGACATTGGTTAGAGAACCACCGGAAAACCTGGGAGTACTGGACAGCTGTTTCGTCCTGGTTTGGGGCTCTTCATCAGTACGCACCCATTGCCATTCGAACCCAGGACCTTTCGGTTACAATGCGAGCTCATAGACCAGCAGTGACCTGGGGTTCTGGTGGGAAGCCGTGACCAGTAGGGTACAGCAGGTTGAAGATTAGGCAGTAACTCATCGAAAAAGACATAAATTCTTGTTAGATAAATCTGTGGTTTGCTGCATTTCTCACCGGTGAAAGTTATTATGACAAATTTGTGTCTCTCCATGTTTCGTAATATTGCTTTCAATAGATCAGCTTATGATTCTTTGGGCTAATTCCTTTAACTTAAGCTGTAGTGAATACTTATCTCCATGTGTCACTTATGCTGCTTTAACTTAGCCTGCAAACAATATCATTGAGAACTGGCGATCTTCAGGCAGACCACTGACAGAGATTACAAGTGTGATAGGTCCCTTGGTCATTTCTTGAAACATCTCAATACTTACGGCTTGCTTCTGAGGAGATTTTTTATTACCAATTGTTATCATTTTTCTATCATACGAGAAGAAATAGTCCAAATCTATGTAGCAGGTTTAGACGAATTGTAGAAAGCCTATTTACTAATCCTACATGTAACACTTCGTTAACACCTTTATCAAGTTGATGAATACAGTGTCAGAGAACAGTTTGTCATCATGAATTAGTATTTCTTAATCTTTCTGTAAAAGTACGTTTCTTAAACAGGAGCCACAAGTATGAGAATGTTGTGATAATATTACACTTTACTTCAGCCTATTACAACGACATTCTAATCTTACAGAATCTGTGTTTGCAACAGATAGATGTTAAATTACTCACCGAAAATTTTATTATGGAAAATGAAAATTGTTAAGGCCAATGCTGGAACTCTTGAATTTTCGTAGGATTAATTTGGTTCAACAGGTAAAGCCTTCCTTTTTCGTTACACCGAACCCATTAAAATGGGAATTCTGACAGAGTTGATTGGTATGTTTGCACTGCCATCTATCAAGAAAGTCACACCGAAGCAGTGTCAAAGACAATAAACTTTGAACAAAATAACCTTATTAGTCTACCTAATTTTCCACTAATAAAGAGACATTTCTCGTTTTTAAAATTCATTTCACCTTATAATATTTGGTAATAGCTTTTTTTGAGTTCTGATATTTTTATTTGAGACGCCTTTATAAGAACTGTTTACAGGTTCTTGCTGCTGCTGCTGGATTCAACATAGAACTTGGCACCGAGGTGCAGCAGTTCGAGTTACCACGTTCCAAAGAGCACACAAAGGTAGACAGGGAAATGAGAGAAACAGAATGAGTAATGGTAGAAAGGAATATGAAAGGTTAGAGAGACTACAGGTTATTGGCTGTGTAATTATCAGTCTTACACTACCCACTATTTTTAAAGGT
The DNA here is from genome assembly GCA_944472155.2 of Trichobilharzia szidati. NCBI lineage: Eukaryota > Metazoa > Platyhelminthes > Trematoda > Strigeidida > Schistosomatidae > Trichobilharzia > Trichobilharzia szidati. The sequence continues at coordinate 65,256,592 of OX235279.1, forward strand.
AAGCCTCCAGAATCTTTCCATCCTCCTTGGAAGTTCTAGCATGCTCCAGTCAGCTCTTGGGATAGGCTGTGACAACACGTGTGGAAAAATAACCACAGAAGAGGTTGATATCACTTCTTCAGAAATGATTACATGATTAGATCATGTTTTTAAATATTTATTTGTAGAATAAGGCTGTATTCGGGCGGGGTTGGGGGATAAGTGCAATTTTTAAAATAAGTCTGTGACCACTGAGAAAATTCTAAGATACTGAAACAGTCAGTATAACGCACTTGATTGTAAATTGCATGCAATCTGCAGAGCATTAAGTAGTTTGTCCATATGACAGTCCTTTCAGTCCCAGCTAAACATTCTGGTAATGCACTTATTTATACTTAATTTGGAACCTTTAGAATCTTGAAATACTCACGTGAGGTAACTTTCTATACTTTCACATAGGATGAATAGTTGGCAGACGTAGTTTGGAAAACCGCATGCTACCATATTTCGATTATTTTCATGAAAAGTCTGCTTGTAAAGTGAATTTTGTACATATAAGAGTATAGGATGGTTCGATTGCGATATATTCTCATATGTTACCAAAGTGGACTATTTACGAAAAGTTAATAGGAGTAAAAGCTATTCGTATATTTATTTGTACACCTCTGGGAAATTTCCTACACATTGATAGAAGTTTTTCGACGCCTAATCTACAACACATCTGGGTGATTTACATGGTCATGGTTTAAGAGGAGTGCTTATCATCTGTACCGGTCATCATTTTAGGGTGCAGGTATTTCAACATCGTCTGTTGAATCGCTACACTAACCTATTCCATGTAAATGTGTAGTGCAATACATTTTATCGATCTTGGCCTCAACATTACAATGATTTATCCCCCCTTTTTTATGGAGGAAAGGTATGATTAGCATCTAAGCAACAATGTAACAACAGTTCGGAAGCTATTACTATTTTTCTCCACACGTGTTTTAGTCAGTATTTTTCTGTCTTTATCCAACCCAGAATTGAATAATAACAGTAAAATTTCTTCTAAGTCTTGTTATACTATTTTATTTCCTCTCCATTTCAATATTTCTTCCAATGTTTTGAGGCTATTTTACTTCTGACAGACAAAGTCACACTAAAGTGCAGTTTTTGATGGTTTTGTACTGATGGGCAACTGGAAAAAAGCTTTTTTTAACTAAAATTAATGCCTTCTTAGTATTCAAGTGAGTAAGGGAAGAGAAGTTTAGGAAAATGGTGTATTTTAATCAGCATTAAAAATCCATTTATACAATAAGCCCGGGATTTGGATTTCATTGTCAATGGATTCTGAATGGTAGACTAATTACAGATGTTCGCTTGAAAAATAGTCAACTGAACTTTACTGTTTCTATTCTGAATAAACTTCTAATATGCTAGCTATTGACAAAGTTGTATGTAAGTTTACAGACAAATTTCACAAAAATAACATAGTGTTAAAATATATTGTAGCTATTCATTATGTCTATGGGTCTTTCCGATCAGTTTAGTGTACCATTCCTCTTAATGGTTTGAAGCGAATAATGGATTCTGATGACAAATTACATGCATTCCTCACATCTTACTTAGTAACGTTTTTATTATGGCTGTGAGAAAATTGCTATAACGTATATTGCACATTTTACAACTGTAAACTTATGAAATTATATTTTGTTTTATAGTGCAAGAATACAGAACAATATATTTTGTATCCTGGAGAAGCTGAAACGTTTATACAGTCGATGAAGTTTGTGAAATATGAAGAATATGGTTTAGAAAGGTGGTTCAATTATCACGGATATTTAAATAAGCTAAATATGCAGGTAAAAATGAATTATTAACTTAATTTACTTTCAGGCAGTCGCTTCAGCTCGTGCTCAATCAGATGAATTTGTCAAAGAATTTCTTGTTACCCATCAAAAAATACCTATTTTAGTTTATGATCTAATTATGGTAGAATTATGGAAACAAAAAGTCTTTGAAGTCATATTCAGCAGGAAAGAGGAACCTAGTACAGCTTTCCCGTTGTACACCATAATATATCATGAATTAGTGTTAGCAAACTTGCTAGAAACTGTAACATATCACAGTGATACGGTCGAAACTTTTGGAGATTCCGTAACTGACATGTGTGACTGGTGTTATCGATCCTTGTGTCACCTTGTAATTCGTTCCGCTTCAGAAGAAGAAAAGTCTAAGTATCTTGAGTTGAAAAATAAGGTAGTTTATTGGTTGTGATCATAACCATTTTAACTATCTCACACCTAACAGACTACAATAACATAACTACTTTTTGGTAAATTCTGTGAATAACTAGAGATATGCAAACATAACAACAATTAAACCAAGTCATAAAATAGTATAAATATTAATAAAGTTCCTAGTGGCACATAGGACTTCAACAAAACATCTCCAATTCATCCTATACTCCGCAGTTTCTGTAAACTGGCCGCACAATCACCCATAAGCTTCAAATTCTTCCTCACATGACCACCTCGACGTCACTCTCACACAACCAACTCATCGTTTCCGATTCAGGACCTGTCAAGCGACGTCATTCAATGGTCTCCTCAGCATGTGTCCGATTCATCTCCATCCCCCTCTAACTACTTGTTGGACAATAGACACACGGTTGGTTCGTTTCCAGAGTTTCTTGTTGCTTATCCTTTCCAGTCATCTGATCTTCAGTATGGAGTGAAGGCAGTTGTTGATAAAAGTTTTCAGCCTGTTCGAAGTGCTTTGGATGACACACCCAGTCAGCGAACCACTTGGAAGAAGTGACTTGACACTAGTGTAAAAATCCTAATGTTGTTGTGTTTTGTGTGGAGTGCAGCAGATTTTCACACTGATTGCAGAGCAATCAATGTGTGCTTTGTCTTTTCGATCTTGTCTTTGGCACTGTCATCCGTATCGCCTTTCATTGAAACCACATGTATCTTGGTTTCGAATGAATGATTTTTAAGGGTTAATAAAACGTCATATTTGACAGAATAGTAGCCGCAAAAACATATCTTAGAGAGGACTTCATTAGTCTGAGGATGACGGGAAACTGCAGAACAGTGAGAACAGTTTCGCCCTAGTTCTTTAAGTCCAGTTTGAAATGTACTGTGCAATGAAATAATTCTCTAGTTGATACTATATCTGACTTACCAATGTATAATAAATACCTTAGTCAAAACCTGCAATACATTTAATCTCATACTAGTGTACTCGTAATTATACAACATTTTATTATTTCATTTAACTTTTATCATGGTTAGTTACTTCCAACTAAAATCAGCTGTACGCTGGGTCAATAAGCACAAAAATTTATGGAAGTAATTGAAAATTTTAGCAAAACTGTTCACATCAATTTCGGCTGATAGAAAACTGAAATAAAATTTTATCCAAAAAAATACTCCAGTTGCTTTCACTCAACCAAATGCGATTATACATTTGATAGTTTATCAGACATTATTAGAGCCACCAGGCAATGTGATTTGTCATCAGTTGAGTTAGATGAAGATGAAACTAACTAAACAGTGATCACACTATCCTAATATGATCGGCAAACTCTAGCTGAAAAGCGACCGTAAAATGAAGCTGAATGTAGTAAAATTAAAGGAAATAGTAGGGTAGTTGTTTAACGTGGTTGTAGATACCAGATTTCTCATAGAAAAGTATAAAAGTAACTGCATTAGATATGTAGTCTTCTCTTTCAGAGTTGTTTTGTTTTACACTCATAACGCGGAAATTACTGACTCTGATGTAAAATGCTTGCAGTTCAATAATAGGTTTTCTGCAGGAGTTTTCCTTCTAAGTCAATTAATTTGAAGAATTTCCTGTGATGAAACGCAAATAACTCATTTAGGACAGATAACTATTAATAAAGAAAACAAAAAGGCTAAGCAGGCCATGAAGTTTTAGTATTACGAACTTTGGTTGTTTAAATCTCACCACTTCCTTGGAAGTGTCATACTAAGTACAGTCGAAGCAGGATTGTTGTAACCTAAGAATGAGTAGACCAAAGCATACTGTTTGTGCGTCGGTGGTATAGTGGTTAGGACGCTCGCCGACCATGCACATAGTCCGGGGTTCGATCCCCGGCCGACGCACTCCTTTACCTCGTTGAGCCAGAAATAATGCTCGTAAAGAGGAAAGGTTGGGCATGAGGCTAGCAACCCCATCCTGTAAAATAAACACTGCTACAGAAACTTCAAGCTGCTAGCTTGGAGCCCTATGTTCCACTGGGGAACGTGAAGGAAATAAAAAAAAAAGGCATACTGTTTACTTATGAATTCATTTGTCACAGATCCAAACTGTCTGGCATACTGTAGGTTTCCTGATTAGTACCAAAAATGACTGAAATTGACAGTTGATTGCGAAATTCTAGTTTCCACACAGATCACCCTGTAAACTGCATTCATAGAGAAATTTATAAACACTAAGTTATCCGCTATTTTCGCTTTTCTGATGTTTAGGTTAGCGAAACCAGTAATTTAGAAGATTTGGATCGTCAGAATAAGATTACAGAATATGAAAAATGTTTCAAGGCTATTACAATTGTCAGGCATTTGCTTGAAAACTGCCTGAATTCAAACGGTTCATTACCTCTTGGTGTTGGACGTCGTCTATTGTATACACATGACATTCCTATTTTGCTTTGTCAGTTACTTGAACAAACACCCTGGAAAATAATCGGTTATGATAAAAGTGCTAAAAAACGTTGTCAGTTTAACTGGCAAGAAAATGGATCCTGGATTCCAGATGATAAAAGTTCAGATGTTATTCACAAAACAGAAGCTCAGGTAAATATATCAAAGCACAAATATTTATTTATAGCTAAAGACTAGTTTCTGAATTTGTATTCCTTTCAGATTAATTCCTTAACTTAACTAATGTTAGAAATAAACATGGGGAATAATTACTACTAGTAAACTTTCATTATCACTGTTATACTTCTATGTATATCACTCAAGTATATTCCTCATTAAGTTAAATGATACTATCAGAAGAACAGAAACATAGACATTTCCGTGACATTTATTTAGTCCTCTAAATAAAGTTTTCAAAAGTCCACTGAGTTCAGTCAATGTCTACTGAAATGAAAACCGAATTTTATTGACTACATTTCGAAACTATTTCAAAAGAGTAAAGTGGTTTCTAATATATGCTCTTACAAGTAAGCCTAGCTTCTTTACTCTAGACATTAATAGAGTGTTATTTTAGAAATTCCAGGAAGATAACTTGTTATACGTAGAAGAGATCGGAAAATTAGGTAGATGGATAGAAGGTGACTGGTTTGTGTGTTACAGAACCAATGTTTTTAAACAAGACTCTCTTAGTAATGAAGATGAAAATCAACAATTTCCAACTACATTTATTCCTTAACGGAGTGTTTTAACAAATGTAACAAATGGGTTACGCCATTGTCAGCCAAACCTATCTGTTACCATTAGTTTGAAAAGGACATCTTTAGTGATTCTTGTCTATCAACTACCAGTGTGAACAGCCAGGTAAATTAAACTTACGATGGATATTTTTCTATTTATGCAAGAAGACTTCATGAAAATTCGTTGGTTACTTAACAACAGTCTGTAAACATTTGGCTTGAAACAAAACTGTAGGTGTCCAGAAAGTGTGTATTTATGTACTTTGAAATCGACGGATACTTTCAGGAAATAATATGCAAATGTATTATTAACTTGAAGAATCGCCATCAAAAGTTTTCTAGGTTAGTTTAATGATTCTTAAATGCTACTGATGAAAAATTTCGTGGTCTCCTAGATGACAGGCAGTGACCTATTATTAATCATTGTGGCTGTTTAAACTACCACTTCATAGAATGTGTATATATTCAGAAACAACTATCTGAGCGGCAACTATTCGTCTTTCACTGTTTGTTTCACTAGTAGAAAGTCAGAAGGATTATATCCATCTGTAGTCAAAAAATGTAGCGACTACTTTACATATATTATAATAAAGGATTTTTGTATTTACCAATGAATGACAAAAACGATATTGATTTTACTGACATTTCGATACTAAATGCCAATAGCTTCATCAAAGTATTATCAAACCAGAATTTACAAAATCTCAGCGTATATATAACAACTAACTCATGGTAAAGATAACAAAACCAGGTGTACATTATTGGATTTGATAAGTGTATGAAATTATAAAAGCAGCGTGTGTTCACATAATGAAATTTCTTATCACATTCGTGTTGATTTTGTCACTTCATGTGGGAGGAAGGTGTTGTGACTAGGTCAAATTCTGTTTTATACCATCATTCCTATTCAGACAATTTGGATTCCACTCGATATGAAGTGCTTCTGATATTAGACGTTCTTTATGACTTTTGAAATTTTTCCGGATGATGATTTCAATATTGTCAAAATCAATTTTGTGACCTGATTCTATGACGTATAGACCACCTATGGCTGATGATTTTTCAGGCTTTTCTAGTTCAACTGGATTTCTCAGTGGTTGATTAGATGCTCCACGGTGTTCATTTCTTCTGATTTTGATTTCCCTCTGGCGATTTTTGTCCGACGTATATTGCATCACATTCCAAGCATATTATTATTTCGTAGACACAATTAGATAGAGAATCCTTGAGGATTTGGTCTTTTATAAGGACAAGGTTGCTTTGTAGTGTGTGAGTCTGATGCTTTGAAGAAAACTCTGACGTCGTGCTTATTGATTACTCCTCTGATATCGTCTGACGTCTCTGATCTATATGAAATGACGACTGTTGAGGCCCATGTTTTCGAGATACGTTTTCGACCATACTTAGGGTCAGTGTTGATTCTGTTGATGCAGTTCATATAACCAATGCTAAAATTTTTTTAAACTGTTAAAAGTGAACTTGGTTTGAACATAGTTACCTTACATGCAATTTACTCGATTTTAAGTGCTGCATCATATCCGTGGCAATTTAAGTACGTATTTTCAGAACTGAGAACAAACAATTACTCGCATCATTATTCCCTTAGGTTCTGAGTAGAACACAGGACTTCAACAAAACATCTCCAATTCATCCTATACTCCGCAGTTTCTGTAAACTGGCCGCACAATCACCCATAAGCTTCAAATTCTTCCTCACATGACCACCTCGACGTCACTCTCACACAACCAACTCATCGTTTCCGATTCAGGATCTTTAGGACCTGTCAAGCGACGTCATTCAATGGTCTCCTCAGCATGTGTCCGATTCATCTCCATCCCCCTCTAACTACTTGTTGGACAATAGACACACGGTTGGTTCGTTTCCAGAGTTTCTTGTTGCTTATCCTTTCCAGTCATCTGATCTTCAGTATGGAGTGAAGGCAGTTGTTGATAAAAGTTTTCAGCCTGTTCGAAGTGCTTTGGATGACACACCCAGTCAGCGAACCACTTGGAAGAAGTGACTTGACACTAGTGTAAAAATCCTAATGTTGTTGTGTTTTGTGTGGAGTGCAGCAGATTTTCACACTGATTGCAGAGCAATCAATGTGTGCTTTGTCTTTTCAGTCCTGGCTTTGTCGTCACGATCATCAGTGCCGCCTGCATTTGAATTGATGCTTCCTAGATAAGTGATAGAAGTTATTGCCTCAAATTTTTCCGATCAGTAGTAATTGGTGAGCGTTGTCGCTGGTATTCAGGTATGTTAAACACGTCAGTCTTCTCAATGTTCGCTTGAAGTCCAATCTTCACTGCTACTTATGACAACTTGTTAATTTGTGACACTATACTTAAATCATCGACACAGTCCAGACCTTCTAGATTATTCTTGTTGTCCCAACTTTTTCGTTTCCTCTTATTTCCCGCGGTGTCTCACATGATGCTGTTCACCACATAATGGAATATCATTGGTGATAGTAGACAGGCTTGTATTATCCCTGTCTTCACCACAAAGGCTTCGGTGAATTTTTCGTTGTGATTCACGTTACGTGTATAGCTGCTGAATGACGTTGGTTAAGGTTTGAGGTGCTCCGTAGTGCTGAAACGGTTTCTAAATAGCCTCGCTGTCAACGTCACTGATATCTTTTTCAAAGTCGGTGAAGTTCAGTTGGGGATTTGACTGTCATTCCATGCTCTTTTCGATTACGATATGTAGAGTTGCTTCTTCTGTATCTAGCTTGTCCCAGTCGGAGTTTCACACCCATAGCCTCTTTATGTCGCTGGTTTATTTTTACTGTGAGTCTGACAGGTTGCGAAAATTCTGGAAACTACAGTGTTTATTGAGTTTAAATTCCGAGAAATACAAGAAGAAATGCATGGCAAAAATACAGATGAATATTAATGCCTTGATATTTATTCACTACCCTAATTAAATTGCAGCTGTAGAAGAGAAAAAGATACAGCTGTTGAAGTTAAACGATATAATGAGAATTTTAGTTCCTTGTCATACTTTTCTTCTGTAAACTGACAACCTTAAATAATGAGATTTGATTTAGTGTGAAGTGAGAAGCAAAAGTCAATCCATGAAAGGCTAGGGTTAAGAAATAGTGCAAGGTGGTAAAGTTAAAACGGGTCGGCAGTCTATGAAGTAAATATTTTTCAGTTTGAACCACGTAGGGAGGCGTAGAATACCTCTTTAGGGTAACCAAGAGTTTAGAATCTAACAGTCGAAGGATGTCAGTGACAAGGCTGAAAATTGTCAACAGGGAGGTAGGAGCAAGCACTCCTTGTAATCATCCGAATTCTGAAAGCTTACCATTAATTTTCATTTGATTACCTAGATTTAATAAGCACGTGAACGATATTTATTATTACCGACGAATTTATACTACTAATCCAGTTCAGCTGTATTAAATGTTTACGTAAATTAATTTAATTGTACAGCTTGATGAAAGATTGCCGAAAGCACTCATGTGCCTAAACTTCATGTTTCAATTGTCAGTATGGAAATACTTAAGTTACTATAAACTCTATAGACTAAATCGGACACACAACTTGCAGAATCATCGGAATTTAAAATTTCCTAATGCCACTCTTCGAAAAGAATTAGTTGCCATTTTATCACTGAGAAAATGAATACATAAAGTCATTCAAAAGACACAGACGTTTCTGAATGTTAATCTGAAACGGATTTACTGAAGTTTCCACGTGTAATAATTAACCCTATGTCTATCATGGCTAAGTTTTGACACTTAATCTGTTTTTATTCATTTGACAGATTTGGTTGTGTCTGTTTCAAATATTATTAGCTAATAACTCGTCTTTACAGTATGATTGCTCTGTTGGTCATAGAAGAACGGCTTTGATGAAACTACGTCCCTTTCTTACTGAAACAAAACTAGACGTTCTTCCTGTTTTAATTGATCTGCGACGATTTTTAGAACACTTAAGTTTGAATGACTCTTACAGAGGTGCCGGAGACAAAACTAATATGTGCCTGGTTGAACTTGTTCCAGAAATCCGTGAAGCTCTGGTCAGCAAGTAAGTTGTGCATTTCTATAAATATTACAATGTAATATGCATTACTTATGCTTCAGTTAAAAAAGCAATGCAGTGAAAGCTGGCCAAGTGGGAAATACTTTACAAATTACTCTAGAATACTCCCCTCAAATTAAATATAGTCTGTTGGTCGACTGTACACCTCGCCCAGGTTGACTGCTACAGATGGTTGCAAGCTAAACAGCACAAAACTTTAGGATGCAAATATGGATGCGAATGATAATTCAAAGATATTTAAAAACAACTGAGTGTTTTTTTTATGTACGTAGTTAGTATTTAGGTGCTCCACAGGAGTCTGTAGAAACCAAAAAGTTTATATAAGAATACGGAAGAGTTCAGATATTTTTTTGAGGCGATATACTATTGACCACAGAATGAATATTATTTATTTATTTTTTTATTTAAACGCAGAAAAACTTGGTACAATATGGCACCAAGAAAGATGCGCCACACGATAATAATAAAACAACATAGATTAAAAGTGAAAATATAAGTAAAGAACGGATAAAGAACCTCATCTGGAAGGAAAACAGTCATGTTTAACAAGTTCAAGCAGTTTTCGTCAACTATCATCAGGAAGGGAAGAAAGAAGGAAATTGCAACACGTTCGCCATTGATTACGATTCTTGGCCATATCCGATAACGTTTCGAGCCATCGATTCGAGCTGTCTCTCGGACCCTAACCAGGGAGTCGTGACGCACCAACCGATGCTAATCTAGCACAAATATCCTTCATCTCACGACGCCACGTCATGGACTGACCACCCCTCCGCCTTTTCCATCCCGCCCCAGGGCTAGCGAACAGAGATCTGTACGGAAGCCTCTGGGATGACATTCACAGCACATGTGCAAGCCACCGGAGCCGGTGTTTCCAGATGACGACACTCAATGAATGGTGATCTCCACTGTGTTCAAACACACGCCACCGAACCTCAGAATTACTCACGCGATGATGCCATCGAACGCAAGCAATCCTGCGGAAAAAGCGATGATCGAACACGCAGAGTCGCCGCACATCCTCAGCTCGGACAGGCCAGGTTTCACAGGCGTAGAGCAAGACAGCCCGCACCGAAGCATTGTATACCCGGCCTTTGATAGCTAACCTAACGTCGCACCAGAGATGGCTCAAGTTGATGTATGCCACGCTAGCCTTCATTATACGGTTGGAAATCTCATCCGTCACCCCTCACTTATCAACAACTTCAAGTGGTTCACCCGCAAGAGTGAGTGCAAGTACAGGCTCCTGCCAATCTTGTAACCGTACTTTGCACTTAGACGGTGCAAAGCACATACCATACTTGGAGACACTGATCGCCAACTGATTAAGTGCGATTTGGGCAGCCTGCATGCTATCGCACAGTAAGACGATATCGTCTGCATACTCGAGGTGGAGAAGTCTTTCTTCAGAAAGCAGATCTACACCACCACCACCACCACCACTAACATCTTTCAGAGCTGACTCCAGAATGTCATCGATGGCAAAGTTAAAGAGAAATGGAGAGATCGGGCAACCCTGTCTAACCCCACTGTTGGTTGGGAACAGTGATGATAGTTGCTTGCATGCCATAACTCTACTTGAGGTGTTTCTGTATAGGGCTTTCAAGCTGTTAACAAAGTTCTCAGGTACACCTCTCTCTAACAGACAGTTTCAGAGCACAGTTCTGTCCAACGAATCGAAGGCAGCCCCAATATCAAGAAACACAACGATCGTTGGCCTGCAGTACGTGTGGCTATGTTCCAACAACTGACGAAGGGTGAACACATGATCAATGCATCCACGACCTGAACGAAACCCAGCCTGCTTTTCGCGAATCAATCCTTCATGTGTTTTGCACAGCCTGTGGAGCAAGACAGCAGCCAACATTTTAGACGCAACTGGTAGCAGACTGATACCCCTATGATTGTCACACGAATTACGTCAACCCTTTTTAAAGATGGGGACGATAATGGCTTCGTTCCACATTGATGGTACACTCTCAGTTTCCCATACCTCCCTGAACAACCCAGTTAAGGCCATTGTGAGAGTCTCGCCACCATTTTTAAAAAGAGCCGGGGGTAAATTGTCTGGGCCGGGCGCCTTATGGCGTTTTAACACTTGGAGTTCCTTACGGACCTTCGCTTCGATGGGTGGGTCGGTATTAACCGACCAAGGAGCACTGGGGCTAATGACAGCAGCCATTGAAGCTGGTGGCCAGCTAAACTGTTTCCCGAATTGCTCTGCCCAGCGTTCCAGGCGTCTTTTCAAACTGGTAATTGGCGTGCCATTTGCCTCACAGACCGTCTCGCTGACACCTTGTTTCTTGTTGCCGGTGGCTCGGATGAGCTGGAACAGCTTCCGACTGTTGCAGATGCAACAACTGACTCCATCACACACGAACGTTCTGACCACCAGGCCTCGCGATCCTTACGTAAACACTTTCTAATCTTGCGCGTAAGCACCTTTCGTTTATTGCTGTATTCGCTGCCAGCCAGAATGGACCGGCGTTCATCCAGGAGTTGCAAGGAACTCGCAGAAACCCAGTGGTTTTTGGCGGAGCATTCTTTCAAGCCGCAAGCGGCTACACTCGCCATTTGTATGGCACCTTGCAGATGGAGCCAGTGTTCATCTATACTACTTGGAGGGTTGCTGGCAAGCATTGATTGTAACTCATTCTGATATCTCAAACAAGTAGCAGGTGTTACTAGTTTGCTCACATCAACGTTTAGACGACGCCTTTTATGAACCCCACCAAATCGCAAGACGAACTTGGCACACACTAACGCATGATCGGAGTCCAGGCATGTGCTCCAGAAGGGGCGACAGTCTTGTATGCATCCTCGCCACCGGAAACCGACAGCAATGTGATCGATCTGAGTCCAAGCTTGGTTCGCAGAGGGAGGACGCCAGGTAGCGCTACGGCGATGGTTGTGCCGGAAGTTGGTGCTGGCCAGAAATAGGTTGTGATCCACGCAAAGCTGCAGAAGACGGTCCCCATTATTTGACCTGCGACCATGTAGTCCCCATTGACCACCTAGATGATTCTCCTCTGAGCTCAGACGCCCGACCTGTGCATTCAAGTCCCCAGCCATCACTACGATATCCCTCCGACCCGCCTGTCTCAAGAGATCGCTAAGTTGGTGGTAGAACTCATCCTTCATTGCATCCGGGCTGCAATCCGTTGGTGCATAGGCAGAGACAACAAATAGACACCGCCTATCTGGTCTACTACTCCTTACTTTCGTATAACCTTCCAGTCTCACAGCACATAAACGACTGTTAATGGGAATCCAGTCGAGCAGTGCAGCTTCGGCTCTAGCGCTCAGTGTGACGCCGACACCAGCTACGCCGGATGCCGACGCCACAGGGTCCCCGGACAAGCGCAGGTGGTACATATTACTAGAACTTCCAGATGGAGAGGATAATCGAAGCACTTCACTGGGATATTGAATGCGAATCTCCGAAATGCAGCAGACATCGATAGCGAGGCTTTCCAACGTTCTTACCAACCTTGCCTGTTGTCTGATTTGCATCAGCGTCCGAACATTGTAGGTGGCCAGCTTGAACGCGGCACACGGTTTCAGGATATCTGTGTTATATGTCACATTGGGGACAACCATTTTGAGGGTTACTCACTGACATCTGGAAACGACACAGATAGGCTAGGAATCCAAACAAAGGCGAAAGGCTGTCGAAAGTTAAGAAGTCAAGGTGAGCAAAGGTAAAATACAGGAAACTAAGTATAAAAATAAAAGTAAGGTTGGAAAGAGATGTGTTACTTGAGACATCATTATTGCTTGAAAGAATTGTTACGAGCGCGCGATTAGTTCCACTGATATTTTGTTGCTTTATTTCATTTATTGTGTGAGGGCTGAGATACTGCCCGGGTGCCCAGACCGAAGCAGGTGGTTTTCTTAAGGGACCACCCCCTGAGCCTTTGACTTGAAGTCTAATCCGCAAGGCAGCGGAGCAGCGTCAGGTGCTGCGTTCCCATGGTTGCCGGTGACCCATATGGGTTCGTACGCCATTTGATCCGATTGTATTCTGGAGCCCATGTACCCCATGGTAACTGCTTTTAGTCTAAATGCTATCCAAACAACCTTCCTAGCATGGTAGGACCTGCAGGGACATGAGTCCCAGCCAGTTTAGCTTGTTGGGGCACTGCGGCATTCAAGCCCGACCACCACGGCAAGGTAGCAGTTATCGGCCGGGACAGAATGAATATACGAGATCCCGTCGCTTGAAGTGACGCTTTTTAAATCACATCCTATACTGATCTGTCTGTCAGACAATAAAACAGGCTTTTTAGCGTACCATTTTCGCAGTACCAATAACACATCAGATAAAGTCATAGGCCTACTGAGTAAGACATCCAACTTAGAATGTCACCATTTTTTAGAGTTTCACTACAAAAAAAGAGTGGAGCATCAGTTTAGTTTATGTGTATACTACATAATTATTCATTTTCATCAGATTTTTGAGATTTGGAATTATAATATCTTCGTGTTTTCTAACATTCATTATTTTCAACCTTCGTTTAGATATAAAAACAAATGGAAGAAACTAGCAGTACTATTTACCGAACAAAGTGAATCGAATCGTGGAAAAGAAGCAGCGAGAAAAGCTGCAACCAAATGGACTGATGCATTCTCCGAAGAGCATCTTAGTCAACTGTTCTCTTCTTCATTAGGAGATTCAGGTGATAAGAATCCTCTCTATCCAACTCCAAGGTGTCCTATATGTGGAGAAGTAGCTTCTAAAAGATGTTCCAGGTGTCGTCAGGAGTGGTACTGCGGGCGAGAATGCCAAGTGAAGCACTGGCCACGACACAAAAATGCTTGTGACTTGTTAACCGAAGCTATAATTGCTGGTGAAGATGCAAATTAGACATACATTTATATTGTAACTAAAGTTGGAATGTAAATATTAATAAATGCTAACAGTATGAATAAAAAAGAGGAAAATATAATTTGAGTAATAAATACTGGGGTGGGATTATAAGGCTACAATAACATATTAAAATTTACGTAGGCATATGGAAGCATTTATATATATATATATTTGAGGTATAAAGATAGATCCTTTAATGGTTACGCAAAACAGCAACTGCAAACAATATACTTCAAGAGGCGAACCACAGATAAACCATTAAAACTTTCGGGAAAACTAAAAAATAATATAGCAAACAAAAGCTACGTAAGAAACTCGATCGCAAAAGTACCATATGAATATCCAGAAACATCTATAAAATTAATCACTACCATGGGAAAATCAATATCATATACCACAGGAATTGTTGATCATTAGCTGGAGTCGGTCTCTAGAAAGCCAAGAAATGTAAAATATTTCTGTTATATTTGAGTCCCGTTATACTGAGAAACACTGTATTATTACCTCTGAAGTTAAATTTCAAAAGACCAACCTTCGTAGTTAGAATAGCCTTTGGACAAACCTGAATGTCATCTTGCTGCAACATGAAAAGTATTACATCAGCGAACCTGTTGTATAAAATGTTCATTTTCTAGAATATATAGCTGATGATATTGTGCAGCATGGGTCCATTCTGTGAATTTTCGTCTAAGTCTTATATGCGGGAGATTGGGGTGTCTGTTTACGCTGACTGTGGCCAAAGAGAGAGCTCAGGCTCTGCTGACCTACAATATCTGTTGGAAACGCATGCTTTAGACTTTCGCTCAGCTGATAGTAAAAGTCATCGTTAATTGCATCCGGACAGTGGTAGCTTCTTGGAAAATGAAAGACTGTCTATAGAGATCCAGTCGAAAAATGCAGGTCAGGTTATAGCACTCAGTGCGACACCAGCTAAACCGGATAGCGATGACACATAGTCACCGGACAGGCTCACGGAAAAACATGGTTTTCAGTTATGCAGGCTCAGGTATTCGAAGCTCTTCACTGGGATCTTACATGCGAATCTCTGTGACGCACTGCACATAAGTAGCAAGGCTTTCTAGGGCTCTGACCAGACCTGTCTATTGTCAGATTCGCATCAATGTGAGAATATTTTAGGTCAATCATGGTACGGTCTGTGTATGTATATTTGACTCCGTCGACTTATTGTTATTGTGACAATGTCTGACCGTGAACAGTGTCGAGAAAGTATATACCACTAACGAACACACTGTACTCGAACACACGCATTCGTGTAAGAACTCACAGAGTTTGGTCATCTTAGGTGAAAACAGCGAGTGATGTTCAGTGTCACTATCTTTTATCTGATTTTATTATAGATGGATTTTGGTGACTCAGGGACTAGATTATTTATGAGGGAGAGTTTTATTGACTTGCAAATGTGCAGGCGATGTAGTACTTCCAGACGAACACCTTGGACGAAATCTTAATATGCAATGTGTTCATTTCAAATATAAGATGAGGCTACAGGACTCCCAGTTTAAGGGTAGACAATGAGATGGTTGAGTAGTTCACTTATTTAGGAAGTTGCATCAGCCCTGATAAACTGATTGCTGATGAAGTCTCAGCAAGGATAAAATGGCTGGCGTGGGATTTGCTGATCAACGTCTTCTCTGGTATAGACATGATACCTGACTACTCGTTGAAGGACATATGCTACTCGACAGTCTACCGTATCCTTCTTTATCTCTGTGAGACATGATCATTGAAGAAGAGGCTAGCTGTCTTTGGCCATAGGTATTTGCATAATATCTCTTATGTTGACTGCCACAATCTAATGATCACCAAAGTGATTAGGCGACGAGTGTTAGGTAAGAAATATAGGTCAACCGTTGAGGTTGTGGAGATCAGCCGAAAAATACAGCTAGGATACGTGTTGCGCCTACCAAGCCACAGCCTTCCTCTAGAAGCAATGTTAGCTGACATAAGATTGGGTGGTGATCAAATGAAAATATGGTATCAATCTATGAAGTCTAATTGTTGGTTAGAGATACATAGGGAAGTGCAGACTGTTTGTACGCTAAGAACCAATGGTTAGAGACTGTTGGAGACCTTGCTCAAAGTCGTTCTGGATGACTCAGATGCATTCAATTATTGTCATCTCACAGATTCATTGAATCTTTATTATTCCTCATGTAATTGTTTATTCTCGCGTAATTTCCGCCGTCTGCGCCAGCTCAGGTGCATTTCTTTTGCATAGCTATGTGTGCCTTTATGAAGTGTGCCCAACTGAAGTGCAGTGCTTTCGAGAAAACTTCTGCATCGATAACTTAATTCAATGCTGATGTATTGTACATTATCTTGCACACACTTTTCCTGAAATCGCTCTTCAGGTGCCTACCACCTACTCATCAAATTTGGCCATCAAAAATTATAACATTTGGATTTCTTAGCCTTCTAAGTGATATACAACCTTTTTTTACTTTTAATCATTTTAAGACAACATAATTCTATTGGAGGTTTACAAAACAAAAGCAACCTAAAGATGATTTTAAAGCTAGAGTTGGAAGATGAGTAAAAGATTAAGTGTCAATGCTGCGTATGAAATAGAGATTAAAACTATGTTGACCATCAGTGAAGCAAAGAATGAATCCATACACTTCGTTTTAATTAATTTTTTCATATATTGCTAAGGCTTTCGGCTTGTTCAAAAGTTGTCAAATTGTCTTTATCATAAAGTGATGTCATTTAGGCAGTAGAAAAGTGATTACAGTTACGAGAAGAAAGTCCGTAGGGCAGTGAATGAGAGGCGAAGGAAATGACCAGCAGAAAACTAAACAAAATCTACCGCTTGAAAATTCATCTAAGTTTATTCAACCACATGAAAATAAATGAGATTACCATCTGGTTTTAAAGTCACCTATATCTAGTTAACAAGCAATATTAGTGGCTGATTACTTATATTTAGCAGCACCCGAGTGTGATAGACGGATGCTCACACAAACTTGATTTTCTTGATGTGGTTTTTACAGTACATGAAATCTTGGTTCTCTTATCATAGATATGATTGTAGATTTGCAAGAAACATTCTATTATGAACCACGGGCAAAAACAATAAATCTACTGTTAAACAACCACAATTATTAACACGCTCTTCGGTTTACACTCAGGATGAATTGCTGATATTTTTCGTCAAAAATACACTATCGTAACCAAAAATACTAACTAACTGCTTTGAATGTAGAACTTCGCACATATGCTCCACAGTTCCAGTGACCACTCTCGATGTAGTACACAAACGATGGGAAGAGAATAAAAAGAGAGATACATGAATACCGTACATTCTACTGCTGTAAGAGTTCAGACAGCTTTACTGATACATCTGTTACACTGCTCCAGACCCCTGAATCTCCGAATTTACCTGTAGGTGTAAAACCGCGCATGCACAGTCTTTACAGAATATTTTGCTGTTTCTTATGCTGAAATCTTGGGAGTTTTTCATCAAGAATAAACCCAAACTATAGTCAATTCTAGATAATAATATTCAATGTATTAGATAGACATTAGCACATATAAACAAATAACTTGGAAGTTATTAAAACAAATATTCAGCTTTAGCATAAGAAATATTAAATTAAGCATTGTGAATACATATTTGAACATTCGTTGACATCAAGGTAAAGAAAAAAGACCGATCACATAGCATTTGCAAATAACTAAATGAAACCATCATCTCCAAAGCGTGAAGAAATTAAAAGCATAAAGATAAATCATAATAAGTCAGGTGAATAGGTATAAAAAAACTCAAAGAAATTTTAAGAAACCTATATAACAGTACATGATCTTTGTGTTTTATACGGATTATCTTTTGGTGGACAGAGTAAGGGATCATTTTGGGCGTTTGTGAAGCAATGATTACGTATATCCCATATTGTCTTGCTAAGTGCAACACGATTAATCTCCAAACTGTGTTTCAAGCAGGCGATATCTAGCTTTTTCTGTTCAATTTCAGTTTGTCGTGGGTTGGTCTGATCGCCATCCACAGCGTTATCAAAAGAATTCATTTTCTGAGAAATAAAATAAAATAAACTGGTCAACAGAAGAGAGATCGGTTATATGTCACTGAGTGCTAAAACAATATTAAACTCACCTGAGATTTACCAGAATAACCAAACGAAGATCTCACTAGAATCTTTTGCACAAAAGTTTGTCAGGCAGTAAACCAATAACTTTAAATTCACTGAATGAATTTTATATAATTTCTTTTAAAACTTAAAACAAAAGTCATCGCTCATTATCATTCTTATGTAGCAATGTTGAAAAAAACTATACCACTTACTGTGAAAACTTAGTTTTGATGAAGTAAATGAACAGTAAAGTTGCGCTTTAATTTTTGACAGCAAACTATTAACCACCGCATCAGAGTTTGGAACCAAACTTTACGTCTTGAAGTTTGGGCAGCCAAGTAGAATTATCAAACCTAACACTACGTGTGACCCACTTTCAATCGTATTTAAATGCATTTAATTCTTGAGGAGCTTTTCATTCCACTTCAAGTTAATATACACATAAGTAATGCTTACGAAGCATGCGGATATACAGTTTTTGGTAGCAAATTTTGAAGGAAACAAAATTCACAGGGATCTTTAGGAGATCACAACAATACGTAATTTTTCCTCAGCCACCAATCATGTTAAAACAATGACCAATTAACATATCAACGTAGAAATTTGCATAGAAGCGTATTACTTCAAGCTGAGACTGTTCTAGGAAGTGCAGATAAAAGAAAACAACTGTCTTGCCACTCTAAGTTAATCAACTTTTTCTCTGACAGCTAGTCATTTCCCATGGCATCAAATCGAACCAGACTCACCTTTCACACACTGATCACACCTATAATAAAATCAAACAGGAATGGTAACACTGAACGTCCCTCGTGGAGACTGCCAGTTGTTTTCATTTCAGATAGCAACTCTCTGTAGGCACATATCTTAGCAAAGTTTCTTGAGTAGCATAATAAACTTTTCTGATACTCTGTTTATTATCGGACATTGACAATATACCTCTAAATCGATGGAGTCAAATGCCACCCACTAGTTAAGAGATATGGTAAGTGTTTGATGTCGTTTATTATTTCTGACTTTTAATCTGTCGACGAATGAAGATTTGATTGATGTACACTCGTCTGACCCTAGAGTCTGATTGGTTTTCTAGAGTCTGTTATCTACGAGTTCTATTTTATCCATAAATGATTATCGACTTTGAGATTTTAGATACTGTACTAAATAGAGTGATTCCTATGTGGTTATTGCACGAAGATTTATCCCCTTCCACAAAATAGAGGATGATCGAAGATCAGCTTTAGCTAGGTGAATTCCTATACATTAACTGGAACCTTGATCATTCTAACCAATCATTCCGTAGAAACATAAACAAAAAGTCCTAAAGTTAAACCATCAGATTCTCTTGTGTTTCGCCGTTTCAGTCAGATCTGTAGGACCGATATCCACCTTTTGATAAGGCTGAAGATGAAAGTAAGTAACTGTAGTACAGATGAGGATTAGTCAGACTGCTTCCAACATCCTCACCATTTTTCTGCATAGCACAGTCTTATCTACCGAAGATGAAAATTATTTGTGGAATCGTATCAACCAAAATAGGTAGTTGCTAATGAAGTTTACGCACAGAGAATTCCGAGCTGCATTAAAGAATTGTTTAGAATAAAGCTATTATTATGATTGTTAGATAAAAAGATCGTATGGTACTTGCCCAGTTGTGCTACATCCAGCAAATGCTATCTGGTTATCTAAAATAACAGAGTGGTATAAGGTGTAATTAATGGCACTATACACATTGAGATAACGGAACAAAAATCAAAAGTGACCTTGAAAGGTGAGACCACAGTTTTTCTGTGTTTATTTGGATTATATATATATACTTTGGAGTAAAGTTAAATATTCATAGTCAAAATCAGAGTAACCTTGGACAACCAATGAGAATTCAAATGCAAAAAAAGTTGCGTATTCATTGAAAAATGCACTAAAAAACATTGAGAACGTGATATTTCCTATGCAGTTGTCGCTTATATGTTGTAAGAATGTCCCCCAGTCAATAAACAAGTGATCTACAGAGAAGTCGTACTATGTGCGATATGGCCATTCATCCAAGTGTATGTCATGGCACTTTGAGATCCATTTATATTTTTGATACTATTTTTCAACCTACTCCTAACTCTTACCCTGACTTTAACCCTAAACCTTGATCGTATATGCCATAACACTACCTAACAGTATAGATTTGCAGAGAATTACCTATCACATAAGTAGAATACTGTGTCTGTCCTCTTCAAGTCCAAAAAGGCACACATGATTCCATTTGGAATAGTATTTCATAGCATCTCCTGTGTCTGATTGGTTCTTGAAGGTCAACATTTGACGGACCTTGACTTTGGCTATGATAATTTAACGTCGCCTACTTTGGTTGTTGATGCTATCTCGGATCCTAATGTTGTCTCCACTCTAGATAAAGTTGCACAATGTGTTTGATATACCTTGTTAGATTACACTAATGCTTTCAATACCATTCCTAAAGTACTTTTTCTAAGTAAGCTCAACCCAGCACCCATTGAGCGCTGAGTCATAAGCTGGTAATTTCCTCATTTTTCTGGAAGGAATCTGTCACACCCTTTCAATATGAGGCGCTCAGCCTTTTTGTAGTTTAATATTTCGTGTATTCAACCCATTATTCTTTATTCTTCCAAAGGTTTCTGAAAAGAGACTAAACCTCATTACGTAAAACTTTGAAGTCTACAAGCAGCGCTCGTGGTGTACCTCTGGCTCTCATAAATAACCGTTGATGACAGATATTTCGACCTGTACAAGTAATTGGTTAAGGTCATCTTGTTAGACAGTGAATGTCCTCGTAATTCACAAATTTTCCCTTGCGTTGCTTCAGTAGAAACTAATAGCAGTTTTATTGGGATTTATGCGTCTATGGTATATACAAAAACCAAACTATGCCCTATTTAGCACGGATTTTGTGTGGAGAAGAAATGACAGGAAGGGGATAAAAGACCTACTTCATAAGCAATAAGTAAACAGCTATTTATTTTTAGCAATTACTCATGTACTATCAACACTTACATTAACACTGATGTTTACTTAATTTGGTTTTTACGATTATTTTTAATTTTAGTTATATAAGGAGTAGGCTTATTGAAATTCAAAAACGCTTAAACTTCCATCCCTCATGTAAAGTTTACTTGGATTATATATATATATATATATATATATATATATATATATATATATATATATATATATAGGTGGATATGATATGTTTGATTATAGCACTAGTGTTTAAAGCACATAGCCAAGAGGATAATTCACGCCACATAGGAAATACACCTGGTCAATAGTATCGCCGTTAATGATTCATTTTTCTCTAAACCTGATAGTGTGATATAAGAAGTCATGCAATAATGTAGGTGTCTTCATCACATAACTTAAGTATAATGAAATGGCACATTGATTGGAGTTAGGATAAAACCAATGATGGTACACTGAAGTGACCAAAACGTAATAAGTGAGTTCACATGAATAATTCTGAACAGTAGGATACTATGAAGTATTCCACTTTGTGAAAGACACTATTATATATTATTTTGTTTTACAATGCTACATGGTCCGTCATTGTATAATCTTCGTTGCAATACTGAACAGTGACTTTTAGTTCTTGTGTAGATATAAAGTGTAGCAACAATGAGTGGCAGCGATGCAATGTTATAAATTGATAATAACTCTGTTTTTAAAGATACAACTGGATATGTTATACTACAATGAACCTCTTTAAATTAATACACAGGATTTTTTTATAGTGAATTGAGTATTTCGTAATATTTTGTGCATCGTATATTGAGCAGAATGGAGAATAGGCACAAGTTACGTGATTGTATGTGCATGTAGCTAGACTTTTACTTCTCTGGCATAAGTATGTACCTGGAGGCAGACTTTCCCTTATTCTGTAATAAACCACAAAACACATTCTTGAAGCCTAAATATATCTTGACATATAGCCTATTTATTTGCTCTGATACGGTTTTGAAGCAACCTGTTCGAACCACAATCAAGATTCTACTATTCATCAGTGTTGATTTAATAAATTGGAAGATGAATAATGTTTTCAGTTTACCTGATGAGATCGGAATTGTATCACGCATAGGCAAAGCAGTTCTGATTAAGATAACGTTCAGCAGAGGACACTTTGAAATGAAATGTGTTTGTATATCAAGATATGACAAAGCTTTGTAAAAAATCTATAAAAATCAGAAACAAAAAATACCACTATTACAAACCGAATTCGTGTACCACGCGCTGCAGTCCGTGAAGATTATTAATCTAAATGCAAATTAGACACTGCAGTATATAAAATCTCCACTTAAAATAAACTATTTCAGTTGCTGACGAGAACGTGATTTGATTTATAAGTTTACATGTAGTCAAAAGGGAAAAAACATTCTGCAATAGGGTTTAAATATTTGAGAAAACTGCTTTAGACTGACACGAGTATGGTAACAGTCTGTGTTTAGAGAAAAACACTGAAAATAACCGAGTCGACAGGTATCTGGTGTGATAAACAATCAGCAAACAATGACATATACCAGAAAAAAACTCGGTTAAATTAAATTATTTTCCCTTATATATATATATATATATATCTCCGAGGGTTAATGTACGGGTTAACATACACAAAATTCGGGTTTAGAACGTGTAAAAGAGATTAAATCGACCACAACTAAAACAGTATCATGTTTACCCCATAAACGGTACCAGCCGCAGATTATATGTCTACGAAATTATTGAACTCGTGATAAATACGTCAAAATATAAATACCCGGGTTAATGCGAAGTTTTAATGCATTTGCAAATTGAGTTAATACTTCCCAATTAGACATCTAAACATCGGGTCAGTGAATCTTAAGGAATACATTTACAGCCTGTTTCTATACCGGTAGTAAACAATTACATTTGTTTAAATGGTGGTCAATTAATCGACTAACACCAGTTAGAAGCTGTTCTGATAAACAATGTCTCTGTCAGCAAACACAGAATACACATGGGATGTAATAAAAAGAAAAGCCAAATCACAGGTAGCAGTGACAATTATTTTCAAACCAAGATATATGTTTACAGCACATAATCAAATTATAATCTCATGCAGACATGTGCGTCGTATAATTTCCAGAAGAGCGGGCGAACCAACAAACTTAAGGAAATCAGAACTGATTGGCAAATGAAAACAAGGAAGATGATAACTGAGCAATTAGCATTTGCCTGTTACGAATCTTCCATATAAATATAAAAGACAACAATTGAATCACTATGGTAATCATCACGTTAAAGTGATCTACCAATACGAGAAAATAGATGCCAACTGATAAGAATTTGAGTTCATATTATTCAGCAATTAAAATGTAGGAAAAATCAGGTACACATATAGGGAAACAATAAATAATAGCTATGGGCCTACCTGACCTTGACCTACGTCAAGAATAAATCCAGCGCTGTGGCCTTAGAATTCATCGATGCAGTTTAACAAATAAGTGCAGTTGATTTCTTTCAATAACCGATTTTCATTTTTGCTATTTGTCTACTCTTTTGTTTCTTTTTACTTTATTTTCTATTAAACAATTGTTCCGGCTCTCCATATTATTTTTCTTTTTCAATGAATGGTTGATGCAGAATTACTTGCTTTGATCTCATTTTCTGATAGAGAAGTAACTGTTTCTGAACTTCTTTGAGTCTCTGAGAAATTTTTTAAGCCGTCCATCTGCATGAAAAACCTCAGTTCATTGAATTTATTGATATCGGTGGCTGGTTATATTTGACTTGCTATATGCGATATGTTTAGACTGTGGTCGGTTGTGACCGGAGTCAGACTTTCCACCTGTCGATTACTGAATGTAGTCTGAAGCGGAGATAAAAGCAGTAATAATAGGCAGCCACTAGTGAATATGTGAATTAGAAAAAATTAACAAATAAATATTCAGTCTGAATAAAAATAATGTGTCGGTGGCACAGACATAGAATGCTCGCAAGGTATTCACGTTGTCCAGCGTTCTGTCTCCGGAAGATGCATTCCTGAACCCCACTAAGCTGTTAATAGACCTGGCAGCGAGAAAAGGTTTGGCGTGAGACTAGCAACTTCACCTCGTAAAAGCATACCAATGCTACCGAAACATCAAAGCTCTACATTGAAGCGCTATACTCCACTGAGAGCGCAAAAGAAAAATGTTTATCACATTGAAATGAAAATAAGTGAGTGAACGGTTATGGTTACATATTGAAAAATCCATGTGTATCTGGCCGACTATCACGCTTCTTGCAATAGCTTTCCACCGAAGGTGCAGTAGTCACAGTTGCTGATAAAAGTTCGTAGGGGCTGCAAACGTGAAGTGGGAATTTAAAGCACACTCAGACATCCACGAGAATCATTGGCTGCTCTGAGGCAATCTGTAGTGTATTAATGGCTAAATCGTTTCGCTGAGTGATAATGATTATAAGCAATCTTATAATCCATAGCTGGGCAGAAGGCCATTATGCCTCTTCCCTGAAAAGTTTCCGAATGGTCGGTGCCTAATTTAGGTTATGATGAAGCAGTGATACCTCGTACCCCATGGTGAGTACCCTGGGCTCTGCGGTCAAGTAACACTAACCCTATTTTTATATCAGATAACCAAAGAATGAATCAACTTCCACGGTGTGGGTAGCAGTGAAGTGAAAACTGACAACCGAGCGTCATTCTCACTTACCCACATCACCTTCAACATCTTACTCCCCACAACAGTTAGTACTGATCCTCAGGCTAGACAGTCATCTCTGTGACGAAAAACGACGATGAGGGCCACAGGAACACTCCCGACAGCCTCTTAAAGCCGCGTCACCAACTTCGAATAGGAGCATTTAACGTCAGAACCCTCTGCCAAATCGGGAAACAGGCATCACTAGGATGTACTCTGGCAACTCAAGCCATGGATATATGTTGTGCTTCGGAGACACGCACACAAGACTCAAGTGTGGTTATTCACTTAACCTCACCCAGTCAACAAAGTGAGTCTGAAAATCCACCTTAAGGCTGTCAGGAGACACCTCAGCTAGCTCACAGGTGTAAGGATAACACTGAGTGTTAGGGCAGAAAAATCACTTCCTGACTGAATTCCAAAGCATAGTTATATGCGTGCGGTCCATCTGTACGGGTCCGTTAGAAGAAGGACAGACAGCGTCAGCCGTCGTTGTATTTTCGTAGTCTCCACTTACGCCCCAACAAATTGTAGTTCGGATGAACTAAAGGATAATTTCTACCTGAAACTGTCTAGTTTGCTGCAAAAAGCAAAACGTTCAGACGTAGTTGTTTTAGCAGGCGACTTCAATGCCCAAGTAGGGAAGTTGTGCCAGACTGAGAAGTGTGTAGGTGGTACTTATGGACTTCTCTGCTGACGAACCGACAACAGTGACCGTCTAGTGCAGTTCTGTTCAGACAATCATCTGTTCCTAGTCCGCATTAACATTAGAAACAGAGAAAGACTGTGTGGAACCTGGCGAATTCCATCATCAAATCAACGCTGGACTCAGATAGACCACATAGCCATAGGGTATCGTTGGCGAGGGTCAGTAGAAGACTGTCGCTCCTTCTGGAACACGTGCGTAGACACTGATCACGCTCTGGTTCGCGCACGTTTATGCTTACGACTAAACGGACTTAAGATATTGACGGCATCGAAAAAGTTACGTCCCCAACAAGATCGAGACACTGAGTCCCTATTATAGGAGGAGATAGGGATACGTGTATCTGAGGTCGACAGCAGGACTTCCTTTGAGGTAGCGTGACACAACATACAGATAGCTGTAGACATAGCTATAAAGCTCTAAATAACCTAAAACCAAAAGTTGGTAATAGCTACTGGATTTCTACCGCCTCATCCCAACTGACTCACAAAAGAAGACTGATTCCGCTTAGCTCCGATTATGATGAGGAGCGAAAGACGCTCAAATGAAAACTAACAAGGAGTCTTCGTAACGACCGTGAACATGGTAGACGAAAAAAAGCGAAGATGGAAAAGGCATTGGCGATTAGAAACGCCAGACAACTATTTAAACTTATCAGGGAAACAGGTGGTAAAAGGCAAACGACAAGTGAAATAATCTCTGAGAAAAATGGCACCATAATTAGCTTCCAGGATAAATGACTGGAACGTTGGAAAGAACACTGAGGAGCAGTTTAATTGGCCTACAGCCACGCTCAACTTACCGAACATCCAACACCTTCCTGAATGCGATATAGACACAGGTCCTCCGTCACTAGCTGAGGTTACTAAGGCTGTCACTAGTCTGAAACGAGGTAAAGCAGCAGGACCTGATGGAATGACTCCAGAGGTATTTAAGTACGGTGGAGACAGTTTCCTGTCTGCGTTAACTAAGGTACTAGGCATAGTCTGTGAATCAGAGAAAGTCCCGTCGGGTTGGTGTGAGTCATTGATTATTCCGCTAAACAAGAAGGGAGACAAGTCTTCCTGTGATAATCACAGGGGTGTCAGCTTGAGAAGTAAGGTATCTAAAGTTCTAGGCTCAATAATTATGCGGACTAAGTGGTGGTCGGGAGGCAAAAACACGAGAGAACCAGGCAGGCTTTAGACCAGGAAGAGGGTGTATTGATCAAATCTTCATCCTGCGACAGATTCTTGAACATGGGCATACTTACCAGTGTCCAACAATGGTCATATTTCTTGACCTAAAGGCGGCATTCGATTCTGTCGATGGAGAAGTACTCTGGTGATGCCTGGCTATGAAGAGAATGCCGAGAAAGTGCATCGCACTGATCAAGGCACTTTACTCGAACTGATGCAGTCAGCCAGGTGAGGGCTTATGGGGACTTGTCTTCTGAAGTGGTGACAACTAGTGGTGTCCGTCAGGGATGCCTACTATACCCGTTTCTATTCAATTTCATCATCATCACTTCAGAGACTCAGGGATTGACTTGTTTCCAGGGAGTAATCTCATTGGCTTAGAATATGCGGATGATATAGTCCTTCTGGGTGAAGACACTGACAAAACGCATAGTCTTCTGAACGCTTTGAGCTGCAATCTACGAATGTTTGGCATGCGATTCGCTCCCGCAAAATGTAATATGATGCTACAGTACTGGACTACACTGACTCCTAGCTTAGAAATAGGGAGTGAACTGATTAAGCATGCTAACCACTTCACTTATTTGGAAGTTGCATCAGCCCTGATGGATTGATCACAGACGAAATCTCAGCACAGAGGGCTAGTTTCGCATATGCCGAATTACGAGGTCCCTGGCATAGACGTGATATCCGGCTATCAACCAAAGGGCGGGTGTACTGATCAGTAGTCCGCTCCGTCCTCCTTTATGACTGTGAGACCTGGCCATTGAGAGTGGCAGACTTTAAAAGACTAGCTGTCTTTTATCATAGATGCCTGCGTTCCTTCTCCCATGTGAAGTGGCATGATAGCGTGAGCAATATTGAGGTGAGGCGTCGAGTGCTAGGTAAGGAGGGGAAATCAATCAACGAGGCTGTGAAGTTACATCGACTGAGATGGTTAAGACATGTGTTACGTATGCATAGTCATCGCCTTCCTCGACGGGCAATGTTAGCTGACATACGGTCAGGTTGGAAAAGAGCTAGCGGCTGTCAAACCAAAACATGGCACTCGTCAATGAAATCCACAACAGTTAGTTTAAGATATGTAAGAAAGTGCAGACTTCCTGGTTGGGGTCCTCGGGACCGTAGAAACCAATGGCTGGAGACAATTGGTGATGTGGCTCAAAATAGTTCTCAATGGCTGCGTAGATGCATCCACTAACTGTGACTTATAATTTCCAATCAAACTATATTGTTCTTCATTATTACTATTCTTTTTGTCTCATATCCCTATCTACTCTCTCTCTTTTGCATTTCTTCCTCTTTCTTCTGTTGCTTTGTGTTCTACATGGAGTGTGGCGACTTGAACTGCAATACATCAGTGCAAAGTTCTATGCTGAAAATAGATAGACGGACCTGTCCAGATTAATTCTAGACTGAGAAAAGTTTCCACCATGAGTGCATTCAGCCACCTCCACATTGACTTTACAACCCAATATTACCCCTCATCGTAAGAATTCACAAATCTATCCAATTCTTATACTCAAACCGGATCTCAACCGCGCTCTGTCTCTTGCAGGGCAAATTGTGGCCACAGAGGTAGAAAGAATCGTTGGTGTGTGTAGTTGAGCCCAAGAATCTTCTCACTGCGTTTAGCCCAGTCATCGATATTTCACAGGCCCGCTTAAAATCCATACATTTTTAAATTATTCCTTCACGTTCCCAGTGGAAAATAGGGCTCCAAGCTAAAGGCTTGAATCTTCTGTAGCAGTGGTGATTATTTCTACAGGATGGGGTTGCTAGCCTCATGCCCAACCTAACGTCTTTACCAATCTTATTACTGGCTTTCCGGAGTAAAGGAGTGCGTCAGCCGGCGATCGAAACCCTGACCACCTGTGTGGTCGTCGGGCACTCTACCACTGTGCCACCGACACACGAAATCCATACAAGTCTTCCCTAATTAATATCTGCTTCCATGCACTTACTCCTGAACCTATTGCCGAATATTGACGTGATCTAGCGTATTTTTTGGGAAAATTCTTGTAACCTCAGCTGGAAGCACACCACGTAAATGGACGCTATTCATCGTATCATCTAGTTTTATCGACATTTTACTACGGCCCCACGTAGAACAGTTTCCTACGTTCTCAGTCAACCCAGTCATTCTGATAATTTAGAACAGAATTCGATTGAAAGCTGTTTGATAAAACCCCACCATCATGTTAAGAGATGCAGCGTTGAGGCCTGTAGCTGTAACAGTCTGTCCATAGCCAACATTCCGTATCTTCATGATGGTACTGATCAATTGATGGCTACATTATTCTCCGCCTGGAAGTAGTCGATAGATTTCGCTTAATAGATACTTAAAGTGACCGACGATGAAATGGTGACATTTTGGAATTCAGTCAGTGGTGAGTTCGTTGTTTCTACACTATCCAGTCCATTTCATTTTGACTGCTATGCAGGCTAACCAGAACCATACCGCTTGTACTGTCTTCATTTCAGGTAATAATTGAAGGCGGTCACATTTCTGGTAGCATTATTTAAAGGCTTAGTTGGCATTGTAGGTTTCTGAGTTATGCTGCTTCCCGTCAGCCGACTAACGCTGCTATATAGGCAACTGATAATGAGTCTCATTACTTCGCTTTGTTGCTAGGCTGCTGCTTTTCATGAGCCTACTAGGTGAGGACTTGGCCGCGTGACGTTTTGAGGGGCCCTAGTGAAACTAGCTAATTCATGTGTCTAACATGGGATGCAGGGATGTCACAGTATAAGTTCATCCCCTTATCTAACTAAAAAATGCCTATTTTTTTAATTATCCCTTTTGGAACCCTGGTCCTTCTAACCGGTGAATCATAGTCATCAGTTACTGCCATATCGAATCTCTGTGTGGTGAGTCCATCCATTTCAAACTACTGAGAAAGCTTCACGTGCTGTTTCTGTAGCAGTCTTCTACTCACTCGATTGGAAAAACAAGACTTATCGATGTGGCACGTGATTGCTATGAAACTGAATAGACTGAAATTTCTATGTAAAGTCGAAAGCCTTTTTCTCTCATACTCTATCAGTCTTTTTATTCTCTTATTCGGCAGACACCGTTGCTTTTTCTTTTGCTCATATTCAGTCATAATCAATAAGTAGTAAGATGTCAATTGCATCTGTCTTAAGTAGAGCAATATCACAGCACTATAACTGCTCGGGAAGAATCACATGGAGCGATACTAGGCCTGCATCTAAGGGAAGCTAATACATGTCTACATTTGAGCGAAACTTTTGCAAACTATGGGTGCATTGCCGTCGCGACAAAGGAGTGCTGACACGACATTATGAGATTGTGCAAAATAACCCATGATTCTGGCAAGTGTGCCAACTTCGTTAACCTGGCAGTGTCATGAATCGTTTCACCGGATAACAGAAACAGGATGCCACTTTGTTATTCTGACACAATCTCATGCAGCGTTCCACCCAATAATGGAAACACCAAATTATTGAAATTAATCAAACATTGCATGCACGATCCTCCAGCCCAACCAACTAGGCGTATCAACCCACACAAATCGAAGACACCTAAAGCAATATCAGGTAATCATCCGACTAGTAAAATCCTGGAAACACTCTGGTAGGCGTCACTGAGGCCTTCGAAATCGCCAAACGACCACTGGCATGGTGCTGGGACGCAGATTAATCAAACACTGAAGCGGTCTGAGGCCACTGACAAGCAGGCAAAGACTGAGCCTAAATCTGAGGTCGTTCGACCAGACTGCCTGGTCCTATTTAACGTGCCAATGTGCAGCGGCAAAGTGCTAGAACAAGAGGAACCTTTTATTCAAGAATAGTGGTTTAGTTTGTGCAGCAACTTGGCACTTGACACCAAGTCATTAGACTTATATGAGCGGTACAGGGGTGTCCATGTACCTCAAGGTAGGCCGCCTCCATTAAGGGTGGCAATGAGCTCCGGCGAAAACGCTGAAAAAGTGCTATCACCATCACAAATACTTTCTGCGGACAAGAGCTCTAACAGAATGGCCTCACAGGCCATATGCAGACAGGCAAATGGAGAGGCAGTCACTGGACCTAATGTCCTCCACCTCCATGGTCAAACAAGATGCTCCAGAGATGGAAACTGGGACTGTTGGGAGAATCCAACAGTTGATGTGCGGCGATGGAGATGGCTGTCACCTCAGGTGACTCTTGGTGCTTCTGTGGTAATCTTGATTTGGAAACTACCTCGTCCCGCTCATTTCACATTGATCAGCTCACCAAGGCTATTAGCTCTCCCCAGAAGCAGCTGGATCTAGTTAAACAATGGTATGTGACCAAGAACAAAGTTGGAGGACATATCCGATGCCACGAAAGTCCACCTCGGATCCTAAGGAGGTAGCAGACTGAGGTCACAATAAGTCAATATGTCACTGTGACGCTTAACAGGCGCAACAACCAGGTTAACCCTAGTGTCTCAGCAGAACCTGAGGAAAAGTTCAATAACAGGCCTGTTTCATGGGAATCCTCTGCAAGCAGCCTCCACAGCGCCAACCACCCTACAACACATTTAGGCGGTGAGACACACGGTCAGCTGCCTACACAGTAAAATGGCTGAACTCGGAAACATCCGGTCCTACCTTCACTTCAAATAAGTTCGCCAAAAGTGACCTGGTTAAATCCTCCCACCGCCGACAAATCAGTCATAATAAGTGATATGGTTCTGGTCAGGCCAGGCGTCGATCAAAAGGAAGGGGGTTGTCATATACTTTGACAATAAACTTTGAGGTGTACGAGCGACTGACCGACCACTTGCTGAACTCACAGACTCTGTATGGTAGCACTTCACTGAAGACCATACTAAGCATACATTAGTTGACGTCCATCGATCACCCACCTGTGGAGCAGAAGACAATCAGCTGCTGCTCAGCATCATCACAAGGACCAAATCACTATAACTAGAGACTTCAGTGCCCATTGCTTAGCCCCATCTGGAGGTATGCTCAAAGAAAATCTGGTCGAAACCTGCATCACACCACTAGAAATACCAGACTGATTGAAAACGTTGATTACGACACTAGATAGAGCCCTAGAAGAAAGTCATCAGAACTGGACTATATCCCAAATAGTGACTATCTGCTAGCCGAAAACGTTCAAATCAAGACTCCGTAGGTATAGGTAATCGTTCATAGTGTTTAATCTCGTTCTTCGTGAGCGGAATGTTCCATGACAGTGGCTATGCTAGACCAAAACCGGCTACACTAAAATGCTAGGATTTTTAAATGGAGCAGAGTTCCCCATAGACTAAGTCGGATTACCCGAAGGGGAAAATTTTGAAATGGTGGAGGGGATCATTCATATATCAATCTTAGATAGCATTCCTCTAGTTCCACTACAAATTAAGAAACGACCACCACGATTGCAGAAGGACATACATGGTATTCTTCAAGCAGAGTGCAAAACTTTGTCAACATGTTGGCTTGAATAATCAGACAAGCCATAAGGCATATCTGGAATTCAGGAGACGATATGACAGTAATGCCAGGAGTGACAAGAGAGAATTTCAGGTCAGTCGTGCCGGAAAATTCCTGACGAACCCTAAAAGTCTGCGCCGGTACATGTTAGAAAAAAAACCTACCAACCAGCTGGTGTGCATCTTAATTCGGCCAGACGGTTAATATTTCACTAGTTTGGAAGTGGCTGAAACATTCATTTCAGCCTTTGAAATACAGCTAAACAACCATGTGGATGTTACCAGCAGTGCTATTTTTACAAAAAGAAAACCGAATGGCTACGCCCCAAATAAACACTGCTATGTTACTAGGAAAGTTTAAGAAATCCGTGTCTGGAGAATTCCTAGGTTGCGGTGACATCCGGTCATCTGTTCCTAAAAAGTGAGCCGAGGTTCTTTGAAGGCCCCCATTCAACCGTTAGAAACAAAACAGAGTCAGGGAAACTGCCAAGGGAGTGGAAGATAGCAATCCTTTCTCACATCTTCAAGAGTTGGGATCTGCAAAATGCCACTAGTTACATACCAGTGACACTACTGTCAGTGGAACAAGATCTACTGGAAATCTAATTGATGATCACATCGGGTAACACTTGGACAGGACTAATATATTCTGTGAAGCGGGACATAGTTTCCTGTCGGATAAACCTACTACTAGCCTGGATTGGTCAGAAACCATGCTGGGATATAAATGTTCCAATCCATGTGATATTCCTAGTCTTCAAGAAGGCATTTGATATGGTCCACCAAAACCTCCTGCGCACATTTATTCAGGCAGGTGCACTGCGTCGTTCTGTCATGGTTGTTGGACTACCTGAACGGAAAGAATCTCTGAACGAATGTCGTTCATGTTCGTTCATTCATACTAGGTTCGTCATCAGTTGTATCGCAGGATTCAATCCTAAGGACAGATGTTTTGATTTCTATCAGTGACATGCCGTGCAGTCTAAACTGCCGGCTCTTATACACGGTGACGACGTAAAGTTTCGGAGAGAAATAATGTACTTGGAAGACTCAGATAAGCTATGAGCGGACCTAAAATTCTGCTGATTGTCAGTAGTATGTCTTTTTACCCGAAAATAATGCAAAGTAGTGCAAGTCTGAACCCGTAAGCGTCGGAATGTAGATTATTGCTTTTGTAGCTAAAAGCTGTTTTGCCCAGTGTTGGAGTGCAACTTAGGTCAAGTCCTAACACTGTGTGGTGATCTAGGACTTCCCATCTGAATTGATATTTTCCAGTGATACGTATTCGGATGCTATAAGTGATTCACACAACATCAACCTCATTTCGCCTATTCAGTAGTTCATTCATGCAATTCGAAATAGGATGTGTGGTTTTCTCCTGGAGTTTTAGAGACTGTTTAGGAAAATGCACAAGCTGAAGAAACTACTACAGACTGACTAGATAATCTGTAGATACTTATGAAAATGTTGCTGAAACTATGTCGACCAGGAACAGCCCACTGACATCCATGTGTATATGGTCGATTCTTGAGTTGCACAATGGAAAATGCCATTGTGTAGCGCTTCTGTATTAGTGGTTCCTAATATTCTGGCAAGACAAATACGTTTGCTTCACGTTTTGGTTTCATTTACCTTCGGCAACAAAAATTCCCTTCTAAGTAGCCTGATTGTATCACTGATCCCAAGATGCCACAGGATATGCAATTTTCAAAGAAGTCTGGATTTCATAACTGAAGTGAAAGATAGGCATTTTGCTAAACCATAGCGCAGCCACGGTTGAACCGACGTCAGAAAGTGGTGTTTCTTCCAGTCGAGTTGGGTAATAGGCACTCTATGGTCGTCTACATGATGTCAAGAATTTGTCAGTTTTAGAAATCGACTTTTCTGTCAGAACGATTAAACAAATCTCCTATCAACCACCTGTAATATTGTGAAGACCGACGATGTTTATGCACCTTTGTTTCCGAATGGGTGACGACAGGCGCTTTCGCGCTTGAAATTTAGCTGATTTCTGGTTTACTGGTCTTTTATTGGCTAGAACAGTGGCCGTCAACCAAATTTCCGGTTTCCTGTGGGTAGGTGCTATCGTGCGCTGTTTCGAGTTTCTTTGGTACGCTTGGTTTGTAAGCAACTGTGATAAAGAAAAATGTGGCACGTGGTTATTCTGACATTGTTTTACAGTTTTTGTACAGGCAAAAGGCCTTTTTTCGTTGTACACTATCTTGATCCTGGTTAGTTATTTTGGTGGTTATCAGTTACTACCATCCAATGAGTCCCAAAGCATTTCTTGAGTTTTGGTTATACGTACGATATTTTAGCCGTCGTTGCTACTCATTCACTTAGTCCTGGGAAATGGCTGTGACAACACATGCTTTGTTAACAAAGGCTTTTTTCGGAAGTTCATTGCAGCTTATCAGTACGAATGGAAGCCGCACAGAGGTAAAAAGCTGAAAACGCGTTAAAAGACATTCAACAATGTTGACTTTTTGCACATACTACGTTCACATGCATAGGTGATTGATGGTATCGACGTTCGCGAGTTGTACGGATTATACTAACGCAAGATCTTATACCAACAACCACTATAGTGTTCGTTCTTCGAGTACCAAATGGTAAAGCAAAAGACCAGATTTTGTCGTCCAAATACGATATATATTTTGGGACCAAATCGCGGGTAGGAATGAATGCTTAGCTAGCTAGTAATCGTGCACGCACGTGACACGACGGAGCACCAAATGGCGGGGATGCTTGACCGTAAGCCTTCAGCTAAACAAGTCGACTTAAACAGTGATGGTCAGCATCCAATGTTGAGTGATGATTGCTGTGGTCAATAATTTTGGGGAATTATTTACCTCTACAGCTCACTCCCCCCCTAGTGGGTTTGTGAGGACCCTAAGACATGACCAGCCGGAAGTAAAAAAAATCTCGATGGTTCCCTGATGGGTGAAAAAAATCTTCCGAGCGGCTTGATGGAGAGCCTGCTGGTCTGTCTGCCTATGCTAATAGGGTGTCTGTACATAGCTTCCTCAATGTTGTTCGTTGGATCCCGTGCTTCGTTTGTTTCCTGTCCAGTGCCCGTTGCACCTGGAAAAGAAAACAAGAATGCTGAGAACCTTGTCAAGAAAAATGTACCAAATAAGCGTGTTTTTTTACCAAAAAAAAATGACATGCATCTACTATACAGTAAAATAATGTAAAGTTCAAAATATCGGGAAAAAATATATACATCTTATATAATTTTATGTACGGTTATAGGAAAAATATCATTTACTTGTGTTAAATGACGCAACATAAAAAAAATTGATGCTTCACTCAGTTATGTGAGATAGGTGTGAAGGTATTCTGGGAATCTAACGTGACGTCCAGAACGCGTTTTTTTAGAGTGATCGACCGAAGGTTCGGTGGCTTTCGCCGTGCTAGGGAGTTCTTCGAAGACTGAAGTAGATTCAATTACTTGTGAATTATCGGGTACGTTTAGCTCCAGGCTAATGGGGTTACCTTCCAAGTAAGCTGGTTTCAGACGGTCGATACAGCTCACTCCCCCCCCTAGTGGGTTTGTCAGGGGCCAGTCGTCGTGCTTTAGATGTCACGGGCTGTCCTGAGGTTATGATGTGGTGCATAACATTGCTGGTTATACACGGGAGATCGTTAGATGGGCAATTCAGTTCCGGATATTTGTCAACAATCGGTTGAAAAGTTGGATCGAGGATTGCTTTCATCTTAACGATTGACAAGCTGGGGCCTACGTAAGTTATGCCTTTGATAGACAAACTAGTAGTGTTGTCAATTAATCGTTTACGGCGGACGTCTACGAGCAAATCATGATGATTAAGTAGGTCCGTGCCAATGATGGGCATTGTGACGTCAGCGATTAGGAAAATCCACCGAATAGGTTTGCGTAAACCTACGTTCAGATAGACGTATTTCCGACCATAGGTTGCAATTGGTTTTCCATTTGCAGCCTGTAGGTTGAAGTTAGGATCCTTCTGTCGATCTGCTGCTGTAGCAGGAAGGACGCTGACTTCGGCGCCTGTGTCGACTAGATATCTAGTCTGGCTAATTACATCATGGATGTAAAGTAAGCGGCTAGTGCCACCGGCGACGGTTGCCGCTAACTCGTGCCGGCGGGATAGTTTCCCACAGACTTGGAGGCTTTGCCGAAATCACAAGGTTTTCGACAACATTTCGCTTCCTTGCCATAGGTGTTGTGATACCAACACCAGTCAGGATTTTTCAGAGAACGTGTGTTGGACTTAGATCGTCCACGTACGTTTAGCCGTTGAGGGGATTTAGAACGACGATAGGAGGAATTGCTAGGCTTGTTTGACCTAAGCATCTGCTGGACGGAGTTGATTAACTCTATCATTGCAGAATCCTTCTTCGAAGTCTGTTCGGTAACAGAGTATACTTCGGTGACTGGCCGTTTCGTTATCTCTAGAATTCTATCTGCAGAGACAGCTAAATCATCTATGAGAACACCCTGAAGTGTCACAAGTACAGTCTGAACTGACTGTGGCAGTTTGGATAAAAATAGTTCTCTAAACAGTCCTTCATCGAACTGACTTTGGCCAATGATCTCTTTCATTCTTGCCAGCATGCTCACGGCTGACTGATCCCCTAACTCGATGTTACGAAATAACTCATCCAGACGTTGTCGATCTGTGAGAACGTTTCTCTTGAGGATGGATGCTTTTAGCAACTCGTACGAGTTACTTACCGACATCTGAAGAGTTACGCACCTGCTGAATTCCCGCGGTAGGGCGTGAATAACTGCAAGGAACTGTGAACGTTGATCAGTTATGCCATGTTCACAAAAATCAGACTCAGCAATCTGAAACCACGTTTCAGCATTATCTGGCCAATATGGTACTAGCTGGATTGTTTTGGCGGTTGAGCGAATCTGAATAACTTTGGGGCTAGGATCACTCATGACGAAAAGTATGCCGATAACAATACAGTACAAGAATAAACACAAAAAGGAACGAACTCACCGGGTTTATCTGCGTGTGAATTGAAGATGAAGTTCGAGGTTGGGCTCACCAGTTTAGGTGATTGATGGTATCGACGTTCGCGAGTTGTACGGATTATACTAACGCAAGATCTTATACCAACAACCACTATAGTGTTCGTTCTTCGAGTACCAAATGGTAAAGCAAAAGACCAGATTTTGTCGTCCAAATACGATATATATTTTGGGACCAAATCGCGGGTAGGAATGAATGCTTAGCTAGCTAGTAATCGTGCACGCACGTGACACGACGGAGCACCAAATGGCGGGGATGCTTGACCGTAAGCCTTCAGCTAAACAAGTCGACTTAAACAGTGATGGTCAGCATCCAATGTTGAGTGATGATTGCTGTGGTCAATAATTTTGGGGAATTATTTACCTCTACAGTTACTACCATCCAATGAGTCCCAAAGCATTTCTTGAGTTTTGGTTATAAGTACGATATTTTAGCCGTCGTTGCTACTCATTCACTTAGTCCTGGGAAATGGCTGTGACAACACATGCTTTGTTAACAAAGCCTTTTTTCGGAAGTTCATTGCAGCTTATCAGTACGAATGGAAGCCGCACAGAGGTAAAAAGCTGAAAACGCGTTAAAAGACATTCAACAATGTTGACTTTTTGCACATACTACGTTCACATGCATAGGAAAAATCGGTGGATTAGAAGTTTAGAGGCTGATGGTATTGACGTTCACGGATTGTACGGAGTATACCAACGCAAGATCTAATACCAACAACTTATATAGTATTCGTTCCGCGTAGACCAAAGGCAAAGCAAAAGACACGATTGATTGTCCAAAATACGAGATATATTTCGGGACCGAATCATAGAGCGAGATGATTGCTTAACTCGCTAGTTCACCAACGTGACACGATGGAGTACCAAATGGTGTGGATGTTTGACCGGAGGCCTTCAGCTAAACAAGTCGACTTAAACAGTGAGGGTCAGCATCCAATGTTCAGTGATGATTACTGTGGTCAATAATTTTGCGGAGTTATTTACTGCTACAGAAGTACTTCTCATGCAATACTTAATGCATTGTAGTGAGATAACTTTACGGAACTTTTGTCTAGTATGTACGTTAACTTCTAATTTTTTGTCCCTCAAACCAGTAACAAAGTATTGTTAAGTGTATTCTTGTATTGTGATTTGATGGCATAATTACTAGCAGTTAATGTTATGTATGTGTAGTTTTCATGATATTTTCCGCACCTTAATTGTGTTCCACATCTCAAAATAAATGTAAACTATGATAACTGAATTTATTAAATACTTAAGTCTTATAGGATCATGAGTGTTAATCATGTAAACGCTTAATTTGTAGGAATTGATTCTACATATAACAACAGGGGAAAGTAAGTTCACTCATTCAATTATTACTATGCATATATTCTTTGTTCCATTTTGTGACGCCGGATAACCCTGGATATGGGCGTACTTTTCTGTTTACTCGAATTGAGAAAGAATTTAAAATTGAAACAGTTTGAATACTGGATAGTTTCCGGTGAAAAATAGGAGATACTTCTTAAAAGAAGACTTTCGTCTTGGACTGTGCTCAGCCCATATTTGTAAACAAACTTATTTGCGCTGCAGTGAAATAAAACCTTTGTTCTAATATTCTTGTGTCCTACTTAATATGCTTGCGGAGGGAAAACGGCATGCTAGACCGGTGCTCCGTAGGATATGAACTTGTTGCTATGTGTAAGTGTAATTCTGCACGAACACAATCGACCAATATAAGTGATAACTTACAAGGACGTTAGTCAAGCCTAAACACCTGCCTAAAGTTACTCCTAGCGATAGGTGTATTTGAAGGGACCAGTGACAAAAAACCTAACTTATGTATTTGAAATATTAGAATGGGACTTAGTCACATCGGTAGCGTCTCATTTCGTAAAATTCAAGTGTATTCAGAAGTAGTACATTAATATTATTTCACTTAAAGCGTGATATCAATCCATATGATTACGGATGTTAACGTATAATGCAAAATGATATCTACATGAGACGAATAATTGAGTAGATGAAGTATGGCACCAAAAATATGACGAATTCATGTTTAGGCATCATTCTGAACTTGGAAAGATGGTCCACATATCTAAAAGACAGTAATTATGGAAAGTGGAGTAACACTGGTTTCTATCTGTTCAGAGTATTTCTTTTGACGAAGTTTCTTATCAACAATTTGCAGCATTCCTATTGATTTGAAAGGAAGCTCGATTTCGTGTTCAGTTTCATCAACTGACCATTCACGGATAATAGCATGGAGTAACTGTATATACTTAAGCATATTAGACTGAACATCACAATGTCTCTCTAGATAAGCTATTTAATAATAAATGGTTAAAAAATACGAGTCATAAGTGCAACTTCAATATCTTTCAAACCCACAAATAATTCTTGAAGGAGCTCACAGTACATTAGTGATTTGAAAATGAATGATTATTAGGATTGATAAAACCTACGTAACAGGTTTACTAGTGGCAAGATGTAGCTGCAGTGTTACATTTCAGGAAGACGACTCATAGTTTTCTTGTCCCGACAGACAATAACACCAAGATAAGTTGATGCCGTTTGATGCCGTAAGCAGTTACGGTCTCCCAGAATGACATGTGACAATGTAAATCACATCTTAGGTTTAGCAATTCTAAGCATGAACTTCATCAAAGCACATAATCACTGCAAAATTCAGCCGCTTGTCTCATTCATTATATGACTTCTTCGACGTGTCATGAAAGATTTCATCCATCACAGATGAAAACAAAAAAGTTTAAGCTCCTCGGAACAGATATCGAACTTATGCCTGTAGGTTTATTCTCTGTCAAAATCATGAATGTCATGGGATAACTGCTGTGACATTAACCATTGCCTGTAGTCAATTTACAAACCTCTAGGGTTCCCAAACCAAAATAAAAGTCATTTCTACGCATAACTTCTTTAATTGGATCCCTCTCTTCGTAGTAATTCATCTGGGATATCAATTGACACTTATACGCATCAATATGAACATAATACAAGAAAATGTACCTTTTTCCAACTGCAGAAGCCTGAAACTAATCAAATATACTCCATTTTCACAAAAATAAACGCTTAAAACGCGATAACATGATAACCCTTACAATGCGCGAAGATACATCGCGATGGTCTTTGTCTTCACCCTTTCCGAAAGCACGGCAAAGGGCAAGTCAAGCGGAAAATACCTATTCAAACAGGCGGAAGGTCATCCGTCAGTCAGTAGTTAAAGAAGGCTCTACAAATGATAACGAATATGTAGGTCCTACTTGGTTGCTCGTTCCATTCTTCTGAATTCCTCAATCACTTACGCTATCCGAGTGTCCATATAATACCGTGTTGTGGAGGTCCAACACAGTCAAATGTCCCAGACACTTCAATAAGCATTGACAATTTCACATTCTTCAGAGTTAACCATCATATCATAGTCGTTAATTAGTTCCGAATGGCCTCCAATATCCTATGTGCCTGGTACTTTGAACTAGCAGTGAACAGTTCATGAGTGAAGGCATATGCGAAAATGCGAACACAGTGAGTCTTCTTCAGTAGTATTTGAAGTGTCTGTGCAGTGTTAAGACTAACTGGTATACGTCTGAATGATTAGTAGTGGCCGTTTTCGGAATATTATTGGCATGAATAGGGATATTACGATAGGCCGTCACAGTGTCGACTTTTATGAAAACCACTATCTTGACTCTTATAAACTCACAATGTCTATTAGCATAGCAGAAGGGCCTAAATGCTGTGGTTCGGTGGTAACTGCTAGGATATGTCACGATGTAATGGACGCTACTATGTTTAGTTTCAGTTTCTGAGTGTGTCTCTTGTGTTATATTCAAGGACGTTTCACGGACTCATGAGATGGAGAGTCATTGAAAGTTTCACTCATAAGTTTCAGAGGGGTACGATTTATCAGAGTTCCTCGTACATTGAGCATTAACCGACACTTGGAAATTCTAACTGTTTCGTGCTGACTTTCTGCTAATATTCTGAACCAACTTTTGAAAAGCATACATCGGCAGCCACCAGCTAACACTGGGATGTTTCATAAAAACCAAAATCTAGAGTTAAAATTGTCATGACCAGTAATAATGACCCACCTATTTACTTTCTGAAGAAAGAAGCCAATAATTGGGTGCTTCTTTTCATTTAGTCGAGATGGAATCGCAGTCGTCCTTGTATCTGAATCAAACATTAAGAAATGAACCACAGAATAGCTCAAAGGAGGCAATTTTGCCACTCATGTTGGTAAGTGACAGTAGTCGACAATAATAGCTGGCATCGCCGATCTCTGAAGTATGTTTTATTGTAGTCTTGGAACCACGACGATGCAAACAATGATACTTAGTGGCTTCCAAATTCCGGCAATACCCATAGGTGTTACTAATCTCCCTGAACGCTATGAGCATCTTTGAGTGGCCTAAACAGTACGAACTTTTGAGGAATTTATTAAGTCGTTGATATGCTGCACTATACAAATCTCAGTAAACGCAGTGTGCCCAATTGTCAATTTAAGAGCTACACTATAAATCCTGCAGGTACTATTAACAAAACACAATTTAAAATGGTCCGGTTATTTAGAAATATGTTATTTCGAGCAATACATTTAAATAGAATAAAATATCGAGAAATTTTTGGGAAAAGGTTATAGAACTTTTCTGGCTAGCACGAAGGAAATAATGACTTTAAGAATGTATGCATTACCAGTACAAGGGAAAAACACAATATGACGTCCGTTCATGGTCGGACGAGCACCCGTTAAAATAAAACTTAAAACAGCCTAAAGTATCCACAAACGAACTGGACATTTATTTAATTATTACCAAGATTGTTCACTTTGGTATATTTATCTTAATCCTCGATTTAATTTAGTGCTCTGTAATATGCACTACAGAATTACACGCTAACTCTCCATATTGTGTTGTTAGCAAAGCTTACTGGCGATGTAGGAATTATACTTAAGTTTCAAGGTCAGTATTTTGTCTCCGATGTCAAACACTTTTTTGAACGAACTAACACAGTGACACATTGGTCTCTTGTACACAGGACCAGTTTGTCACTGTCCATACTCTTCTTCTTGGGAGCTAAACTTGTTTCACTTTTTCTAGTTATTGCAGCAGTCGGATTTAGTTTATTCATCTTTTGTCGATTAGTCCACTTGCCATATGGACTAGCATATAATCCATCATTTGAAAAGGTGTCTTGTCACCTAATGATGATTTGTCTTAATGACAGTTATGTACACCTTGAGTCTTTTTTGTCAGCTTTATTATAATGAATATCAGTGTTGCATTGAACGATATATGGTCGTACACGTTATTTCACTTTATCTGGCGAAACATCACTAAAATACCAATTATATTATCACTTATGTTATTTTGTTAGTGCTGGAATAATGCTCCTGTTAAGAAAATTATAAATGTTAGTTCCTAGGCTCGAGAAACTGAGTGAAAGAAATCCCGCTATTCAGCCTCAGGTTTACCATAATACATTCCAGGATACATGAGAAAAGAAATACGAAGTCAAAATAGCAAAACATATTCGAAACGACGGTTTCAAATGCAAAACAAAATACTTACACTAAAATATCGGATGTCGTGAAAATTTATGGGAAATAAATCCAGTTTATGATACATATATCCTCATTAGGTTTGAAAATCCACGACAATTACGTGGTAAATAATGATCTGAGGGAAGTATTGAAAACACCGGGTTCACCACATGTTGCAGATTAAGATTTTGCTTTTATACGATACACAGACTTGTTGTTATGTTTTCGTGGTCTAGAATTTCCAAATCCGGAGCTTGATGCATTACAAATCGTGAAGATATAAACCTCACTGACATAAGAATATCGAACCAGTTGGGATGCGTAAGCTTCAAAGGTTGTTTTTATATAGCTCCAGAGGACACAGTTGTGTTGATCACTATTACTATTCCAGGTATTGGTTTTGAATCAGAATCTATCAGTTTACTCACTTCTTAAATTCATTGGCAAATAATTTAAAAAACTTTAAATTCTACTTGAGTTTTTGTGGGTTGTTCGTGTTACCTTAATTTATTCATGTACCTTTGGGCGGTTGTTAACTGAAAAATGCCTAATTGAGTTTTAGTTTCGTTAGATTTTATTGTCAATCTTTCAATACAGAACTATAGGATATGTTTAATTTAGGAAGTAGAAATAAATGTGCATTTTAGATTGAACAGCGATGAGTGCCATGATGTAAGGCAAGAACACGACAGTATGTGGCTACGGAGATAGTTATTGGTAACTCGACATTAAGATATAGTCAAAATGCGTCTACCATATATCAGAATCACAATTTGCATTTATCTTCAGTATTGTGCTACTTTTGTCTTCTGTATTGTGCTTCTCTGTTTTCCTCTCTTATTTTCCATGTTGTTTAACAAGCATTGGTCATTTCTTCTCTTCACCGTTAAATCCATCCCTGCGCTATTCGATATTCTTGCATCTTGTGCGTCGGTGGCACAGTGGTTAGGACGCTAGCCGATCATG
This sequence comes from Trichobilharzia szidati, assembly GCA_944472155.2. Classification (NCBI taxonomy): domain Eukaryota; kingdom Metazoa; phylum Platyhelminthes; class Trematoda; order Strigeidida; family Schistosomatidae; genus Trichobilharzia; species Trichobilharzia szidati. The sequence goes on from OX235279.1 coordinate 65,300,511, forward strand.
CACATGGTCCGGGGTTCGATCCCCTACCGACGGACACCTGATATCTATGGTCAGTCTGCAAAATTTCTACTACCGATATCACATGCTGAAAATACCATACCTGTACCAAAAAATACAATGTGGAATCAAGCTGTAATCCAAAAATAAGTATTTATATCTGCATTTTTATACTACTTATAGATTTTGTCAGTATCACACGTCACAATGGTATTTCGACTAATCGATTTTGCCGTTAATTATATAGAAGGAATAAATAACAATCTTTATATTATCTGACAATCACTAACAGTTTTGTGAGGTTTCATTCCTTTTTGCAGATTCTAGTCTGTGTCACTTGGTTATATGAAGTGAAATATCTTGGCTGGATATCGTAATTACAGTCTAGAACTTAGAAAAAAGGTATACAAGTGAAGTGATTATTTACTTAATGTAACATGATTTTATATCCATTTAGCATCTTTTATAAAAAATGCGAGTATATATTCCTTCTTAGTTTTTTCGATCATTAATTTATTGATCGATCGATGTTCTATGCAGAAAGACAAACACTTCCGATGTCAATATACGATATAAGCTTTTGGCGATTTCGTCACTTTATGTGGATTTCATACATTTATTCCCCTTAGTGAATTTGAACAAAGCAAGAGCTACAGTTTTAGCAGAATAAAATGGTACCATCTCTTATTTCGCTACCTTCTCGTCAGCTGCTTACAGGGCAAAGACACTATCAAATGTATCTACAAAAACAATTTTAACATACTTGCACAGAGTTTATTTTAAACAAAAATCAATCGATCAGTATACACTAATAATATATACATATATTTAAATGCAATATTAAACACAATTCCGAACAACAATAATAATCATACACAATGGAAACTTTTCAGCATTTCTCATTCGGATGAAAGAGAGATGAAAAATATCCAGTTACCAGGGCAAAGAAAGACTGATAACCGCTTCTTTCTGGACGCATAAATCAAGTTTCAAGCGCTTGATGGAAATGGCTTCAGCAAAATTAAGGAAAATTGAGCTCTTTTGCCTATTGATAATTTTGAACGACTTATCGACGTCCACCTCATGACCCGTGTCGAGGAGATGCCTGGCGATGGCACTGTTTAAAGCATTTGTTCCCTTTAGACGTAAGCTTTTTGGTACATGTTCAGAAAATCGTAGATATGCCCTTCTTTCTGTTCTTTCAATGTAACTGCTACCGCAGATACATGCAAATTTGTGTATACAGTTGGAGTTAACATGAGAAAGATATCTATAGATTTTTGACTGCACCAGAGGGCAAGTTGTTCGAAAGACGGGAACGAGCTTAGCTGCAGGATAGGCTATGGCTAGTGATGTACTCAGCCTTCTGTTGATCATTGCTGCAATGTTTTCGCCTTTATAATCAAGCTCAAAGTAGATTGGCTTTCTTCTTACTGTAATTTGTTTTTCATTTGCGACTGCAGATCTTCCATACTTGTTGATGAACCGTTGAGGGTACCCATTGCTCTTCAATGTCTTTTCAAGAAACTCAAATTCTTCGTCTAATTTCTCTATAGAGCATATTATCCTCGCTCTATGGATAAGAGTCTTGACTAGACCACGTTTAAAGCTATTTGGACAAAAGCTATTAAAGTGTAAGTATTATCCTTTCCAAGTAGACTTTCGATAAATTGACTTTTGAAGACTACCGTCTTCTAGGCGTTCCACGGCAATGTCGAAGAAGTGAAACTTTCTGTCACTTTCATGTTCCATAGTGAACTCAATATTGGCGTGCGCATCACTGGATAATCTTAGTAAATGTGAAGCATGACTTTCATTTTTGCACACTATAAGTGTGTCATCAACATATTGACAGTAGGAAGTTGTTTCGTCGATTGCATGCTTCAACTTTGTTCTTTCAAGGTTGGACATGAATATATCTGGTAAAACAGGGCTAAGTGGACTGCCCATAGCTACACCATCTATTTGGCGATAAAGAGTGTTGTCAAATTGCAATTGCACATCCATGGTACACATTAGCAGTAGGCGTTTGAATTCCGACTCTGGGAGTGAGAGAAGATCAGACTGCTGACAAATGCTCTCAATAGTTTCGTTGATTGGAATCATTGTGAACAAGGGGGTGCATTCAATTAATGCTGATGTAATATCATATGTTAGCTGCCAACTTGTTAATTATTACAATATATAGTCGATTGGATTAATTTTCTTAGTTCTTTTTTTAGTATTAAATTTAATTCACCTTGTTTTCTTTTTTAAAGCAGAAGTAAAGTTGACAAGGCTGTCTGTGAATGTATCAAGCATGAATAAAGTCACACACATGGAATGAAAACTTCTGAAGAGATAAACTGCATTTTTTTCTGCATTTTAAAATTATCTGATTATTCTGATTTTGGTTTAGAGCGGTATATATACTGATTTTAGGGCTCTCAGGAATAAATTCACATTTTATTCACTGCTTTAGTATATATATATATATATATATATATATATATATATATATGAAGTGACAGAAACATTCAATGCACTAGCCATTGATTTCAGTGCACATTTAACCCCTTTAAAGTAATCTAAAGTGAAGGTTTGACAAATACTGAATATTTTTGTAACTATTTTCACTGTTTATTTTCTATGTTGACTAAAATACAAAGCTGAATTGAAAATGCTTGTCAATAGGATTTGATATTAAGGATCAATGGTTTCTCCCTGCTCAGTAGCTTACATGAATAACCATTCCATTTAAGACTGTGACAAATAGCACTGATAATGTATAACACTAATTTGATCACAGAAATTTGACTTATTGTGCTTAATATGCGTTACTGGAAGAAGGCTAACCAACTATGCACATGGTCCAAATTTGATTCCCGCCTAAAGTACTTCGAAATGTCCCCTAGTTTGCTAGCCAGTAGTAAGCTTAGAAAAGACCGAAGGCTATTCATGAGGCTAATAAACTCGTCCAGTAAAAAATACCCCTGTTACTGAAACTTTAAAGCTTGAAAGCCTATTCACCACTCGGAAGGCAAGGAGTAAAAAGATTCTCGAAAGTATAATTTTGATCCGTATGTCAATAGTTTTCATACGTTTTCTTTAGGACATATCTAACAGTTTTAGAACAAGCAACAACCGTGAAATCAACTTTGAAGAACGACAAATCCCTATGGACTGAACAACTTAGTTTTTATTCCACTGATATAACTAAGGCTGGAAAACTGTTGCAGTTATCATCCAGTCACTGATTCATGTGCATTAGTCAGTACTACAGTGATGTGAATAGTCTGGAAATAACCCTGCTGATCCTGTCACACATTGATACAGCTTTTAAGCTTGAATGAAAAAGGAAGGCTCATCAAGATCTCAGACACCTCCAGGTGATAGGCACAAAGAAATCTCTCTACTGACTGGTTCTACTAAAATTCCAACGCAAAAGTGGGTGACAGAGTGTTCAGAAGTGTCATATCATTTTGCTTAGTGACTCCATCCTATAGTTAATCGGTAGATTCTTATCAGAACACCAGAAATAGATAAGTATGTCGCTTCGTATGTATTTATCTGTAAAAAATACTCTTTATTTCTAAACGCAGGCTATGGACTGTATGCATGATTCGTTCTGATTCTGTGCAAAGAAATATGCACCTATAAACAACTGTAAAGTCAGTAAAACAGTTGAGATGAATTTAGACACATACTGTTTATGCATATCAACAATATTTTGCCTGAAATTAGAATAATTTACGGTAAAGAATATAAGATTTCGGATAGGATAAATGGCTTAGATATTTATCTTTCCAATTAAGATTAGTCAATAGTCATTTTAACTTAGGTACAATAACTGGACTCCAATATATCGTTTAGTCAAACTGATATACTGATAAAACTTTTAGAAATGATAACAGAATTTACAGAAGCCAAAGATGCATACAGTTGGTGAATATGTGATTCCCGAAATTAAGTGATTTTGAACACTTAAATACAGTGAATGAAAGGAGAATTCTTGTTAGGAGTAGGTTTTAAGCTGCAAATCTCCAGGAAACTAGCTAGGTCGTTTTCCTGTTGGCCTCAATTAGAAATAACATTCAAGTGTGTTGTGTGGAAATGTATCCTGTTGGACCTGCACTTCGGCTACACAAATGACACTATTAACAAGGCCCACCTAACCTTGAGGCTAAGCTTCTTTTAATCCCACAGTGGTTAGGACTCTCGCCGACCATGCACATGGTCCGGGGTTCGATCCCCTGCCGGCGCACACCCGATATCTATGGTCGGCCTGAAATTTGGGCTACCGATATCCATGCTGAAAATTCCATACTTGTACTGAAAATACGGTGTGGAATCAAGCTGTAATCAAAATAAATAAAATAAATAAACTAATTAAGGAATGATACAATACTTGCAACTATTGAAGGATGTAATTAATTGAAGGAATACAGACATGTCATAAGCAGAAACCAGTTCAAAAGAGTGCAGACACTACTATCTGGTTCATTGAAAGTCCAGTTGCATGCAACGTCCGTGCATCAATTAAGATAAACCGATCGATGAAGGCGAAATGGCTGACCCCCAGTTGAATAGGCACAATTCTATGATTTTAGACTACCTGTTTCATCAACTTATCAAAGTTAGAGAAGGTCTAAAATTTGAGAAGCACTAGAAAGTTGTTTCATCTTGCTCTGAAACTTTTCTTAACTTTGATGAGCCTATTGTATTTCACACTAGGATAAAGTGGTTGCTCATTGCTGTTTGGTTTTCAGTCATGCTCTAGTTTCCGACAGTTTATGAAGAAATTTATCTCCAATAAATTATGATTAATCATAATAAAATACCAATGAAAACTAAGCTTATAATGCGAAGTAGAGATATTGCACAGAGAACATCACTAAGACTTTCGCTGTCACCCAAAAAAGTATACATCAATTATATCGAAACACTCTAATGGATCAGGAATGAAAAATGATACAATATTTACTGACTGCTGATAGCAGGTTAACCTTCTGAAATGTGAGGTTTCACTTTGCATAACTTGTATTTTGTGATCATGCATATTTAGATTAGTAGTCATTTCTATTACTCTGACTCCAGTAATGCCTGTTCAAATCACCAAACAAAAAGTTAAACAGAACTTCGTAAATAAGTGTGATGAAATATAAAACACTTAAGAAGCATCTTATCAAATGGTTACAAGTAATCAACTAAAGTAAAGACTAGTCATTTGAGGAGTATTATAAATTTAGGAGAACCGTACATCAACAGCTTTCATAGAGGAATACTGAGTACAAGATACCGCAGCTCAAATCAGGTAATTTCTAAATCTTTGGATGATTGTGTTCCAGCATGTAACTGCTAGCAAAGCATGCAATAAAGTAAGTCAAAAAATTCATCTGGACTGTTCAGATACAGTAGAATAAAGATGTTCAAATACTTGTTCACTCATAACCCTATTTATTTTGAATGTGTTAGTAATGTCTTATACAGTCAGAGAAAAATAATGTACACTTTGAATTAACGAGAGCCAAAAGCCTTTTCTAAAGAGTTGCAAAGGTCATCCACTCCAGTATCAACTATTATAATCTGTCAGTCGGTAGGGAAAAATCGTAATACCAGAGATTGAATCACCGATATATCAAATAAATACATTAAAGATTCATTGTAAGTGAAGTCGACTAGAGTTGCCAGGCTGAAAAAAATGTTTAATTCTTGTTTCAGCCAAAGATGAATGACAATTAGTAGTTGATTTCCAATTAGAAGTCTATAAAATATTCATTTATAAGGCTGAAAACTAATAGGCGGTGCACCAAGAAAATCAATATGCTCGTTTTTGAGTAGACTACAAGGGTGTAATTTAAGTTTACAGAAGTAGGTCAATGCATGCAATTTATGCTTTATAAAGTGATTTTTGTATGAAATGTTATACACCATTCAAATACACACTTATGAAGATCAATAACAGGATGAATTTTGTAATAAAGTGTATGCGTAAAATATTTTTGGTTTACTGAACTTTAGCTTGGAAGTAAGTGTGCTTTTTAACGTATTAAAAATGTTTTCACTTTAACAGAATTCTTGAAACTGAATGACTCACTACTCTTAGAAGGCTGCTCATTTTTATATTCATTGTGTAATTTAACCAAAGTAAATGAGTTTAAATGTCACTAGCTGAAGTTTGTTGTCACAATTTAGAAAAATTCTCGACATTCTGACACAGTCTGTAAAACCAAGCAGAATCTCAGCAGGAAGTTAACTGCAGTCAACCTATAATGCAGCTAAACTTGAACTGGTCAGTTTTATATAAGTCACTGAACTGAGTAGCGATTTCATGTCCGATTTTAACTGGCTTGGAAGTAATTCCCCTTGGATTTTAATGGAAAATTATGAGATATTAATTTTACCGGGTCCGGTATGTAAACACTAAGCCAGTTTGGACATTGATTGCATTTCATCACTCTGGGAGAAGTTGTTAGACGCTCACTACTGGATTTAATTTTGTTGGCTTGACTGTGAATCACTTCACGAGTTAACAGTACCGAAACGCTCCAGTCGATATGAAATAGCCATTTATTCCCTCATAGCTTTTATTTGTTCTTCAGTTTATGTCTACTGGTGATGCAAGCTACTTCAATATCATTTTCTTCACATCAACTACTTGAATAACATTTCTCAAGGTCTTCATTGGTATACCATAGTTTAACGGATGCTTTTGTAAAGCTGCTGAAATGCAATTGGTTAAAAATTTACAATTTGTCATCAGATATAGGGTTTCAATGCTACTTTTTATTGTATTTTATACTTGAAATTTTAGAATGAGATGGAATTGTGTAAAACCAATAAAAGCCATGTAGTCTTTTGAATACCAGGCATCCTTGTGTTACACCTGGAGTGACTGGATAACACTCTATGTGAAATGTTTCCTAAGTGGTATGAAACTGTCGTTTTTCATCCACGACGCTTCCACATACATTCATATACGCTACTGAGTAGGTACAAAAGATAAGATTGAGAAGGCAGCGTTTATTCCCCTGGAAAAGGCTAGTCTTAGAAGAACATACAGGTATTTATTTCGTTTCTGCACAGGACTGAAGAATGTCGAGCTTACTTTAAGGAAATAATTTTCTCGAACACTGACTATCAGTTAGCTAGCGAAACATAAATGATAGGACCCTTGACCTGGATTAAGGAGAAGTATTTAAGTTTTCAAAATACATTTAAAACTTTTTGAGCAGTAATGTATTTTTTCTGACTATCCTAACGATATCTGCCTAAAGACATTACTTATTGAGCCGAAAATTTACAGCATTCTTCATGAGTACAATCACAAGTAGATATTACTTAACGTTCCTTATGTAAACAAAATATTTTTGCAATAATTAACTGATACTCTACAATCTATAAAAGTTCATATAGTATATACTGAGTAGTGAAGTAGTGTTTATTTTTTGAACAGATTTAAGATAAAAAAAATAGCACTAAAAATAATTATTTCCTTCTAGTTTGCCAGTATATAAACTGTCAAAGCAATACATAGAACTGAAAAGTCTTCAGGCCTGTTGAAATTCAGCCTTTTTTCATTCCAACCCAATTATCCCCACTTTCTGTAACTAATCACCAAGTTATTATTGAGTCTCGTCAATAGGTATATGTTGGCATTTTCAAATTCACTGATCCTGAATTACACAGTTTTATCCTGGAACTTCAAAAAAGCTACATCTGAACTGAATTTTATGTCAACTGTATTTGAATATTTTTTAACTACAAGATTTTGGAACACCATGTAGGTGTTAAATTACGGAAAGAAGGCTAAGTAGGAGTCAAAACCGCATACGAAAAGTCTTTCAAGCTATTCATGGTTTACAGTGTTCATTTAACATATTTGAGAGTATATTTAGAAAAAACAAGAAAGTAAGTGATCCAACGAAGGAATCGTTGGTGGATTCTCTTTACTTCAGCTGTACAACTACCATTATGTACAGTTTGTTTTATGATTATTTCCGATAATTCTTACATTTAAAATGCATAGTAACTGGTGAGGTAGATGTACTCAACTAGTGAGTTTTAATCAAAATAAAAGAGTTATAATTAAGGAGTTGCGCAACAAGTAACGAATTATTATCGAAATGAACAAATAAGCAGAGGAGAGAGGTGATGTTAATTAAAAATAGAATTGGCAATACGCAACCACCACTAAAGTGGAACGAAAATGATGTTCAGTGGTCGCTAGTCAGAAATGCTTCTGTGTGCAATGCTGGTTCGTGATGAAGCCTACCCGGAAATAAGTCAAAAAAGATTACAAACTAATAATTAAAGATTTCTATTTTATTTAGATTACTTTGTTATCCTTAAACTTAAATCGCAAGATGCATGTAACTGACAAATATAAACATTAGCAAGTATGATAAACGGATAAGTTTTCTCAATATATATCTCGTAACATATTGGATATATATATATATATATATATGTATATATATATATATATGTATATATATAATTTAATAATTCCCATTTTAGCATTAAGAACACAATATTCAGCGAAGAGATTCTTTTCAACGAATTTATTATCAAGCTGTACAATCGTATACATATGGTTTTTGAGAAATTATATCCGGTGAGGGAATTAGTTCCGAAGTGTGAATACATGAAATAATAATAGTATGAAATGCAATTAAAATATCTGTGATTATAATCATGGTTTAATGTCAAGTGGCAAAATAATCAATTCATAAATAGAATGATACATAAGTTGTGTAGATTTTGGAAAGGTGTGCATAAATATAGGATTCGTCAGCTAATATAAAATGTTACACAACATGGTGTGAGATTTGGTAAGACAGAATTCAATATTATAAAAATATAAATATAAAATTTAATAATTTGGTGTTTAAAATGACAAGTGGGTCAAGTGGAAAAGATTCAGAGTGAGAATAATAATAATAACTATCTCTCTAAATCAGTCAGTAAGACGTTTTTCGCAGCAAAATTACATATGACGTTCACTAGCCGCAAGTTGTTCTCTACCTCTGTAAAAGATAAGCTCCCCCATCTGGCCGCCTCTATGTGCATTTATCAGTTCACCTGCTCTTGTGGAGCAAGGTACATTGGCCGTAGTCAGAGGACGCTTTCCACACGGATACGAGAACATATTCCAGCATGGTTTTATAAGGGAGAAAGGAAGTGTGTGCAAAGCTCTATTCTGGAACACCTGATCGACTTCTGCCACTCTGTCAACCCTGACCATGATTTCAAGATGATATATAGAATCCATGCTAACTTTCCGCGTTCTCTTCGTTACAGACTTCTAAAGACAGCTGAGGCCTTGGCAATTCATGACTGTAAGCCAGACCTTTGTGTACAAAAGAAGTATGCACAATCCCTACCTCTGGCTTGACCGTAGAGGAATAGACATTTATTTATTTTGTTTATTTAGCTTTTCTATGTACTTTTCCCTTATTACTACGATTATTATTATCATTATTATTATTCTCACTCTGAATCTTTTCCACTTGACCCACTTGTCATTTTAAACACCAAATTATTAAATTTTATATTTATATTTTTATAATATTGAATTCTGTCTTACCAAATCTCACACCATGTTGTGTAACATTTTATATTAGCTGACGAATCCTATATTTATGCACACCTTTCCAAAATCTACACAACTTATGTATCATTCTATTTATGAATTGATTATTTTGCCACTTGACATTAAACCATGATTATAATCACAGATATTTTAATTGCATTTCATACTATTATTATTTCATGTATTCACACTTCGGAACTAATTCCCTCACCGGATATAATTTCTCAAAAACCATATGTATACGATTGTACAGCTTGATAATAAATTCGTTGAAAAGAATCTCTTCGCTGAATATTGTGTTCTTTATATATATACTTAACTCATTGGTCCAGTTTAAAAAGTTTTGTTAGAATCACTTATTCTGCTGAAGATTTAGGCAAAAACATTTCACTACAAATGTCGACATCTTAAATTTCTTGTAATCTACAAGTGTGTATATTAACCAAGCATAATAACCTCTTTGCGAACTGGGGAAATAGTGTTATCTAACGACCAAGTATATATTCGGACGAACAAAAGAAGGATATGAGAAAGTTTATGTCATTAGAAATAATAAGGAAACGTCTTCGTGTTGTCTTCAGGGAAGATAACATCAAACGTGAATAGTCAGAGCTAATCTTCGTTTGGAAATAACTTTACCTAACTAGATTTATCACGTACACAAAAGGAAGATAAAAGGTAACCTAATGGGTGAGAATTATGATGTAATAACACAAAGTATTTTCAATACATAATAATAATTTAATCACTCACATTTACTTTTGGGATAAAGCAAAAGAATACAGCTAGCATCTATAGTGGACACTTGACACCAGCGATTATAAAGTATTTTTAAGGGAATAAGTTAACAGGGTACCTCAATCACCTTTTTTCTAACTAGTTCTTAGTTTTCTAAACCAATTCTAATGTAATAGTCAAACTGCATTATGATGAATTTATGCTTCAAAATCAAAAGAGATAACGTAATTTTTCGGAGGAAATTTCATCTACTCAGATATTAATATCATTAATAAGCATAAGCAGAAAAGTCATATTCTGTCATTCTTTAAAGATTCACGATAACAAATTGGTGCGATTTTCAACCTAAATTCTATTAATTTATGCTCATCATGTAAAATTATTTCTCCATTTACAAACATTCAAATGAACTTAAGTAAGCATCTGTTAGTGTATTTCTTAGTAAAAGAAACCTACATTAAATACCATAGTACTTATAAATGAAGCTATAATTGTCACTAGATGTTACTTTTTGACCTAACACGTGAAAAGTGGATCATGTATAAGTGATATTGTCAGTCGTGATCATCAAACATTGAACTGTTTGATAATCAGCTGGGTTGAATATTTTTAATAGGAAGAATTCTCTAGCTCCAAGATCAGCTAATTTCCTTTGTTTCACTGGAATTCTTAGCTTTCTTATAAGAAAATTTTCGAAAAGTTTTGCGTTTATTTCGACAAGAATAATGAAAATACAGGAAGCATATTTCAGTGGTCAAAATTAGCTCCTTAAACCAGATCCACGAGTAATATATATTTGAGGTGTCGATTATAGCCAGTTAATTATTCGTTGAACGGCTGGAAACAATTAACAGGAAGGTGTGGACATACGTTGCGTATTTATTGACACCCGTCAAATGAGCGTATTCACAGCCTGAAAGTAATTGAAGTCCAGTGGTGTAGATATTACAATTAAACTACTTCATGTGAAATTTGCGTCGGTGGCACAGTGGTTAGGACTCTCGCCGACCATGCACATGGTCTGGGGCTCGATCCCATGCCGGCGCACACCCGATATCTATGGTCGGCCTGAATTTTGGCTACCGATATCCATGCTGAAAATTCCACACTTGTACTGAAAATACGGTGTGGAATCAAGCTGTAAATAAAAATAAAAAAAATAAAATAAAAAATAAAAATAAAATAAAATACTGACCACTTGTTATGCCTTACAAAGTGGTATATTGGAGGGGTTATTTTTTATATTTTACCTTTTTATGAGTAATCATCACTCAGGCATTCCATCGGTTAGTTATTTTTCAGAAGTCCAAGCTATGTTTTATTTTGTTTCCAAAACATGACAATCCTGAAAAATTGTAATACGTGTAATAAAAATCCTGTCTTGTTCCACTTTACGATTAATGTTTAATGATTAGTTTTCGGTGTAATACATATTACCTTTCAGTCATACCAATAAAATTCTGGAAGGCAGCTGTATTTATATCAACTCCCCTTCTGAGAAATGCTGTGATCATTTTACTGTATGAGGCAATCGTCTTCAGTCCTTCTTGGCTATACTAATGAATCTATTTCTAGCAGGGGGATTTCTCATATTCTCTGATTAATATGAGCTTTTCACGGGAGTCCATTTAAATGGAATTCCATCTTATCATTGAGAACGAAAGCATAAGAAGAAGTACTCTGAATAAACCTGAAGGTGTGCTGCATTTCTACGGCAGACCCAAAATGCACAAACCGAACATCCCATTACGACCGATTGTATCACTCCCGGGAAACACACCATACAATTTATACAAAGAACTATAGACGAAAACCAAAATACTCAACGAAATCCTGCAATCACTCCATCAAATATGCAACCCAATTTCCAGGGAAAATCAAATGGATTCAAATAGATGGTCAAGAAATAATGGTATCCCTCGATTTCAAAGCATTATGCATTTCAGTAAGACAGAAACTAGCAAAAGAAACCATGGAGCAGTTATTCAACAACGACGATCACCTCCAACAACACTCAGAAATACAGAAACAAGGTGGATGGAATGCATAAACCTATGACTAACAGCGAACTTTCACTTCGATGACTAAATATATGAACAAATTAAAGGGACACCTATGGGATCACCGATTTCAGGTTTGATTGCTGAAGCTGTGATGCAAAGATTTGAGAACATAAACCTACTAGAAATCAAACCCAAAATTTGGATAGGTTACGTGGATAACACATTAGTGATAATCAAAAGAAACGACTAAGTCAGAACTCACAACCTAATAAACTATATCTTCAGGAAAATCGAAATGACAAGAGAAGAGTAATCCAAGGACGGAATCCCATTTTTGGATGTCTTACTCAAGTTAACGACCACAGGAAAATTAGAAACTCGACCAACTCAACCCATATAGATCAACCACCCAATTAAAATAGCAACAACCCAATAACACACAAAATGATTTGCATACAAACATTATTGAAGACAGCCAAGACGCATTGCAGGGCTCTTACTTTGAGGGAAACTGAAGAAGAATATGTCATGGAAGTCTTCCACGAAACTTCATCAAAAGATATCTACCTCCAAGCCAACCAACCGAATCAAAGGCCCCTAATGGAAAAACAAAGAAAATCGTCTTACCATAAATAAAGAGCGTCTCAGAAATCGCTACAAGAGTCTTTAAACCTCTAAAATTTGATGTCGCACAGAAACCAAAAAAATCATTCCACTCAGCTGTCTATTTGTCAACCAAAAACCCCCACGGTGGAAGAAGATAAAACCAACAACATCTACATAATAAATTGCAGTGAATGCAAAACACACTACATTGGCCAAAGTGGACCCCGTCTTCGTCGTCATATCCATGATCACAAACTAGCCGTCAAGAGACATGACACCTATTCCCTCACATCGCCGCTTACAGACAACTATGGACATGGATTCTACTGGGACAGAGGAAACACCAAAAGAAATTTTAGAAGCATGGTAATCTAGTGAATCAGGTACATTGACATAAATAAAATTTAGCAATCCGTAAGAAGAAAATCTCATTCACGAAAACGTAAACTCCAGGTCATAGAAACAATACGTATCAATAAAAACAGACTAGACGGTGTGAAAACAGACGAAACCAACCAGTCACTTTCAAAGTCAACACTAGAGATTAATAATAATAATAATAATAATATATTCTATTCTTTTACATGAGGGACGCCAGTTTACAGGCATCATCAATATGATTAATTACATATACGATTAATAAGCATATTTAATAATAGTAATTTAATAAAATACATTTTTTCCTACCTGTGTAGGACACACCAATTGTACAGGCATGGATAAGTATTATTTAAATTACATAAATTTGCTTCATGGTTAAATTATAAGGTTGCAGTCATTGTGTCTATGGGAACAATATGATAACTAATCATTCAATGGAGCACATCAAGAAATATAGAAATATTGTCTTCGCATTAACAAAATAAACCCAAGTATTTTTTTTGGATGGATTGCAAATACTTGGGAATTAATTCCTCCATATAACTTTGGTGTGTACGGCATCGAGCCTTATTCTTGATTTATATCCATATTTGATAATAATTTAAAATAAGTGATACACTTGTATACTTTTGTCAGTATTTTCTTCGTAACATCACAAGTGAATTGTACTCACTGTGGACTAATAATAATGACAGTTTATATTTTCTTATAAACGGGTGTTTTCAAGAAATGCAAGCTATTTTTGCAGACAAGATCAGTTATATTGTACGTTACAATCGTAAAGTATTATAAATCAATACTTTTTTATTGTTATAAAGGTATATTTCACAACTGTAATCCAGGTTGCGTCGTTGGTGAAGGCAATGCGCAATTCACGAGGGAATTGTAAGATATAGGGCCAATAATGTTTGCAGATCATTTGTCATTGTAAAGGGGCAAATATCCACATTCGTCATTCCCATTCAAAAAGTCAAGTGGAAACTGAAATGGTGAGAATAGAAAGTAGACAAACAACAGCAACGCAAAAGAAAGCAAGTGGAGTCCTCAAGGAGTGATTAATATGTATATATACATTTATATTCTGTTTAGTAATTATAGTTATTTTGGTGCACTAACTAACTATTCCCGTGGTGCTAACTTTTATATTATGTGAACTAATATTATTGTCCTGTGTAAAAATGTCTATCATGTACTTACAATAATATTAACATTTGTAACTGCAGTTTGTTGTAACTTATACGCTTAATGAACTTACAATATCTATGTAGGGTGAAAAAGCTGGTGTAGGAGTCAGACGCAGAAATGAATTGTCATCTCTGAACAGTCTGGTGACTTAGGAGATGAACACTGTGAGTGTGTTTGCATCACGCACATCAGCTGGTAGTCTATTCCAAATGACTGAAAACTTATTTAAGAAGAAATTATACCGCATGTAAGTCTGACAATGCTCTATAGCAGCTAGGTTGTTCTGATTTCTAAGAGTGTAACTGATGACAGTGGTAGGTTTAATTATTGGCTCGGAGGAGTGCACGAGCAGATTAGTTAGCTTGTAGTAAAAAATCAGGTTTAGCTTAAGACGTCTTTTCCAGAGTGGTTCTAAACTTAGTCTGTCGCAACGTTCATAGTATTCGAGACCACTTTCTAAACCAAGAATTCTTAAGGTGAATTGCCGTTGCACTCCTTCTAACTTAAGCTTGTCATTTTGTCTGAGTCCGCTAAAAATAAACGGGCAGTATTCTAAAATAGGTCGGACACATACTTTATATAATAAAACCCTAGTTTCACAACAAAAGAAATTGCGAGTTATGCATCCTAGGAGCCTTCGTGGTTTACGTCTGGCATAATCAGTTTGTTCAGAGAACGTTAAGTTACTAGAGTATCTGATACCGAGATCTACGACTGAGTTGAGCTTGGCTAGTTTACGCCCATTAATTTCAAGATTCAGGTCAAGGTTACTGTTTCCGATACAAATCCAGCCGCATTTGTCAATGTTACACTTTAGACAGGATTCAGCACACCATGTTGCGAGACCACCTAGTTCAAGATGTATTTTGCTCACCATATCGTTTAATGTATGAGTGTAGCAGGAGTAAACGACTTTGAGGTCGTCAGCACATAGGAATGATTTACCTGAGGTGAAGCAGTTGCAAATGCTCTTAATGTATACTGTAAATAAAAGTGGACCTAGGACACTACCTTGCACAACCCCACTTGTGATCTGCCTAGGATGAGACAATACACATCCAACCTTGGTTATTTGTACCCTATTGCTTAGAAACGATTTTAACCAGCTCAGTAATGGATTGCGAATCCCACATGAATACAGCTTCTCAAAGAGAATACTGTGAGATACCATGTCAAATGCCCTAGATATGTCGAAGTAGAGAACAACAACTAGCTTACGTGCTTCGCGACTACTAGTGATGCAGTTGAAAAAGTCAAAGTGGCGAGTAACGCAAGACCTATTTCTGAGAAATCCATGTTGAGACCTTGTAACAAGATCTTCCTTCAATAGATAGTCTGACAATTGATCTTTGACAACTTTCTCCATGACTCGCGAGACAACTGGGGTTATATTTATAGGTCTGTAATTGCGGACGTTTGCCTTATCACCGGATTTATAGTGTGGAATTATGAAGCTAGTTTTCCACTCATTAGGGTAAGTGCCAGTGTCTATAGATATTGAGAAGAATTTAAGAAGTAGTAGGGGTATATCATACCCACTGTTTTTGAAAATTATAGAAGCAAGGCCATCTAGTCCCGTGCTAGTGGAAGGTTTCAGGCTTTTAATTGCTTGTTCTATTAATTGGTCTGTGAACACTATGCTTCGAGGAAAGAGCTAGTAAGGGGGCTGGTGGGTCGGCCTGGGTGTCTGTACATCGGTGTTAGATTGCAGTGAGTTGTTCCTAGGTGCCATGGTTCGTACCAGTGATTCGGGACACTTGGAAAATTTACCATGTGTTCCTGGATATAAGGATAGTAGATGTTGGGCCTGGGTTGATGGTTAAAAAGCATAGCATCAAAAGTTCTACGCATCCATGTGCTATTCGTCATACCGGTACACACTTTTGTGTTGGTTATATAACTTAAAGGAAATTGAGAGGAAAGGTGCTTAGGCTGCAAGACTTTGGGGGTTTGGGGCCTGACTTTCTATAAGGTGGTGCATGCTGAAAACCTCCAGATATACTTGTGTTTCGGAAAGGGTTATTCTTAACAGGTGAGGGTTTGTTGACACTCTTACTCTCAGGAAGCTTACTGAATTCAAAGTATTCTTCCCCATCATTAGTCTCAACCTGGCGAAACTTGTTCATCGTGGTGAGGTTACCACGTTTGGGTAAGAATTTCTTAAAACAGCTTGCAGCAGTTCTACCTATTTTAACATCTTTCGGGGAGACGTTATTTACAGGGTTCCTGGTATCTAAATCAGTTCCTAGTTCCATTGGCAAGCATGGTTGCTGTGTAGTTTGCTGAATGCTAATGTCAGCATTAGGTGACTGTTGCTGTGCACGATCCTTTTTGGGTAAATCTAAGCTAGAGGAGGTGACCAGGTTATTGCTACGCATTATTCTGCACTGACACGGTGTTTTATCCTAAGCTATGGTTATAGACTTATAACTGCTATTCAGTCTTAGGTGATCTTGACATTTAGTAAACTTACTAGAATCAAGGGAATTACTGAATTTAAAAGTGATGGGACAATTAGTCTGGTTGGACTTTTTACGAAGTCTTTTGCATTCACATGGAACACTTGCCATGCCGCAACATATCAGGATTTTGTGTTTTACAGTCTTCAGAGGCAGAGAATCTGGGACGTTGTAAACTATAGCCTGGTGAGAAGAGGTTATACGCTTCATCACCTCCGCAGCCAAGCAGTCAATCAGATTTTCAGCCTTATTTAGGATGTTTTCTTAACAGACAGGCTATTGGGTCTAAATCCGAAAGCTTGTTTTGAGTAACATTCAGTAAAGACTTAACCTGGCCAATATCAGAGCAGCTCTCCGTGATATTTGAGATTGGCAGTGATATGTTATCAAACTGACCTAATTTTTCCTGAAGTTCACTTACTTGCCTCTGGATATCTTTCACAAGGAGGTTTAATTTATAGAACTCAGAGTTCTCTAACAGAACATCTTTCACCTGTATCACAGGAGTGAGAATTGCTCTCAAGCGATTCTGTGAACTAGTAGTTGATGCTGTATTACAGGGTGGTAATGCAAGTTATAACCGAGGTTGAGGCACTATCTAAAACACGAACACGTTTTTTAGAGATATGGACCATAATTTCAAGGATTATATGACTATAAGCAGTAAATGAATACCAGAGCAAACACGTACAAAAAAATAAACTAGTGGAGAAATTTAAAAGCTCCCTTCAAATTGAAGTCTGAGGTGAAGATGTTACCTAGTAGGCCAATGAAACTTCGCAAAGAAACCATTTAGCTCAGAGAACACAACTACATCAAAGTCATTAACCTGAACGACAGATTTTCTCTATTATATTTCGAATAGTGCGTGTGACATTTCTTCTTGAATAAGTGATGGTAATAAACTTTTATCTTGACGTAATTATTTTTTTTCGTAGTTAAAGTTCCGATAGTCTGAACGTCTTCTGACATTCTTCACTCATCAGCTCAGTCAGTGAAGTTGACTCACTACTTACCGAGAGATTATGAAATGCAACAGCTTAATTAATAGGGAGGACTGGCTTTCAGTTGACTACAATTTACTGCTAGACCTGATCTGGAATGGATTCAGTCACCTGTTATTGATAGTTATGTTAGGAATTTGCAGTTACTTTTCTTAATATTGACTTTATTTGTTCTGTCTGAACTTTATTGTCTGTTGTGTTAGGGTGAGTGTATTACTGCAAATACATGAACTAGGCTAACTAATTATTACTTAGTATCGAGAAAAGAAACCATGAATAAATGTATCAGCTACTTGAGTTTTAGTTGATTATCTTTGTAACCAAGTTGTCAAACAATCCAAAATATAGAATTTATGCCGTTACAAGAAGTAGTTAAAAGATGTACTTTAGTGATACTAAATTATCGAATAATTGGTAAGTCAATTTCGTAATCCAGATGAAGCAAAAACTAAGAGGCTTCCTTTATTTTGCTGAGTCAAATAAAGTAAGAATAGCATGGGTTCATTATATGTCGTTGTGTTCTCATCAGCTGAATGTGAGTTATGCAGGTTAACGGTTTAGATTAAACTATATATATATATATATATATATATATATATATATATATATGAACATTAAAATCTAGAAATGAGATAGCCATAGAGGAAAGAATGGAATACTTTGATGAGAAATACCGTAAGACAGTACTTATGAACAGTTTTGCTCACAACTAACAAATATAAGATTAAGTTGATATCAGTGAATTTTTATCAGCATTAGAATGCTAAACATTTTAATACAAAAAAATGCAACGATGAAAATTTAAGAATAACATATAATAGAAATGAAATGTAAAAAGAACTGTCAAGTTAGTTAATAGCCGACTAATACTTATCTCTGAATACTGTTCACATTCAGAAGACTCAAAATAGAACTCTGGCTACTATCTATTCTCCTTAATTTACTTTTCATCAATATTTCTTTTCCCAAAATTCAGGTAAGCTTACAAGTATTCTTATATGAATTGTTATCCTTTACAGATTCTATTATGCTCACACAAATAAAAGGAAATATAATGGGTTCACCACAATCTGTTAAACCATTCCCCTCACCTTAACCAAATAACAGATAGATTCCTTGCAATTAAATGCACTTTATAACAAAGTTATCAATGACTTCCTTCATGAGAAACCAAGTAGGGGGCTGGTATCACTTAGTACATGGTCCCCTAGTCCTACTGCATGAATATTCACATTATTAAACCTGTTGGATCTACACCGAATATTCATTTTCACTTTTGAGTTTGGTAACGTAGAACCACCAATGTACATATCACTTATTGATCTACCTAATTAAACGTCATTAAGCCATTCAGATACTTTAAATTATGAGTAAACTGAAATTCTGCCTCATTTACTCGAATAAATTTGACTAGCTTGCCTACATTCGTATAATTTTAATCTCTTTTTAATAAAGATAGACTTTTGACCATAGTCTACCTTTATCAAAAAATAACCATTGGTGACCAATAAAAGTGAAAGAGATGGGAAAGGTATCAGCGATAGGAAACTCCAGACAAATACTTAGACTTATTAGGAAAACACGTTGCAAAAGACAAATGATAGCAGAGACAATCTCGAAAAAAAGGCCCCTTAAATAGCTTTCAATTCAGAAGATCGAAAAGCTGGAAGGAGTACTTTGAGAAGCAGTTTAACTGGCCTACAGCCACACCCAACTTACCCAGTATCCAACAGAGAACTGAATGGAATGTCTATATCGGTCTTTTCTCTGTAACTGAGGTTTAAATCTCGTCTGTGGTTTGGAACGAGGCTAAGCAGCAAACCCGATGGGATGACTTCGGTGGTATTTAAGGACAGTGGTAAATACTGTTGTCTCGGTTGACTATGATATTAGGTGATGTCTGGGAATCAGAGATAGTTCCGTTAGACTGATATAAATGACTGATTACCTCAGTTTATAGGAAGGGATTAACTTGACTAATATGGTGTCTCAATTACTGGTTTCGATAACCATACGTAAAATAAGTGGTGGTCGATAGAAAAATCATGAAAAGGCAGGCAGGCTATAAGCCAGCAATTGGGTGTACTGATCATAGCCTCACCCTTCAACAGATTCTGAAACATTTGCATTCTTGCCGGTGTCCAACATTTAACCTGAAGGTGGAGTTCCACTCCAGTGACCAAGATGCACTACGGAAATTTTCGGTGGTGAAGGGAGGAGCTCCAAGCAAGTATATTTCACTAATTGAGGTACTCTACCCGGACTGATGAAATAGTATGGGAGCTTCTGGATAACTGCCATGTGAAATGATGACAACCAGTGGTATCAGTCATGGATATCCAATCCATACTTTTATTTAATTTCATCACAGATGTAGTAGTTGAATAGACCCTAACTGATTTTAGCCACTAATCAACTGACCTTCCACCGGAAGAAAGCCTTATCAGTTTAGAGTATGTAGATGACATTTTCCTCCTAGGTGAAAACCCAGACAAAATGCAGAACGTGTTGACCGCTTCACCTATTTGAGCAGTTGAATCAGCCCCAACGAGCTGATTGGTGACAACACCTCAGCATCGATGCAGAATGCTCGTGTGGTGTTTCCCCACTCAACTCATCTCTAGCGTAGGTGTGATATCCGCCTACCGATCAAGGGATGTATGCACTGTGCAGAAATCCGCTCTGTCCTCCCTTATGGCTGAGACACATGCCCGATGAGAGTGTAAAACCTGAAGATAATAGTTGTCTTTGCACACATACGTTTGTGTCCTATCTCCCATGTTAAGTGGTATAATATAATTCACTATTAGCAAAAAGTAAATTTTTACAGCCCTATACTCTTTCATTCAATAAGAAACTGTACTTGCTGTATCCCTTATATGTATTCAGAACCTTCAATTGCTAAAATATGTGACTATACAAGTGCAAACACTTTTTCAACTACTAGGTGACATATTCTCTAAGCTTAGCTTACACGGGTTTTGATTGTTGCTGTGTTTAAGCAGAAGCTCTGTACTTTGGTTAAGACATTCCTTAGAGACGACCAGTACGTAAGTCATGTTATTTTCTGTTTCTCTGGGAAAAGATTATACAAGCTCATCTCCCAAAATATCACACCCCAACCTAACATACAACAGTGCATAGCCGATAATCTGTGTTTTGTAAGATTGAAACTGCGGAAATTCTATTAAATCCAAACAGCCCGAATGTGATATGCATCAAATAGTTGTCCTTGAGAGAGGGTGAAGAAACAATCCCGTTACTCCTCCACTTAAGCCAGGAAATCAGTTACCACAACATAAGCAGATGGCAAATGCTAGCTTACTAGTGCTTCCATGAACTTGCAGAGATCATCGGTTCATCACATACTCTCTTATTCTTTTTCTGTTCATCCGAATTCAATCACTTCTCATGTTTAAATGTTGTTACATCTGAGGATTCTTCACATTACTAATAAAGAAAGCTAGCGTACATAATTACTAGGCTCTTGAGACCACTATTCCAAATCCACGTGAGGATTTCTAGTGTCCAGTCTATCTACCACACCAGAATACAGACTTCAATGACTGTAATTCTAATGTCTCACATGCATATTATCTCTCGGAGATATCAATATATGATCGAAGTTACCACCGACTTGATCGAATTCGACCAAAATTATGAGTGTTTGGAAGTCGTGTTAGAGCATTCAGAAGATTATTTAGCTAGTTATCGTGGAATCCCTGGTATAATTAGTGATGAATTTAATTCCTATAACAGAAGAATTACTATTTAACTGAACTCCAGTGTACATTCATCTGTATGCTGTCCGGTTAACTTAGCTACTAAGTGTGGTGGTCATACAAATTTTTC
Source organism: Trichobilharzia szidati (assembly GCA_944472155.2). Lineage (NCBI taxonomy): Eukaryota > Metazoa > Platyhelminthes > Trematoda > Strigeidida > Schistosomatidae > Trichobilharzia > Trichobilharzia szidati. The sequence goes on from OX235279.1 coordinate 65,322,310, forward strand.
TCGACTTCCTTCTGCGCAACTTATGACTGAATCTCGGACCTCTTCAATGATGAAATTTAACACAAGCTTTGGGATTACTGCAAAAATAAAGGCTATTATATACAGTTATATATAATAGGTAATTCCGATTCCCAAGCAGGGAACCAAGCCTATTTAAACGAAATATTGGAGGTCTCTATACAGACTGATGTAGATGAACTGAAACTGATGATCTTCTCTTACGATTTTACTCAGGTAATTCCATGCTACTGGCTAGTGCTAAATTCAAACATAAGAAGAGACACTGTTCTCATTGAATACAGAGAAGAATGACTGCAACAGATCACATTACAAAATTTATCAGTAGAGAAGATAAGTAGAGAATTCTCGCTTTCTTAGAGTATCTGAGTAGGTTCCAAATATGCCATGGTTCATGTACGTGTTCATATCTTTAAAGAAAACACTTCATCTGCTTAAAAAAGGAATTAGTTAAGCATTTATTCATACATGACAGCGATACTGATTTAATTGCTCTTTCTCATATACATAATCTATTGAAATTTAGCTTTAGTTTATTCATCTACTTTTACAGATGCTTTCATGAGATGTAAGAGCCTAAACCCGGTCAATTTTGTGTTAATTTCTACGCTGATACAATTGTAGTTGATGTGAGTAACTGACTGACTTTCCAGAAGAAAACCTTGCTTAGAGTGCAATAAATGAAATAGCTAAATCTACAGAAACAAACAAAAACAGAGAAAAGAAATATAAGGAAAGGACAATAAATGGAAATATGCAGGAGGAAGAATAATGGCTTCAAGACTAATGAAGATTTATTGAATTTATAAGACTATAGGCAGTAAAATACATTTTTGTTATTCAGAACAACCTTGAACCATGTCATGAATAGTCTCTAGAGGCTGGTTTTAAGTGTCTCAATGACCCCAGCCAGCTAGTATATATTTCACCTAAGTGATTCAAACCAACAGCCAAAGACTTCTAAAACTTTTCCAGCTTAATTGTATATCAGCTAACAATGTTTGTAGGGAAAGGTGGTGTATCTACACGAATTCTTTGATTGATACTACCTGCTTATCTAACACTAATCCTGACCTCAGTAATTGTCGCCATGTTGTACCATTTAAAATGAAATATAAAACATAGATATCAGTGGTCACATACAGCTATCCTGTTAATATCTTTCACTTTCAACGGAAACATTTCATACCTACAAAGACTGATGGAGCGTACTGCTATTAGGCCCGAGCGACAGCTGCTACCTTGGCATGGTGGTTGATCCAACAAGCTCTACTGGCTGGAACTAATGTTCCTGCAGGTTCTACCATGCCAGGAAGATTGTTAGGATAGCGATTAGACTAAAAGCAGTTACCAACAGTGTAGGAATGTTTTTATACCATGCTGGGGGTCTGTGAACAGAGTAATACTTCTGGGGAATACGGATGTAATAACAGTAAGATGTTTCCTTCAGATGACCAGCATGAAAGCTATGCTATGTGTTCACTATGGAGGGAGGAAGTTATCAAAATAAAACCTTATCCATATTGAAGTTAGAAAAGGTCGACCACGAAAATTGGACATCCCGACTTACAGGCAACACTAGCCAGAAATCTGGCAACTCGAGCCATGGTTGTATGTTGTGTTTCGGAGACACGCATACAAGACCCAAGTGTGGTTATTCACTTAACCTCACCCAGTCAACAAAGTGAGTCTGAAAATCCACCTTAGGGCTGTCAGGAGACACTTCAGCTAGCTCACAGGTGTAAGGATAACATTGAGTGTTAGGGCAGAAAAATCACTTCCTGACTGAATTCCAAAGGATAGTTATATGCGTGCGGTCCATCTGAACGGGTCCGTTAGAAGAAGGAAAGACGGCGTCAGCCGTCGTTGTATTTTCGTAGTCTCCACTTACGCCCCAACAAATTGTAGTTCGGATGAACTAAAGGATAATTTCTACCTGAAACTGTCTAGTTTGCTGCAAAAAGCAAAAAGTTCAGACGTAGTTGTTTTAGCAGGCGACTTCAATGCCCAAGTAGGGAAGTTGTACCAGACTGAGAAGTACGTAGATGGCACGTATGGAGTTCCCTGCCGAAGAACCGACAACGGTGATCGTCTTCTGTTCTGTTCAGATAATCATCTGCTCCTAGTGAGCACTAACTTTAGGCACGAAAAGAGATTTTGTCTATCCTGGAGAAACGAGCACCTGAGATGGATAGCAAGAATCCTCCTGAGGAAATTTGGTACAATATACACTGAGCTGTATATACAGCTGTATTAACCCAACAAGATTGATTCTGGCGAACTCCGATTATGATGAGGAGCGACAGACGCTCAAATGAAAACTAACAAGGAGTCTTCGTAACGACCGTGAACATGGTAGACGAAAAAAAGCGAAGATGGAAAAGGCATTGGCGATTAGAAACGCCAGACAACTATTTAAACTTATCAGGGAAACAGGTGGTAAAAGGCAAACCATAAGGGAAATAATCTCTGAGAAAAATGGCACCATAATTAGCTTCCAGGATAAATGACTGGAACGTTGGAAAGAACACTGAGGAGCAGTTTAATTGGCCTACAGCCACGCTCAACTTACCGAACATCCAACACCTCCCTGAATGCGATATAGACACAGGTCCTCCGTCACTAGCTGAGGTTACTAAGGCTGTCACTAGTCTGAAACGAGGTAAAGCAGCAGGACCTGATGGAATGACTCCAGAGGTATTCAAGTACGGTGGAGACAGTTTCCTGTCTGCGTTAACTAAGGTACTAGGCATAGTCTGTGAATCAGAGAAAGTCCCGTCGGGTTGGTGTGAGTCATTGATTATTCCGCTAAACAAGAAGGGAGACAAGTCTTCCTGTGATAATCACAGGGGTGTCAGCTTGAGAAGTAAGGTATCTAAAGTTCTAGGCTCAATAATTATGCGGACTAAGTGGTGGTCGGGAGGCAAAAACACGAGAGAACCAGGCAGGCTTTAGACCAGGAAGAGGGTGTATTGATCAAATCTTCATCCTGCGACAGATTCTTGAACATGGGCATACTTACCAGTGTCCAACAATGGTCATATTTCTTGACCTAAATGTGACATTCGATTGGGTCGACTGAGAGTAGAATGTTATTAGGTATTACAAATCACAATGAGTGAATGCATCTGCGCCAGCCATTGACAACGATTTTGAGCTATATCACCAATTATTTCCAGATATTGGTTCTTACCATCCCAAGGACCCCAATTAGGAAATCTACACCTCCCTGTGTGGCTGGCTGGCTTAAATTAACTGTTGTGGATTTTATTCATCGATGAAGCCATGTTTGGATTTGACCACCACTGGCTCTTGTTCAGCCTGACCTTATGCCAGCTGACATTGCCCGTCGAGGTAGGCGATGGTTAGGCATACGTAACGCATGTCTTAACCATCTCAGTCGATGTATCTTCACAATTGATTTCATTTCCTTACCTGGCACCTGACCAAAGCCTAACCTCAGTGTTGCTCACCCTGTTATACCAATTCACACGGGAGATAGAACGCAGGCACCTATGATAAAAGACAGCTAGTCTTTTAAAGTCTGCCACTTTCAATGGCCACGTCTCAGATAGGCAAAAAACGAGGACAGAGCAAACTGCTGAGCAGTACACACGCCCTTTGGTTGGCAGCCAGTCAGATATCATGTCTACTCCAGAGATGGCGTAATTTGGCGAGTGCCAAACGAGTCTTCTGTATCCGTGTTGAGATTTCATCAGCGATCAACACTCTGGGACTGTCGGACGCAACTCCCCAAATAAGTGAAGTGGTCACTCTACCACATGACTCCTGCCTATATCTAGGATGGGAATCGATTTAGTCCAGTTCTGTAGCATCATCTTCCATTTGACAGGAGCTAATTGCATGCCAAACATTGAAAGATTGCTGCTCAAGTTGTTCAGAAGACCACATTTTTTAGCATCTTCACCTAGGGGGGAGGACTATATTATCTGCATATTATAAATCAGAGATTAACTTGTTACCAGGGAATAATCTCGTTGACTTAGAATATGCGTGTAGTGTGGCAACTGCTGTACATTTCTCGTTGAATCCAGTGAGTCATTCAGTCACTGCTGTTCGGCAAATACGTCCTTTGAAAAAATGGAAGGATATCAAGCCTACGCCAAAGATAATGCAAGCTAGAAAATGTCAAACAACATTGTTGTAGTCAAAACAAGATTTTGAGCGAACAATTGTTTTCGATAACTTCTTCTTCAGGCTCTACAGTTATAAATCCATGAATAATAGGGTACATATAGCCAATAAAGGCAAATGAAAATAATATCAGAAACTGTATTGGGGTGCATGTGTAAGTTGAGGTGATAGTCCATTAGTTAACATAGTCAATCAAATGTGTATAGGGTGTATAGTCAGAAAAATGTGATGAAGTGTGAATGAACAATTGGGTGATATAGTGTTGTTTTCTAGTCATCAGAATACAAGTGTCATTGGGGTGAGAGAAATGCGATAGACACAAAATGCACACAAACACACATTAACAATGGGGACACTGAATGTGAGGGCTGACCGATAATGTCTAATGATAAAATAAAGAGGCTGAATAGTAAATTGTAATAAGATGTTACAGAGTTGGTAGGCTTAGTGTAAAATCACAAAGGTTGACAAAATTAAGGGTAACAATGAGGTGAAATAAACTGGGTGAAGAAATGGATAATAAAGACATGATATCACAGAATGATAATAATGGTAATAGTAATACGGAAAATTATGATCCTGGTGACCTTATAGTGGGCCAGGGTAGACAGAGAGAGTGAATAAGTTTTTTCTGTACACATAAGTCTGGTCTTTCTCTATTAATCTCTAAAGCCTCAGCTATGGCTAGGAGGCGTAATCGTGTGCCTTTGGGGAGGTTGTTTGGTACTCGATACACAACTGTAAATGACTCTTCTACTTTGATGCTGTGTTCGCTATCCACTAGATGAGCCAGGATTGCACTATTTAATGATTTGGTCGCTCTTTTCCTAAGCCAGACCGAGATATGTTCACGGGTGCGTAAAGATAAATTCCTTTGGGTACGACCTATATAACTAGCTCCACAGCAGCAGTTGAATTTATATACACACATTGATGTCGTCATTTTGGGCAATCTATCTTTAATGCACGGTGTCAATATCGGTTTGGTTGAGAAAGTGATATGCAGTTTTGCGGCACTGAAAGTTCTTTCAACAGCTCTCGTTAATCTACGGTTTAATATGTCGCTGGATATATCGCCTTTGAATTGTAAATTTAAGTAAAGCTTTTTCTTACTTACTGTGTCTCGCTTAGTTTTGTGTGTAGTTTCATTGATATACTTCTTTACGAAGTTGGTAGGATAGTCGTTCTGTAGCAAGGCGTTTGTGAGATTTTTTATTTCATCTTCAATGCAGTCGTCGGTACATATGCGCCTAATTCTATGACTAAGACAACGAATTAGGTTGCGCTTATATTGTATAGGTATGAAGCTATGGAAGTGGGTATATTGTCCATTCCAGGTAGCTTTCCTATAGATGTTGCGCTTTAAGGTACCATCTGTTCTCTTTGTAAAAAGAACGTCCAGAAATGGAATACTACCTTGGAGTTCCTTTTCAAAAGTGAATTTAATAGCTGGGTGTACCTTATTGAAGGCTTGGACCAGGTGTTGTCTATCTTGATTATTGTTACAAATGATAAAGGTATCGTCAACATATCGGCAATAATAATCAAGTGTGTTTAGTATCTCTTTTAAAGGACCATTTTCCAATTTGGATAGGAATATGTCAGCTAATAAGGAGCCAAGGGGAGAACCCATAGGGACCCCATCTATTTGGCGGTAATACTCCTTATTAAATACAAATTGAACGTTCATAGTACATTTTAGTAGTAATTCTTTCAATTTTCTTGGTGTGATTCCGATTTCTATTTTCTTTTCTACGAGTTGCTCGCATATGTAGTCGACAGTTTCTACAAGGGGGACGTTGGTACATAGTGATGTTACGTCCAGCGATAACATAGTTTTGTCTGTTAAGTTCATATCTTTAATGTTTTCAACGAAGTCAAAGACATCTTTTACACTATATTTAACCAATTGGCGATGTAGCGGTTCTAACAGATGAACTAACCATTTGGCAGTCAAATGGAAGGGTGAGTTCGACATATCTAGGATTGGTCGTAGGGGAATTCCCTGCTTATGTATCTTAGGTAAGCCATAAAGTCTGGGTGTATGGGTTCCAGTGGGCTTAATAGCGTCGAATATGGAACTATCAATTAGATTTTCGTCTTTTAAAGACTTCAAAGTTTTGACGAACTGGCGTTCTGTTGCTTCATTCGAATCTTTGCTGTTACCTAGTTTTTGAAACTTGGAACTATCATTCAGTAGGGTGTTCATCTTATCAATATAGTCGCATTTGTTTAGAATTACCGTACCTGATCCCTTGTCCGGTCTCGTAATAATAATGCTGTCGTCAGACCTTAGTTTTTTGAGGCATTCTCTATGCTTTTTGGTTAATATACTTTTCTTGTCAATCTTGGCATTATTGTATTGGTAACAGCAGTCAACCAAGGTACTCTTAAATCTGTCTAACTCATATTCGGAGGATGGTGATAGGTCTAATGTCTGCATGAAGAGGTTTTCGAACTGTACTTCCGTCTGTAATTGGTCAATATTAACTCTTTTATCGCAAAATTTAGGGCCCAATGACAACACTTCCATAGCAGTCTTATCTAAAGTAACACTGGAAAAGTTGAAGACATACCTTTCAGGGTCCTTGGGAAAATGGGATTCTGATATTTCCTTGTCTAATCCTTTTGTAAGCTGGATTCGTTTTTTAGTTTCTCTAGTCTTAGAAACATCATGGACGTATTTTAAGAATAATTCCTTTAAATGTGCGGGAAGTTCGTCGACAGCATATTGTCTCTGTGGAATATTTCTTTCTAATGTGCTAATATATCCTTGAAGAGATTCAATCTGATTTAGAGCGAATCGCTTGAGAGATTTCGTATTAGGGCGCACTTTGCATCGACGAAGTGATTTGGAAAATGATTTAGGATAATGGTTATTCTCAATACAGTTCCGGATAAACTCCACATTAGTTTACGCTTCAGCGAGCTTTGCACTATACTTCAGATACTCGTTGAGTACCTTCAGTGCAACGGGATGCTCACAAGATTTCAGTAAATGAAATATCCCCATATTGAAATCAAAACAACATTGTTGTATCCGTTCTCAGATTCTGTCAGCAATCATTCGATCAGTGGTGACACAATAGTCCAAGTACTGGAAGTGGTCATCAGGCTCAACTATTTTACTGCCTGTTCTTCAGCTAGGATTGCAATAGCATCATCTCGCATTTGACTGTAGACAATTGTAGGCTAAACATATGAAGCGAGGTTGTGAGACTCACTATCAGTTACCTATATAGCAACGCAAGGTTTTCTAAAAGATGAAATAGACAAATTCAGCAGCCTACAATCATATGTTTATTTTAAATTAGTAATACTGACAGAAAACCTGGTTGCTTCTCAATTATTACCTGAAATGAAGGCAGTACAAGCGGTATGGTTCTGGTTAGCCTGCATAGCAGTCAAAATGAAATGGACTGGATAATGTAGAAACAACGAACTCACCACTGACTGAATTCCAAAATGTCACCATTTCATCGTCTGTCACTTTAAGTATCTATTAAGCGAAATCTATCGACTACTTCCATGCGGAGAATAATGTAGCCATCAATTGATCAGTACCATCATGAAGATACGGAATGTTGGCTATGGACAGACTGTTACAGCTACAGGCCTCAACGCTGCATCTCTTAACATGATGGTGGGGTTTTATCAAGCAGCTTTCAATCGAATTCTGTTCTAAATTAATAGAATGACTGGGTTGACTGAGAACGTAAGAAACTGTTCTAAGTGGTGCCCTAGTGGAAGGTAGTCAAAACTTGATTATGTCATAGCTAGAGAATCTATATGGTAGGAAGCATTCAAATCAAAACGCCTCTGGGCATTGGCGAAAGTATGATAATCACGTTCAGCCTAGCTCTTTGAGAGCGCATATAGTGGGATGGTACACGACCTTGTCTGTGGTATAACACAGACAACTACGCCAAAATAGAAAAATTTCTTTTTGGATGCACTATCAAATCATACACATCGGGAGTTAATAAAGGAGATCGTTCATACCGCATTCTTCAACACCGTCCTTCTAGTCATCTTAAGCCTCAGGAAATATCCCTGCTGGTTAAAGCTGGACATAGCGTCCTTTGCAAAAGAACCAAAGGCTTGGTGTAAATGGTGACTTTCCAGGGAGCAGACTGACTCTAAGGCATACTTAGCATTCAGGAAGCAATGGTCTGAAATGAGAGGCCAATTGAGATGAATCTTGCCAGAAATCTCTTGGTGAACCCCAAGAACCCAGGAAGACAAACCTACCAACTATTGGAGATGTACTTTCAGAGGTCTGAATGATCAGTATTTCACTAGAATGGAAATGGCTGGAACAAATATTTCGGCCATTGACAGACTACTAAACAACAAAATAGTTATTACGACTGAGACAAAATGTTGCTTTTCTGAATCACCAAGTGAAAACATAATAAGTGCTTTGCACACTAGGTCCGCAATGGTCCTAGCTGCACCATTGCAACTCTACCCAGGAGAGTCCCTAGGTTCCGATGATATTCGTGCTCCGGTTTTAAGACACTGCGAAAGGACTGTCAGTCAGCCCTTATGTCATGTGATACAAAACTCCATAAATACATAGAAACTGCCAAAGAAGTTGGAGAAAGCTGTACTTCTCCTATCTTCAAGAAGGTAGGTCGGTAAAATGTAATGAACTATATACCAGGAGCAATACTTTCAGTTGTACCGGAGGTACTGGAAAGATTGACTGATAACCATATCAGGCAACGCCTGGGCAGGAACAACATATTCCATGATTCCTAACATAATTTCAGGGTAAGTGAGTCTTGTACTACAAATCTGTGGACATCATGCTGCCGTATGCTGTTCCTTGATTTTACAAAGGCATTCGATACCGCTCAGCATGATTTTTTCCTATACAAAATAGCCAGGTGGGTATGGGTCACCAGGTTCTCTTATGGTTGGCGGACTGTCTGGACAGCAGGGAATTCAGTACCAAAGTCAGTCGTGTCCACTTATCTAGGCATAGCTGTGCCGCGGTAATCTCATAGGGTTCTATTCTGAGACCCTTGGTGTTTCTAATTTTCAGCAGTAACCTACCATGCTGTCTGAACAGCAAGTCTCTTCTTTATGCTTATGACGTAAAGGCTGGGAGATTAGGAAAATCCTTGGAAAACTCAGATAGGTTGTAGGCATAGCTAAAAGTTCTGGGCATATTTCAATGGAATGTTTTTGAATCCTTATAAATTCGAGAACAGATACCTACGTAACGTATTACATGTGTGATGATATCTTGTTCTCTGAAACTTCAGAGAGCGAATTAGGCCTCGTTTTACCAAAAGAAAAGTGGAAACAAGTGTGAATTACCCGTGTGATATGGGAAGCCGTACTCAGCTATATATTTCACTTTAGAGCTTTTCTAAAACTGTGTAAAACATGTGTACGACAGCCTTTTGAGGTGCATATTATCAGTGCACCATAACTTAAAATGACACCAATGTTTTGGAAAGGGTTTCAAGCAAGGTTGTGGACATTCGGAACAAAACATATGACAGAAGGTAGAGGAAATTAAGCTGCAGACTTCCATCAACACCATTCGCTCAATACTGACGATGAGACGGCCAATCAGAAAGGACTGGCGACAAAAAACTAGACTCAAACTTATTGCCCAACACAAGTATGCAGCTAGACTGTACATGTGCCCTTGAATAGTACATGAATGGGGAGAAACGGTTCGGGTGAATGCCAGGAACATGATAATGTAAAGAGGAAATTAAGATTCGTGAGCAGTCGAGGAGCTGGTTGAAAATCATCGTGGAGAACCGAGTGCAATGGAAGTGTTCTGTTACCACACCGAAACACAACGAATAAATTAATAGTACAACACTGCTCACGGCCAACTCTTAGTTAAATTATAAGGGTTGAGCACTTTACCTATTTGGGAAGTTCAACCAATTCTAAGGTACTGGTTAACGCTGAAACACCAGTAAGTTTACACAACGTTTGCTTTCCGATATCTTTGGTATAAGCGTGACATACAACCTTAGGTGAAGTAATCTGATCACTGTTAGGTGAAGGGAGAGTCAGCCGATGAAGATTTGAACCTTTATCCATTGAAGTAGTCAGGAAATGTCTTAAGTATGCTCAGCCACCACCTTCATGGACGTATATTGTTAACTGAAGTAAAATTAGTCTGGAAGGTTTAAAGGTGGTCACATGAAAAGAAATTCACCTACTGAGCCGTGTGAATAAATATAGATTGCATGGTGGGGTCTTTTAGAAGACTAAGAATTAATTATTTGAGACATGACCTAACATTCTTCACAAAGATACTTATGCATTAGATAATTTGTCAGCGAAATTTCGTATATCTCCACCCACTTTTTGCATTGTAGTATCACTGCTTCTGTGTGTTCTTTTTCATACTGCAGCAATCTGAATTGATTACACATTTGCAAAGCTCTTCGAGTAGCAGTATGTACTGCAGGACAGAAAAACTTAGCATCAAAATGCGACAGCCTACATTAAGGTGAAATTTACCAGGAAAGACTATTGTCCCGAGCAGTATAACACCATAAAACAAAAAGGATGGGTAAAGGAGTACAGGGATGTGGTATTACAGTATAACTCAAAAGAAGATATCGATGAATCTACATCACTGCTGCCTGTAAACTAATATAAACATCTGCCTTCAATGCAATTAATCAGAACTACTTAATAATTGTATGATCACGATGGTGGTAGTGGTGGTGGATTCAACATAGAACTTGGCACCGAAGTGCAGCAGTTTGAGTTGCCACGTTCCAAATAGCACACAAAGGTAGACAGGAAAATGAGAGAAGAGAATCAATAGAATTTAAATAGGTATAAGAGTGAAACAGAATGAGTAATGGTAGAAAGGAATATGAAGGTTAAAGAGACTGAATACATCTGCGCCATTGACAACGATTTTGAGCCATGTCACCTATTGTCTCCAGCCATTGATTCTTAGAGTCCCGAGGGCCCCAACCAGGAAGTCTGCATCTCCCTCCCTACCTGACTCAGTTTAACTGTCAGGGATTTCATGGATTGATGCCATGTTTTTGTTTGGCCACCACTTACTCTTTTCCAACATGCACCTATATCAGCTAGTAATGCCCGTCGGGGTAGGCGATGGTTAGGCATGCGCAGCACGTGGCCTAACCATCTCAATCTATGTAACTTCATAGCCTCTTCGAGTGATTTTCCCTCTTTGCCCAACACTCTACGCCTAACGTTAACATTACTTGCCTTATTATACCACCTAACGCGAGAAAGAGATCGTAAACATCTGTGGTCAAAAACAGACAATCTCTTCATGTCTTCCGCTCTCAATGGCCACGTCTCACCGCCATAGAGAAGGACGGAGCGAACTGCTGAGCAGTATACACGTCCCTTGGTTGACAGCCGGATGTCACGCCTACGGCAGAGACAGTGTAAGTTAGCGAAAGCAGCCCGAGCTTTCTGGATCCGTGCTGTGATTTCGTCACCAATCAATCCGCTGGTGCTGATACAACTTCCCAAATAGGTGAAGTGGGCAACATGTTCTATCACTTCATTCTCTATCACTAAGCTGGGAGTTGACGTAGTCCAGTCCTGTAGCAGCATCTTACATTTTACAGGGGCGAATCGCATGCCAAACATACGAAGATTGCTGCTCAAGGTGTTCAGAAGACTCTGCATTTTGTCAGCATCCTCCCCTAACAGGACTATGTCATCTGCATATTCTAAGTCCATAAGACTATTCCCTGGTAACAAGTCGATTCCGAAGTCGTTACGTTCGGTTAAGGATACTTCCATTAGCATATCTATGATGAAGTTAAACAGAAAAGGGGAAAGTGGACATCCCTGACGGACACCACTGGTTGTTATCAATTCAGATGACAATTCCCCATAAGCCCTTACACAGCTACGTGAGTTTGAGTAGAGTGCCTTGATTAGTGCAATGTACTTCCTTGGCACTCCCTTCACAGTCAAACATTGCCATAGAACCTCTCGGTCCACGGAGTCGAAGGCCGCCTTCAAGTCAATAAATATGGCAATTGTTGGACGCCTAAAAGTGTGTCTATGTTCTAGGATCTGTCGGAGAGTGAAGATATGATCTATGCACCCTCTACCTGGCCTAAAGCCCGCCTGATTTTCCCTCGTTTGTTCCTCCCGAGTTCGTCTTAGTCTGTTCATGATTACTGAGCCTAGGATTTTAGAGACTATGTTCGTTAGGCTGATTCCTCTGTGATTATCACATGAGGACTAATCTCCCTTCTTGAATATTGGTATAATAAGTGACTTACTCCAATCTGATGGAACCGTCTCTGATTCCCAGACGTTACCTAGTACCTTAGTTAAACTATATACTAGTATGTCACCCCCATATTTAAACACCTCCGGAATAATTCCGTCGGGTCCTGCCGCTTTGCCTCGTTTCAAATTACAGATAGCTTTGGTGACCTCACTTACAGACGGCGGGCCAGTGTCTATGTCCCATTCGGGTGTGTGGTGGATGGCGGGGAGGCTCAGTGTGGCTGTAGGCAAGTTAAACTGTTCCTCGAAGTGTTCTTTCCAGCGTTCAAGGTGTCTATCCTGAGAGCTAATAAAGGAGCCATTTTTCTCACAGATAGTCTCACTTATGATTTGCCTTCTCCCACCCGTTTCCCTGATGAGTCTAAAGAGTTGCCTATCGCCGATGCTTTTTCCATCTCTTTCGCCTTTTTCAACCACCACTGTTCACGGTCCTTGCGGAGACTTTTCGTAAGTTTCTTTTTGTGCAGCTTTCGCTCCTCATCAAATTCGGAGCTCGCCGGAATAAGTCTTCTAGCATCTATCAGTTCGGATGAGGCAGTCGAAATCCAATGGTTTTTACTCACCTTTGGATTTACCTTATTCACAGCTTTTACAGCTGTATCTATGGCTGACTGAATATTCTTCTAGGCTTCTTCAGGGTGAGCGCAGCTGTCGAACTCAGATATGTGTTTAGCTAGTTCTTCCTCAAATAGGGACTTAGTTTCCTGATCGAGCTGGGGACGTGATGGGTTTACCGCCAGCTGTTTCCTACGTCCATTCAATCGTAAGCACACACGAGCGCGGACCAGTGCGTGATCGGTATCTACACACGTGTTCCAGAAGGAGCGACAATCCCCTACCGACCCACGCCAACGATAGCTTATTGCTATGTGGTCTATTTGTGTCCAGCGTTGGTTTGATGATGGAGGTCGCCAGGTCAAACAGTGTCTCTCCTTGTGTTTGAAGTTAGTGCTTACAAGAAACAAGTGATTATCTGAACAGAACTGTAGGAGACGGTCACCGTTGTCGGTTCGCTGACACGGAATTCCGTATGTGCCACCGACATTCTTCTCAGATTGACACAATTTCCCCACTTGAGCATTAAAGTCACCAGCTAAAACGACTATATCTGAGCGTTTAGCCTTTCGCAGCAAACTAGACAGCTTTTGGTAGAACTCATCCTTCGTTTCATCCGAACTGCAGTCAGTGGGGGCGTAGGCGGAGATTACGAAAAGGCATCGGCGAGTAGTGCAGTCCTTTCTCTTTTTCACTGATCCGTTCAGACGGACAGCACACATTCGGCTGTCTACCGGGATCCAGTCAAGTAATGTCTTTTCTGCCCTAGTACTCAAAGCTATCCCAACACCAGCTAATCCTCGTGAGCTAGCCGTCGCATCTCCTGACACCCTCAAGGTGAATTTCGCAGATTCATCCTGTTGGCCAGGTGGGGTTAGGTGAATAACCACACTTGGGTCCTGTATGCGTGTTTCTGAAACACAACATACATCAATGGCTCGGGATGCCAGAGTCTTGGCTAGTGATGCCTGTTGTCCTATTTGGCAAAGTGTCCTAACATTAAATGCCTCTACATGAAATTGGTGACGTGGCTTTAGGAGACTATCGATGGTGGTTTTTTGGCTTCCGTCGTTTTCAGTGCACACAGAGTGAAGAGGAAGTGAAGAGCCATTAAGTAGAGGAGTTGCATTAGTAGAAGGAAGGCAAGATAATAGAGATGAAGATGAAGACAAAGGTGAGTGAGGATTAGAGAGGTTTCGCGTGCACTTCGGATTGTGAGGGCGATTGTTACTTCCCGGCTGCCCACACCGTGGAAGTTGGTTGCGTGACCGCAGAGCCCAGGGGACAACTGCTTGAGGCCGGTCACACACGGCCTGTTTTTGTTTTTTATTTGGTGTGTCTCAGTAGCGTATTTATCACTTCTGCCCTGTGACACGGCAGCAGAAAGCGCGGTCGTTGTTAATCCGGGCCCCGACCGATCCGGCATGATATTTTGTGATTTATTTGAAGTCATAGGATTGGATTGAGTAACTGCTTTTAGTCTAACCGCTATCCAAACAACTTTTCTGGCATGGTAGAACCTGCAGGAACATAAGTTCCAGCCAGTATAGCTTGTTGGGTCATTGCGGTGTTCAAGCCCGACCACCACGTCGAGGTAGAAGCTTTCGGTCGGGGTATGATCACGATGTAGTTTAATTACAATACACCGGTGTGTACTGATGCGATGATTGCCTTTATCATTAATTTTGAGAATATTAGGCTTTGTATTTAGAAATCCGCTGTTTATTAGCTTAAAATACGATAGACGACATAAGTAAAAAGGGTAATATTTAAAATATGTGTGCACATCTATTCACTTTAGCCAACGTATATTATATTCATAGCTTATTCAGTACACAAGAAGGAGAATAAATTCTTTTATATTCACTTAAAGGTGTTCATATCTTTCTGGTTGAGAAAGGTGAGCATTTCCAATATAGAATACGCCCAAAAGAAAAATAATTAGTATAATTAACTTCAAATCAATATTTGCATTGGTAATTTTAACTACAAGCCACACCTTATATTTGAAAGTAGATGATGCTAGTAAATCGAATCGAGTTGAATTACTTTCAACTGTAGGATAATGGATAAAAATTGTGGTGAAGATGATTAGGTGAGATTTTGAAAATATGATGTAGAGAAAACGTGGATCTTTAATACAAAACAGAACCCAAGTTGTAGGTGTAGACTTCGGTCATTATTAATAACGAATTATCAATTAGCACTTTCTAGTTCAGATTCCAAATATCCGCTTCAACATTTAAACCATTATTTTTAACTATCTTTATTTCATTTGTATTTAATAAGACTATTTGATAGGACACATAGTGATGTAGTATCAATAACTGGATAGAGTTATGAGCACAATTTATTGTTCACCTTCATATCAATGTATTCACACACCTTCCCAATTAGCTCTATATATTCTTAACACTTCTGTTATTCACCGTAGTCTTCCTGATATCCGGTATAAAGAGGGGGAGAATATATAAGGCAGATTGGGAAGGCGTGTGGATACATCGAAGTGATTATGAGCAATAAACTGGACCACCGTGTTACACAAAATACAAGTTTATATTCTACCACAGCGCCCAAATTCTACAATACGACAACTTAATTTAACGTAGAGAGGGAAAGAGTCCAGAATCTTATCATTAATGCGTATAAATTTAGTCTTTCCTTGCTTTTCTCAAATGATGAATTGGTAGTAAATCAAAAGTAATTTCACTGAGTGAGTTGAATATTCAGTAATGCTTTCGAAAAGTGCCAATTTAGTTTTCTCTTTACAGCCTTCCACTGTACTTATATTTCAACCTAAAATCTAGATTTTTCCATTTTGATGTGGTTGTGTTCTCTGAGCTGGATAGTTAATTTGCGAAGCTGTCATCACCCTATTAGGTGACATCTCCAGCGCATACTTCAATTTAAAGTGAGCTTTTAGATTTCTCCACGAGTTTATTAATCATCTCTCCCGGTGACCTTGGACGTGATTGGTTGTTTTTGTGTTTTCACACCTTCTAGGTTACTTGTATTGGAATTGATTGTTTCTTTGACCCTATGTGCGTGAAGTTTCTTTTTTATCGGTTGATAAATTTTGTCAATCTCGATGTGTCTATTGACTGATGATTCACTGGAATGCCAAGCTTCTAAAAATTCTCTAACATTCTTGCTGTTTCCTCTGTCCAATATTTGAACATTGTCCCAATTGAATTGGTGCCCGTGGTTGTCTGTATGTAGTGATATGAGGGAGTGGATGTCATGTCTTTTGACGCTCCTTTCGTCTTCATATCTACGAACATAAGCTAACACGTCCAAGGTCACCGGGAGAGATGATTGATAAACTCGTGGAGAAATCTAAAAGCTCACTTTAAATTGAAGTATGCGCTGGAGATGTCACCTAATAGGGTGATGACAGCTTCGCAAATTAACTATCCAGCTCAGAGAACACAACCACATCAAAATCACCCACCTGAGCTACAAATTTTCTCCATCATATCTAGATTTTTCCATTCCTATTTGTTCAGAGTAGAAAATAGGGCTTAAAGCTTGAGTGGCGATGATCTTTTTACGGGGTGATGTTGCTAGCCTCACGCTAAACTTTCCCTCTTTGCTAGGCTTATTGCCGCCTAAGCTAATTTTAGAAGTACGTCAACCTGGAACTAGACGTAGGTACTTTGCATGGTTGGAATGGATTCTACCATTGAGTCACCGACGCACATAATGATACACCCACTGAAGAGGTATTTATGCAATGGTTTGTCTTCATCATTCCTACTATAACTTATGAAGATAAATTGGCTTATTTAACGTTTTTTGCAAGATATTAGTGTGTGAAGTTAGATAAGAGTCACCACAATACATGCATAACTGGATTTCAACTTGAAACCACGGCCACTTACTTAAAACTACCAATGAAACCTCAAGAGTAACTAAGCTGAAAAGGATATCTTGGAAGCGAGATAACAACCTTTTTTAATTTAGATTTATCTGTATAGGATAATGTACTCTTATTAAATTAGATGAGACAAACGAACGAAACCCTAAGTAGGATGCACGCCCATATCTTTTATGCAACCTTTCTGTATTTAAAAAGCCCGAATTTTTCCTTGAACAAATATATTTTAATTTATTTTTAAAAACCTTTATTCCAAAATATCCACGTACACTATACACAGACACACGCGACCAGTGCTAAGATGAAGACAAAAAAGCATTTTTCAAGTGTATAACAAATGCGTAAGTTTTGTTATGAAACTAATCTGAACAGTGAAGTATGACTAACATGCAGTAGTGATATTTATATTTAAAAGGATAATCGATAATTGGAACATTTTCAAGCATTTGGATTGCAAAAATTCCATTGTTCAACTAAAATGTACAAAGAGAAATAAATATCAGTGTTATTATTTATAGGTAGTCTAATTGTTAATAAACAAATGAAAGAAA
Organism: Trichobilharzia szidati; assembly: GCA_944472155.2. Taxonomy (NCBI): domain Eukaryota; kingdom Metazoa; phylum Platyhelminthes; class Trematoda; order Strigeidida; family Schistosomatidae; genus Trichobilharzia; species Trichobilharzia szidati. The sequence goes on from OX235279.1 coordinate 65,339,746, forward strand.
AATAAAGGATGCAACTGTTTGCCCTAAATTTAATTGATATGCGTATTTAACGAGTTACTGAAACATCTGAAAAACTCAGTACGATAACACCCTCAGTAGGAAAAGAATCAATGAGTACTAGTGAAAGAATCTCTAGTTGATTTATGGAATAAGGTTCGACAATTTGTCGCGTTTTCATCCCCTAGATAGATTGCAAAAGCGTATTCCCGCAAAGCCATTTTATTTTTGATCCAAAGTATAAATAAAGCCGTAAAGAACAGTTTAGCAACATCATAGTAAAGTTGAGGTAAAATTCAAAGTGTAAAACACTATGATACTATAATCATATCAAGTGCTCATAAATGGTGAGAGCTATTTAAAAAAAATAAATATGTTTAATGCATGTGTCTTAACATCAGGAGACCCAAGAAATATCAAACAGCTTGCAAACATTCGGACAGAAACATAAAGTGCGAGCAGATGATTTAATTCAATTATAGATTTTTCCGTCAATTGATTGGACCGAAGTGCTCGGTCTCAGGTTGACAAGTCAAACCTCCTTGCGCAGGGTGGTTCGACGATGTGTGGTCATGTAACTAGCAGTACATCCTGGATTCCACTGCTAGTTACCATCCAACAATTAACTTCTTGTGAACAGATGAATTTACTCTAATCTTGTTGATAAAAACCATTTTCTGCCTTCAGATCATTGCTACTATTTTAACGATTTCATTTAGGTGAGCTCCCTTTCTCTCTTTCTCTGTTATTACTTTTACAGTAGGTCTTTATCACTGTTTTACAAAATATTAATTACGCAATGATCTGCTGCTTATTTTAAAAAAATGACTATAAGAATCCGGAGGACCCGAATCGAACAGTCTACCCCTTTCTACGTGGCGAAAACCAACGATCAAAGACTTCATGGATTGATGCCACGTTTTGCTTTGTTCACGCCTAACTCTTTTCCAACCCAACCCTGTATCAGAAAACATTGCTCCATAAGGAAGGCAGCGGCTGTTCGTGCACGAAACATATCCCTTTTTTACTTAAGCACTCTATGCCTAACCTCAATATCACTCATCATATTATACCAGTTAACTCGGGATATAGAATGTAAACATATGTCGTCAAAAGCAACTATGCCTTTCACATCTTCCACCTTTAATGACCATATCTGACTGAGTATTATAAAATTTATTATATTTATCTGTTTCTTGACACTTTACGGAAAATGCGTCAAGAGTGAAACTTTACCATACAGCTTCCAGAGATCTATTATCTCGTGTGACTTAGAAAGTTATATAAATTCATCTAAAAGTAACCTATACGTTGGCAAAGATTGACAATTTGTTAGTAGAAAACAAGTAAAACTCACTAGCTTTGTTCGTTGGTTCACTTCCACGTTTAAATTCCTCATACTTTTGTAGAGCATTAGTAAAATCTTCTTTTGATACCATGTAAGGACTTCCTTTCACGGTGACGTTAGCTCTAATCATCGAAATAACAAACATGTGATGCGGTTAGTAGGAAATATAACTATCTTAAAAAGCCTACGCAAAACTACAAGTGTAGAGATTAAGATTATTAATTACACCCTTGAATTTTGACGAAAACGCAAAGCCTATGGATTCGAATAAATATCTAGCCTAGTAACGCACACAGACACATTGTCTTATTGGGCGACTGGCACAACAATAAGAACATGTAGACTACTTCACAACAACTTATTGAGTGGATACACGGTGAAGGATTTCCCGCCCTTTTGGAAGACTCCGACTATGCACAAATGTTTGTAGAGCTGCACGCTGACTACAGAATGAACTTTAGGACAAGAGACGCTAAAGCACTCTTATGTTTAACTTATCAATAAAATGTCACTAATGAGTATGGCAGCAATACAATGTACTGCACAAATTAAGATGAAAATAGTTGGTAAACTGTATTAAAGACGCTGTAGTTTTAAAGTGACCGAAACAAGGGAAGTGATAACACGACAAAAAGCGATAACTCTTTATATGCTAACTGCTTCAAAATATTTGCCAGCAATATTGCATTTTGAAAGTAAATAAAAGCAGATATGAAAGCCAACTTCAACTTATTAACTAGCTCACATATTATCCAGCCGGTCCCACCTCCGGATAATGAGGGAGGGTTGGGCGTGTGGCTAGCGACCCCACACCACTAAACCTATCAAACACTAGAGAAACTTCAACGTACAGAAAAATATTACAAACACAAAAAATCCAAATAACAATCTTATTCTTCTCTGGAATCAGAGGGGCGAAATAACACAGTGCGCTAGGGAAAGCTTTCGGGAAGCCAGTCAGTCAGCCGATGTGTCGTCTCTCTCTCGATGGAAGCAAGAATAAGAAACGGGGTTGTGGAATGTCCGTACAATGTACGAGACTGTCTAGGAATGCTGCCCAGGTGGCCAAAGAAATGCGAAGATATGGCATAGAAGCACATGGAATGGATGTGGACCGTCAAAATTGTCAACTGGAGAGTCAGTTATCTACTCCGGTCACCTAGACGACAACACGAGCACACTGAGGCATTGAGTGGCTATCATGATGTCACCAAGGGCAGTCAGAGTTCTCGTGTAGTGGAAGCCAATCTCCTTATCTGGGATCACGACAGCAAGATACAACTCAAAAGGATGGAAGGAAGGTCACAACTATCCAATGCTATCCACAGTGCTACAAACAACGCGGAACAAACGGTAATGTGCAACATCCCGAATGGTGACATCAAAATCCTCATGGACGATAGGAATGCTAACCGAACCGCCAGCAGATAATATGGGAAGAGAACTCACCATGGGTCAGCAGGCTCTTGCTCGGGAAATCAATGAGAACGGAGAATTATTCGCAGACTTCTGGCCTTTCAATGATTTGGAAAATAGGAGGGAGCGCGTGCAAACACAAGGATATACACAAAGCAACATGGATTTCGCCTGACGGACACACCACAAACCAGATAGACTTTATCTCAATGCTGCTCAAGGAAGTGGAGACGCAGCCAGTCTGCTGGACACATAGTCGAGAAAGGGAGCAGATGTGAGATCAGACCATCATCTTGTTCAAGGAACCTTCAAGGTGAGTTTGAAATCCTTCAGAACAACTGGAGACAGGCCACAGTAATTGAAGTTCAACATTTAGAAAGTGAGGGACAAAACTACAAGGGGTGCCTTCGCTACAGATCAGCTCAGAGCAAAGTCGGAGATACCACGTGGCATAACTGAGGACACTTGCGCAGAAGAACATTGGAACTCTCTGAAGGCAATATTCGAGGAAACGTGTACACCTGTTCTAGAAAGAAGGAAGAGACAAGACATGGAGTGTCTCACAACGGATACCTGGAACCTAGTAGAAAAGAGGAGAGGATGGTGAGGGAGAAGATGACTCAATGCAAAGATGGGCAACAGAAGGTGAAGTTGAGTTCAATGCACACTGGACTGAATAAAGGAGTGAAGAAGAGTTCTAGAAAGGACAAGAGACGATTCTACGACACACTGGTTAGTGGCAACTGCAGCAGAACAGGCAGGACGCAGGTAAAATACACCTCAAGCCATTATATCAGATAACAAAGTCTCTATCCAGGAAGAGAGAGATGATGAAACCAATAAAAGATATTCGTGGAACCCGATTACCAAGGAGAAGAAACAAATAAAGCAATGGGCTGATCACTTCAAAGGATTCTTGAATCGACCATCACCTTCAACTTGCCAAAAATACATCACCACCAACAGCGTGCACAGGACTGCCTGCCAGCAGACATCAATCCTCCAACGAAAGCAGAAATCTTGAATGCGACTAGTCCACTAAAGTTCAGTCAGGAAGGCAGCAGAAGCAGTCGGAATTTCCCCTGCCCTCGAAGCCCTTAAAACCGACTCAGAGACTGCAGTAGACGTTCTAACGCCATTATTGTAAAAGGTTTGGAAAGAAGGAAATGTATCTACTGACTGGAAGAAAGGCTGACTACCTTGTCAAGCTACCACAGAAGGGCGACTTATGTCTCACTCTGCAAAAACTGACTGGCGTGGAATAGTGTTCTTGTCCACGCCAAGTAAAATACTAAGTCGTATCATCTTGCAGAGAATAAAAGATACAATGGATACAGAAGTCCACCAGCTCGGAACAACCTGGATTCAGGAAAGGCGAATCATGTGCTGATCAAATCGCAACTCTGCGCCTCGTCATCGAACAAAGCATAGAATGGCAGTCAAACATCTCTCCACCTCAACTTCATCGACTTCGAAAGGGCCTTCGACAAGACCTTTGGCAGCGTTGACCGAGACGTAATTTGGAAACTACTTCAACACTATGGCATGCAGCACCCAACTCTTTATCAACCTCATTCGACTACTGGCTATATGACAATGCTGCGTGTCAGTCAGGTGATCCACAACGGAAAACTCAGCGAGGCGTTCGAAGTGCATACAGAGGCAAGACAATGCTACCTATTATCACCGATGGCATCCTTCACTGTGGTGGACCGGATTATGGGTCAGATCGTCGGGAGCGAGGAGACAGGAATACGTTGGACCACTGATAAGAAGACTCTAGAAGATCTGGATTTCTCAGATGATATATGTCTAATGTTATACAAACTCAAAGACTTACAGGCGAAAACCAACAAACTGTCTGAAGAGGCAGCGATAACAGGACTGCAGGTGAACATAAAGAAGACGAGGACGGAGGTGATGAAGATAACTAACCAACAGCAACAAAAACCAGCACAAATCGCTATCAACGGGAGAGATTTAACAGAGGTTACTGATATAAAACTTGGACACTGTGGTAGAGTATAACTCCATAATGGTTAAGATTTTATTTTGATAAATCACGCAGTGTTGTACAGTTATATTAACTGATGACGTTTCGAGCACAAACTATTGCTCATAATCATATCATATCACCTTGATATGATTATGAGCAATAGTTTGTGCTCGAAACGTCATCAGTTAATATAACTGTACAACACTGCGTGATTTATCAAAATAAAATCTTAACCATTATGGAGTTAACAGAGGTTACCTCCTTCACTTATCCAGCCAGGAAGGATCGTTTCAACTACAGGCAGTCGGAACGGATGAAGATGTCAAAGTCAGAATCTGGAAGGCAAGATACGCCTTCATCAACCTGAAACCAGTTTGAAAATCGTTTGCGCTCCATCTCAGCATTAGAACAAGATTCGAATTTTCAACAATAATGTCAAGTTGGTCCTTCTGTATGGGTCAGAAATTTGCACTGCGTGTAACGAAAAGGATTTCCAACAGGTTGCAGACTTTCATCAACAGCTGACTTTGCTGGCTCCATAATGAAGAACTAATTGCCAGCCGGCCAGAAAGAATTAGCAACAAGAAAATGTGGTAACAAACTAACCAGGAGCCTAATGATAGGGAAATATGTGGGATAAAATGGAAGTGGACCAGACGTACATTGAGGAGACCATCGAATGAGATCACGCCCAGCGCCAACCATCACTCCAGCGTAATTCAAATGGGAAGCGACAGGTCGGTCGTCCCAGAGTGAAATGGAGAAAATTGTGCGCAGAGGACTTGAGAGATTACTGTCAATCGTAGACCTAGCTGAAGAGGACGACAGGAGACAGAACGAAGCGGAGATATGTTGTTGAAGCCCTATGTCCCACTGGGAACCCAAGGGAATCATAATAATAATACCCAACTAATCAAATTTATTAAGGATAAGCTCCACGAGAACACTATAGTAAGTGGTCTGATCATTTGTAATAATAAAATTTTTACAACCCCTTAAGAGACATGGCTACAGCGTTTTACAGGACACTTTTTAGAGTACTTCGATAATCTCATTGAATTTCAAACTGATTTATACCTACATATGATTCCTAAAACTCCTATATTTGAAGTTACGAAAGCTACTTACAATCCAAAATGAGGAAACGCAGCAGAATCTGATAGTTTACCTCAAGCGTTTAAAGGTTGTAGAATTCAGCTATTGGCCAAACTAATTCAGTTACTAGTTATGGTACAAGAGTTAGAGATAGTTCCATAAAATCGTTAATCCTACATTATAAGCAAGCATACTAATGTTCTTATAATAATCATAGAGAAATCAATTTGATTGGTATAATATCTAAGATCTCAGGATCCAGCTGAAGTTGGACGTGGAGTAAACAAGTCTGATAAAACCCAGCAGGATTTAGACAAGGGTGCATTGATCATAAGGAAATTTCGCACTTAAGGGTAAGAAAATGAGTGGATTTGCACAAAAAAAGGAAAGCTTTAAGTGGAAATGATAGTTAAATCCTCAAATATCAGCTTGTAATGAAATACTATGCCAACTGTTTTTGAGTTAGTTCGATCTATCAACTGTTTATTTGTTTTCGTCTTTCTATCATGCTTCTTACTTTGAACACCTGTGTATTTGAGGTTCAAAGTAATTAAAAATACTAGAAAATCCAAAATTGGTTTTACTAACCGTACAATAGTGCTAGCCTGAACTTTAGTAGACATCAACTTTTGCCATTGTTCATGAGTTTGGGAGATAATTTTTGTAGCGAAATCCTTGGTTGGAAAGAAAATGAAACATAAGAATAAGAGTCATGCAAACGTTGAAAAAACCTTTAAATCTATTTAGATAGAAACAAATGTTGCTTATATTTATGTTATAGAAAAGTTAATAAATGTGGGTTTCTACAGTGAAACAACTCTGCATGTACTCATAAAATATCATTCTACATTAGTGCATGCTTAAATAAATAGTGCATAACATTAAACTGATCACTTTATCTGCTTTAGATGAATTGTGAAGGCAAGATATTACTATGGCCTATTTTAGAAACTATTATGTGGCTCGTTGGATCAAATGCACGGGTTGGATCTGGCACTGAGATACCTCTCTACTTACTGAATACTGGCATTTAATTGATATTCGTTCGTCTTTATACAATAAAAGCGCTTCGTTGTTTGGTACAGAAAAAGTAGTTTTTGAGTAACCAACTTCTAAGGATGACCAAACAATATTCAACCTCAGTAAAATGACAAGGAAAAACATCGGTTTCAGTAATCCCTAACAAATCCTCATACAAACAACGTCAAAGGAACTTTTGCAATTTCCACTAATTTATTTTACTTATTATGACTGTTTCGATGTGGATACAATTACTTTTATATGGCGACAAATTCTGTGAAAGTTACGTGGTGTCTGATTTTTTCTACATCTTAAAATTAAATGGGTTCTAATGTTGGAATATTGGTAGCAATACACTTATTAAACTCAAAACAAATTCAACTGAAATAAACGTTTCCCAAAACTGAATGTGTGTCGACAGTTGCACCCGGCTCTCCACTGTGGTTTACATTTTATTTACGTTTCCCATCAAAGGAAAATATTTTCCAAGTCCGTAATAAGAGCAAACTAATAGATTATTAGACAAGACAGTTCACAAGCAGAAATCGTAGTCTTTATTTGAAACGTTTTTATTTTATTTAGCTTAAGTAAATGAACGAAAAAGCATCATACAACGTTAAACGTTATTCAAACTACAAATATTTTATTTTACATTAATTAATTTGTGTTGCCATACTCTCTGAAGCAAATAACTAAGTACAGGATTGACGGTTACCTTTATGAAACACAAACTGTTGCAACAATAACTTATTTTGAAACAACTCTCATTTAATGACTACACTTCAGACAACTAAAACAATTAACAAAATACACGTCTATATGCAATTAGTTTATACACGACATATATAGAATCAAAGGCGCACTACTCAACAACGAAATACGTTTATGCAAGTAGCGATGAGGCATATCTGATAGTACTACATGACTACCCAAATCTTGGTAGGTGAAGCAGAGTTCATAGTCCTAGTTCATCATATATATATATATATATATATATATATATTACCTGGCCTTTATAAGGAATGAAGTTATTGGTTTACAGAAACAACTTATACAGCTCGGTGAGCATTATCCTAAATTTGTAACCAAAGATTTTTGTGTTGTATGGTTAGGCACGTTACTTTTTGCTACTGGGTTTCAGATTTACAATCTAATACATTTACTTCAATATTAACAACCTCATAGTATCATAAGAAATATACACATGTAATAAATAGTCTAATTTACGGAGAAGTATTCACTTGTTAACTTGCTAGTCATTAATTTGTTTCACAGACTAACAAATTATGTAGTTTTCAGTATGGTTGAAAGTTTGGGATGTAGACTTTATGGATTGATGCTGCTTTCGACATATTCACCAAGTTTAAATTTCAACTGCTTCACATTATATACACTGAACACTACTAGCTTCTAAATAATCACTGAATAGAACCGAAGTAACGGAACAACATACACCAAACATTACATGACTTCGTAATAATCAAGAAACACTAGTGAAACAAAAAACATTTAAGTTTAGAATGAATACGATGGCAACGGTATACTAAGACTCAATGGTAACAAAATAACTGCCCAAGTTGATGATGTATCTATTGTTATCTTTAAACAAAGCAAGAATACAGTAAACGACAATATGCTGTCGTTATATTAAAGGAAAAAATCACGCTAATATATTATAGCATAGTGTACAGTTAAGAAATGAAACCAATATGCTTACTTTATTCTGAAATTCTCCATTAAAGGCAAATGCATTTTCTGGTTTTCCAGCGGGCACTTTGTAGTACTTGAACCAGTCTCTTGTCGCCTAAAATCACAGTTACACAATGAAATTTTTTTATAAAGTCTTATGAACAAGGTGTGTTCTTTAAAAAATATTCTAAGGACAATCTCAAGTGCCAAGAGATTATTATCCACACAAAATTTACCTTCAAGCATACCATTTATATCTCAAATAGACTCACCAATGCAAGCCTTCATAAATCACTACGCCTTCAAAAAACTAACATAACTAAACAAAACTAACCTTCAAAAGTCCTGGCATATGTATATCTACATCCTTAATATCTTAATGAGGTAAAAATAAAATAAATTTGCACAAACCATTCAGTTTCTCAGCCATTGGATCAGCTACATTGATGACTATAACCTTCCAGTCAGTTTCACCTAAAAATTGAAAATTTATATTTCCATAATTCCAGATTTTATAGAAGGCACTAATGGACATCAAGAAAAGTGATAGGGCGGCAAAAAATTTTGAAATATGTGTACAAACAATGGCTTAGTGCGATGGTATCGCTGCTTTTATACAAAACCACATCAGACATCATGTATACTAACACATTTTAGCAATGACTCAACCAATTTCACACCCCAAGGTCGAAATAACAGAAGGCCTACAACTGTCGGCTTTTTGAAGTAATAGCTGCAAAACAGAATCAAGTGACTAAAAACATCTTACTGGACTTTGAGTACAGTGAATATGTGATGAGTCAGGTGATGCTGAAATGTTGTCCCAGCAGTAAGAAATACAGAATAATTAACGTTTGTCTCAGGACAAAAATTTACAGACTGAATCAACTGTTGTAAACTACATCTTTTAGGATGTTTGAAATAAAGCTGTTGGATTACTAGAAACTAGTTATCAATATCAGTGAGTTACGTTTCAAATTAATTTGTAAGGAAAACAACTAGAATTCGTAGAAAAGTGCTAATTCACTCTTAAAGTTAGTGTTGCAATTTAATTTTAGTATAATCATTTACTTTGAAGTTCTAAAAATGGCTAAATAATCGTTATTCCAGGTAAGTGTTAGTACTTGAATTCTCGTCTACTTCAGAAGCGTATTATGCACCGGTATTACTTTTCTTTTGGTGAGAACTACTATTAAATACAACTCATTATTTGCTAATTACACAGTTCAAGGTAGAGTTTCACTATGATTTTATACCGTGTGGTTATTTTGAGGTCAGAAATTCGATCAAAATGGCTCCGGCGACCAGTAAAAGATGTATGTGTCGTCAGAAATCTATGCCAATTAGCTATACTGTTTCGATATTATTCGCCTTTCTCAAATGCACTACTTTAGATATATAGCTGATGTGACAAATCGGTGTTACCTGTTCGTATCTTTATTCTGCTAGTACATACCAATGATCCAAGTGAGTGGTTTCCTAGTAACTACACATCATAAGAATACACCAAGTAGCATACAGATTTTATAAACCGTTATTGGTAGCTCCATTAGAAGAAGTAGATGAAAAACAACAGTTGAGGAGCCGAAAAAGGAAGAAAATGCAGAAGACGATTACTGACTTCTATGAAATCTATTTCATCATGTTGAAATAAAGACTATCGATCCCGTAGGGTTAAGGTGATTCGTATCAATGGGCTTTTACGAGTGAAATAATAACAAGATGACGAGTTAACTGAAAACTAACCTTCATCAATCATGGCCAATATACCCAATACTTTGACAGGTATCACTGACCCACAAGGCCAAATCTTAGAACCGATTTCGCAAACATCAACAGGATCATTATCTCCCTTAGCTTGGGTGTTGTCATCCACATGACTTGGATCTTCCCAGGTTTGAGGTAGGGCACCATAATTCCAAATGTAACCTTTGTGTGGGAATACATTATCTACATAGCGTAATTGGTTATTCTTGACATCTTGTTTGATAGGATTCATGAACTCTTCTTTGCAGATTTCCATTTTAGCATTTGTCCAACGGGGGATTTCAACAACCATATTGTAGCAGTTATTAGATACGTTTGACAACAGAGGGACGTCATGGAAATATGATATCGGAGAACCTTCATGAGCTTTAAAAAAAGAAAACCCATTTATCAAATGATACGGAGATCATAATTAAATGGCTAAGGTACATTGCAGTTAATCACGACACTGCATTACATAACATTAGCTAACTAAAAGGCTGCATGACAAGATTAGAAACTGTGGCAATCTGCAAACAATATCTCTGATGCCAGACCGGTGTGTTGCTTTCTAGTAGAAACAACTGCACAGCATGCATGAATGTAAAGATCTAGCGACACCCACCCAGCGAAAGCCTCACGTCCACTGCAGAGACTTCAAGTGACCATGTTATTATCCGACACTAAATCATTTTCTGCAGTGCATCTGACGTGGAGCACGACGTTTTACTCACTTTTCCTGAGTTGTGAAGTCAGTGCCAGTTGGGAATTGGAATTCCAATTTCGTTAACGCACCTGGGTAAAGTGGACAAAACGTGGGATAAGTGGGTAATTTTGATAGGCAAACAGGTGGGCAAAAGATGGTGTATATGCAACCAAATTTACCCACTTTTTTCCCGTTTTCCCACTTTAAACGAACAGTTTACCTACTTTATCCCCGTTTGCCAACACTTTCAACGAACAGTTCAGAAAATAGCCCACTTTTTCCACTCTAGCCACGTTTCAGATTCAGATTCGGTTGATAAGGATAGAAGGCTCTTGTGGCCTGTGTTAATCCTTGCAAAATATATCTCTGCAGAGATCTAACTTCTCTTTGAAAGCGTTCACCGATGGAGCTGTTACTACTGAATCAGGTAAGGAGTTCCAGTCGTTGACCACTCTGTGAGAGAATCTAAATTCTGCACGTATTTTAATCGTCCTCGGTTTGAGCACCTTTTTGCGGTGACCCCATGAATGTATCCTAGAAGCACAGAAAAGTTTAGAAAGGTCAGTTCCTAAATCACCCTTAAGCATACGGTATGCTAAAATTAAGTCGCCTCTCTTCCTTCGGTATGATAACGGAAAGAGGTTTAAATGCTCCATCCTCTTATCATAAGGAAGGTGTGAGACACCACTAACTAATTTCGTTCGTACTCTCTGTACTCTTTCCAGGATATATGCCTCCTTTTTGAAGCATGGACCCGCCGCTTGTACGCAGTATTCTAGATGAGGCCTGACATATGTTGCGTAGAGTATTTAGCACATGCCCTCATCTAGTCGTTTGAAAGCCCTACGGAGTGCCCATAGCATTCGAAAAGCCTTAGCTGCAGCTGCATTGCAGTTGTTTTTAAATCATTGCTGACAACGATTCCTAGGTCCTTCTGTTCCTTAACATCAGGTAGTTGTAATCCCTAAACCACTCACAAAGGCATTGGTCTAGTCCGAAACCTTTAAGTTTACTAAGGAGACCTAAGTGGGATACTTTGTCGAATGCCTTGCTAAGATCAATAAAAACCACGTCTAACAGAAGGTTTTTATCTCTGGCCTTGACCCAATCTTCCCTAGCTAACAGTAAGTTTGTCAAGCAGGATCGTCCTGGTCGGAATCCATGCTGTTCAACTGCCAGTAAGCCATGTGTTTCAACATAAGCTAATAGCTGATCCCTTATAATAGTTTCCGTTACCTTTGCTATAATGCATGTCAGACTTACCGGCCTGCAGTTAGATACCAATTGCCTGTCCCCCTCTTTGAATATAGGGCTTATAATGGCATCCTTCCAGTCCCTGGGCAGCTTAGCCTGGGACAGTGACATTTGGAAAATCTCCGCAAGCGGGATATATATTATATCCGCCAAGGAAATTAACAGTTTAGGGTGAAGTCCATCAGGCCCAGGTGATTTACCTGGCTTCAGTTTAGACAGTAGTTTGAGGACTTTTGTGTGCTCTACCACAATTGAGGGCATCTGAGTGGCGATGGCAGTGACCTCGCCATATCCCTGGGTGGTACTATCAGACGAGAAGACGTCACAGAAGTATTCAGAGAGGTTTTCAGCCTTTCCTTCGTCTGACTTAGCCGTTTCTCCACCAATGCTAATGAGTGACGGTATACCATTGCTAGTTTTAGTCTTACGTTTAATATACGAGAAGAGCCTTTTTGGGTAATGGACACTATCTAGTACAAGTCGTCTCTCATATTCTATACGACTCTTGTTAATCGCATACTTACAGAGATTTCGAATTTTGCGGTAGTCTTTCTGGATACTTTCCCTTCCTGTCATAATAAATTGGTCCCATAAGTTCTTTCGCCGCCTTAATAGCCTCCTTATTTCACTAGTAATCCAAGGTGGCTTGTGCGATAGCTTTCGAGGAGTGTACCAAGGTATAAAAGGTGAAGTGACACAATCTAGTGTATTTCTAAATCCTACCCAAGCTTCCTCGACAGTCCGACTTGTATCTACTGACCAATCAACTGCAGTTGCTGCGTTCCGGATTCCTTGTATATCCGCTTTCCAAATGTTTGGACGAGCAGATTTTGACCTGTGTATGAGAGAATGAATCTTAAACGTAAAAGCAATGACTATGTGGTCACTGCTGCCAAGCGGCGGAAGGCACCTAATGTCACCAACGTCCTCCTTCTGGTGTGTTAATACCAAGTCTAGAGTAGATGGATCATGTTCCGCGTGATACCGTGTTGGTGCATGCATATGTTGCACGAGTGCACATTCAAGCACTGTCAATGTGAACTCCCTATTGAGACAGGTATACAAACTAGTGGAGTTTAATTCCCCCCAGTTAATGTGGGGAGCATTAAATTCGCCAACAACCAGACACCTATTTCTACTACCCCACGCCCTCAAGTGATTTAGAACGAAGTCATCAGCTTGGCTAGCAGGACTTCTGTAAATAACTCCAATCGTTGAAGTGCCTTTGCTCAGATTAATAACGCAACTTGCAGCCTCACTGGTGCCGCTGTCATGAGCTTCTGATAACGTTGACCTAATCCCTATGTCATCGCGGATGTATAGAGCAACCCCGCCAACTTTCCGACTACTTACTCTATCTGCTCGAATGCAGATGTACCCAGGTATGAGTGGAGTTAAGTCTACACCCACTAAGAACCATGTCTCAGTGATAGTAATCACATCAGGTTGTAGTCTTTCAGATAATTCTCCTAATTCGGCGAGCTTATTCCTAAAACTACACGCGTTCGTATAACACACCGAGACACCTACGTGTTCATCCGGCTTACGAAGAGAGGTCTCGGTAACATCGGTTTCCGAGACCTCACCACCCGAAAACCCAATATCTTGAGGTCTTTTTCACCTTTCACGTTACAAACGAAAACAGCCCACCTTTTCCCACTTTGCCCAAATTTGAACGGAAAACTGCCCACGGTTTTACCCACATATTCCAGGTCTAAAAGAAAAGTAACCGACTGGGAAAGCCCCGTCTTGATGTCAATTTGGGTCACTAGAATGCTGCTTTTGAGCATTATTACACAGAAAAGTTTATTCAGAAGTACAAGTAGCATAATTAATTACATTCACACAACTTACCTAAGAACATTCGGTAAGACGTTGTATTGGACGTCCCACGTTCAATCTGCATACTGGAATGCATGACAACGCTGTAGAACGGAAACTTCACGCTGCGAAATAGACTTCTGAACATCCCGCCATTTTCAACGACCTAGAATATCATGTATTCAAAGTCCTCACATTCAGCTTAATTAACCATTTATAGCACAAAATTAAGAGCTTTTCCAAAATATCAAAAAACAGCTTCGGCTCCGTAATCATGGAATGAGTGCAGATGAAGGTAATCAACTACAAATATTCATTGTGAGCAAAACAATCTGAACAGCTCCTCGGGTTTACTTATAGATCACAATTTCTCGCCCAATAATTCCTTAATATGACTATCAAATTTTACCTCATGAATAGAGCCACCCTGTGCTATTCTCATTAAGTCATACAGCCGACTGATGATTTTATAGAAGGTATTGGGTACAGTGCTGACCTTAGTCATAGTCCCCTGAAATGTAGACTTCGCACCCACTTCAAGTTTGAGAACACTGTTCATCTTGGCTGTAAGTGGCAACTTCGGATCACTCTGGGGGCAGTTAATCATTTTAGCAAGCCACAAAAAAGAGAATTAAATACGCGAACTCACAAATATCCCCCTATAGTTATCATCTCTTGAAGATACCCCTAGTATCTCTAGATAATCTCCATTCTCAATCGGAAATCCCAGAGTGTAGTCATCGTTTACTGAAAGGTGAGTCTGCCATCGAGATCTGTTGCTGATACTAATAATGTTTAAGATTTCCGAACACAAGTTGACGAGTTCCATTGACGCATCTTCAAATAAATAATTAATTCAAGAACTCACCCAGTCCTTTCTTAATGTTTAGGGAATTAGTGGCAGATTCGGTAGGCGGAAGTCTGAAGCAAGTATGCAAGTATACAAAAAAATCTTCGCAAAATGTGTAGGAAGCAGAAAACGGTACTTACCTTCGGTCTACTGCCATCCATCCCAGTAAAGATGAGCTCTAAACGCTTTGAAATACTGTTGTATGCACATAAACCACTTCGCACAATTTAAATGTTCCGGATAGCGACTGTACTGTCCTCTGCCACCAGATGAACAATGAGAAATCTGACCACTGCTAAATTCTGCAAAATGGAATTTAACGAAACAGACAGATGGCAGTGTTACTTTAATATATGCCAGTTTGTTGGGCGAAAATTTGCAGCATGGATATATCCAGCCCTCTAAACCTCGAAATAAACTGTAGTATGACCAAGAGCATTAACTAGTCGGAGGCAGACAATCAGGCTTGACAAAACAGAATTTACGAAGAAATGTAGACGAATTACACGTCACTTGTCACCTCTTCACTAGATGCTCATTTAAGGTGTCCGAAAATCCCAGTTACAAAAAGGCAGCACCACGTGGAGTATCTGCATTTAAAGTATTCACATGGTTTGTATGAATATCTTCTCTTGCAACCTGCTCCATAATGTTGAATAACCGCGTCTCACATATTATCTCAGTTGTTTTCCTGGTGATAAAAATGGACAAAAAGTCTACTTCAAAAACCCCACTCACCTGCATGCAAAACAGATCCTGTAAAAAGGGCCTTTAGACGTGAGGAGCGCCATTTATATACCTCTAGCTAAAGAACCATATCATTAATATTTAAAGTTATAACAGATGATAAACAGTGCTGGTACGGTGGTTAGGACTCTTGCCAACCATGCACATGGTCCGGGGTTCAATCGCCGTCCGAAGCACACCTGATATAGATGATCGGCCTGCGAAATTTGGGCTATCGATATCATTTACTGAAAACTCCACCCCTGTACCAAAAGCACTGTCTGTAATCAGGCTACGATCAAAAAAATCGTGACCTACTGTCTTCCACCGTTTGAAAATGTTCCAAAACTGCTGCCAATAATTTTATAATGAAAACAGGAGAAAAAGATAGCGAAGTAACACGGCACACTTTGTAAAAAATATTACTACTTCAGCTGATGCAGGACAGTTTAATGAAATACTTGCAGACATTGCACATAGAATAATTGCCTCGAAACAAAGCAAAATAAAAATTCTGCACTGTTTATAATGAACTTTTAGGATAAAGGTTTTGTTATTACTGATTCCGAAAGACAACACCGTCATAAACTGTGACTGAGCTGTTCTTCTTTTCGTTGAATATAAAAGAAAAAATCGTAAATTAACTTGGTTTGTTAACAAAATGAAACTTTAGTCATTATGCTTTCTTGTGAAGGTTTATTTTTCACTCTCAAACATTTTCTTCGTTTGATTATAGCAATAACCACTTTTATTGAAGCGAAATGTTTGATACGTTGATTATTTAGCAAGCGGACAAGTCTTTGTTTCAAGGATATTCGGAGGCGCGTAAAGCATTACTACCACAAAATATATCTAATCTGCATCGAGTAACAACAAGACACTACTAATTCCATTCAAACAATAGGGCTGCTTGGCCTTCTGAAGCTGAATATCCGCAAAATTGGAGGTCTGCAGTATAACTGCTTGGTTTATTTCTTAGACAGAGCAATTTCTCATAGTCTTAAACATTCCTACTTTCAATATAACTCAATTTACAGGTGTCTGAACTTTCGGCCTGGCGGTATCATTGAAGTCTGCAGGTCCACGAGTCACTGAATGCAACAGTGGTATCGTCAAATTTTGTTCTGAACTAGAAGTTTAACAACATGCGCTACCTCCATCAATATCATATTCAACTTCTGAATCGCCGTCAAAAGGACGTTACAGAATAATATATTTGAAATGTAAATACTGTATGAAATTCAAAATCAATTCCAAAATTTTATGTCTGCAGTGCTGTGAATTGTGGAAATATCACCATTAAAGAATATATTTATTGGTCATTTGAAGTTAGAACACTTCGAGGTATTTGTATGAAAATAAAAATAAGGTCTACTCGTAAGAACTCGAATTATTAACCTTCTGAAACGTGCGGTACAATATCTTATAAGCAGCCTATTTTTCCACCTTCCTGATTTTAAGTTACATCACTAAACTCACCTCATTTCTTCTCAAAGTGTCAACTGCATACTGATCACAAGTTTCTCTGTGACACTTTACCAGGACTCAAATCGTTACCACTCCTCTCAGTAACCATATCAGGAAAATTTCCTGAAGCCGGGAGACAACTTTCCGAAACTTAGAATACTATTTTACGTATATAGTGAGCAGATCGGCTTCAAGGCGAGCGATATGACTTCGGTTTTTTTTTCTGAACCTTTAAATGAGTTTCTACATCTGTACTTTGACTAGCAATACCTTGTGAAGTTGTGAAATCAGAACTGGACTTTGAAACTGCAAACTTCTGCACAGGGCAAGTTATCGTCTTTAGCACACCACTAAACGACGCCTTCCAGCTACAAAAAAGACTTCTTCACTGCGTCAACATCTCCAACATGCCTTGCAGAGCAGTCAAACCATATTCTCAGTGTAGTGGACATTTTTGGACTGTGAACTAGCTGTTGAGGTAGATACCACCTTCCTTTTTCGCCTTGATTTATCATTTTGTCTGCGTTAACTTTTGTTACATGTTTACCGACGACGTTTTCGTACTTAATCCACGGATATGAATCTAGGACAAAC
Source organism: Trichobilharzia szidati (assembly GCA_944472155.2). Classification (NCBI taxonomy): domain Eukaryota; kingdom Metazoa; phylum Platyhelminthes; class Trematoda; order Strigeidida; family Schistosomatidae; genus Trichobilharzia; species Trichobilharzia szidati. The sequence continues at coordinate 65,357,471 of OX235279.1, forward strand.
TTCTTTCTCAGACGCATTGGTCACTTAAAAGGATTACTGAGGTTATAAATCAATCAGTCATCCCTACGTTTCCACGGTGGACGTATAGTGAATGCTCATTCATGAACACACATGACCTTCCGACGAACTTAACGGTGTCATTGTCTACAACAGTATGTGATGTATCTGGACTACCATCATCAAAAAACATATCACGAATCGAAATATCTACGTCCGCACCGTCAATTTTGACAAGGCGTGGTACATGTGATGTCAATATGAGTCATCTACTAACTGCCGACCATCACTTTGCATATTAAACACGCTCTTAGAAATCATGTATGCCTTCGAAGTCACTGGCGTAACCGCGATAAGAGTGCTGATGATTTCCAGGTAAATGCATTCAGAAGAACAGCAAGAGAAAGTCCCAGTGGTTTCTTGCAGAACAGGGAGAACGTCGAACGAGTTAATCCAGAAGAAAGTAGACCAGGAAATAAAAACAGTTCCAGTGAGACAGGAACTCAGATACCGACAGCACTAGATGAGCAGATAAGAAACAGTCAATAACAGCACCGGAAAAAACTACCGTAGCCAAAAAACAACTCTCCGGAACTCAGAATACTATTTCACATGTATAATAGGTAAATCGAATTCAACGTGAGCAGTGTTAAAAGACGATAGTATGTCGAACCCGTCCTCTTGAGACACTCAGGATCCCCCACCTGCATTGCACATATCGCCATGCACTCGTAAACTGAACGATCAACCGTCCTCAACATCTTCAATTTCTGAGAAGCTTAGCGAAAAAGATGAAGGCTTTATACACCGAAGACTCAGTCTACCGGTCAGTCTATCATCTAATTTTCATTTGATATCAGGAGAATCACAGCTGCAGCCCTTACCATCGATCAAAGGTCTTTTACTGTTTTCCTTAAAAACGTTCATTCTGTCTGTGGTGAAATTCCTTGAATTCACTCCTTCCCTTCCCTTAGCATTGTTGGTTACCGAGACCTGTTTGCCTTCTGACTTCAACGACAGACTGTTAAAATCTCCAGGATACAACCACTGTAGACTTCTCAGAGAGAAGTTTGTCGTGGTGGTTTTCTTACTTTTGTTATCAACGAATTCCACGCTTTAGAAGTTGGTGATTTAGGTTGCCCACTGACATATGCAGTATAGGTTACACTGAACTCTAACTTAAATACAAATCGCTGTGCCACCAAATGCTGCGAGGAACAAGATAAGAAGACACCGTAAAACTTATAATAAATCCACGAACTTCTCGTCACTCAATAATATCCTAGAGGTACCTGATAAAATCAGATCAGATAATGCCAATAAAACGTACAAGGAAGAACTTGTTGCCCTTTAAAACTGCTGCGAAATTCGCTATCTTTTTAAACTCCCCTAAAATGACTGCGACAGAAACAAGGTAGAATAATTAACATTTATATCAATATTCTTACTGTTAGGGATGATGCAGGCATAGCTGAGCTCTTTAGCAAGCTCTTTTCTGATTCTTACACGCACAATACTTCTGTACGCACCAACTTTGACTCTGCAACAGGCGAAACGCTGTCAAATATATGCTTGACTGTTGATGTTATAAAAGTGCAATCAGTTCATTGAAATCCTCCAATACTCCTGGACCTGACTCAACTCCCTCATCTTTTTCAATTGAATGATGGCTACGATATTCCTTTCGTTTTGGTGAAATGTTTTCAGTGTTACTTATGAGCGGCGTTCATCCATTTAAATAGAACCAGGAATATATTATCCCTGGATTCATATCCAGCTCAAAATATGATGTAAAGAATTACAGGCGGATCAGTATAACATCTGTTTTGTCAAGGATACTTGAGAAGATAATCAGTACCGAAATCACTGACTTCTTACTGACACCTTCTGAGCACGGTCTAGATAATCTATGACTTGCCACTTGGAACTATTTGACTTTATTACTGGACTTACATATGAAACATTTGTTGTACTTATTATGTATATTGATAAAGTATGTCATAGTTCACTCCTGTAGAAACTAGAGGCTTATAGTATATCTGGTGGTGAAGTTCACTTATATGCGGTCGGTCTCAGTCTGTTGAGATTAAGAACACTTTTTCTAGTACCGCAATAATATCAAAGTAGTGTACTACGTCCTCACTTCTTTGCTATATACCTAAATGATCTCTGTGATGTTATAAAGCATGGCAGACCCTTCCTCTATGCCTTTGACTTGAAGGCGGTTTACCACATTACCACTCGAGAAGTGACAAATCTGTTCCATAAAATTTAATCGACTAGTGATAATATTGAGACTTGGTGTAAGTCGTGGATGATGCAGATCAACGTGGAGAAGTGTGGTCTGTTAAACTCAGCTGGCCTTCGTATGGTACCACCCATAACTATACACGAGAAGCCAATCACCATTTTTCCTTCGATGCTTAACCTTGCGCTCATTACTGTGCTGATTTTAAATTCTCTCAATGTGACCAACCAAGTTTCTTAAGCCAGAAGATTACTTGGGTTTATATTTCATTACTCTCAAACCCAAGAATCTAAAATGCTGTTGTATAGAGCGCATATACAGCCCCTCATTGAGTACTGTTTATTTATCACAAACAACACCTCTGTTAAGGACAAACCTAAGATCGGAGGTGTCCAAAGGAGATTAGCAAGTAGAATTTCAGTAACAAGTCTAAAAGTTACCTACAACTATCCTTGCACAACTCTTGGTCCAGGTGTCACCGACTTAACCTCACTATATGGCAAGTCAATCACTATTTTTTCTTCGGTACTTGACCTCGGACTCCGTTACTGCTGATCTTGAATTCTTTCTCTGCAATACCAATCAAGTTTCTAAAGCCAGAAGATTACTTGTGTTTGTATTTCATTACTTTTCAACCCAAGAATCTAGAATGCTTTTGTATAAAAGCGTACAGAGCCTCTCCTTGAGTACCGTCCATCCATACTAGTTAGCACCTCTGTTAAGGAGAAGCTAAAGATTGAAACCGTTCAACGGAGGTTTACAAGTGAAATTCTTACAACCAGTCTAAATTAAACTCTTACAACTATCGTTGCATAATTCTTCAGTTAGAGCCCTTTGGTTAAAGCGTCAACGATCTTATCTAATTCTCCTATTTAAAATTCTCACAGCAATAGTATATTTTCCTGCCCACGGCCGTTACTTCCTTAGTATATGATACGACGTACTATGGGTATATCAGAGATTCAAAATTAGATTTAAACCAATGTCTTGTAATTTATTCGATTGGAGGTAAACAATTTAAACGTTTTATATACTTTCCGGAGTTTTTTCCATTTTTTCCATTTGTATGTCACAGAACTGTTTAATCTAAAATTGCACTTGTCAGAAATGATCATATCTGTTTTAAGAATGTGTTAATCACCTTAATGCCTAATTTATTTGCATAGTATTATTGAACAACCAAGTGTAAACTTGTATAGGAAGTTAATTGTCCAACAGCTTGACCATGTGACTTACAGTTGGCTACTATCAATACACTAAAACACTCTAAGAATAGCGTCAGTACAATAAACATTAATACTTCTGATCCTGATGCTCCAGCCTTTCGTAAACGAGCGAACGTCTAACCCACAGCAGGGACTGTTGCGTCAAAAGAACAGGTTTGAATGAACAGGTTCATTGCGCATTCACTAAGTTTTGAGTGTCACTGACAGCTCTTATTCTTTAAAAGATGTATTCTTCTATTACTTCTACTTTTTCGTGAAATTTTCACTTTGCTTATTCATATCTTTGCCCATCATTGCTTAATTATCTGGTAATAACTCATCTGCTATAACCAAATCCTGATCAGCTGTCAAGTTGCAGATTATTTTCGTTGCTGTTTAAATCGATAACTGATATAAATACGGTTTTCTTAGGCATTAATAACACCGGGCTTCCTGGATTTCTTCAGACAGCCGTCTTGGAAGCGTAACCATAATAAAACAGTCCTAGCCTTCTGGTTTTATTTCACAAAATACTTTCAATCGAATCCTCATATACTTTTACGAAAAAAGTGCCTTTTGCACGTAGATACTGTTATTATTTACCTTCGGACGATATTAGTTGCTTGCATCTATACTCAAAACCCTAAAGAAGTCAATCGGGCTCTCTCCTAGGCCACTTTCATTGGGTCTTAAATGAACTAATAGCAAAAATGTTATCAGAAATCTATTTGATTAAAAAGTCAGTTTTTATGTTCTGGTTGTTGAGTCTAACAGAGGTCTAGCATTGTATCTGTCTTTGAAGCAGTTTGATGGAAAAAGTATGTTTGGAAAAAAAGAGTTCAACTGGAGACAGTTACTCCTCAATTTCTGTCATTCCGACCTCGATGCAGTCAAGCTGGTATAAACTCAACTTCAAATTTTAATATGCATATGACTAACAGATGTTCAAAACGTCACTGTAGTGGATATCTGTTCATGGTTACTTCATCCTTATTAGTTCAAGAAACGATATGAAACCTACATTACTGATATGCTTTAGCGTTTCATATCACTCCAAAATCTTTGTATTTATATACCTTTTAATGATTCTGAATGCTTGTTAACCATTAAGATATAACGACATAGAAGCGGCTCGGCTCATTCGCAGGAAATAGACCTGTTTACATTCTATGTATCAAACAACCACGTAAATTTACATGAAAAGCATGGTATTTTGGCAAGTGTGATATGAATAGCTATCTCAAAATACCGACAGGTTAGTACTGTTTCGGTAGTTTAAATAGGCGAATGGTAACGGAAGCCACCAGAAAGGTCCAGGCACATGTAAAACTGTGAGGCCGCTATCTAGGTCGTTGGCAAGATCATCAATCCTTTTTTATTTTTCTGTGATCCCCAACTGTTTGCATGCTTCAAGACTGAAGGCTTCAAACAATTTCCCACAAGAACATAAACAGATTGAGAGCAGAAAATTTAGCCAGAATAAATGAATCGTTTAATATTTTTTCATGGATTTCATGGATTCTTGTTGACTGATTGCATCCTAAATAACAGCAATGCATAAATTATGAAAAAAAGTTGTGGACACTTGTGGATTTGCCAGGAATCAAGAATTTGAATAACAGATAACACGAATTATGCCAAAACTGAAAATGAAACGGAACCGGTAAGTGTTTTGTTAAGCCTAACTTTCTGTAGGCCAATAAACGAATACTTGAAAAAAGTTAAAAATACGAATAATAGTGGCTTTTTCCCGGTTAGTCAGTACAAAAGGTTACGTTAGAATAAAACAGACGTCATTCACCTCAAGAAAATGAGACCTGAAACAAATAGTGACCTACATGAGGCTGAGTGCAAGTGGTCAAGCTGTATAACTATGTTCCGCAAACATGATTACCGAAACAATGCAAAGTTGGCTCCTCTGGCGCAAGTGGATTTGATTTTCAAGCACTTTACAGGGAAAACGTCACAGAAAGTGGATGAACTAAGTTCCACTTTCCTTGTGTCGAATTTGATTGCATTAACGATATCTACCACACCGTCATTACCAGCAAAGTGCATGCGATCATACTGTTTTGTATTCGTGAACACCTTAACATCAGGTTTTGTGGGATCAGTTCAGAAAGATAATAATAATATATATTTTTCACGTAAATTAGGCATTTACATGATTAACACACCGTTTGTACAGGCATGATCATATTTGACAAGTGCAATTTGAAATGGAACACTGTTTTATGACATTAAAAATTGGAAAGATGGAGAAAGTACCTCTAGAAACTTCATTAGAATAGATAACAATATATTGGTTCAAGTTTAAATTATAATCTATAGTATACTTATAGTCAGCAAAATTCATGCGGGAATTACGAAATGTTGCGTTAATGGAAGGTAAGAAGAGAGGTGGTACAGAGGTGCTGGAGTAAGACACACAGGATGCAGAGCTTACGATCATTATCATTTGATCAATTATTAAGGGTTCGAAAATTTATACATCTCCAAAGTAGAGGGTAAGTACAGCATTATTTTGGTATTAACAGATACAACGGACCAACTTTGCCATGATAAACAGATTTCAGAATGGAATTTGTTCCGTTGTTCATCATTTGTGCTAACAAGGTTCTGAATAACGCTCAAGTAATACAAACGTAGAAAGCAGTGTCACTGTACATTTGCAATGCTCCAATGCAATACCTTCGAGAAGAGAAGAAAGAATAAAACAGAAAGAGAGGTGCAGAGGCAGCCAGCAACTAATAATAATTTAAGCAGACAATATGCGATAACCGCAGGGTTTATTTCCTTTTTCTGTAACTAATAATTTAGAGTCATTGAGTTTTACAGTGTTCCATACTAACAGTTACTTCAAGTTTGTGGTAGTAAACAACAGCAACAAAAAATATAGAATTATAAATTTTAAAAATATATATATAAGAGCAAAACGAATAATGATTTTCACACTTATATAGGGTAATGGGAATAGAAATTGGAGTAATTAAATCCAAACGCCAAATTACACAAAATATGTAGAAGGAGAAAAAGAATGATAATGCTTATTTATGCTGTTGTTCTGATTTATACAGTTAGATGTCCTCATGAAGTAGAGAAGTCGTACCATGAGCTTGTTTTCAAAGAGTTTATACACAAGCTTTGGCATAGAGGCAGCTTTTATTTTATTTATTTTTTGAAGTTATTCAAACTCGGGAGCCTTAGCAATAGAGCGCATTCCCACAGGTAAGGGTGGTTCTCATAAGTCTGAACGACAGCCTGATGATCATTTCATTACGGAACTGACTGTTTACTTACAGTACATTTGTTGGGCTTGTTGTGCCTACCAGTATCGTATTTCTATTAATCACATATAATGAAGGCAGAATTTATATGCATATGAGTACTGATTACTTGTCTAAAAGTTACATTTCTATCATTATTCACCAGTCAAGACACACTCTCCTTCCTTGTACTTACCTGAAATGCTTAAGTTGATTTCCGTGACACACATTTGGATTCTGACACCCAATTCTTTTTGATGTCTTTTCAATGTTATCTGCATGTCAGATCTAAAATAAAATCCATCCCGTAAACATTTACACCAGAAGTGTTTCCTCCTCTTCATGCAATGTCAGAGAGATTCATGGATACAACTGGTCTTCATAAACTTGACCTTCATCATTGATGAAATCAAGGGGCACAAATATCTGGTAGTTATGGTTTGTATTAACCAGAATAAGGTGACTGATATGGACTATGTTTGCACTTTGCCGCTAATTTCCCATTGTTATAGCCAACTAAGTGCGTTTTTGACGGACAGCATGTTATATATTCTAAATATATTATCCGGGCATTGTAAGAAGCAGACTGCTCTAGAGGCAAAGCATCGGCATTAGGATAAGTAGCCACAAAGCAATTATGAACTTTACTGCCAGCGCCGACCAGAATTCAAACTGGCACTTAGCCTTTCAAGCAAATTAAGTAACTAACTTCTTAGTGAGACACTGCTAGATAAACCAGTGTAAATTGAAATCGCCTTGGAAGTTTTCTGCAGATAATTTCCCACACCGCCATTTGACTATACTCCTAGTGAGTGGTAGGGCAAACATTGATACGAAGTTTATGTCTGAGCGAGAAGCGTAGCTAGGTCTACTAGTATATATATGCGATTTAATAACACAGTCACTTTCAATACATCCTATGCATTAGTAACTCAGGATACACCAAAGGAACACTCATCAATGAACTCCCAAATATTGAATTCAGTTATAGAACACAACACTCACAGTGTGAACAGTATCTCATCACCAAACGTTTTCTACCAGTGGACCTTCTGCACTGAGAAACGTACATTCTCGAGGCCTGAGCTATTCTGAACAAGTTCATGGTTCTGCGGCTCGTGTGTACTACATAATCTTAGGTTTAGTGAATAAATGTCATGAAATCCTTGCGAAAATGTTCGGCGCATATTCACATGACATCCACCGCACTTGAAAGAAATCCTTACTAATGATAATTCGATAAAATATAGTATTGGGCTCTCTATACGAAGACTGTTAAGCCCAAATTTACATTCATTATCTTTCATTTATACGGTGGCTTCAGATGTAATTATCCGGCCGTCTTCAACAAGACTGTCATACATACTGTGAGTTATCACAAACAACACTTTTACTGCCAGATATCTAATGAAACTGCGTTTATGGTCTTTTATCCTATAATATGGAACGAACTTATATTCGCGATGGGAATTTGCACACTTTTCATTCAGTTAAAACGACTTCTGAATATGTTTCTATTATCTAAGGGCATACGTCACATACTAATCTAGGCCCTGCAAAAATGGGATTGCTAGTACACAATCGTCTCCTAATAAAAGCATTAACCTCCATATATAGACTTACATTCATGTCTTTTTCAGTGTCTGCGTTAACCGCATATTCCGTAATATGATTTCGATCACACCTTCATCACACCTTCGAAAACCTTCGTATATTCTAACATCTTGATCTTAAATTATATTATGTCTCAATACTCTCACTTGCCTGATTTTTGTGTGCTGAGGAACACTCATTTAGACGGAAAGGGTGAAAAAATAATATCAAAATTCGACTTTATAACAATATGCATATTTGTCACAAGTGTGACACTTCTCAACGACAGCAGGTTTCTGTTTAATAGTTCTCGAAATTCCGAATACGGCATTACGGTTATTAACCGATCAAAATCAACAGCTACAGAAGTCTTCATAAAGAATCTTAACTAGTTTCTGCATGTGCGCGTAAATTACTTATCCATTAGATGAATTCCCTTCTTCCGCTCCTCTCGAAAAACATAGATAGGATTCGCTTTGGTTCATCTTAGTGAACCCAGAAATTACGATAAATAACTGAAACAATGGTAGAGACAACACAGATAGTCTCATATGATATCCTGTATGTTTACGACTATTGGCCATACAGACTACTACTATTTAAGATCTCCAAGAGCCCTGTGACAGATCTCACATCAGAAGTTTTGATGTCTATCAGATTTTAACAGCTAAGTTGGGGGCCAAAATATCACCAGTTACTAAATGTTGACTTAAAAATTTGAAGGTATCTGCGACTTTCGTAATATATTTCGGATATTCATTCTACATCAAATCAACTCTTACTGAAAAAATCGTGGGTAGATAACTGCAAAGTAACGGAAATCATTTTGAACATCCACATCATGTCGACCTTGTAAGAATGTCCAGTTATTCATCAGTCTGTAATAGCTCGTATCACATTATTTCATTACTGTGTATCTACAACTATGCAGATTCCACTGTTAAATCATATCACATTTTACCAAACCATTAAAGAAGGACGCTGATCCATCTGAATGTTTTCGATCTATATCTCTGTTGATAAGCAGCATTGTGTGCGTCGGTAGCACAGCGGTTGACACTCTCGCCGACCATACATATGGTCCGGGGTTCGATCCCCTGCCGATCCACACCTGATATCTATGGTCGACCTGCAAAATTTGGGCTACCCATATCTAATGCTGAAAATTCCACACTTGTACCAAAAATACTGTGTGGTTTCAAGCTATAATAAAAAAAATTGTTACGATAATAATGTCCTAATAATATCCCTTAAAAGCCACTAAAATTTTCAAAACTCAGCTACCACACTGACTTCTTTGAGAAGACAGAAGTTAGTTGCAGTGAGGATAAAAGAAAGGTCATACTTTTAAAACGACTGAATAAGGTAAATTATTTATCTACAGACAGCGACTAGAAAACATTACAACATATGAGAATGACAAAAAGGAGCATAACATTCAATGAAGACAAACCTGTTTTCAAATGTCAGCTAATAAATACACGGGGCATGAGTACATATTATATATAACTTTTATCCAGTTAAAGAATCAGATATGTAGCTTTTCCCAGTGTTTGCATGCTTAATCCACCTACATTTTGCGACAATAAAAGTAAGTTGTGTTTGATATACACATTGCCAGACCACCCGAAACAACATTAGTTTATTCGAGGTAGAGAATACTGTTGCACACGCAATTTATTTATTTAAAGAGGCATGCATTAATAAATGCTGATTGACAAATGAATTTTTGTTTCTCCATATAAACTACAACATGTGTTATCGCGCTGTTTAACTTTATATATGTAAGCAGCTACTATAAAACTTAATTTGAAAGGAGTCGATAACTGAGATTCGCCTGGTTTTTCAGTTTTTATTGTACTTATGCTTCAACGGCAAAGCGATAATGGCATAGTGATTTCATAAGAAGCCTAGAATTATCGATATATCGACATTTGGAATCTTCGGTCGAAGATTCTGATATTGTTGTTGGTAAAAATTGAAGAAGTTGACAATACGGCAGCCTTAAATTTTTTAAGGAATACAGATAGCGTGGTATTGCTGTTCAAAAGGAGCAAATATGTAATTCGTGGGTCTGAGTATACGATAGCATTACTCCACTGATAAAATCTTACTATACTTTTGACTTTTTAGACCAGAAAAAGTCAAATTAAAAGTGTATTAGATTCATCATAATTCCTTAACATATCATAAAACTAATTGTATCACATCTCATAAATCATCACTACCCATCGCCACATAAAGTGATGTGAATATTGTCGGTACTGATAACTTAGTTTTTATAATACAGCAATAATAAATAAATTTTAAATTGACTATAGTTTGTTTGGATAGGAGTTGGGTAAAATCCTTCTCTTATTATGTGTGAAGCAAAAACATTTATTAGAAGTAAGAATGACTCATAATTTATAAATAGGTTAGTAGAAAAATGATTTCATTGACAGACTAATTAATAAATCTGTTTGGGATCATTGACGTAAGGATGGAAATGTTTGGACTACTTTCGAATTGACTATTACTTACCGCAGTTATGAAATCCGTCACATTTCATAATTCTGTTTAAAAAGTAAGTTGAGTTAAATCTCCATACCAAAACGATCATTTTTATTCAAGTTACATTTTCGAATAGGTTTTTCGTTTCTCATATCAAAAACTACTGAGATTTTCTTCGTTATGCCTAATCCTGAAAGGTTGTCTAAACAATACAAGTTATACATTAGCGAAAGAATTGAATTCCCCTCAAACTTTCCCTAATTAATAGTGACTGGTGAGCTTTTTCGTTATTATTCAGGTATCATAATCACTTCTGTTTTCTCTATTTTCACTTGAAGTTCTGTCTTTGCTGCTTCTTCTGCCTTTTTGTTTTTTGCCTGTTGTTCTCCAAATTTGTGTGGTATTGGACATAAATCATCAACAAATTCCAGATTTTCTAGAGTCTTCTTGTAGGCCTAACGTATTCCTGTTTTCTCACTCGCTGTTGTTAGTCGTATCATCCAGTCCACCACAATCGGCAGTACCATCGATACTAGTAAGCAGCCTTGTCTTACTGTCGTCCTCACTTCTAAGGTCCACGTTGCTTTTCGCTAAATATGACATAAATATAAACAAAATTAGCCTAGTCGACCTAGTAAACAATAAGCTGGCGGTGGGTGGGTGGAAATTTACGATGTATGGGGACAGTCTTGTGATTTCGGGTAGATTTTGCTGCAATTTGGATGCCTCAAAAATGTTTTCATTACAATTTAGTAAGCTGGAAAACTGAAGAACGTTGGAGTGACGCTCGCAATTCCCTGTCTTAAAGGCGACATCACCACGATTGAAACTTCAAGGGTTCATCAGAAAAGCAAGGAACTGTTATATGTATGCCGAATAATTACTCCTAGGTTCATTCACGTTACAGGCCACAACAGTATATGTATGAACAAACTGTCAAGACGCCTATTTGGCATTGGATAGCATTCAGGCTTACCTCTGAAGAATTAGCCCAACATGTAGTCATATGCAAACCAAGTAAATCACCTCTAGTTCCACATGATGTCAAATAAATGAATGAAATCTTCGAAGGTTGTTGAAACAAAACTCTTTGCAGTTTGGGAAACCCATAAATGAAATCTTACACTTTCTGAGTGAGTTTCGATGATAGAAAACTTAAATTTCCTCCCTAATGTGGTATTAAACTGATTGTTAAGATGCATTTTTCTATCCGGTGTTGAGAGATGATTCTGAAAATATTTTCGTGTTTCTGTTGCTTGTTTAAGTAAAATGTGACACTTCTGCAAGTCTGTCTCCGTAAAGGAGTGGATATTCTAGTAAATACGTCTCCAGTTATAAACCTATGCTATTACTTATCAGGATGTTTAACTGTATGAAACTGTAATATGAAAATGAATGGAACCAATATGCATTTTAAAGGCACCACCTATTTTTTTCGAATTTAACACCACTAAACATGAAGCCTTTAGAGTATCACTGATCTGTCTTGTCAATTTAGAAGTTAGTTACTCAATTATTAAGATTTAATTCACAAAAGAGAATATCCTAATTAATCTCCTGAAGTATTCAGAATATCAGAGGGCTAGTTAGATTACCAAGCGGACGTATTTCTGCCGTTATGCTCCTTCTTCCCCCTGAATTTCATTTTCCTTTACTATGACAAACCATTCAGTATGGTTCAGAAAACCGAGATTGACTGAGTTTCAACATAGAGTTTTGCATAAAAACTCAACGCTCCAACGAATCACTTTAAAAAATAGAGCACAAAATTTGAGAAACAAATCCAAAGGCAATCAAATGTTTGGAAAACTATGAGGGAAAGAATTATTACGTGCAAAATCATAAGGAATTAATCAATCTGAAAAGATAAAAATGTTAGTGAATATTAGCTACTGAGAACCATTTCACAGCACCTCACCAGTAGTCTCCATCCACTGGTTCTGAGAGCCTCGGGGAGCCCGACAAGGCAGTTCACATGGCTTAAACCAACAATCAAAGACCCCATGAATTTGTACGACGATCTAATCCTATGCCTACTGACAGTGCTCGAAAAAGAAAGAGATGGCATGTGTCTTAGGCACCTTAATTGTTGTGTCCTGACGAAGCTATTAATTGGCTTGCTGTTTTTACCTTATACTTTATGCCTAACTTTAATATTGTCTGCTATATTATACCACTTAATATGGCAGAAAGAATGAAAAAACCTATGGTCAGATGCAGCCAATTTTTTCGTTTATTCAGCTGTCAATGGCCACGTCTCACGGTCATAAAAAGGACTGCTGAAAACTGCTGCTGATTACATGCTCCCTTTAATTGATAACCGGATATGTGATAAGGGGACCAACAACCAACTCATAAATTAAACAAACAGAATTTAATCCATGCTAATTATGGCTAACATACAGCCTGATAAGCAGTTACCTGTTTTCATCATTTGTAAACACCTACTGTTTCTGATTAGCACCATGTACCATATTTTGTATTTTTAATTTTTCAGTATGTACTTCTGACCTTCTATTTGAATTCACGTCCTGCCTGTCTCAATTCACCTTCTCCGTTACTAAGCGGGTCGAGAAATCAACTAAAGAGTTGTGAGAAGTTTAGTGACTGACATCAGGTATTTCTGTGTGAATTAGTTACTACAAGAGCTGGTGCATCTCCGAACAGTTTGATGATAACTTTGAGTTCGCCTTCATAAAAAAAGGTCCAATTAGTTTGAAAATTTCACCTTTTTAACGGGCAAGTAACGTATTATTTACGTGTTGTAGCTACATAAATGACACAAAATTTTATTATTGATTCTTTAATGAAACGAAAATTTCGAACCATACCTATCTGTACTCTAATTAGTAAGTTGCACTAGAACTGACTTTAGTTTAAAGAGTACCTAATGTTTCAATCTCAAATAATAAAGGGTTATAAAATAACTTTCAATGAACATTAAGTAAGAATAATGCAGCGGCTGCTCCATTCGATGGAAACATAATATTGTCAACCAACTTAGTAATGAGGGATGAAAGACACAGCTATCTAAGAAATAGAGATAGAGAGATAAGTTTTAATTCTTCGAAAAAAACCTTGAATAAACAAAGGCTTAGCAGGAATTCTATCGTGATGGCGAAAAATTGGGTGGTAGAAAAGTTAAAATATTGCCAAACTTCTCCTGTCAAATCAACATTGTATCCAACTATTTGTGGTGTTGAGTACTTTTTAAAATATCAGTATAATCAGAGAAAAAAATTTGGCTAACCTAACGAAGAAGGCTGTATAGTTTTATAGTGTTAGTCTTCGTTACAGTTCAGTTAGTTTTAAACTGGTCTTTTTACATTATATCACTTTACGCTAATAGTAACAGTGAAACCTGATAGTACAATTACTTTATTCGGGTTTTTAAGCAGATGACGTTCGTCCATTATATATATGATTCTTAAGTAATGTTCAATTATTTTGATGAATTTATTCAGGTCTTCTCCCCATTTAGTCTGTTGTTTCTATGCCAATTGTAAGCTTCTCTCCTCATCGAACTTCAATTTTTATGCCCATGAAGGCTGACCAGAAGATTCCATTTAATCTATGGTTCTTTAGATTCCTAGCATCTGAAAATAAGTCCTACTGTAGGCTTTATCCATTTTTACCTCAAACCAAGTTATTCTTGTGGATAAAATTTATTTTGATAAAGCCTCACGGTGTTATACAGTGATATTTATTGATCTATAAATATGACTGTATAACACCGTGAGACTTTATCAAAATAAATTTTATCCAAAATGGAACCATGCTCTACCATAGTGCACAAGTTCAATTCTGTTTTATTTATCACCGAACGTCTACTAGTTGATAATTTTACTTCACCTTGAGGCTTATCTTTCGTATCTTCATTTACTTACCTGTCTATTTGCCACCTGTAGTTTTCATTCTTCCTGGGTGTTTTAGGAAGATAACGTAGTTTTCAAAGCAGTTAAACATTCTTTAGCCTTTCTAACCACATCTCGTTCTACAGTAATATAGGATATACTTGCGTCTTATATAAATCCAAAATAACACGCTGAATAGAAGCAATCATTTGACTTACAGAACACATAAATTGAATTTGAATGAAGTGAAACTTTTGGACATTTACTTTTGAAAAGAAAACATGCGGCACCTAAGGTTCATTCTTCAGGTAGACTGTATACCTGTAAACACAATACAAATTCTCTTCACAACAATGAGATTCAAATTTTCAATTTAATTATAGCTGATTCAAGCTTATTTCCATATGATTTGGTATTCTATTTTAAAGGTGAATACATTTTAGAAGAATATGAAAAGCGGTATGGAGTATGAAACTCTAGAATATCTGAAAACTAAACCCAATATTGTTGACCAATATGTAATGGAAAACTGTAGTGTTGAAAAAGTAAAGCAATGGTATTATGAACTTCTTAGAAAGGCAAATAAACTAGAGCGGTCGAATTTTGTAGGTAAGACTTTTGTCAGAATTAAAGAATTACTCTTTTGTTGAGCAGTGTTCATAAAGCAACTTTCGTTTTACGTTAAAATTTACTAATACTAGACTTTTTGTGCATATCTTGTAGATACCCTCATATTTCTCATTTGCTTAGTAGAAAGTATTAGCTCAATGAAACTAGAGAATACTGCATATGGGGTAAATGGTAGTAAAGTTAGATAACAGTATAACACACATATAGGGAAGTAAGGGAACGATAACAAGTACAGTGATGATACTACTGTTGAATGTGACGGTTATAAGCAGTTCGTACCGGAAAATGGCATAAAGTTATGTTGGGAACGGTCATAAAGGTGAATTTATCACCGAAAGTTAGTGTGATCCTTAGACAGTTTATCTCATTATTTTTAGAATTCTAGGTTGATGCTAAACTTCTATGGGACATTTGATAACTCTAACCAATTAGTGAAGTATTTAGCTAATGATACTAAAAGTGAATACCCTCAAATATAATAATTTTTCTTTTCTCAACATAAAGATATTATAATAAAAAGAAATTGAATGTTTTCTAAGTCTGAATCACGTTCTTTCGGCTTCATAAATACAAAACTGGCTAGGTTAGTGAATTTTACACAATACAGTGAACTAATTCTATCTCCCTGCATTCTACCATGCAATACAACAAATATAACATATTAACCAACAAAAGTGAATGAAAAGAAGAAAAAGTGAACTTCTACTGAAACTAATAAATCTGAATCATCACTGACCCAAAGCGAAATTAAAATCACCTACTGTTGAAATAATTTATTACTGTTTTTTTAATATCAAGGCATGGCTGCCAACTTTTATCTCAGTTCACATCTATGCATGGATATAAAGTCCATCTATTCTGGCTTTTCTACAAATGACTTAGTTACCTTCATATATTACGCCTCATGAACATAAGCTATTGAGTTGTTCAGGCCATATTATCCATTAAATAATGGAATTCTTCCGGACAGTTCTAGGAACGTGAAATGAGTTGTGGCTTTCTGTATTTTAAGAAGTCAGCTCTTCACAGACGACGAAAACTTTAAGGATTACATATAAAATTCTTATGTATTTACGGTGAAGAGTAAATTAAAGAGATTTTCGAGAAGTAGCACTTCAAAAAATGTTAGTTATATTCGGTCGATCGATCGGTTTTCGACAAAGAACTTTGCACATATGTGCGGTAGTTCAAGTCGCCACACTCCATGTAGCACACAAAGGAAGAGAAGAAAGTAGGAGAAATGCATAATATAGACAGTAAACAGAGGTGTGAGACAAAGGAATAGTAATAATGAAGAACAAAACAGTTTCATTGGAAATCATAAGTCACAAGGAGTGGATGCATCTGTGCCACTGAGAACGATTTTGAGCCATGTCACCAATTGTTTCCAACCATTGGTTTTTACCGTCCCGACCCAACCAGGAAGTCTACATCTTCCTACGTGGCTTAGACTAACTGTTGTAGATTTTATTGACTGGTGCCATGCTTTCGTTTGATCGCCGCTAGCTCTTTTCCAACCTGGCCCTATATCAGCTAACATTGCCCGTCGAGGAAGGCGATGACTAGGCATACGTAGCACATGTCCCAACCATCTCAGTCGAAGTAATTTCACAGTCTTGTCGGCTGATTTCCCCGCCTTACCTAGCACTCGACGCCTAACCCCAATATTGCTCACCTTATTATACCATTTCACGCAGGAGATAGAACGCAGACACCTATGATCGAACACAGCTAATCTTTTCATATCTTCTACTCTCAATGGCCAGGTCTCACAGCCATAAAGGAGGACAGAGCAGACTGCTGAGCAGTACACACGCCCTTTGGTCGATAGCCGAATATCACATCTACTCAAGAGATGATGTAAGTTGGTAAATGCAATACAAGCCTTTTGCATCCATGCTGAGATTGCGTCAGAGATCAACCCGTTGGGGCTGATGGTACTTCCCAAGTAAGTGAAGCGGTCAATGTGCTCTACCACTTCACTTCCTACTTCTAATCTAGGGGTCGGTGTACTCCAATCCTGCAGCATCATCTTACATTTTACAGGGGCGAATCGCATGCGAAACATACGAAGATTGTAGCTCAAGGTGTTCAGTAGACTCTGCATTTTGTCAGCGTCCTCGCCTAGAAGGACTATATCGTCCGCATATTCTAAGTCGACGAGATTATTCCCTGGTAGCAAGTCAATCCCTGAGTTGCTGAAGTGTGTTAGAGTTAAGTCCATTAATACGTCTGTGATGAAGTTGAATAGAAATGGGGATAATGGGCATCCTTGACGGACGCCACTAGTCGTCACCCCTTCAGATGACAACTCGCCGTAAGCCCTCACCTGGTTGCATGAGTAGGAGAGTAGAGTGCCTTAATCAGTGCAATGTATTTTCTCGGCATTCCCTTATATTGGAGTGAATTTAGCTACATTTTTCCAAAAGGCATTTTTATCATACTATGTAGTACAGCTGTAGTCACAAACACCTTTGTAGTAATTTTATCCTGAAACAACTGATAACTCTGTCACGAAAAAGGAAGTTGTTTAAAAAAATTTTAAATATGATATTTTCAGAAAATATGTTACAAACTACACTGTTGCTGCGACTTGTTCAGAGCATAAATACATGGTGTGAATACCGGGAATAAGAATTACAAATTGATAAGCAATGCTCATTGTTATGACTATAAGTAGCATGTTTTCTAAACATGTATATACGCAACCACCAAATTTCACTCCCAAATTTATCAATTCAGAAAGCTGCATTTGAACAGGTACAAGATATAGTATTTGTGCAAGTTCAGTGATTCACTCAGTAGAATAGATATTACATATGTTGAGAGTGACTTCAAAATTCTATCTGTTTCTATGCCAAGTGAATTTCCAAGTAAAATTAAATTGTTTCCTATTAAAACATTGGAATTTTTTCTTGTAATACAGATATTCAAGTCCAAAGAGTAGATTGTACATCAGAATCACCACCGGTCATACAAGGCGCATATAACTCTTCTTACTCAAATCAAAATGTAACGGTTGAATGTAGTGCAGATTCGCGAGCATCTGTTTTTCCTTATTCTCCCTTACAACCTTATACTTTAATTCAGTCAGAGTTATTAAAAGCAACTACAAAGGGTGTTGCAGATAAAAAATTAATATTGTCAGACCTAACGACGACAATAAGAGAAAGTAAGTCTCTATTTTAAAGCGTATACGTCACAAAAATGTGTATACTTTACAGGGAAAAATGACTGCCAAAGATAATTCTCAACTCAGAGACTTTTACTTACAGGTATATTATGCATGCTTGTCAGCTAACCAGTTCATTCCAGACAGAAACTTAAATAGTTTGACTGTAAATTTAATTCTGTATTAACTTCATACTATTAAAATATTGGCTATCAATTACTATAATGCAATATCAGTAAGAAACCAAAGACCTGCTAAGACTTGTGAGAAATCTAATATTGAGACTATTGTTTTACTTAAAGATGTGAACTACTGCCGGCTTAAACTTATTTTCAAAATAAAGCATAGATTTACACATAAATTTGACCAGTTCAGTGATTTGTCAAAACTTTTGAAAGGAGAACATACAATCCCGTTTCCATTTTCTGCATATTTCAGAAATTGCGATGAGAACAGAAAACCTTTAAAGGATTAGAAAGAGTTCTCAGAAGAATGTGGTCCGTGTTTGTAGGTCAGATTGATACATCATAATTATCTTATAAAGCCAAACTCATTATAAGTAGTAAGTGTGTTTCATTACACTACCCATCTTAACTAGTTAGCGATATAAAAGCTTTCAGAAGTCCATTTAACAACTTGTGTGAACAAATATGTGCTACTGACATGTGTCTTTTGAGTTAACACCAACTACACAAATACTCAACAGCGACAGAAATCTATGTAATGTACTGGGCGAAATCCATGATGCTTTGTGTATATCCTTGTGTTTGTATGCGCTCTTTCCGATTTTCCAAATCATTAAAAGCCCAGAAGTCTGCGAATAATTCTCTGTTCTCATTGATTTCCCGAGCAAGAGCCTGCCGACGCATGATGAGTTCTCTTCCCATATTATTTGCTTCCAGTTCGGTTGGCATTCCTATCGTCCATGAGGATTTTGATGTCACCATTCGGGATGTTGTACATTACTGTTTGTATTTGTCTGTAAAAATCTTCCTTCTTCACTTGTTCCGCGTTGTTTGTAGCACTGTGGATAGCATTGGATAATTGTGACCTTCCTTCTTTCCTTTTGAGTTGTATCTTGCTGTCATGATCCTGGATCGGGAGATTTGTTCCGACTGCATTAGAGCTCTGGCTGCCCCTGGGGACATCATGATAGCCACTCAATGCTCCAGTGTGCTCATGGTTGTCGTCTAGGTGATCGGAGTAGATTACTGACTCTCCAGTTGACAATTTTGACGGTCCACATCCATTCCATGTGCTTCTATGCCATATCTTCGCATTTCTTTGGCCACCTGGGCAGCATTCCTAGACAGTCTCGCACATTGTACGGACATTCCACATCCCCTTTCTTATTCTTGCTTCCATCAAGAGAGAGAACACATTGGCTGGCTTCCCGAAAGCTTTCCCCAGCCCGCTGTGTTATTTTACCCCTCTGATTCCAGAGAAGAATAAGATTGTTATTTGAATTTTTTGTATTTTTAATGTATTTTTGGGCGTTGGAGTTTCTATGTCAGTTTGATAGGTTTAGTGGTGTAGGATTGCTAGCCCCACGCCCAACCCTCCCTCATTACCCGGAGTTGAGAATGGCTAGAAAAATAGTGAGCTAGTAAACTAGGCGAGGTTATATATATATTATTCATAAAACAGTATTTGACGCATATGCTTTTCTCCATCAGAGATGCAATTCACTGCTACATACAAGTGACTAGATGATTTTTGAAACTCCCATTAGTTGCAAATCACTGCTTTTGAACAACAGTGGAACGAACATTGTAAAAGAAGTAATTTCAAACGGAACAAAAAATGTTGACTTTCAAATCTTGGATATTCTTTAACTATAGTTATACGGTTCTCTGCTTTACGCAATAATAATAGCTGATTTTATAATGTTCTATTTCTTGAAGTAATTTTATTTCGATAGGAAGCGTCGCTGATTATCTTAACCTAATCTAAACTATTGAAATCTGAGCACTGTTATTCAACTACAAGCTAATCTTTTCTTTCCTTTCTACAATTTCAGTCCTTGAGGTTTATGATTAAATTATTATTTCGTATAATTTTTCCTGTCGATTGTTACCTTGCATTGATTAATTCATATTCACTTTCTAATAACACTGGAAAGTAAAAAATGTCCGCTTATTACATCTTTAAAGGCGTAGCTAGTCTTCAAGTCTTTTTGATGAAATCTATTTGAATATCAACTTGATATAATTATGAGCAGTAAATTGTGTTCCAAAAGTCATCAGTAAATGAATACCACAGTGACTCCGTGTTATATGAAGTAAAATTATTCTATTACAGAATTATGCTCTGCAACAGTACCTAAATCCTACTGTGAAGCTCTGAACAAACCAATTCAAGAACGTTACGGTGAAAAATAACTTTTATTGTGTCCAAAGAATTATCATCACACGGTTACTAATAACTAAAATGACGCAAATGTATATACAGTTCCATATTTCCTCTTTCAACAGAGGGAAAGGAAATATAATGACAAAGTTTTGTGATGATAAAATGAATTCGATTTTAGATAGGTAGCTAAGATTATTATTTTATACCAGAAATCAGTATAAAATAATCTATGCTCGTACAACCAAGTGCAGGAACTCAACGATACCATACTTGGCCCGTGTTCTAAGCGACAAAGACAATGTTAAGCGTGAAACCTATGACTTGCTTTGTTATTAACAACATAATTTTAGGCTCTTTTATTTCTCTCTTATTTTGTATTCTATAGTGAACTCCTTCTCAAACATACTTAGCTACCTAAATTATTAACATTGGCTTCCTTTTTTGTACTTTACTATATTCCTTCTATTGTGTATCCACTGGTCCCGACTCTATTAGAACTATGAGTAGTATAAAATTGTCCTGTCATTAACCATCATGTAATTATTAGTTTTGTGGTTGTTTTTTCTTGTTTCTTATTTTTTTGGCAATATTAACTGACAGTCACTGGTTGTGAAAGCCATTATCACCATCTTAAAATTTTGTATTATGCAGGATTACTCGCACTGCCACTACAAACACTGCATTAAACCTGATAATAAAAAACAAAACAACAACCCTGAAATGCTATTATATGATTGCTTAGTGTTGTTTCAACCAAATTAACTGACCACCTTGGCGATAAGCATTCTTAAATATCATTTCATAACTTCTTGTATGACTATAGCTTTACTGTCACCATGCATAATCATATCATAGCTTCCACTACCCAATACTGAGATATTATTATATGTTGTTTATTTTTCTTTCTACTTCTTGGTAATTTTTCGCATTTTTAAAAATTATTTTTGTGTTTTTTTATTGTTGTTGTCTTAATATTTATTTATTTTTTGAAATACTCCTTTTAAACGTTGGATAAAATGAGATGCAAATATTGTAGATATATGCTGAAAATTCCACATTGTACCACTAGTACTGCTTCTGGAATAAAGCAAATTATTATTATTATTATTATTATTATTATTATTAAGTCAAACAGCTATTAACATGAGTGTTTATAAAATACTAGCACTTCATTTCGGAAGATGAATCCAAAAGAAAAATTAGAACGTAAACGTTTAAGATTGTGCAGATATTGTAAAAGTTGATACTAGCATACAAGTAAGGTAAATATAAACCAAACAGAGACAGTGATAGGTGTAAGTGAATGTAGGAATTTAAGAAGCAACAGTTCACAAGTTCATAAAGACCAGAAAATTGCGATCAAAACTAATAGACCTCATCTTTGCAATATTTCATTTTCAGTTATTAACCTCCCTTTTCCGATCTAATTCTTATTTGTTACATAAAACAGTTAAACGTGTAGCTCATCAGAACAGTTAAGGACCTTCGGATACCTCTGAAACACTACCTCGTTTTGTGTGTATTGATGTATTCGGATTCATGTTAGGGTTTACATTGGAGGAACAGAAGGAAAGGCCTACTTCAGTTATTTTAAGCATGTACCCAAGATACTAAATTTGAAGGAATCACATGGGCAGCTGTAAATGCTTAGTAAACCTCGGACGATAAGTAAACTCCTTAGAAATATGTAGGATTCTTAGTGAGAAAATGTTCGTAGCCTTATTCGATTCACTATGGCTACTGCAATAAGACGTATGGCATCTAATATATTCGTTGAAAAAGAATCACTTACTAGCCTTTAAATACCCGAAAAATTGAATTTCTTCGCCTTTTTACTTATTTGACTGCGTAGTTATTTCCAATTAAATTTTAAACCCAGATTCAACTTTATAAAAAACTGTTTAACTTTCTGAAATGATCTTAGTTTGCCTTATTAAACGTCTCATAGAAGTAATAAGTATTTGTTATGCTAGCATCATTTGGTAATACTAATGCAAGTGAATTTCTTATATTGCATTCTGTGGATATCATCCAGTGTTCTAGTTCATACCGAATTCCACTTCTGATCTTCTGACTGCTACGCTCTATATTTAATATCGACTGTTTACCAATTATTACAAAACCTCACTATACCTTTTGTGACGAAGGTACATAAGCGAATTACTGAAAATCAGGGAGGATTAGACAGCAGTTTAATCCTAGCTTGTTCATTATGCATCAATGACTGCACCAGGAATAAAAGCTAAATCTATCAGATTACGAGAGGAGAGCGTTTCCATTGATCTACTGGGTTCGTTTCTAATCTTTCTTTAGTTAAGTAAGTATTAAAAATATTCCTATTCGCTTTTAATCTTCCTTAGCACTTAAAGACATTTTGTGGAGCTATGACACTTGGAACCGATGCAATTCTATTAGGTGATGTCCCACTGATGAATCTCTCTTTTGTTTATTTGTTTTTCCAGTAATCTCAGTTGATGGAGTAAATCTGTACTTAAAAGAAGAGCAAGGTGAAAATTTTTATCTGCAACCCGAGGACCAGTCTAGGTGAGCAGTGATGTACACTAACTAATGAAACCAAAGACTAGGATGCAGCAATTCCATTCATTCTCAAAGTGTTCAATCAGATCAGCCATTCAAAATACTTGCACCTGAATCCGGTTGCCTGATTTCATCGGAGTTTACGCCCAAGGTAAAAAAAATATTCATTATGGAAATTTTAAAAAACATCTAGCTTGTGAGTTCATGCAAGTATAACAGATAATTTAAAAGGTTGAAGAAAATGATAGTTAGGCATAAAGTTATTCATTCTGTGAAGAACATTCTCTTATGTCATTTTAACAAGCGAATAAATGATCACACATTTATTTGGAACCATAGTTGCATTACCTTCCTATACCACATTTTAGGGGGATACACAAATTACGGTTTTATGCTTACCTAAGTACGTATTCTCAAACCACCAATGCACTTGTAACCAGAAAGCTATTAGGAACCCAACCTGGTACAACAAATTGGTCGTCTAAATTAGGAATAATATTTTGGGATCAGAAATGTATGAGAGTGACGTCTGCTTAACTAACTAGATTACGTGCTCGAAAATCCGAGCGAAACACTATATCATGCCAAACAGTTGGAATTCTTGATCGCCTAGCTAAATCAGTCGACCTAAACAGTACAGGTCAGAGTCACTTGTTGAATGATAAAAGCTGTAGGCCAATAATTTCGAGGAATTATTTATCACTACATCTTAACAAATTAATTTCTATATCTATCAAGCAGTTTAGTGATCACCTGAATTGCATCAACTCGACATTAGTTTCACAAATCAGTCAACCTGTTTAAGCAGAATTTAATATGTTATCAATTCGATAAATGATAGAATCACCCTGTTCTTCGCGAAGAAGATAACAATTCTCAGTTTGTTTGACTGAAGACTAATCAAGGATTGGATTCCAATCGCAGTTTTGTTAAAAACTAAGTTTTAGTCTAGGAACTTTAGCGTTAGTCTACAGAGCATACAGCGTGCATTTCCTGAGTTCCATCTCGAAACGAATAATAAATGTTCTGACGAGAAGTATCTCTTAAAAAGATTGGAACAGTTGTTTAGCATTTTTATCGTTATCAGTTACACTCGGGCAATTTAAATACGTTTTCAAGTATAGAGAAATTAACAGCTACCCGAAGTATCATTTACGTTTAAAAATTCATATTTAGTAAATACCGTTACTCTTGTAGATAGATATGCAAATTAATAAAAGTGAATATTTCAGAAAGCGAATAGTTGTTAAAGTCGATAGAACGACTACTATCCACAACAGATAATAAAATTTATAAATATCAGCGATAATATGCACGAAAATCAGCATTTCACGTTCATCAGTGGTGTCACATTTTACCAGTGAATTAAGTTGTCATGTACAACGTCGCGAAACCTGCTGAGGACCAACAGTTATTCCATTACCATATGGCATTCTGCTGATTACTTGTCATTACCTGTCACGGAGATTCTTATTGTATACATAATGCAATTAATACAACAGTAGTGTACCAATATAAATGCTAGACAGTTGGAAACAATACTCAGAAACGTGGCAATCTAGACAATGTGTATCTGCAACACTGAAGGAACTAATGTTTGCATGCTGTCAGTCAGGTCGACTTGTTAGCCATATTGCAAACTTAATTTATAGAATTCAGTCGGTCCTAAGGATCTGTAAACACAACAATCGTGGCCAATCACTGTACAATATTGATGTACTTTATTTTTTTATTAATGAGATGAACAATTTTATAGAATAGAATAAAAATGTCCAAACTACTTCAGATTGTTTTTCATTACTTTTTAGAAGGCTGTCGATAAGGTGGTTACATCTAGGACATCAGTTAATCACAATCATGTTCTTGCTCATCCTTTCAAGAATGGTGATGGAGAAACTATAGGTAGGCGTGTTATATAGCATCCTTTTTAAAATTACCAGCATAACGGTACTGAAATTAATGAATAAAAACAATGTTTTATTGTGGTTATAATACGAAATAGTTTTGATTGGAGAAAAGCGATTGTTTGTGTTATTTTCATCAAAACTATGATTAGCAACAATGTGTGGAATTATTCTCTCTTGATCGTAATTATTATTTGGCTTTAGATTTTCTAAACTGTAAAAATATCTGACCTGCCCGTTTCATAAGGCTTTTGGTGTATCACTGAGACAAGTATTACTCTTAACCTATAATCAGTTTCAAGCGAATTTCTTTTTTGTCTATATAAAAATTGTGTGGTAAGTGTTAAGAAGTTATATTACCTGAACTGGTCGTATCCGTCACGCTGCCAAGTTGTTCAAATATATAATGCGAAAAATCAATCCAAATTGTAACAAAAACAGCTTAATTTACTTGAATAAAGTGTCAGTATACTGGATACCATCAGTCTATGACTTTTGACTACTCTAACATTACGTTCTCCAGTAGTTTTTAAATATAGGAAATGCATAGAAAGTTCTCATTAGTATCAAGAATCATGGCTAAAGTTGGCGGAAATTTAAATTCCTTAGTAGTCATGTAATTTCTTCTTCTTTATTATGATTATTCCTTTCAATGGTTTTCTCCTAAAATCTAGGCAGTGATTTAAATTTCATTTATGTAACTTTACATTTGAATTTGTAAACAACCATCCACTACTCATTATAAATTTTTGGTGGTAAAGGAATAATATTTATAGTATCTGTTGAATGAAATGGACATGTGTGAACTATTCATGTCACTTGGTAATGATAACTAGGTAGTAATTTCCTTTCAGATAAATACACCACTTCTCTAGAGTCCAGCTTCTTGTAAGTTCTCGCATAATGATGCCATTAAAGAAGTTCAAGTACTTAAATCATTTTATCTGCAGTCAATACTCTCATTAGACTGGTACATAAAAAATACCAAAAATCTCTATAAAAAATATAATTGAAGAATAGGCTAACTAATAAAAACGAAAAATAAATTCAAATTTAATTAAAATTTGTCTGGTTTATAAATGATTTTGGTACTTGGAATTCTTTACAGTTTGTTATGTGTTCGTATTTTATTGATATCAAAAATGTGGCGTAAATATTTGAGTATAAATTGGATATTCTGATTTCAAGCGGGAAATCGAATAGATTTTTTCCGCCAGGCTTTCATTTTATTTTGTTACTTTAATTTCAGAATTTACTTTGATAGTAATAGAAGTGGTTAAAAGCGAAACCTTATATACAGAATTAGCAGTTAAGTTGACTAATAAGTATTTATAAAATCTCGTGTAGTTTCACACTTCATTTTTTTCAGGAATAATGGAACTCTATCGCAAAAGTCAATCATTTATTGAATCAGAGAAACAGGTAATTTAGTTAATTTTTTTCTGTGGAGAATTTAATTTTTACTCGGACATATCTAAAGTAAATTGAAGGCTTCGCATACTTTCTTACATTTTGTTACATGTTATATTTACTTCACCCTGGTGTCTATTGAAGAAATGGATGAAGTAACAATTTGGTTTGCTTTAAGTTGGCCATTCTAGAGATTTTACAGACTAGAAATATTCATTTAATTTGAGTGCCAAACAAAATCTGATGCCGGTATGTGGTTCAGAATAAGTAAACAGCTAAACGAATGATGCAGACAGTTTGAACACTAAGTTTAATAGCTAAGTATTGACATAAATCATACTGTGTTAGGTGATTATAGGTAAAATATTTTAAAATGATAATCTGTATTTTTTTATTCCTTTACGTTTTCAGTGGAACATAGGGCTTCAAGCTAGAGGCCTGAAGTTTCTGTAGCAGTGGTGTTTATTTTTTACGGGATTTAGGCTGCCCAACCTTCCCTCTTTACCAGTCTAATTACTTGCTTAGCGAGGTAAAGGAGTGAGTCTGCGGGGGATCGATCCCCGGATCACATGCTTGGTCGGCAAGTATTCTACCACTGTGCCACCGACGCACTATAACCTGTGTACACAGTGCTAATTTAGTTTCTCAATTTACTGCGAAAGTTATGCGAAATTTAATGACAAAACTGTTTCTACCTTAAACAGGAGGTACATGATTTCCTTCAAGGTTGCAGATACCCCTTGCTGACGAGTCCCAACTAGCACGCAACCTAGTTCCAAGGCTTCCTGCTGACTGCCTCCAACCATCTAATATCCTTAAATATGACTGGTTTTAAAGGTAATTTTTCTATTCCTCGCCCCAGTAGCATGTGGATACCCTTTCTTTTCATCACTTTCAGTTTACGTAGTTCATTTTCTTTTTTGATGCCTTCATCATACCAAACTAGCATTCATCTACTATAAGCTAAAACGCCTCTGTATTCAAACATGATAAGTTTAGCAATCAAAAAACCATCTTCATGAGTTTTGTAGGTTGTAGGTGAATTTTCCTTTTCTTATAAGGTCGGTTGACCATCCATCAGCACCAATTTGTCGAAATTATCTGACCTACATATTTCATGTATTATCTTACACATTTTAACCACTGATTCTTTCCACTCTTTTTAAACACTTCTTGATTAAATATATAAAGATCTGCCAATTTAGGGACATTTTTAGCAAACTTAGCCAGAGGATCGGTTCTAGCTTCCTATAAAGTTTGGGGTTTATTAGTTATAAACTTAAAGCTGATGTATACTAGTCGAACTTCTCTACATTTTAATCCAGCGTTTTGCTATCTATTCTTAGGGATTAATAAAGTTCCATTATTTATGAAAATCTCACCATTTTTCTTCTAGTTCCTGCTCATCACTTAGCTAATATAACTGATGAGTATTGATTACCTACTGCTGAACTGCTTTCGTTTCTTTAACTTGTGTCATTTTTTTCTGCGGTACCTACTTCTAGACATATTTGTGTAGTCTCTAGGTCACTGAATTCTGGATTATTTTCTTTTCTTTATATTCAGACGAACGACTTCCAGGATTCATAATTCGGTATTTCCCCAGGTAACCTATGAGACCCAGCTGCTTACCAGGTTACTGACGGATTTAGACTAGATTCTTATACCTTGACCTTTGTGAGACGACCTAGTTGTACTTTAAATTTTACAACATTCGGTTATAAATCACAAAATCTGAAAGTATGTATTTGGGTGACGACTTCTCAAATATCATATTCCGGTACTATTATTATATTTTCTGAGTTAAGTAAACCTTTATCAAAGAAAATATAGAGACTTATGAGTCCTGAAAATACTTCCAAGTGATTGCTTACTTGACTTCCAAATCAGAAATTTATTCTAGCATTTTCTTCTTTTTTGGCATAGCTGGTTGAAAAATTTGTATACTGGGCAGAACGTCTCTTAAAAAGTAATGAAGTAAGTCATAGTCAGTGTTGTTTCCCTTATCTTCGTGTTGCACAAACCTGTCAAGCATTATTATTATGTTCAGAAAAATCAGTAAAAACAATTCAAGAATACAAATGACAGCATATTCTAAAAACTTAAAAAAAATTATTTAATATGTAGTACGACGGATGGTGTCATTCAGTGATGTTCACAAAAATTGGCAATTCTAATTCACCCTATAACATCTACACTCACTCTCTACGTCATTCCTGTTTTCGAAGCTATTTCCATAAAAAGTCAAGCATCAGTAATTAGGATAAATGAGTAGTCCTGAAATTATTACTGCATTATGGGTCGTTGGATGGGGTCCCAGTGGCTTAATGGGCTACAAGCTCGCCATGTAACCAGGAGGTCCTGGGTTCGAGCCCCGGTGGGTGCGTACCGACGAATATTCCCAAAACTAGGATGAAACAGCTGTTCGGTACTCCTAGGTTTTCCAGTGGTTCTCTAACCAATGTCAGCTCATGATGAAATCCTCCAAACAATAAAAAAAATCCCTGCAAAAACCAATACTTGAAAAATACTACTTTATTTCTACATTATATCCAATGTTAACTAGATGTTGTATTCCAGTTTTGCTTGGGAATCCCATTCTTTGTGATTTAATGAACAGTGAGTTGGCCTTTGCTAACGTATAGCTTCACAGTGCAGCTTCAGGAAATCTCTACAGTAACCATCAGCAAGCTGAAGATTGATATTCAGATTGTAGAATTTGTAAGAATTTCTGACTAATCTAACAAATGAAATTGGTCCAGAATCTCCACAATTCCCTTAATCTGAATATCGATCGGCAGCTCTATGGTTGTCACTGTATGGGTTTTCTGAAGCTACATAGGGAAGTTGTGGACAATGCGGTCCACCATGTAAAGGTGAATTAAGTGCATATCGATAGCATTGTTGAGGGCAGCCCTATATCACTAGTTGAAAAAGTTAGAATCCAGGGGTCAGTGAATTCCTACCTAAGTGTCTGAATGGTCAACGGGCGTAGCCTCTTGGGTGCACACCGGTGGAGAGTCTCAAAATAGGGCGAAATACCTGTCCAATGTTCACCAGTTTTCAATGATCTCTCTAGACGATACTGATTCATAACGAAAATAAAACTAAGGAAATTAAGCCAAAATCCCCACAAATCCTATAATCTGTATGTTTAGATATATCAACACATTTAGGTTTATCTAATTATAACTCAGTAAATCTGCCATCTGAAAATAAATTAAGCACACCTGATACATAAGTAGCCTATATGTCTCCACATGAAGTACAGGGTAATGTCTTAGTATAATGTTAATTTTCAGTCTAAAACTGACTTGGAATAATGAGTGACAAAGCAATGATAACTTGAAAATAGAATGTTGGATACAAAGGACTGAGTTAGAGGGAGTCTTTTTGTATCCAGGAAAACAAGGTATCATCTCATAAAGTTAGTGACCTAATTAAGGTGTTTGAGAAGGTCTAAGCAATCTGAAACGACACTCCAATATTTTTTCTGGCAGTATTTTCAAATGCATTTAAACCTGAGGACGAATAAATTCATTAGTAATAGTACTGGAAATAATGAATATACTGTTCTCAGTTTAGTCGTTTCCCTAATTACTTATTTTCTATTTGAGTTATCAAGATATCTTGGATTATGAGCTTCTCCGGTTTGAACGGTAGTTCACTCATCCAACAATTTTGATAACAGAGTTTTCTGTTATTTTGCATGCTTTCTGTGTTTTGCCAGGATGATTTTATTCTAGGATTGGTATCGCAAGCACTTATCTTTCATTATAAGAACTTAGTGGAGACCTTTATCATAATGTAGATTAAAATAATCGCTTTACATTTGTTTACTAATGGGACTTTATTCATTTTACTTCGTACTATTTCTTTAGAAATTCATTACACTTCAAAGGACTCAACTTGTCGAAAAATTTATAATGGAAGTTGCAAGGTTAGCTATTTCTCTTGCTGTTTTTCTTGACTAAAGCAAGATACTGGTTAGTAATTACTGTTAACTGATTATACTCGTGTTTCTGTTCAAGATGTTTATTTCAACAAGTCAACAATATGGATGATATTATTAAAACAATCATGGTAAGTTCTAGTTTTAAATTTAATGATGAAAAGAAATATGTTGGATGATTTTAATATTTTCTTGAATACGTGTGATAAACAGATTCTTAGATGACATTATACTTTTTACCGGTAACTGATGGCTTTTATACATAATATAGAGGAAGGTACGTTAGATCAGAGAGTGGACTGGATGAGTCGATGCCACTGTCTTTATTCTTTGAAGGTGAATGAATAGTCAGCTTGCATCTGTTACTGAAATACGGAAAAAATATTTCACTGGCTATTCAAAACCCTTTATCAAAAACTACTCGAGAAAAACCTAATTATATGTTGCATATTCATCCAATAAAAATAGTCGAAGTACCTTGTGAAACTATATTTTACTTAATATAAGAGGCCATTTGACCTCCACTAATTGGCTGAATGGAAATGTGCTGGCAGTGTAATCCCAATACGAAGGACTCTATCCACTGCAAAGTAGTCAGTGCATACCGCTTAGCAGCCCAAAAGGGAAGCAGTGCTTCAGTCCTCAATGACTAACATTTATTCACGATTAAATTCAATTAAATCTGTAAAAAACCTAACAGTCTTGTTAGAACGAACTTTGCGCCAAAGTGCAGCAGTTCAAGTTATCCTAGATAAAGAAAAAAAGAAATGTAAGAGACTACTGTAAACAGATACCTATGGAAGATAGAAAAATTTCAAGAGAAAATAATTAGGTTTTAGTTAATCTGAAAGAACATAAAAACTTGATGCATCTACACTACTGGAAACGAGTTTGAGCCAATGTAAACTAATATCTAATAAAGTACTTAATTGATTTTTTATATACAGCAGTGCCACAATCATTATTTCATGCAAACAATTTACACTACAAAAATAATGCTAACAAAAAAAATAACTTTCATGGTAACTGCTACTGGAGAAGGTGACTAGTTTCAAGGAATCAATGAACATCATGCGCATATATAAAACATAACTAAATTAACTGGCTAAACGCACTTTTAGTGTTTAATGTTCTGATATTTTTTGGTCACGTCGTGGCATTTGTTAATCTTGGCTTTGTGATACCGGTGTTTAGTACAAGAACAAATTTCTAATCTCTGTCACTAAAGAGGATTTGGATTCATTTCTATCATAACTGCTTCTATTCATGCATACATATAAATCGTCGCGTTATTCACACTTCTAAAACAGCTAAACTTCAATATTATTTGTCATCCTAATATATATTACTCAGTATGTAATTCAGTAACCATGGTGACATGAAACATCAATTGTAGTTTCAATAAGATAAATAGGTTTTGAGAAATACACTTATGTGAGATAAAACATCAATAATTTAGGAGAAATGATTACCTACCAAAAAGACATATGCAGCGTAATATCAATGCATTGGACTAAATGAGACCAAATCCTTCACAACACCAGACTCTTTACATTCATTAGAGGATAAAAAAAACAAAGAAAGTTTTTCAAACATGTGTTATAGTGGTGCATTGGCTAAATTTCTTTGTACAGAAAAGAGTGCTAGTCACCTTGAATTAAACATGGTAGAAATTCTTTATAATATGATTGTTTTTGTTTCTTAACCTCCAGTATACTTCTATTATCTATACCAATTCTATTTCACAGTTATTTACATTAACTATAGATTACTGTATTTCTACAGTTTTCACTGTCCTTATATATTTTGTTAATTCTTTTCAAACAATTACCTGAACAACTGAATAAACGTAGTTATATCATTCTGTTGTTAGTCTTTAGCAGTGGTTTATTCTGCAATAATCTTGTATATGTGTCTGGTGTATTTATGTAAATGAGGATGTCAAGATGAATAGAAGGGTCTGGCATATAATTAATCACTTACTCAGTATGAATACGATATTATACGAGAAAATGAGAGATGTTGACTACATTTCCAATACAGAAGTGGCTGCTTAGAGAACATGTACATACTCATACCAATAATGTTTTTTGAATGCACTCAATAAAACTCAGTACTATAAAAGGATTCTTAAACGTGTAAACACATTTCCTTTATTATTTTCTGATGTCTACAACGGCTCAATGTCACCTTTTTGGATTAAATTTCAGATACATGCCAAAAATCTAGTCAAAGCTGATCGGGTCACTCTATTTTTAGCAGACTGGAAGAAAAATCAGTTATATTCAAGTATTAAAGATGTTGGAAACTTAAAAGATACTGTATTCACAGAAGATCTGGATAATGAAATAAGGTAACTTACTAGTTTGTTGGTTTTTAAACATTTTAATTGTTTCTTTTTTGAATTTTATCTCAGAACAGTATTAACAGAGAGCCATTAAATACCAAAAAGCATGAAACTTTAAGACACCGCACCACTGCATTCCCCCAATTAATAAATATTTTCATTTTTACACAGTTCCATAACGTGACGACACAATGTAATTCACATCAAGGTTTGTCACACGCTTCAACTTCCATTGAAAATCTGAAGGGATTAATTTCTTATTCCAGCCGGTATTCAGTACCCATTTTCCTGTTTAATATGTTGATTTGTATGCAAAATACTGATCAGTCTCGAGTAAGAATAAACATTTTTCTAGGTTCCTCTTTTTCTTCACCTTATGTGCATTAGTCATTAAGTATGTCACATATTTTCCTAATCATTCTGAATTCAAATACTTCATTGATTTTGATAAGATTTTGTCTCCGCTGTACCACAAAGTTCGAGGCACACTACATCAAGTTATACAAAAGATTTTGGAAACATTCAACTGAGACAGAAAACTACTGTGGGACGGGAAATATGTCACGATAAAATTCTGATCACCCAAAGTCTACTTCTGTTAAATGAAACAAACAAAACTCTTCAAGCATTCACAGAAATCCAAATCACCTAAATACCGAAAAATATAAGACAGAAAGAAATTCAAAAAGGATTACGCGAAAAGACTAGATAACAAAAATTGATATATCTAATGCTTGTTACCTTTGTTTTCGACGTGGCGGTTATTTTAATCCAGTACCACAAACTGTCACGGCTTTCACTCCACCAAAGTTCTATATGTTGGTCAGACTTTAACATGCACTTAACGTCCTTAATGACCCTTTTTTGTGGAACATTCATGTAGCGCGTTTCCTGCAGTAAATACGAAAGCCCGAAATACATTTCCATTCCTAATTACGGCTCACTTGCCTTTTAGCTTGATTTCTGTTTTATAATGCAATTTTCAACTGATGTTACTTAGTTTCGTGAACAGCCATATAGTGTGTTAGTGTTCAGTAACCTATCAGATCCATCAAACAAACTTTTGAATAACTTTTCGATTTACACCCGTCTATTAATGTACACTCATCAGCATTCGAACACTGATCCAGTGTTCATTAGTGACTGGTTAAAAAGTCAAAACTGTCGTACTTACAGATGAAACTATATCACATATATAGAAGTAAAGATGAAACAGAAGTTAGATATCTGTATGATGGTTCTCTCACAACTTAAAATTGTCATACACAAGGAGGAAATGCAATTTGCAGGCAAGCACTACGAGATCTGATAAAAATAGCTGGCGGTATACAAAATGTCAATAAGCGATTTCAAATACATTAGAATGAATATGTTCAAATACCAATTCACTGATTATCCTATGTCTTTTGAATCTCTTAGCAACATATCTTATAATGCGCATTATTACACTGCCAGTGCATTGAATTAATCATTTTTTTAAACTAAGTTTATTGGTATAAATAAGAATTTTACAGATGCTTGAAAAAATTCATCACGTTTAGCTGCAACAAACCACTTTTAAAATAAATTCTATGAATTAACTTCCAAGTCTAAGTTCCTTAAGAAATGTTAAAATTATTTTCATTTATTGCGCTAAAAAAGAGTAGTGTACATGATTGTGTGTTAAATGGTAACCAAAACACTGAGCGTCGATTTTCAAAGATACGCATAAACACCAGAGTAACAGTTAAACCACAAATAAAATTAAAACTGTTGCTTTCACTACTAGAATTTTCTGCAAGCAGCGCGGTTGAGTTAAATATGATGAACAGAAAGATTGAGCGAAGAAATATTTACTTTTCAATTAGATCCTCATCTCTGGCTCTACTCTAATATATATAGCATTTTTATTACAATACACAACAGTTTACCAAACAAGTGGTGATATGTTTGTTAACAATAATTAAACAGTGTCAAAATGTCAATGGGTTGATGACTAACGAAGAAAATCAATACAAATTTAAAAGGTAGAAATGGATAGAACAAATTAATTTTACAAGGATAACACGTAATTAAAGATGAGGTGGTCAAAATAAAAATAAAATAATTTGGACAATTATAATTTAATAGGTTTAGGGGGAGGGGGGCGACGTAGTCCTGTTTATGCATTCTTGTAACGATGGCCACGGTTAGGAAAGTGGCTGTACAAATTTCTTCTGTATACATAGGCTTGGCTTCTTCAGGTGGATTCCGATTGCTTCAGTTGTCTGTAGAAGACGAACATGTAGAGCAAAGTTAAGATTAGTCGGAATGCTATAAATAATTTTAAATGCAGTATTCACATCAACCTTATGCTCAGTATCAACAAAGTGTGCTAAAATAGAACTACGAATAGATCTTGTTTGTCCCTTGCTTAACCATGCTGGATGATGTTCAGAAATATGACGATGAAACTGCCTAATTGTACGCCCAATGGAGCTGGCTCCGCAGCTGCAGTCAAACTGGTAGACACACATAGAAGAGGCAAAATTAGGTAGTTTATCCTTATTTCTCGAACATATAATAGGGGTGGTTTTGAAAAAACAACGTACCTCTGCTGCATAATAAGCTCTTTTAACTGTATTCTTCAAGCTCTGTGTTATGATTTCGCTGATGTTGTCACCGAGGAACTGCAATTTTATGAACATTGGCTTTTTCGAAACTGTAGCAATACTGACTCTCTTTGGTGCTGAATTCATATTCTTCTCAATAAATTTATCTGGATAACCATTTTCCTCATTGAGGCAGTCGTCTGAACAGATTAACTTAGCTGTATGAACCAGACACTTTACCAGGTTACTTTTATATTTCAAAGGTACAAAACTCAAAAAATGAGTGTACTGACCTGTTGTTGTAGGTTTCCTATACACACTCCTTCTTAGTGTGCCATCTTCTTTCATTGCCATGAAGACATCTAGGAATGAGATACTGTCATTACTTTCTTTCTCTATGGTAAAGTTTATTGCTGAATGTGCATCATTAAACTTGTCAAGGATATTCACTGCATCATTTTTATTTATTTTGACCACTTCATCTTTAATTACGTGTTATCCTTGTAAAATTAATTTGTTCTATCCATTTCTACCTTTTAAATTTGTATTGATTTTCTTCGTTAGTCATCAACCCATTGACATTTTGACACTGTTTAATTATTGTTAACAAACATATCACCACTTATTTGGTAAACTGTTGTGTATTGTAATAAAAATGCTATATATATTAGAGTAGAGCCAGAGATGAGGATCTAATTGAAAAGTAAATATTTCTTCGCTCAATCTTTCTGTTTTCCAAATGTCTAAATGGGGATATTTTCTATATTGAAATATGATAAATACTGAAGAGTTCAGGAATGCAAACTTCAATTTCAACTTATTGACAAAGTTCTGTATGAAGACAATGTTTGTTGGATTTGTTTGAACTAAACTAATTAGCAGATAGCAAGTTAAACTAAATTGCTTTATAAAGCCACACAAAACTGACATCTCACAAACTTTAACAAAGTTAAATTTTACGACCTTGTCTCATTTTCATTTTTCCTGAAGTGCTGACTCCTTTTGACTGTATGATTATTTATATCTAGCTTTAACTCCACGTAAGGTCGACAATGAGTAGACATTTTCATGCTTGACTCATTTGATCAGCGATGAACAATATTATTTTCCTGATTGCTATGCAAAATACTATTTAATTAATCAACATGTATGCATTAATACCTGTTAAAAGTAATTTGAATGGAAATCACTGAAATATTAATGACACTGAAAACAACAGTTGAGAACATTCCATCAGAATGCTTAATATTATGATAAATATTTCTACTGTTATTTTACCAAGTAAAACATTGTAATGCTTTTTCCATTATTAGGCTTATTAAGACAGTGCTGCCTGCTCCAATGAGTAACTTTCATTGTCGTAGTATAATTTATTTAGTATTATGTAATTATACCGTTCAAACAAGTTTTCATGTATGGAAAACATCCAATATAATTTAGCTTGACTGATATCTATGTAACAGTTTCTCGGAGTACAAAACGATGAAGACATTTTTGTTAAATATCAATCGTTAGCTTACACGAATTCTTTATTTCATCGTTCTTCCCCGGTAAATAAAAAATGAACGCATTTACTTTCTTATGGATGAGCTTTTAAATAAACGTCATACATACAATTTTTGAATAAAAATTTCCTTAATTATGTTCTTTTTGTTTTGAAAATCAGGTAAGCAGAAAAGATTAAAGAGTTGATGAATTGTCGATTGATAAAGTATGATTTCACTCACATAATGATTACTTAGTATTACTGAAACGAAAAACTAACTGTTCCGGCTACTCAGTGTTCAGTTAATGTCTGCTTAATTAGCTAACAGAGGCGCTATAGGTGAAATAACTGACATTAATAATAGAAGCTAACTTGCTTTTTATTCGGCGAGAAACAAGGTCTTTTAAGGATTTTACTATATTTCCACTATGTTTTATGTGCGTTGTTAATTTATAAGTTAGAATAAAATCAACCGCTTCACTTGCCCCATATTTTTACTATGTTTTCTAGTTTCTTGAATGTGCTTACACAGATACATATTACTGATATACAAGACATGGATAATTGTAAAATTTGAAAACACATTTGTGCAAAACACTAAGGTAATTTTTAAGAAAATTAAAAAACACAAAACGATTAATTAATTAATACGACTATTATAACTTTTACATTTCAAATTCTAATATTTTCTTATAATTTCGTAGAATTTCAATTGGTGAGGGAATAGCTGGTTATGTTGCAGAAACTGGACAGTCTATACGCGTAGACGATGTGAGTAGTGATCCAAGATTTTGTGATCGATTCGATGCCACCTGTGGGTATAAAACTAAATCACTACTTGCTGTACCAATATTCGGTGAAAAAGTGTAATGTTTCATAATATACTTCATTACTTGAAACTGATTATAGCATTTTAGGTGTAGTTGAACTATTGAATAAAGAAGAAGGATCATTTACTGAAGACGATGAACAAGTTTTTAAAATGTATTCAGTTTACTGTGGTCTTGCATTGAATATAGCCAAGGTAAGTTGTAATCACATATGCCTTTTTTATATTTAATTTAAAACATTTGTCAGAATGCTTGCCGATATGAAATACGGATTAGTCAAGTGCACCTGAAAAACTTTTGTAAAGAAAAATGTTCAGCCTGCTCAATACACTTTGTTATCTGGACTCACAAAAATGAAAATACTTTATTTTATGCAAAAGGTATATATAAATATATACCTTACAGCTAGGTTCACTTAAATGTTTGTTCAGATGCAGATGAACAAAGTGTGGAGGGATAAAATACATGAAGCATTTTTAAATAACCGAGTTTTACTGTCAAAAATGTTATTCTTTTATTTACGTTGCTTAACTATTTGTGTGTGTGTGTGTGTGTGTAGGAAGTTTACACACACAGTTAACTTTTTACTGCACAACTATGTTTTGCTGACTGCAATCTGAAATAAATAGTTTTCACAGGATGCTAAAATGAAAATATCCGATTAAAAGTAAGTGAAATATACCCATCTGTCGTTGAATATATAATCCCTAGCATTATTTATATGAATAACGTAAGTTATGTTAATAATCTTCCTGCACTCTGTTGGGTCACTTGTATGATTAGTACAATATTTTACTGCAGGCTTTCATCTATAGAAAAATACCTGGTGCATTTTGGACCATATATATATATATTCATGTTGAAAAATACTTCTAATTGGTGTAGGTAGTTCGAAACTACTTGTGTTAATCAGTACTGACTATTAGGAACATCGGATGACGACTTCCCTTCTCTTTGGTTAAACACTTTAACAATGTACCCAAAATGCCCTACTGCTGAAAAAGCCAATTTAGTTCAAACTACTCTATAATTATGGATAAGCACTTGGACTAACTGGTAATACTTAGAATGTAATTAGCTGATGTCACAGTTAAATTGCAGCCCTTTTAGAATCTCAGATTAGATTTGAGTTTTAATTTTAAACTGCATAATTTTGATTGTTGTTATGTTCTCTGAGCTGGTTAGTTTAATTCCGAAGCTTTGATTTTCTTGTTGAATATGTTCAGCACTAACTTCATTGCTTTTAGAATTTATCATGAATGGTGCAACTGTCTCTTCTGATGACCTTCACGACAACTAGTTGTCAAAGCTTTTCTTATTCCATCACTCACTTTAACTGTTGTGGATCGTCCCGGCAAAATTTTTCAACATTTGACTTGTTCTTTATCTATTTTCTGTTGAGTGTAGATCAATCAGAGCACTGGTCTTCTGAGGTTTTTCAGGCATTGTTAGCCCTTCCGCTAATTTTGATGTTCCTTTCAGTAGAATCTGAGTGTATAGTCGTTTATATGAATTGATAAAAAGGGATAAAAGTCATATCTTTTGATGTCTAGTTTATATTATTCGATGCAAAGATGAAAGGGATTTTTACTTCAGCCAATTTAGCGCTAATCACAGTTGGTGTAATTATTTCGTAGGAGGTGTCACATTTCTCTTTTTGTGCAAAATAAGTAATGCACAGATTGCGTTGGTTTGTGGAAAATATCTGTTGGTGCACTCATCTAAAACCTGGTTTATAGAAAGAACCTATAAACAAATAAGGATATCTTATTAATTTTTGTTAAGTTGATACTAGTGGGTGATCAACACTGTGTTGAATCCTTCTGATTATGTGGATACAAATTTTGATTTTATCAAAGAAATAAAGAACAATTCTTAGATTTTATCGAACAGCCCAAAACAAAACAGTTAAGCCTGCTAATACATGAGAAATTCGCACGTGCATTAGATCATAATAAAGCTGGTATTAGCATCAGAATCCAGGATGTGTATCTTGTCCTGTTGTGGACCTCGTCCACTGGACCCACCTGCATTTCTAGAAAGTAGTGATGATGCCAGGTCGTTGTCTACTATACCACTGAATCATGAGAACCACCTCTTGTTCACTGGGTAGCAGTTATTATTTGTTTGAGGTTATTTGTAATAACCACTAACTGATTATACTGAGTTGGAATGCTAATCTTCAGACATCATTGAGGCATCTGTATTAGAAGTCGACATGTCAACAGAGTCCTAGAATTTCGGTTCAATACAATCAGTCAGTTGCAACTATAAATTAACTTAAATTGAAGTTGTATAATGCACATTATTCGGTATATTTAGACTTCTATTTTCCTTTGACCTCAAAGTTCACTTAAATTCATTGTCTGTAGAAAAAGTCTCCAGTATACTGTCAGACGTTAACAACACACATGATGTCAGGTTTTTTTTGAGAAAAAAACTATTAAAATTTAAAGTTTCAAACAAAAGTTTAATTTTATAAAAAGCGCATAATCCTTGTAATTTTTCTACAAATCATATACCGAAAATTTAGTGTTTTAGATGCAGCGTAAAAAAGTCGATTTGATTAAGTCTTGGACGTGAAGAGACATTTTAAATTACTTGCACTAAGGTTGCCAGTAATAGAATTTGGACAGTTGAAGGAGCATATTAAAATGAGATGGATTTGTGTAGAACGCAAACAGAAAACGCGTTCAACTTTAGGGCAGTTTAGATATAGTGATAACTTGGAAAACTCATTTGTTCACATTAAAAAGTAGTTTCGATAAAGAAAGGAAGACGAAATTTGCAGTATAAAATGATATCATTCTATTTCACAGGTTCTCATCAGCTGAAGACTACCTGAAATTACAATGGTTATATAAATGATAATAACATACTTTAATGTTTGAGTAGTAGTAGTAGTAGTAGAGAAGAGATAAAATTGACGCATCCAAAAAAGAATGAAAGCATTACAATTTTTAGTTTAAGTTATCATCATCAATTTACACACTTTCAAAGTTGAAAAGAGGGGGGAGGGGTAAGACAGAAAACAGAAAAATTGATTAACAGAAACAGTGTTAGCTTGTAGGTTCACATAGCAACTCCAAAAAACAAAAGCATTTACAGTTTATAAGATTGAGATTTGCTCAGTGAGTTGAGATCACTGAATTAGATGACTAATCAAAATCAAAATTCAGTTACCAAGGGAGTGAGAGTTTAATCACACTCTCTTTCTGTATGCATAAGTCTGGTTTAAATCGTTTGATTGCGATCGCTTCGGCAAATCGTAGTAAATTTGCTGTCCTTTGTCTATTTAATATTTTGAAGGACTTAGAAATCTCTACGAGATGTCCGGTATCAACAATATGTCTGGTAATTGCACTCTGAGAATATTTGCTTCCTTTCAGGCATAGGTTTCTTGGAATATGTTCAGAAAACCGGATAGAAGCCCTTCTTACTGTCCTTCCAATGTACTTGCTCCCGCAAATGCACGTAAATTCATAAACGCAGTTGGAGGTGACATCAGCAGGGTATTTATCCAGTTTTGAGTGGATCATGGAAAGAGTGGTGTTGTATACTGTTATGAGTTTGCGATCGCTTCGGCAATCAAACGATTCAAACCAGACTTATGCATACAGAAAGAGAGTGTGATTAAACTCTCACTCCCTTGGTAACTGAATTTTGATTTTGATTAGTCATCTAATTCAGTGATCTCAACTCACTGAGCAAATCTCAATCTTATAAACTGTAAATGCTTTTGTTTTTTGGAGTTGCTATGTGAACCTACAAGCTAACACTGTTTCTGTTAATCAATTTTTCTGTTTTCTGTCTTACCCCTCCCCCCTCTTTTCAACTTTGAAAGTGTGTAAATTGATGATGATAACTTAAACTAAAAATTGTAATGCTTTCATTCTTTTTTGGATGCGTCAATTTTATCTCTTCTCTACTACT
This sequence comes from Trichobilharzia szidati, assembly GCA_944472155.2. Lineage (NCBI taxonomy): Eukaryota > Metazoa > Platyhelminthes > Trematoda > Strigeidida > Schistosomatidae > Trichobilharzia > Trichobilharzia szidati. The sequence continues at coordinate 65,399,251 of OX235279.1, forward strand.
ACTACTACTACTCAAACATTAAAGTATGTTATTATCATTTATATAACCATTGTAATTTCAGGTAGTCTTCAGCTGATGAGAACCTGTGAAATAGAATGATATCATTTTATACTGCAAATTTCGTCTTCCTTTCTTTATCGAAATTTATCAAGGGAACCATTTGTATGAAAAAAGTAGTTTATTTGACTGTGTTTCTTTCCTAATTCTGTCTTTTTTTCTTCTATTTTTAACAGATGTATGACAAAATTTATCGTTCTGACAAGAAATATCGAGTTGCACTAGAAGTCTTATCTTATCATAGCTGTATAAGTGAAGACGATGTTACTGAAGCCCTCAACAAACCGGTTCCGAAATCAATACCAGGAATAGATAGGTACCTAATTCCTTTCATATGTTCATTTTTCTCCTTGGTGTCATCATCAGAAATAATTAACTGTTTTAGCAAATCTCATTATGCACTTGTCTTCATGAATTTGATAATGCTTATAACTGACAAAAACAACCGTAAATTGTATTGCTTGTCTAAATACAATCAAATTGATCATGTCTATTCCTCGTTATAATATGAGCACAATGTACACAACTTATTTAACTGAAATTATTGTCAAGCATGTACTATCCTACCATACCGTTCAAATGACTCCACCTTTCAGTATCTGTAGATGTAGTTAATGTAGACAAACAGGAAAGGGAAAACGATATTTTCATATTGTTAAATGCTCACTTTAATTCATTATTTGCTTTAAAATCTAGCTTTAAACTTTTTAGTTGATTAATGGTCTGTAGTAGTGAATAACATACATATCCCATAAATGAATGCAAATATTTGCCTAAATGTGAGTCAGTGGAAACTAATCAAGTATGTGGTACAGGTGTTTTTAGGCCTTCTTTACTCCCATTTTAATAAATTGCTGACTTTTTTGTTTAGGAATTTGTTCGCATATATGATAAATAATGAATTTTTCAGGTTTGCTGAACTATTCCATGCACCAATTTAAAAACAAGGAATTTTAACGTTTTTTTCAGGTTCGATTAGAAAAAAAAATCAATTAGATGTGTAGCATGAAAATTGGGTTCACTTTTAAACATTACTTTGCTAAATGTTTTATAGCAATGTATTACCTTTATCCTTATGTTGAATTCATATATGAAACCACTTCATGGTGTTCCCCTTTTTCATACTCAAACTGTAGTAAATAATAATCATTCAGTTAAATGATGTGTTTTGCCCAGAACTTGGTGTACTCAGGAGAAGCAGATCATGTGGGAACCAAATCGCCGTGCTATAAATTCCATCGAAAAGAGTGTAAATGGCAATCAAACCTACACCTTATTTTCATTAGCCTTGAAAATGACTTCGACAGCATCGACTACCACACAGTTCACCCATTGATGTAATTTCGCACACAGGCAAGTCTAGACAGGACTCTGAAAGACCGTATTGTCAATGTATGGTTCACCTAGGAGACTCAAAAAAGATCTCATTTAACGTCTCCATCTTTTAACTGAAATACTGCGTCCCACGCTTGTCTTGGAATACTGTGTTTTCGTTGTCGGGTATATCAATTATTATCGTCTCACTGAAAGATTTTTTTAAGGCTGCATTACTCAAGTGGGAGGTTCGTGTGGTGCGGTGCTAGAAGACATCACTTCAGACAGCGGCAGATGATCAGAGAAACGTTACATTTATGGAACCTGTTGTTAGACACTTAATAGATGCAACCCGGATACAATTAAGGATGAATTCCGTCACCAGCTGACTGAGCTTCTCAGACAAGCTCACTCTTCAGGTCTCGACACACTACAACCTATTTTTAATCAAGATTATCTTCATATACAGCCAACACCACAATGTTTCTTGGTATCCTATATCTACAACTCATGCTTAGACTCCAATAAATCACAACGCTTCTGGCTACCAATGTTATGAGTGTACACTTGACCCTGGGCAGATTATTTTGTAAATCTATTTCTTCAACAAATACAGCCAATGTTTTATGAACCTAATGTGCTCGATGGTCAGTAAACACTGATCCATCCATATAAAAAGAGGTCCAGAAGGATCTACATAATGCTTGTAATAATCATCGAAGTATTAACCTGTTACCATTTACATCTGAAGCATTAATGCTTATCGTCCTCTGAATGAAAAATTGTATCGCTGAGGCTGGATTTTCTTAAGGTCTTAGGAGGATCGATAACAAGTTCGTTACTCGTCATTTATTAGAACGCCGTCACACGTCCCGCACACCAGTGATTGTCTTTTTTGATTTTATGGATACGTTTGACTCCCTAGGCAGGACTGTTGTCTGAATTTCTCTGATGCCTGTTAACATTTTGATGATCCTAATTAGAACCACTTCACATGTGGAATGGTTGCCAAATCTCAGTATTTTCCTTTAATTCTGCTATCGACAAGAGTTTGATGTCAACTTCGAAGGATACACTCAATGCTACTTGAAAAAGAAGAACTTTGACTTTGAGTGAGCAAATAATAACGTCTTAGAGTGTCATAACACATTGTAAATCCAAGTCTTACTTAAGTAGTTAATGATTATCATCCGTACGTACAGCATATGCTTTACATCACCTGAGTACAAAGTAATTTACCAGGATTGGAAGGAGTCTGAACTCCTACTGACATCTGCAGGGGAAACGTCCACCCAAGTATTTCATGTGTTACGCAGTCGTATAAGTGTCCACGGAGGTGTCATGGACGAACTTTACAGCTAAAACAAGGACGATAAATGGCTGGCTGCACCGTCCTTGACATCATTATGGCATTAGTCTGGCCATCAAACGTTCGATTAACAGTTACTAGGTGGGTTTGAAAGAAAAGTATGTTCGATTGTCATGGTTTCCTCAGAATTGTTTACATCCATTAAAGTCACCTCGTAAGTGATCCTGAGGACCGTGGCTGCGTGTTTTGATTTAGTGAATATAGTTTTTCAGTACCTTGACTTCAGTAGCATAGGAATATGCTAATAACATCCTCTCAGTGGCAGACACGTCGTTCCTTCTTTGCTAGCTCTGATAATAAGTGGGAAATGAGGAGAGGTAGTTGTCCTGTGATGTGACGCTTTGCAATGAAGGATAGTTGAGTCGGGTTGGCGCCTTTTGGTGTGTTATGGTTTAGTGAGAAGCTTATACGATATCACATTACTCGGTAGCTATGTATGTCATAAGATGTAATTTTGAATATCAATCAGTGGGTAGCGTGTTGCTATTCCACAACCTCTTCCTTTCCAGAAAGTAATACAAAGTTAAGACAGCTCCTTTGAATTTTTTGAAATTTGCACTGACTTGTTTTGATTCTATTGGTTTCCAGTTTCATTATTTCACTTTCTCTTTGTGTTGTCTGATTTTTATGTGTTGCACCTCTTAGTGTTGATACCGCACCTGATTTGTGATTCAGCAATTGTATTGTTTCCAACTGAGTTCGAACTAAACTAGCATACTAATCGTTTAGTGAATTCACACTTTACTTTACTAGTTATGCAGTTAAATTTCTTTATTTGCACCGAAATTCCTTTGGTATGGTTTTCTACATTTAGGGGAATATGAAATAGTTATGACAAAGCATTGAATACAATGCCTTAAGTTTTCATCTTGGGATTTTTACTATTCTTATCTTTGCGCTTTGATTTTCTTGTCAGATACTGATGTTTGTTTTGCAGTGGGACATCACTTAAAATTATAACATTCCATCTATTCTTCCGTCATTTCTTTTTGGAAATTTATGCATTTTTTCTAACGACAAATTGCATTTTTAAGGCAATATTGTCATTTTCTAACTGGCCTTGAGCTTAATTGCATACCCTGTAAGTTGGTTCAGTGTGTATTGTAACATATCTCTTGTACAGTCACAGATAATAGTTTGTCGCTTCATTTCATTTATTGTGTGAGGGCTGAGATACTGCCCGGGCGCCCAGACCGAAGCAGGTGGTTTTCTTAAGGGACCACCGCCCGAGCCTTTGACTTGGAGTCTAATCCGGAAGGCAGCGGAGCAGCGTCAGGTGCTGCGTTCCCATGGTTGCCGGTGACCCATATGGGTTCGTACGCCATTTGTTCCGATTGGTTTCTGGAGCCCATGTACCCCATGGTAACTGCTTTTAGTCTAACCGCTATCCAAACAACCTTCCTGGCATGGTAGGACCTGCAGGGACATGAGTCCCAGCCAGTTTAGCTTGTTGGGTCACTGCGGCATTCAAGCCCGACCACCACGGCAAGGTAGCAGTTATCGGCCGGGCCACCTCTGGCGCCGTCGCGATGTTAGCCTGGCTGTCAAAGGTTGGGTAAACAATGCTTCGGTGCGGGCTGCTTTGCTCTACGCCTGTGAAACTTGGCCTCTCAGAGCTGAGGATGTGCGGCGACTCTGCGTGTTCGATCATCACTGTCTCCGCAGGATTGCTTGCGTTCGATGGCATCATCGCGTGAGTAATTCTGAGGTTCGGCGGCGTGTGTTTGAACACAGTGGAGATCACCATTCATTGAATGTCGTCATCTGGAAACACCGGCTCCGGTGGCTTGGACATGTGCTGCGAATGTCATCACAGAGGCTTCCGTACAGGTCTCTGTTCGCTAGCCCTGGGGCGGGATGGAAAAGGCGGAGGGGTGGTCAGTCCATGACGCGGCGTCGTGGGATGAAGGATATTTGTGCTAGATTAGCATCGGTTGGTGTGTCACGACTCCCTGGTTAGGGTCCGAGAGACAGCTCGAATCGATGGCTCGAAACGTTATCGGATATGGCCAAGAATCGTAATCAATGGCGAACGTGTTGCAATTTCCTTCTTTCTTCCATTCCTGATGATAGTTGACGAAAACTGTTTGAACTTGTCAAACATGACTGTTTTCCTTCCTGATGAAGTTCTTTATTCGTTTTCTACCTATATTTTATACTTTTAATCTATGTTGTTTTATTATTATTGTGTGGCGCATCTTTCTTGGTGCCATATTGTATCAAGTTTTTCTGCGTTTAAATAAATAAATAAATAAATAAACAGTCACAGATAATACTTAATAAATGATCTTTCCTACGTTTAATGAAGCCTACGAATAACAGTTTGTTTACGACATTTCACAGATTATTTTATCTATTTGATATCTTGCATAAGAGAGCCTATACTATAATGCGAGTTTTCGAAGAATTTACCTGTTGATCATTCAAGCATAGATGTTTTTTTCTTGAATTCACCTCGTCCCAATCAGATTGTTTGCGCTTTACAATCAGAATAAATAATAATATTTGCCATGTGCTAGTGGGTGTAGCATTGTGCAAAGAGGCAAGTAATCCGATCACCTGGACGTCTGAAGTATGTTTTCCGTAAAACAGGTCTTCAGATATAATATTTCATTCTCAAAACACTGTGATATTTGACTGCATAAGATTATCCAACTTTCATTCCTTTAAACTGAAAAATATGTGCTTTTTAAACGGAAATATTGATCAACGTAATATCATTAGTCAGAAAGCATTCTCTGTTTATAAAGAAACCTTCATACACACAAGCTTTAGCTACATTGAATCATGTATGCGTATTGAATGAAAATGAAATTCAGTTCGACTACTTATTGTTTCTAATAATTATGTCTATTTTTCACTATGCCTTCTAACAATGACTTTGACAATTTAATGTTTAGTATTTTTTCTTTCATTTAGTCATGATTTTTCCCCATGGGATGTTGAAGAATCACAAGAGATTGGAACAGTTGTGTATATGGTGTATGAAATCGGGGGAAAAAACATGTGAGTATTCATATTTACAGGATCGAATCTGTTATTACGATGACCCAACGCTGTCCACTTACGAAAAACGCATGGTACAGAGAAATTAAAGATGATAATTCAGGGATCAGACACAAGAAGACTCTCTTACAATATAGGATAGGGTGAATAAGTGCAAACTGCCAAGTATTAGTAATCCGTCACACATAATACATTACATTAAAAATCACTGTGACTTTTATTTAACAACATATGCGGTATGCTTTATTCGGCTATCGTAAGACGCCTTACAGTACTTAGTTAGTTATAAGTAGTCTAGATGACAGCTTGTAATTTATCATGTTGGTTTGCAAGAGTATTAAATAGTTTTTTGATCAAAAATGGCTGATTTCTTACATGAAGTTTCTTCCTAGTGTGATCATAGTGTACCCTATAAGGGTAAATGAAGTAAGTGTCAATCATGTGAGTACTTCATTTGATTCTTCAGTATTTCTGTCTTTTATTTATTTTTTATTTTTAAAAATTTATTTTGAGCATATATCTGATAACTAGCTTTTAAATTATCGTGATAAAGTTGGATACGGAAAAGAATATATAAACCTGGACGATTGATATTAGGCCAAAAATTTTTGAAAAAGATCTTTCTTGTAGCAATCAAATGTTATGGAATACAGCAAATTACTCTTCTCACACTTCTTGACCATACATATACTACACTAGAATGACACTTTTAAATACCCCCCTACATTTCTGTCTCGTGATAATCATGACGCTTAGTTAAGAGAATAAAAATGGAAACATACAATAAGGATATACATATTTATTCGCATCACTGGTGTTTGTTAAATTGATACAAAACTTTGTACAAAATGTGATAAGAAAAGCCTATTTCAGAGGCTGGCGAATATGCGTGAAATGTACTACTTGTAAAAGCCTGAAATTTCTACGCTTCTTGCCTTTTTTCGAAAGTTAAATTGTATTGTGGTCAGGTGAATCCAGAATCAGTGGAAAAAGAGAATTCCACAATCATTCACTTGGTTAGTTTATCAACAGGGGATTATGCAAAGGTGAATGAGATTAGGTGAGATTCCATAGATATTATGAATTCAAGCTAATCCCTTTTATAAATTGTTAGCATCAACACTGCCATTTTAATATTGAGATTATTACTGAAGGGTCATCTAATTTCTATTGCGCAAGTCAGTCAGGCTTGATGATATCTTCAGGACTAGTTTGATTAATTTAAGAGGAGGTCAAATGATTTCTAGACTCATTTTGTGATACAGATCTCTATGAATTTATTTTCTTGTGTTCTGTTGCATATGCTGTGTTTACAATAGCCAGTATGTTTTTTCTGTCACACTGAGACATAAAACGACCAAACAAAATGACAAATATAGCCCTAACATTCCCGTGATTAAATCAAATTCGCAATATATACAGTTTCAGTCGAATAAATTCAGATCACAATATGTGATCCACTACATACCATAAATAGTGATCAAGAAAGCAAGCATACGTGAATAATTGTATTCCTGCGATTACTGTGATCTGTGAAGTTCTTGTTTAAAAATACCATACTGCTTTAAAAGCATAATAAATATTGATAGTTTGAGAGAAAAGATTACTCGAAACCTGATTCTAACCTACCTCAAAGTAAAATATGTTAAGTATATGTGAAACAACATATAACACTAGAGAGCATAAAGTGTCTCAGCTGTCATGTCAAGCAAAATTTCATTGTTTGATAAATAAAATGAGTGTTATCATTGTTGTTGTTGTTTTTCACCTCTAATCTATGTTACCGCTTAAAATGTATCAGTGATGTCCATGAACCAAAAATCCGTCCTCTACAAATGGCGATTTCCTCTCACTAGTCAGATACATGTTTTATACTGAAAGAACTAGAAATCAATTATGCTTCCTCTACTTCAGAACTACTCGCAAACTTCTAAAACGCAACACTGCATTGTATGTTTGGAGGAGTTGTTAAGATGCAGTGGGCAGGGATTTCGTGCTTTTTGCTACTAGTCACCAAGGCGTATTTGTAACGTCAAAGGAACTCATGTCTTCTCTGAGATTGGAACCCGCATCATTCAGTGTGCTACAGTCAGAGACGTTACCACTTAGCTGTTCCGGTTCGCGATTAATCTACAGTTTTATTGGATACAATTGTAACAAATGCCCAGTCTTTCGTTTGATGCAGACTAAAATTCTGTCAGTCAACCATCCAAACACCTAATTTTAATTCCAACTGCACTGTGGTGGTGAGTCACCCACATTACAAACTTGACTGATAGAATCCACGAAGGCCTAAATGCGTGGCATATTTTACTATCTAGTGACGAATTAAAATAAATGACACTGTTCTCCTAATCCATTTTCTGATAAACCCAAATGATAACACTGCTTTGTAAATTAATAAACCGTGACACTGAGATGCTGAAAACTCATTTATTCCATTTGTTAAATCATAGGTGGTAAGAATACAACACATTATTAGTATCATTATTATCGTTAGTTCTTATATACAGCTTAGTTCTGAAAGAACAGCAACGTGTGAATCGTGATTTCAATAAATGTAAACCACTCAGTTTAGAGTATCTTAGTTAATTACAACTGAAATATATCAACATAAAAAAAGTTTTACTCAGGTATACAGTCCGGAAACCATTCCATCTGTCAGGGTTTTTTACCCACTTAGTTACATACTAGTAAGTATGTATTATTTTAGTTCTTCATCTTTATATTCATTGTATTCACATCAAAAAATGGCCAGCTGATCGATAGATAATCTAATTAAGATCATTAATTATGTCTATCCAAATCTCTGTCAAATCAGTGTATGATATTTGGTTGAGATTTTCATACATGTTAATCAAATACTAGTGAGCAATTCAATCTTGATCTAATTTTGAAACCATGAGAAATTTAATCAAAATAATTTTAATAAACCAAAAACACATAAACACACACACTGTGATTAGTAATTCCACAAAATGATTCACTGTTTACTAAAAATCTGTGCCCGAGTTAATTATGTAATGTGTAAACGACTACCTCAAATGTTTACAAAGCTTATCAGTTAATCAATATACATGTATACATGTAACAAATTTCATTTCATCGTTAGATTATGATAACTTTAAAGACTACTAGATGATTAAAATGCTATTATTATTTATTATTCATAAAATAAATTTTTGTGATTTAAATTGTGAAGCCTTAAATTCACAAGCTCTTGTGAATTAATCATAATTCAATGCTGTATAGCCTCCGCTGTAATGATAGTATCTAGTCAAGCTTGAGGTAGATGGAACAACCTCTGCCAGTTAATACTTTGCTCAAAATATCTTCGAATTTGTTTTTGTAGAATTCAAAAGTGCATTAGTTAAATATGCTACTGAGGTAACCGACGATACGAAATTCTGCATTGAAAACACCATAATTTTTATGGCTTAGGTCTAAAAAGTTATTTACACAAGGTGTATCCAAGGGGAAACAGAAGGGTAAAATCTGTTTTTCTACTGTCATTGAGCCATAAGCATAAAGGCGACCAAGAAACAAGCTCATTTCGCTATGTTGAGATTGTTATCGATTTTGTAATTGATTTCCCTCGTAATTCACAATTTGTCCACTCAGTAGAAAAGTATCCTTGACATTTTGAGGATTTCTCGAGAAGTAATTAACGCCTCTGGGTAAAACTTAATTCATAAATGAATTTCCTGATCATTTCAAATGGCCGACCGATTCTTAAAAATGAAATTTTACTGCAAAACATCTACAGTAAGATAAAACTGTCTCACTGAAATTCGTTTATGAAAAAAATGATGGTAATCATTGACTGGGCTTTTATTTAGCTATACATTAACGAAATGTGAAGTTATCTACGGAAATTATTATGAATACTGTTATTTCTACAGGTGAAAGAAGTAGTCTTCAGTGAGCCATTTATTTTTTTAAATTTTTTAAAATTTTACTAATCTGATATTCTTTGAAGGTTCGACGAGAGAACACTGTATCGTTTTGTACTTACTGTACGAAAAAATTATCGTCCCATCCTTTATCATAACTGGGATCACGCTTTTTCAGTAGCTCATGCAATGTATTACATGCTGAAAGTTGGAGAACCAAAATTTACACTGATCGAAGTAGGTTATCAAGTTAATAAATATCTAAATAAATTTCAAAAAAATGTCTTTATATAACGGGAATGGACAAGTGTATCAGAAATTGTAGCTGACTTGAACGAAATATGTGAAACAGTTTTTTGGTTTAAGATATTTTTACTGTTAAAATGGTTGACTGCGAAATCAGCAGTACTGGAAACTCTATCTAAAGTCTAGAAACTATACGATATTTTATTTGAAAGTTTTCTATAATTTAGAAATGGAATCAGTAGAAAAAGATTGGAACTATAACTGATTTAGAATTCACGATTAACTAATTTAAATAGACATATCCTGCAAAACGCAAGAAAAAAAGAAGTTTAGTGAATTGTTCATTCACATATTCACTATTATAACTTCCCGCTAATTACATTTTCATGTATACACAGATGTTACGTATCAGTGTGTAGAAAAATTGCGTCTGAACTTCCAATGAAAGAGTCTGGGTGATTTAATGCTGCTGTTATGCAGCATGCAACTATTGGCATATGCATGACTGAACCATAATAATACTGCTGAACTTTATGTTTCATTTAAAAGTTGAGAAGATGGTGGCAAAAAACATCTGTGGGCTATAATAAATTTCATTTTCAAAATTCAAGTAAAACAGGTGCTATCGGGTTTGTTTAAAAAATTAGGCTATCATACATCACCATCTTAATTTACAGCAGCCGTCAGTTATTTATATAATCAGGTAATTTTTGCACTATAGCAAAAGGAAAGCGAATTATCGGATTTCCATGAACTGGTCACTATTTATTTATTTTCAGTTGTTAGATTAGTGAAAAACTATCAATAAATAATATAGTCATATCTGCTTTTATAGTCTGGAAAATTGTGCACTTGATCTTAGACATTGTCAGTTCCCCTAACAAAGTAATCCTTGAGAATATCAGTGAAATGGTGACACATTAAGTAATCTCAGCCTTTAAGTTTTACTTTCCAGGGATTTGATTGGTTTCAAGTTGGATCTCGAAATGATATCGGGTAGACAGCCACTGAAAACTGGGGACTATTGAACAGCTGTTTTGTCTCATTGTGAGACTCTTCATCAGTATCATTTATAACCCCACTGGCTGTCGAAGACAGGACCTTTCGCGTGACAAGAAAGATCTGTTGACTATTCACGCATTGGCGCGGGACCAAATATCCCAATAATTCTAACTTCTGTCCAGTACTCTTTGGTTTTCAGTAGTTCTCTAAGTGATGTCAGTTAGTGACATAACATGAAATCAAAATTTTACATCAATTTCCTTTCTTCGTCACCAATTATCTTATTTAATAAAAACTTAATCTAGTGAACATCCATTATATCATGATATTCAAATTATTTAATGGCTTTAGATACAGTAAAGCGGAATATTCGATTCATTTGTAACAGTCCAGAACTAATTACCTTAAAGTTCTTTTCCAAATAATTCAGTTAATTACTCATAAGCTATATCACTGAACCCTTATAAGGTAAATTAGAAATGATTACTGAAAGACTGTCTTCACTGTATTGTCATCTCTACACATATTTCAAGCCCGAAATCATAATGCATGTTTTAATTATTGCTCAGTGATAAATGTCTTGCATGAATTAAATATGCATAATAATTTTATCGTTGATGTCTTTCTCATTAGGACATAAAATGTATTTAGTAGTTAAAAATTGTAATTTCAATTATTAATCTATAAACATTTACAACGTTGTTTAAGACATTACAAATTGAAGACTGTTCCACTACAGACTATTAGTTATACATAAATTAAATACCTTAGTTATCATCATGCACACATATAATGCTTTACGATTCATCAAGATGTATTCTGGTGTTAATTTGGCTACACACGCTTTGATGTCATACACATTCTGAATATATATACAATTTAAGCGTAAAATTAATCAAATTAAAAGTGGTTTTAGGTCAACAAATTGAAAATTTTGCTATTGAAATTTCATGAATAATAAAAAAGATTGTCTAATAAGAATTAGAATAGTCTGGTACGTAAAGGCTTCAGAATGGTTTGTATTGCGAATCTGGACAGTCATTGTAAGGAAGTCAAGAGATGCTTAACAGCTTCTTTGACTTTATTTCTGTAATTCATTTCAGTATGAACTCAGCTCTTTTTACATTTAAATATTACTCAATGTAAAGAAAACTTTTCAATCTTTAAGTAAAAACACCAGGTTAATAAATCTTTGAAATCATTTAAATAGCCAAATCAGATAATTAATAATTAAACATTTTTCGTTAATCTACTGACCCCAGATTATTTGAATTAGTGATGCATTGAGTTATGGACAAGAATGTTTTAACAAAGTGAATTAATTACATTTTCTGAATTAAGTATTAAATGTTAGAGTCATTTGCAATGAGCATTTCACAAATCAATCCGTTTTACAAATATATATGTAACATTTGTGTAAATCACTAGTGAGATGTGTTAGTCCTAGGGTAAAAATCTGACTTGGAGAATAACTTGAGTGGATAATCTCACCAGACATTCACTGACAAAAACATATAATAATTAGTCTCAGTAACATGGATGAAAGGTGTGAATATCTGACAGGAGTAGATCCATGACGAATTTTCCGTTATCAGAATTATAAATCCTGGATTCAGGTCCACTGTTGAAGTTCTGTAAAGCGACAGAGAGAGAAAGAGAGCGACAGACAGAAGCGACATGGCCAATATTTGTTGGTCAGTGTTATCTGAGAATGAATCCATGTTTTATAAATTTCTAAAAGGTAAGCAATTTCATATTTAACATTTTTTATTTGATGAATACACATGATGTTTTGGTTGAGTGGGTTTTTGATTTCAAGATTTTTAAGGCAGCGCATTGAAAATACATAGCAGATAGTTGCTGCCTATAAAAATCTTGATCTCAAAGATCACTTAAACCAATAAAAGTTTTTTCTATACTACAAAATACTGCCAACCAACTCATAACATATATATATATCTTATATTTATTACGTTTTACAGAAAGTGTGCTTATTTGTAGCCTGTCTATGTCATGATTTAGATCATCGCGGTAGAGATAATAGATTTATGAAGAGTTATTCAACCCCCTTAGCTGCTTTGTATAGTTCATCACCATTGGAACATCATCATTTCAATATGACAGTTACAATATTACAGGTAGGGGATACATTCACCTGCATACCAAGTGATCATTGTAAATTTATCGTATAATAAGTTCTGTTTTAATGCTTATTTGTTGATTGATAACTGACGATGATTAAGATTTTTTTCTGAAATCAAATTTCTTGTACCTTACTAATAGACACTACGAGGGAACACGCTAATATACCACGTAGTTTTTGTAGTTCCAATGACCCATTTATTTAGTTAAGTTTCACCACAATACCAATTATAAGTTTGAATAAGAATTGTACACATGAGTTTCATTTATACAACACAATATAAAACGGTTTATTTTGTTACGGGTAACGGTATACGAAAATGATAATAATTTTTTAATACAGAAAACTTTATTTTTCAGGAGTTAATTTGTAAGGTTTCAGTTTGTTTTTTTGAGTTTAACCACGGAGTGATATCAGTTAGAGAATCATTGAAAACCAGGGAGTTAGGATGGACTTCCCACAGATGACATTAATCGGTGGTCGCGCTAAAGCAGATCACGAGTTGGTAGAAGTTAGAATTCATGGGCTGGTGACTGAGTTGGGTCCCAGTGGTTTAATGATACACGAGCTTGCCTTGTAACCTGGGTTCGAACCCCAAGGGGGGCGTACTGTCGATGATTTCCAAACCAGGATGAAACAGCTGTCCAGTACTTCCTGGTCCTCTAACTGATTTCACTCCGTGGTTAAACTCGAAAATAAAACGAATAGAAGAAGGTAAACTTCACACTAGTGTGTATAGAAAACCAACGCATTCTAATAGATATTTAGATTTTAATTCGTCGCATCCGTTAACTGTTAAGGCAGGCTTAGTTAAGTGTCTAACAAACCGAGCCATAGCACTAAGTAGCACAAAAAAAGACCTAAACGACGAGATAAAACAGATAGAAGAAGCGTTGGTGTTGAATAATTATCCTTTAAAATTCATTAGGAAGATAACTAAAGGCCAAAAACAAAATAAAAATAATTGTGGAACTAGTAATGATAACATAAATAAGAGAGAATATAAGTCATCTACAGTTCTACCATATAAAGAGGGGACATCTGAGACCCTAAGTAGGATTCTAAATAAAGCAGGAATTAGGGTGGCATTCAAACCTACAAACTCACTCAGATAGGACAAGTTATGTAGGCTAAAAGACCCGGTGGACGCAATTACACAAAATAATACAATTACCAAAATATCCTTCAATGACTGTGAGGTCAACTTCATAGGTCAAACTAGTAGGTCAGGAATAGTCAGATTGTCAGAACATAAGAATTTAGCTAAGATAAGAATGGTTGACCCAGAAAAGATAAGTAATTTAGAAAAAAGCTCGGCAATTGCAATGCATGCATTAACACACAACCACACAATAGAGTGGGAGAGGGTTAAAATTCTAAAAAGTAATCTAGGTAGGTGGAGAGAGAGGTTGATTACTGAATGTTTGTTCATCGAATCTACACCCAACACATGCAATAGGAATGAATCATCACTAATACCCGAAATATGGAAAATAACACTACCAATCAAATCAAGTGAAAAATAATGGAACTATATAAATGAATTTAGGAAGTCGTGTGATTACCTTGATATGATTATGAGCAATAAATTGTGCTCGAAACGTCATCAGTAAATATTACTGTATAACACTGTGAGACTCTATCAAAATAAAATTTACCCATAATGGAATTACACTCTACCACAGTGCCCAAGTTTTATTCTTATATCAACGAAAAAAAAAACTTTATGTCCTTTTTTCTTAAGTTAACTTTTCTTGACTTATTTGTCTACTGTGTATAACTGAAACGATTTAATATTTTACTTACAGCAACGTGGTCAAAATATATTTAGAAATTTTAAAGAAACACCTTACAAGACAGTAGGTTTACGCTTAAAAAAATTTTTTTTGTTTATTTCGCCTACTTTATTAACTTATCATATATCATTTTTTGGAACGGTCAATATACTTAGAGTTGAATATACAATAAATGTTATGCATTTGGGGCGTGAGTGTTTGTTTTATTTGCCATAATTCCTCTCTGCATTTGAACTAGTCAAACCGGAACTTGAGATTACTGCATCAAAATGAGTTATATTTTGAAAGCTGTTAAATAAATAAATGTAGCTGTCTGCTTGGAACAAAATATCGAGTTGACTGTCAATCAGATCAAAATATAATTGTAACCGGTTAGGTGTACTTGCATCTCACCATAAAATGAACAACGGTGACTCATTGAACTTACAAAATTTATAGTTCTCATATTTTCTATTACTCTATTAACATGAATATATGACTGAAGTGTTGGTTATTTTTAGGTCTATTTGAATCTATTGTTGTATCCAGTATATCACCACATACAGTAGGGCATTTCATAAGTTCGGCAAAATCTAGTCACGAAATCTGGACTAATCAGTCACTTATATGTGGAGATGATGTCGTCAATTAGTTAAAAGTACTATGAACTATAGTATGAACAGTTGACACAAACAGGAAAGATAACTCGATATTCAAAGGCAGTCAGATTATGTATTCAACAAGAAAGTGAATTGAATTCATGTTTGGAAATTACCTCTTTTTTAATGCAACTTACTGCCAAGGTAAAGAAGTTTAGTTCACCAACTTGCATCAGAGATGGTTGTTGGAATTTCATTAAGACCTTGACAAGAAAAAAAAAACTTGTTTAGGGTACACTAAGCGGTCCACATGTAGACATATAGCTACAAATAATTTCTGTTATTTGCAAATGCTGGTTAATTCTCACGTACTATGTGATTAGTAATAATGACTATTGAGATAATTAAAATGCTCATTATAAAGGTGAGCAATTAGGCAGTATGGAAGCATAAACATCCATTAATAAAATGACTCGTCTATTGTACTATTTTTTTGTATTTGTCTGTAAATCACACCTAAGTTATAAATGTCTTTGACGATAGTCATTTTGCACCAAATGACCTAAGGAAAGTGAGGTTTGAACCCCCTAACCCACTGAATGGAAAGCAAGTACTACATTAAATGCCAGTGATTGAAAGTATTGTTTATTTCACAAAATTTACTTCTTCTGTAACTTAATATGAACAACTAACGACTGAGTGTTTTGAAATTCATATCATCTAATTTTCAAGCCTATACTTTGTCTCGACGGATGAATAAAAAGAAAATTTATGTTGTCTTAAAAGAATTGCTCAATACAGCAATCTGAGTTCAGAAAAAAAGTGACGATATTCAGTGAATATATACATAGAAATACAGGAAAGTTATTCAAACTAGTATGACAGACTGACGAGTATTCTGAACGCGAGATTTAAAAATCCAAATAATTTTTTATCAATGCATTTTAAACGTGAAATTACTCAAAAGGTGTTCATTAACTAGGTCAGATTTACACGAAGACTGTTTTCACAGCTGCTTTTCTTTTGACAGGTATAATGGCTTGATAAGTGATACTTTATAGAATGGCAAATACTAAGCACTATGCCAGTATTTTTCTCACCCTCCTTTGCATGATATAGGTATGCTTCATGGTGTCATTTTCCACCATAAGAGAGAAACCTTATGAAACTATTCTTGGTCATCAATAACAATGCTTTATGGTATATAATCAAGTGTTCCTTCTTCATTAAAATTCTGAGAATTTGTCCCTAGTTATCTCCAAGTTTGTTCCCTGATCATCCACTATTATAGATTTTTGTTGCATGCGTCGGTGGTTCAGTGGCAGAAAGCTTGCCGATCACGTATCCATATCTATGGTCTGGGGATATGTGCCTGGCCGACACACTACTAGACCTTGCTCAGCCGGTAGTAAGCCCGGTAAAGAAGAAAGGTGAGGCGTGGAGCTAGAAATCCTACCCCCCCTCCCCCGGTAAAAACACTACTAGGGAAATTTCAAAGCTCAAGCTTGAAGCCCTTTGTTCCATCTGCGACGCGAAGGAATGAAAGAATGAAATAGATTTTTGCATGTCTTAATCTTTGTACATTCTTTAAAAATCAATCAATTTGTTAACGAATAGCGTAAATATGACCTTATTTTTGTTATTGAAAAATAGTGTGTATGATCAGCGACAAAAAGAGTAAACTTCAATGATTAACTTTATTATGCTGGATTTATTATTAAACGCTTTATCTTATTATTAAACTTCCAAGATACTTGGACTTATAAAACACTGTATTCTGGCTACTGATTTGGCAACATTTTGGCCAACTCAAGAAAAGTTAGGGGAAATATTAAGTTCTGAAAGTGGTATCGAATGGTCTCAACCAGCTGACAGGTAAGCTGGCGTATATTTTTCGTCTTTTCTTTTATATATTTGTACTTGTGCTATATAACTTTTGTGTGCTTTTGTAAATTATGACACTTCAAGCATTCAACTTGAAGAAACCTACTAGTTTTAACAGTGAAGGATAATTGTATCCAAAGGAACTTCAAGTAAATCATAAGGAATTTATTACTATTTATGTGGTAATTTAGTTTTTTTATGTTACTTTACATGGTGGATAAGAGAGATGTTTCGGCGGGATGTATTCAAATAAGTGGGTTTTCAAGAAAAAGTTTAATTCTCAAAACACTATTACCTAATCCATTCTTAATAATAAAAATGACATGTTTATTCTGGACAGTATTTATAAAATGCACAAGATTTTCAGAGGAGTTTACTGCATTATATTTACCCTTCGTACAATACCTTCTAGTAAAATATTAGTTGAAAGTATATCCTGTGACACAGTGCTCTCTGAGCTGAAGCACAAAGCATTATGATATATCTGCTTTGTTTCCTTCAAGAAATCCACGATATCTGTTTGAAAGCCAAATGTACATTTTGAAACCCAAAGACATAACTGAAGAACAGTTATCTCATGCACTGGAACACGTTGCCACCAACAATCAGGACCTTCCTGAGGTTTAGTAGGACCTTGCAAATCAGGAGCTTCCAATAAATACGCCAACTGATTGCCCTCTCTTTAAGTGACTGAAAAAAAATAAGTGGTGGTAAGATTGTCAAATGTAAATAGGTTAGAATATTTTTTGTGCGACTACTTAATGTTAGTATTTATTTTATTCCTTTGCGCTCCAAGTGGAACATAGAGCTTCAGTCTAGAGCTTTGAAAAGGTGGGGTTACTACTCTCATGCCCAACCTCCCCTCTTTACGGGATTACTACCAGCCAGGCCATGTAAAGAATCGGGCCGGCCAATGATCGAACCCAGGGACACTTGCATAACTGGCCAGTGTTCTACTGCTGAACCACCGACGACAATGTATGCCTACTAGTTTGAATATATTGAAAACATGTACTTATTGGTTTGGAGGCAAGAAGTAAATGAAGACGGCGATATTTTGTATCTTGTTTTTGTTTCATTATCAATCCTTGAAGATTTGTCGACAATACTAGGTATCAACTGTTGTCTGAGACTGTTTGGTAAGATTTCCGATAAAAAAGGTATTTTCCTACCTTCCTTTAAGTTTATAAAAACTACTACTATTAATACTCCGTTTCTTACTTATCCATCAGCAGAAAATCAAAGGAATATTGACATCTCTCTAATGTATCAGTAATCATTCTCTCTGAAGTGCTAGGTTTTTTTTTTACTTACAAGTGGTTTATAGAACAGAAATGTATTGTTTTTCCGTAAACAAGTCTTTACTAGTTCTGCTAGCTCTATTTCCCTGCTTGAAAATAGTTGCATGATGGTAAGCCGTGAAAGCAACCATTTAATTAATGTCAGATTAGTAGAAACATTGGTTTTCTTCTGTCATTTTTGATGTTTCACTGATTCTAAACTACTGCTACACTAAGTGAATACAATTTCAGGTATTCGAAATCACCCATGGGTAATACTCAGTGCAGATCATCTTGTATGATTCTACTCTGATGCATCCAAGTGTCTAAACGGGGATTTTTACATATCGAAATGTTCAATGTGGATAAATTCAATCCCGACTTTTTATCAAATGCTACGAATAATGCATATAATATTGTCATTCAGCTGTAGGGTAACGGCTGACAGAATTGCACCTATTGTGCATATTATTTTAAAGGAATCCCCCACTGAAGAGTACCATTAAGCACGAAACAAAAGTTCCAAATATTCCGCTAATTAACTTGTAATGACCAGTATAGCGTTCTCAAGTATACATAATTTAAACCATTTGGAAATAAGTATTTTACAAATTCCCATTTTGGCATTTAGAAAGAACAGACTGAGTGAGGAAATATACTGCTTTCTAATTAGTTCCTCAATAATATGTAGTTTTTTACATCAAAATTTTTACCAATCAAATGATTATTTTAGTTTATCAGTTTTAGGTATAAGGGGTTTGAATTACGAGGTTAAAAGTCACCAAAACAATTAACTAAGAAATGTCAGTAACAAGATATCCAAGTTTTTAAGATGGGGGTGAAAATTAATTACGGAATTCACGATAAGTTAATTCTTTGACGTTAGTAAAAAGTCATTACATAATCAAGAAATTTTCAAAATAATGATTAAAAAGGAATACGTTAAATACAAACAAGTTAGCCGAATAAGCCACAATTGTAAAAATAACACAATCAAAGTGCGGAGCTAGTTAGATTGGACAAGTTCATCGTCGAATTTCTGAACACCCCCCATATTTATTTGGCAAAGGTTTAAATAAGGCTATACGTAGCTCACTACTACTAGCTCATCTCGTCAATACTCAACATCAAGTCAACTCTAACAAAGCTTTAAAAGCTCTTTATCGTATATCACCGAACGTCGCGCGTGGCCTGAGAGTACGACTTTTACATACAACGGAGGCAATCGGAATTCATCTGAACAAGCCAATTCTGTGTGTTCAAAAGAAATTTGTACAGCCCCTTTCTTTTCCATGACCAACTACATAACATGCATTAAGTTTTTTTTTTAAAGCAGTTTCTTTCCCCTCCCCTTGTAACTATCTTTTGACTTTGTTATCTTGTTACTAATATCCATTAATTAATTGTTTTGATGACTTTTAACCTCATAATTCAACCCCCTCATATCTAAAACTGATAAACTAAAATAACCACTTGATTGGTAAAAATTTTGGTGTAAAAGACTATATATTAGTGTAGAGCCTATGATGAGGAACTAATTCGAAAGGAGCATATTTTTTGGTTCAATCTGTGTTTTCTAAATGAGTATTTGTAATCAGTATATTCGGTAGAATAATTCATTAAAAAATAATATATATATTTCATTGTTTATTCTTTTCTAGACTGACTGTAATGAGTATTCTAATGCCCGCATGTGATTTATGCGCCACTTTTAAACCATGGGATATACAAGTTAAAGTGGTAATGTTAATTATGCAAGAATTCTGGACACAGGTATGCCAATAGTGTAACAGCTAACATGTTTTCTTACGGGGAAGTTTATATTTGGCATATAGAAATTAACTCTCTGACAAACATAAAAGCTTTTACCGTGTAGTACTACCGTCTATAAATTGCTACCCTGACATTCATCTAATAATGATGGTAGAATTTATGTATCGATAACAAGTAATCTAATAGAATGTACTTACTTGACTATTTACTCTTACCCACTTTACATTATTTAGCATGCCTTAAAGATTTCACTGTAAGAGGTAGAAAGCGTGAACAAATAATGGATACAACTTGAAGAACTGAAGAATTACAAATTATGCACATAATTGTGGTAACACAGAATTAGGGCGGTGTGTCCGAATAACGTTTCATACTGGTTGAGCCTACTTAATAAAACATACAGTGATACAGCATTAAAAACTGGACGTTTCCAGCACAGTTTATTGCTCATAATCAATATATTCACGAGACTTTAAAACTTACTTTGTATGCCCTTATTACCCTTCCTACTTTTTGTTGCAATTTTACATAATACCGATATGGGCTTTGCTGTATTTCGATTTCACGTGTCAGGTGTTTATTCGATGAATAGAAATTTCGTGATTCACCTGTCGCTCCACCTGACCTGCCCTATTGTGTGATTATATGCAAGTGAATACATACTCTATTAACTGAGGTTTTTTCCAGATTATTTAACGGCATCAATCATTCAAGACCTAGCCGAATTCCTATTTTCCGATAAATTCACTGTTGGAAAGGATCTACTAATTTGACTAATATAATTAACCGCACAGTCAGGTATTTCGTAAATTATATTATCTTTCCTAATTTTATCTCTGAGATACTTAATTTAACAAAGTTCGGCTCTGAGTTGGTTGGTTGTTTTAAATACCATTTAAATTCCAGCCTTATTAAAAATTTTGCGTAGGACGTCTGGTATTTTTCTTTATATGGCAGTATTACTGAAACTTTGAAATCCTTATTATTTAGATTTTTTTTATTATTTTCATTACTACATTTATTATCCTTATGGGTATTCATACATTTTAAATAAATTCTGGTGGATAGTTAGTTATTCACTAGTAATGTTTTCTTTATTTATTTGCTTTCACCGAATCTCTGTTCATTGAATCAACACGAAATACGTAGAGTCGAAACAAGGCAGCATCTATAACGATAATATGAAAAATTACAATGAAAAAATTAGGGGTTGAATACAACCATGTGGAGCAATTTATGAAGTTAGCTAAAAATACACTGATATGATTACCAGCAATAATGTGTTAAAAACGTTATCCGGTTATTAATAGTGAAATCCGCTGACTCATATTTTCCATTTTCAGAATAAGGACCGTGTAACTACTGATTTCGATAATATTATTACTCCTGCGTATTGATAGTACAACAAGATGAAATTATAATCAGTTGACAGCTAAATGCACTGAAACCTTAAAATGTCACCTTGGACTCATCAACAATTATAGTGGCTGGCTTCTTGCTTGTCATTTTTAAAACATTCGCTTTATTCCTCGTTCACCAAGTATTCTTATCCGTAAACATAACAAATTTGTTTCAGACATGTGCTTTTGCTTTTGAGATGTGAATTTCCTTCACAGATAGACAGTGTGTCTTATTTCTCCTTTTCAGGGTGATGAAGAGAAGGCCACAAATGGAAAACCATTAGTTTTAATGGATCGAGATGAAGCAGTTCAACTAGCAAGTGGACAGGTAAATTATAAGCACTAGTAACAGAGTCGGAAAACTTTCATTTACAGAGTATTCTTTTAGGTCTTTATTACCTACAGCTGAATGGTTTCGAAAAACTCTAATCCACTAAATTCGGTCGGTAGACAAAAGAAACAAGAATTGTTAGACAAAATCAATCATAGAACACACAAGTGTATTTCATAAAAAGAAAACAACACGCAGTGGTTCACAACCTTTTGAATAAAGAAAGTGATTAATGAATGTCTAAAGAATGTTTTTATTATCTACACATATGCACAAAACATATAAGGACATTAAATGAACCCATTCAAAATGAGTATATTTGCGGTGATTTATATCTTGAAATTCTAAAATAATTACTCGAATTTAATTGGTAGATGGTGACTAGCAGTAGAATCCAGGATGCGCATTTCGTCCTGTTTGGGGCTCGTCATCCACTAGACCACTTAGGCTACTCGGTTCAAACAATAGACGGAAAAACCTAAAATTTAATTAAATAATTATGACCCGTTGCACAAGAGGTGGCTCCCGTTGCCTAAGTGGTCTAGTGGATAACGCTTTGGCGTTTGAAACTATGGGCAGTGGGTTAATGGCCCCCACGGGAACATCATCACTCACTAGGGAATGCAGGTGCATCCAGATAACGAGTCCCGAACAGGACGAAATGCGCATCCTGGGTTCCACTGCTAGTCACCATCCACCAATTAAATTCGAATTACACGCCCAGACATCGTCGAAGCATCTGCACAAGAAGCCGACATGTCAACCTGAGACCGAGCGCTTCGATCCAATCAATCGACGGGAAAACCTAAAATTCAATTAAATATAATAAATACTGACTACTATATGTATTTGTTCACAGATCAAACGGTTTAAATATCCTTCAGAGCTATAACACCTTCCTAGTATTCGTCGATATAAATTATAGAAATAAAATTCATTCTTGATACTTCATTTTCTTTCAAATAATCAAACAAAATAATTCATGAGAATTAAGTGTACTAAAATGGTGACTTCGCAGTGTTTAGCACTCGAATACTGCAGTCATCATCATCAGTTCAGAGGGAACCCAAGTGGTGAAACACTGGAACCCATTCAAATCGACATGGAAGGAAACCTGCATGAACACCTTAGACAAGAGAAGGCCAGACAAGTAATGACTCACTACGAGCACGTGGAAGCCGATAAAAAAGAAGAAGGATGGAGAAGCAGATGAGGGAAGAGATTAATAAAGACAGCAGAATCTAAGTATGATATACAGTGCATTGAAAAAAGGACTGAAAAATGCTGGGAAACAATAAAGACGCTAGAAAGGAAGATTAACTTATGAAACTGCGAAAAGTCAACCGAAGCACATGCAGGATCATGTGTCTGTCCACCTAAAGCAAAATATAAAGCTGTACGATACAAGAAAGACTAAGAGATACCCTGAATGGAATACTTCCATCGTTACAGGCTGGATTCCCGAGAAGTAGCACAACGCGTCATTATGCAACACAGACTGGAATAACACTAAACTCCCTACTTCAAATTCATAGACTACGAAAAGTTCTTCGACAGAAAAGCGATTTGAAAACTGTATCAACACAAAGAGGTGTTCAGTGTGTTCAAATAGAGGTGTAGTGAAGCAAACATTTAGAAATCTCATATGATGCCAGTATTGGAAATGGAAAGCTTACTGAAGCATTTGAAGTGAAGATAGAAGACAAGGCTTCTAATCAGCAATGCCGTGATGGACTGGATAATGAGGTAGACCATGGGAAGCGAGATGGACATATGCTGGAATGACAAAAAACCCTAGGTGTTGATTTCGTGGGTGGTTTATGCCTAATTTCATCAAAACTCCAGGATTATCAATCGAAAACCAACAAGTTGGCAAAAGAAGCAGAGAAGACAGCACTTCAAGTGGACGAAGAGGAGACAAAGGTAATGAAAGTACCCAAGGGATCAACAAAAAACATCATTTGAAGAAACAAAAAGAAATCACTTCTTCCACTTTCCTGGGCAGGGCAAGGATGACGATGTTAAAACCACTCAGGATTGGAAGAGCAAAACAAGCGTCCATCACCTTGGAGCCATAGTAGATATTTACACCACTAGGAACAAAATCGAAATTTTCAACACCAGTATCAAGTCAGTGCTTGTTTATGATTCACAGACTTGTCACGCACATTACAGAAGCATTTCCAACAGGCCAGTGTAGACTTCTAATCAGTTTACAGCTACCTAACCTGGCTCAATGTTGAAGAACAAATGGTTAGTCGAGAAGGATAAGCAACAAAAACTCCGGTAGTCAGTGAATTAGCCCAGCATCTATTGCTCAGCAAATATGCATAAGGAACTAGAGTTAGGTTAAACACAGACAGAGCAGACCTACAAGTGACATCATAAGCCGGGGATTCGAGTCCATACCGAAATGAAAACAACGAAATGGGCGTATTAGAGCGACATGGAGACTACCTGAAGAGAAAGTGAAAGTTTATAGAGCTATTTATTGAATTTGAAAACCTATTTAAAAGTGATAGCAGGAAACGTAATGGAGTGGCGATATACCACTGAAGACCTATGTGCAACTCGGATCTCAAGAAATGTTGTCTTATCAGAGCTAATGGAAACAAGTAACTGATTCTGACTGGTTCCGAACAAGACTACGGACGAATGCCGCTCAAATGCAAACTGATTAAAGGCTATCCAAACGTCAGTAAACAGTGGTGGGCGACAAAAGGGAGTAGAAATCAGTGGTAGGTAATGCTGTAAAACTGTTTAGGGTCATTAAGTAAACGGCTGTGAAAAAAAACTTGTCAATGAAACGATACACAAGAAGGATGTTCCTTCAATTACTTTCAAGGAAAGTCGAAGTAGAAGAATTCCGTCCTCCAATTATGGCTGGGGTTGCGAAAGCTCTAGCTAATCTAGAAAAGGTAATGCCACGGAACCTAATAGTATGATTATTCATTTATTGAAACACAGACATTGTCCTCTATGGGCACCAAGAGATACGCCGCAAAAAATTAATGAAACAACAATATATGAGGAAAATAAGGATAAAAAACGGAAGGATCATTCAGAAAGCAATCAAGCCTACTTGTCAAGACCACTAAAGGAACCGTTCAGTACTTTATTTTTATTCCAGCAGGAGAAAAGAAGGAAATTGCAGTATGTTCGCCACTGATTGTTATGCTTGGCCATATCTGATAACGCCTCGAGCTGCCGATTCGAACCATCTCTTAGACCTCAACCAGAGAGCCGTGATACACAGACGGATGTTACCTAACACAAATATCTTTCATCCTAAAACGCCATCATTGATAGGCTGACCATAATTCCGCTGTTTCCATCCAGTTCTAGGGCTAGCAAACAACGAGCAGCACGAACGACTCCGAGATGACATTTGTAGCACATGAATAGGCCACCGAAGCCGGTGCTACGAGATGACAACATTCAATGTAATATGACCTCCACCATGTCTGAAACGCACTCTGACGGACCTCGGGATTACTTGCACGATGATACCATCCGGAGCAAGCAATCCTACGAAGGTAACGTGATCAAATACTCAGAGTCGGCGCACATCCACGTCTTCGTGAAGGCAGAATTGACAGGCATACAGAGCGCACCAAAGCATTGGAAACCCAATCAATGACACCCAGACTCGTGACAGACGATCCGATTTGCCATGCATGTCCTTTACGCTTGACTACAGAATGTCATCGATGGCACGCACCTTCTAACCAGGCTTAGCAGTCTGATACACGAAGTGTTAAGGATGGCAATAATGTATTATTTCCTGGGTTAACTAACATATCAGGTAATGTATGGGAATATGATATAGTGCAAATCACTGATTGTTCCAGTTTATAAGAACAGATCGATGTGACTAACAGATGTGCGACATAGACTTTTAAACTAGAATATATGAAGAAAAACTAAGCCTTTTTAACCATAGATGTGTTAAACCTCTCATGTTAGGCTTTATAACACGACCAGTAGCAGTGAGGTTAAGTGTGAATCATTAAGTAAAGATAAAAAGTCGATCAGTAAACTTGCGAAGCTGCATCGAATGAGATGACTTGAATATATGATATGCATGCTCTACGACCGCCTTAGTCATCAAGAAATGTTAGCTGGCATAGCACTCGTGAAAAAAAGAGTTCGGATTAAAACATGAGATCAATCCATTAGGTTTTTGACTATTAGTTCAATTCACGCAGAGAGACGTAAGAAGCTTGATTGGGGTCTTCGAGGAGCGAAGAACCTATAGCTATGCTCTACTGGTGATGTAATTCAGAATCATGCTCCATGCTGCAGATGCATTCACTGTTTATTATCTCCTAGACCCTTTAAATTCTGTTTATTTTCAATGTGTTTAGTGTTTCTTCTGCACAGTTTCGTTTGTTTTCGTTCATTCGCTTTTTTCCTAACTACATCTGTGTTCTTACGAAGTGTGGCAGCCTGAACTGCTGCATCTTTGTGAAAAGTTATACGTTGAAAATTCAGTCCATTGTGATTAAACTTTAACGCATCAAAGCTGCACTCTGTTAAACAACTTAACAGAGTAATCAAATCGTTTTAAATATAAGTGAAATAAGCAAAATGCATATTAATTTTTGTCATACTTCTAAACATGAAATTTAAATATTTGGTCCATCTTTTCCCAACTCAGGTTGGTTTCATTCGTGGAGTTTGCTTGCCATGCTATCAGACCACTTGTCGTGTAGTACCCAAAATAAGTGTAATCTTAAGCGTAGTGGAAGCAAACCTAAGCAAATGGGAAAAAATCTCAAATTTACCATATGAAGCAAGGAAAATTATCTTGGATAAACACATGCAAAAAACATTTGCGAAACTGAACAGTAGAAAGAACAAATGATGTGGACACTTTTATCTTCACTTATATATATACATACATACATACATATATATTTTGTTTTTCCGTTTTCTTCTACTTTGTTTCTGAATATAGTATTTATGTTCTACCGTGAAAATAAACAAGCTTTCTTTTCGTCATTATACTAATAAAGTAGGAAAGAAGACCGTCCAACATCAGTCGAGCTGTAAACTTCACCTTAGACATAAAAAAGATACTAAATACTTTGAAAAGATAAACAGTCTCAATGAATTCACTAAATACCGGTTTTATCCGCATGCAAAGTTTTATTTAGCCCAGAATTGGTAAAAAAAACGAAAAATGCATACGATAAATAACTATAAAAGAAAAAATTTCATATTAAGTGATGATATAAAATATATGA
Source organism: Trichobilharzia szidati (assembly GCA_944472155.2). Taxonomy (NCBI): domain Eukaryota; kingdom Metazoa; phylum Platyhelminthes; class Trematoda; order Strigeidida; family Schistosomatidae; genus Trichobilharzia; species Trichobilharzia szidati. The sequence goes on from OX235279.1 coordinate 65,426,572, forward strand.
TACATTCGTGTAGGTAGGTGTAGGACATATATGGATATAGCCGCCGGTCAACAGAAATAATGAAATAAAATCAAACAATTCAAAATGGTATTGTATAGCTTGAATAAGCAGTTAAGCAGAAAGAAAAAGTAAGTAAATTATAGGATAAAAATTATACGTAGTGTCTATCAAGTACGTCTGAGTTGCGATATGGGTTCAGGGAAATAAGCGATAAAATCCTGTCAGTGTGTAGGTAAAGAAAAGCAATAACAGTAAATATTTCACGAATTGTTACAAATTAATGAAGCAGATTCAATCATTTCAACGTGTGTTTATACATTCAAAGACAATGAGATGAGAGTAAAGAAAAATTAAGCAAAGTCTTTCTGACTGAATGGTACATAGGGAGATAAGTAGTAATAACAAACTGATGAAGCCGTATACCATCACCATCATCATCAGTATGTAGAGGGAGAAATGAAGGTATTCGGAACATAATGTGGGGATAAAATTAGAGAATATGCTTTAAAGCTTGATATGTTTCCGGTATGTTTCATTGACAAAATAATGCGATGTAGATGTTATTAGTGTATTCACCTCAACAAAGAAGTTGATTTCTCCGAACTTTGAATTATATTCACTGAACGCCGCCTCTACAATAAGGACATTTTAAAAAAGTGACATATAAAGATATTATTACGAGATTGTGTAGAAAATTTAGAACTCAAAAAGAGCGCCTTCATAGTTTTGTTGAGTGGTTTAACACAGGTTTTCATTATTACTGTAGACAACCAGAGAGATGAACTAATATGTTTTTCACACTAGTACCAAGTCAGATAAGCAAGTTAACCAGTAGTCGGTAGACAATTTTAAAATTTAGTGAAGGCATAAAAAACAATCAAATGCTTGAAGATGTAGTAAAAAAGTGATATTGGGAATACGTGTACAAACCGATAAAAAGGGATAGATCAAACCATGCATAGAAATGCATCGCTTGAACCTTCAATTAGCATCACTTAAATCACATACGAGTTAATGATTGTTAGCAAATAAATTATCAACAAGTGATCGAATTAAACGAGATGTGTGCATGACATCATTCTAGATTTATTGGAGATTACTTAAAGGGCAAAATGCGTTAATGCGTTTACACACATTACTTCAGACCTCATACATGAAATAATATTTTGGACACCAATCAGTGTCAGAGACTTAAAGGAGAAATATTGCCATTCAGTGATAACTGATTCTGGCAACATGAAACTCCTGGTAAACTATAATTGAAAGTATCGTGTGAAATTCCCTAATCCACCTAACAAGTCCTGATAAATAAGGACAATAGTTATTCAAAGCAGTCACATAGTAAACCGATTGATATTACTCCAGCTAGTTTAACTTTGATATGGAGTATGAAATGAACTTCTTTGAATTCTCTGTGGATGATATTTATTTGTACCATTTCTGATATGTAGTCTCAGTGAACTATAATAATAATAATAATAATAATAATAATAATAATAATAATAATAATAAATAATAATAATAATAATAAATAATAATAATGTCGTCGATCTAGTTGTGAGCTGTTTTTCACTTTTCGGCTGCAAAGGATAGAAATGTTGACATTCCTCTGTACATAATCTTCAGTGACACAATCGTTGTTGACTGCTAAATCGTTACCTTACATCAAAGTAAGGATGTATAACTTGGTTGGTTTTCTGAAGCAGGTGATAAGAGAAGTTTTTCGACTATGGCTAAGTATTAACTTCAAGTTTTAATATATCATGCAAAAAGAATAACAATATATCCAGAAACCAAGATGGATATTTACTACATTTTTGACGTGATAGCTAAATGCTCTAGAGTAAAAACACTTGTTAATGTAATAAATATGCTGACAACAATACCATTTTCCTGGAATATACATGGTATTAACTGAGATTTAAACTAAAACTTAATAGCTAATCTTTATAAAGCGATCATACTTCAGAGAGCAACTAGTCATAAATAAGATTACTTGAAAAACGTTAAAGCAATAATATCAATAATTCACATTATACCTGTAAATGATGCCATCATTGGTAGGCGGTAAAGCGATACCATTTCTTACTGCATCATTCCGACTAACTCCAATATCACCAGCCCTGTTGCTTTTACCGGATACACTTTTCGCGTTTTGATTTGCAGTACTAGATAGTGAAAGTCGATATATTGGGCGATAAGACACTCCAAGTGGGCTGGCTTTCTGTCCAATACGAACAATATCAAACAGCGTCAACTGTGTACAATAAGACAGAAAATTCTCCCTTAAATTCAAGTTTTGTACTTTAGTACATGCATATAAGCGTATACTAGTTACATTTGTTTTCGATATGTCAATAATGTTCAAATGAAATTTTGTCTACTTAATAGCTTCAAATACTTACACTTAACTGATAAAAACTAATTCGTAAGAAGCGCATATCATTTAGGACAAAAAAAATTAAAAGTCTGATTAAATGAGTTAGGATACTGACATTAAATATTCGCCTATACATCATGATGACAAATAAATAAACCATTTCTACATTACCATTCGGTGACAGAGATAGAATGGTCTGTAAAAAATAATATGCTGTTCATTATACTCGTTCACTCGTCGATTAAGAATATGCGGACGATATAGTCCTTCTAGGCGAGGACGCTGACAAAATGCAGAATATACTGAACAGCTTGAGCAACAATCTTCGTATGTTTGGCATGCGATTCGCCCCTGTAAAATGTAGGATGATACTGCAGGATTGGACTTCACCGACCCCTAGATTAGAAATAGGAAGTGAAGTGGTAGAGCACGTTGACCGCTTCACTTACTTGGGAAGTACCATCAGCCCCAACGGGTTGATCTCTGACGCAATCTCAGCATGGATGCAAAAGGCTTGTATTGCATTTACCAACTTACATCATCTCTTGAGTAGATGTGATATCCGACTATCGACCAAAGGGCGTGTGTACTGCTTAACAGTCCGCTCCGTCCTCCTTTATGGCTGTGAGACCTGGTCATTGAGAGCAGGAGACATGAAAAGATTAGCTGCCTTCGATCATAGGTGTCTGCGTTCTATCTCCCACGTGAAGTGGTATTATAAGGTGAGCAATATTGGGGTTAGGCGTCGAGTGCTAGGTAAGGCGGGGAAATCAGCCGACAAGACTGTGAAATTACTTCGACTGAGATGGTTGGGACATGTGCTACGTATGCCTAGTCATCGCCTTCCTCGACGGGCAATGTTAGCTGATATAGGGCCAGGTTGGAAAAGAGCTAGTGGTGGTCAAACGAAAACATGGCACCAGTCAATGAAATCCACGACAGTTAGTCTAAGCCACGTAGGAACATGTAGACTTCCTGGTTGGGGTCCTCGGGACGGTAAAAACCAATGGTTGGAAACAATTGGTGACATGGCTCAAAATCGTTCTCAGTGGCACAGATGCATCCACTCCTTGTGACTTATGATTTCCAATGAAACTGTTTTGTTCTTCGTTATTACTACTCCTTTGTCTCACACCTCTGTTTACTGTCTATATTATACATTTCTCCTACTTTCTTCTCTTGCTTTGCGTGCTACATGGAGTGTGGCGACTTGAACTACCGCACATATGTGCAAAGTTCTATGTCGGAAACCGACCGACCGACCGACTTAATACACAATAGTTTTTATTAACTATCAACTAATCAGGGTTAGACAGCCCTTTTATATTGATTGAAACAATTGTATGAACTATTATTAGTTTATCGGTTTGGAAATCTTCTGTACTCAGCAAAAACAATAAGATTCACATCTTTAACACTAATGTGAAGTCAGTTTTTCTATATGGGTCAGAAACTTAGCGAACGCGTCACCAAAAGCATTTCCAACAGACAGCCGCAGACTTTTATCAACAGCTGCCTTCGTTATATATTGAAGATCAAATGGGCAGTCAGAAAGAATTAACAACAAGAAACTATGGCAACAAACTAACCAAGAACCTATCGATCAACAAATGTGTAGGTGAAAGTGGAGATGAGTCGGGCATACATTGAGGAAACCATGGAATGACATCGCGCGCAATGCAGGCCATCGCTCGAGTGGAATCCAAATGGGGTACGACGAGTGGGTCGTCCTAGTGTGACATGGAGGAGATGAAAGATTATGGGCAATCGCGGGCCCATATAAAGAGGATGTGCTGCTGAAGCCCTATGTTCCCTTCTGAACCCAAGGAATCAATAATAATATTATTATTTGACATTATTCCGATAGACAGTAACTTAGAGTGAATTGACAGAAATTAGAATTCATGACGCCTTACACAACCACCGGTTGAATAATAACATTCTTGTCACATAACCAGATGATCCTAGGTTGGGTTCCTAACTCTACCTTAGATGTCCACAGATGAAGAGACCTAATCCATAACAAACGCCTGTCTAGTGTAACTTCTTTGGAGTAGTTTTATGAAAATATCCATTATGAAGACACCTAGTTTGAGGTTTGACTTCTTAGAATAAAGCAGAATAAGTCGAAGTTCACAAGAGATTAAATCACAGCCGTACTATTTCAGTAATTAATTAAAGAAACCACATGGTGGTTAGTAATAGATATCTCATATTGAGCATTTCTACAATATCTTATCATAGCTATTTAAAACTTTGGCAATGCATGAAACCTTAGGTGTGTACATCTACGCGTATCTGAGTAAACACAAGAATTACTGAATGTTAAAAGCATTAATTTCTGTCAGGAAGACAAGATGTAACAGTCAGTGTGGTACCCAGAGTCGATGTTGATTTGAATATATCATTTTTAATTTTGTGCATCACTGCTTAAATTACTGTCACTTATATTACAAACACAGAAGATCATGATTTGCATTCAACAAAACGGCAGAAATAAACGCGACAGATAAAAAGTATGCAAAAACTCAATATTCATGCATAGAATACAAACATACTTGACCGGGAGCCAGCTGATAAAGTCCAAGAGCTGGTCCATGAATATAACCGGGAGTATATACATTTGTACTACCAGGTTGAGAGAAAACGACCGAACTGACTGCAACAACGTCATGAGAATCTAGTAGGTGTAAAGTATCCTGTCGACGAAGTTGTGGCATATTGAGAACAACAGCTTGACCACCAACATTTGTGAAAACAAACGAATATTCACAGTTTTGATCTGTACTGGAAGTTACGGACATTCCACTGGCAACTGAACGGTCAATGTCACCACAGGCTGAGTCAGCTACAACAAAAACACGTGGAGACGTTATTGAAATAAATGATTTAGTGAAGAAAGAATAACGTCAGAGACAAAAGAAAATTTTAAATAACTTGTAATTATTATTTGTAAAAAACTTGAAATGTCTTACCATTGGATTCTTTTGATAGCGAGGAATTAGTCTTCCCATGTACTTTAAATCCAATTAGTGATGCTGATTTAATGCGATAACCATCAGTAGCTGTTATACGAGCTTTATATTTCAAATGTATATTAGGCAAGCTAAACAAACGAATTTGTTCTTCACTGACAACTGATAGGACAGGGAGAGTATAAGTTTTGCTTGCATCATTTGCATGAAGTTTGAAATCTGTTTGTAGATAACAAAAAGGCGGAGCAAAATAGAAACAAAAAGAAAAGCGGTCATGAGTTTGATAAGAACTAAAACTACAAACAGAACACAAAGGAATACAAAAATAAGGAATTTCTATATGTGTAAGACTTGGGCACTGTGGTAGTAAGTAATTCCATATTAGTTTGTTTATTAGATATATCACACAGCGAAACAGTATTGTTTACTGGATGACGTTTCGAACAAAATTTATTGTTCATAATCATATCAATTGTGATATGATCATATCAACTGATATGATTATGAACAATAAATTTTGTTCGAAACGTCATCCAGTAAACAATACTGTTTCGCTGTGTGATATATCTAATAAACAAACTAATATGGAATAAGGAATTCCCCCCAGGTGAAACAACGAAATACGTTAAATTATAAATTATTCGATTCAGAATGACATGAAAAACACCTTAAAAACTGGGTGTAATGAATTATGAACATACAGTGAAGTATTCTTGGTCAGTTAGTTACTTAGATCCTAGTTACTGGTACTGGACTAAGAGGTACACTTAACGAGTTAGGGCTGATGATAATACCCAGCTTCTTATGCTGGGCATGTAAGGTTTCGAGCTGGGGGACCCATTGGGTGGTAGATGAATACTTCAGCCAGTTAGCTACATCTCGACATTACTGTTTTCAATAGATGGTGGCAGACGGCACGAAGTCAAAGACTTGGCACTGGTCTGCTAAAGTTATCTGAACACACCAAGGTATTGAAGTCCACATGGAGATTCCAACCAGACTCATCTAATGCTGCAGTCAAAGAGCTTTATATCTTGGTTCGTATTTAAAACTAGACAGTTTAACCAAAACAATAAACCTTTTTCGCTTTAATTAAGGGAATTAGACGGCAAGACTGTCGACAGACAGCATAAAATACACCCATAGTTTGCCCATCCTAAGGAATTCAGATGATGTATTAGGTACTAGCTACTAGAGGGTTACACACCAGACATATGTCACCTTTTTGGATAATAAATTCGTTTATCACAGTAAACTAGTGTTGTATCAACTTGCTCTGGGTCTGTATCCTACCAAATTGACAGATTTCTAGCGCCATACTTAAGACTAAAACAGTTGCACTGCCTACCATCTGGAGAACAACTAACATAAATTTACGACTTTATTACTTCTGATTTCTCTGAAGTTTTTAAGTGCTATAACCGATTATGTTATGACAGGATAAAATAAATCTGAATTGTGCGTCGGCGGCACAGTGGTTAGGACTCTTGCCGACCATGCACATGGTCCGGCGCACAACTGTTATCGGTGGTCGGCCTGCAAATTTTGGGCTACCGATATCACATGCTGAAAATTCCATATCTGTACCAAAAATACTGTGGTTTCAAGCTATAATCAAAGATAAAATTTTAAAAAATTTGTATCACCGTGTTTTTACATATTCAATAACTGACACTGAGCATTGAAAAATTTGAAAACATAAATAAATAAATGCCTTGAATATATTTAAGAGAAACGCAATAATGATTGACTTGTGAATCGACATAGAACCTTGCATAGAATTATGTTACATGTTGAAAAAGAGCATATGACATAAGAGAGCAGATATATAATGATTACTACAGTGGACCAAGCAAGACATGTGGCAAAAAAGTTATGTAATGCAGGGTAGTAGAGATATTCAAAATTTTAACGTGGTAGAAAGCGAATGTAAACCACCCCGCGACTAAACACAATTTCACCCATTTCACCAAAGGTCTATAAGTAGAGAATCACAATGATGTAAGTCATACCTCTGTAAGTAGCTTAAACCAATGGTCTCTGACTTATTTTCCTTCACTTAGTATTACAATCTAACTATCATAATATATATATTACTTCTCCTAATGAGAGCAATTAAGAAACGAAGACAACTGTGATTGAAAATCTCTAAGCTACTGATATCCTCAAGTATAGCAATTAATAGAAACACGATAACAGCACGTAATTAGCATGCCGGTGACATCATTTAAAGGCAAACTCGAATTATTTGTAAATACCTCATCGTGAAAGTTTTTGGGCAGTACAAAGAATTCTGTAGATAATTTTAACTTTTTCAAAAAGATTAATATGGAGTGCTACACAGAGGCATACCGGTTCAGGTAGCGGTACATTTTACAATACAAATAGACAGAAACGAACTAACAATAAGGAAACAATTATTTTTATGAAAGAAAATATGCAATAATTACACTAGGTGAAAGTAAGTGAAAACGTTCAAGATTAGGATAGTAATACAGAATGGACATACGCATGATCAATCTTCAACCATGTTTTGATGAGTCTCAAACCACTTAACTTTAGTTACTAAGTTACCACAAATAGACACTTCTACTGCGAGTATACTAACGTCTTGAACAACCAATTCCACCTTCATTATTTAGCTAACAAACAACTCATTTTAAACAATGAGAGTATTACGAAGGAAACCAAATACTAGTAGAGGCACGTATTTGATTTATTCTTTATTTTTATGAGATCGAACGACAACTGAAATCCTACCGAAATCTGTCAAGACAATGAATGTTTCTGAGATCAACGTACCTGACAGTGAGAAAGGCATATTTGTCTTAGTGTCTACAAGACGAAGAGATAGAACAGGTGCACGATGCTTTAGAACAAGTTCGCGAGAATAATAAAGATGGAGCTTGGGAAGATCAGACGTGCTGGAAGTTTTATCAGCGAAGATGGAATACACTTTAACAGTTCCAGCCTTAGTACCGACAAAAAGACTGGCGATAGGATGGAGTGTTGGACGAGGATTTGAAGAACCCGACTTGAATAACGAAGGACCAAATGCAAAACAAGACACAATAGCTACACCAGCAGAATCCTGAGCACGATCACATATTTCCCTTTCAACATTGTATTGTGATATCAACTGTATATTTTCATCTGCAATACGTCCACTACGTCTTTCAGCTTCATCAAGGGGAGTTGCATCAGTTTGATTTGCAGCAGCACGATTAGACTACAAAGTAGAAACAGAATTAAACGATTCCGAAAAAATATTGACGCACTCACGAATACACAAGAAGAATTACAAATGTTCCACCTTGTTTAACACTTAAACGTAGCAAAAGTCTATGAAGTTACTGACTGCTGGCCTAAGCCGCTTACACACCGCTTAGTTGGAAGATAACTAAGATCCAGGGCTGGAGACGATGAGTGACATACATCAAAAGATCGCGAATATATTCATACATCTTCACTCCTAATTGTAATATCAGAATTTTCTATACACTGCATACCGCGAGGACCCAACAAGCTCCACTAGCTGGGAATTACGTTCCTGAAGGTCTTACTATACCAGACTAGAATAAAAGCAGTTACTGCAGCCCGGACGCCATTAAGGATGAGTTTAACTACCAACTGAGCGATCTCCTGAAACACGAGCTTCAGAGAGATATCGCAGGGCTAGCTGGAGACTTGAATGCACAGGTCAGACGCCTAGGCTCAGAGGAGAGTCCTTCAGATGGTTAGCGGGGACTACATGGTCGCAGGTCAGATAGCGGGGACCGTCTTCTGCAGCTTTGCACAGATAACAACCTCTTTTTAGCCACCACTAACTTCCAACACAGCCATCGCGATCGCGCTACCTGGCTTCCTCCCTCTGACAATCAAGCCTGGACTTATTGGTCATATTGCTGCCAGTTTCCGATGACGAGGATGAATACAGGACTGCCGCTCCTTCTTCCGTACATGTCTGGACTCCGATCATGCGTCAGTATGTGCCAAGTTTGTCTTGAGATTTGGTAGGGTTCAAAAACAATGTAATCTACAGGTTGAAGTGAGCAAACTTGTAGCACTTGCTACCTCTTGGAATACCGGAGTGGGTTACAATCAAAGCTAGCTAGCAAACCTACAAGTGGTATAGACGAACCATGGTTACATCTGCAAGGTGCCATGCAAATGGCGAGTGAAACCAATTGCGGTTTAAAAGAACGCTCCGCTAAAAACAACAGGGTTTCTGCAAGTTCACCGGCAGACAGCTAGTACAATAAAAAGTGAAAGGCGCTTACGCTCAAGATTGAACAGTGTTTACGTAAGGACCGCGAAGTCTGGTGGTCTGAACGTGTGTGTAAGATGGAGCATGCAGAGGCACTCGGCAACAGCCAGAAGCTGTTCCAGCTCATAAAAGCCACAGGCAGCAAGAAACAAGATATCATCTAGGCGGTCAGTGAAGCACGTGACACGCCAATTAGCAACATGAAAAAACAACTTGAGGCTGGGTAAGGCACTTTGAGAAGCTTCCTAGTTGGTCATCGACTCCATCATCCACTGTCCACCGATACAGTGTTCCTTAGTCGACAATTATCGGCCTACCTACCGAAGTGGAGGTCTCAAAGGAACTCCAAATGTTGAGATGCCATTAATTACCCAAGCCAGACAATCTAGCACTCCTTATTTTTAAATAGGGTGGCAAGATCCTCGTCATGGCTCTGGCCGGTTTGTTCAGTAAACGTGAGGAGCTGATTCGCCAACAGCAAGCCGGGTTCCGTTCAGGCCATGAATGCTCTGATCATATGCTCACCCCAACAATCGTTGTGTTTCTTGAAATGATGGCTGCATTTGATTCCTTGGATAGAACTGCTCTCTGGAACTATCTGTTAGAGAAGGGTGCTGTTAACATTCTGAAAGCCATATGAAGAAATACCTTGGGTAGAGTGAGGGCATACAACCAGCTATCATCATCACTGTTCCCAACCAACAGTGGGGTTAGACAGGGTTGCCCAATCTCTCCTTTTCTTCATAACTTTCCCTTCGATGACCATCTGGGGTCAGCTCTGAAGACGTACGTGGTGTTGATGATGATGTAGATTTGCTTTCTGGAGAAACACCTCGAGTATGCAAACGATATCGTCCTACTGTGAGATGGCATGCAGGCTACCCCAATCGCACTTAAACAGTTGGTCATCAGTGTCTGTTAGTGTGGTGTGTGCTTCGCACCGTCTAAGTGCGACGTACAGTTACGAGATTGGCAGCAGCCTGTACCTGCACTCACTCTTGCAGCTGAGTCGCATGAAGTTGTCGATAAGTTCGTGTATCTGGGTAGTTGTGTGAGTGCTGGCAGATGTATGTGACTGACGAGATTCCCAACGATATCATGAAAGCTACAGCGGTATACGACAACTTTAGCCACTTCTGGCACCGTCACAACGCTAGCCTGGTTGTCAAAGGTCGGCTTTGCAATGCATCGGTGCGTACAGTCTCGCTATACGCCTGAGAAACCTAGTCTCGCCGAGTTCAGGATGTGAGGTGACTCTGCCTATTCGACCATCACTGTCTCTATAGACTTGCTTCCGCTCGATGATATCATTGTGTGAGTAGTTCTGAGGTGCAGCAGCGCATGTTTAGACACAGTGAAGATCACCACTCATTAAATGTCGTCATCTGGGAACACCAACTTCCGTGGTTTGGAAATTTTGTACAAATGTCATCATTGGGGCTTCCTATGGGTCTCTGTTCTCTCACCCTGGGATGGGACAGAAAAGGCGGAGGGGTGGTCAGCCTATGGTGTGGCGTCGTGATTTGGAGAGAGGATATTTTTTGTGGGCTAGCATCGGATTGTACATCATTACTCCCTGGTTAGGATCGGAGAGATAGCTCGAATCGGTAGCTCAAAACGTTGTCGGATATGGTTAAGAGTCGCAATCAATGACGAATGTGCTGCAATTTGCTCCTTTCTTCCCTTTCTGAAACTAATTCGACGAATGATGTTTGGTCTTGTTAAATGTAACTGCTTTCTTCCCAGATGAAGTCCTTATTCCTTCTCTTATTCGTTCTCCACTTTTTTTCATATGTTGCTTCATTATTATGGTGTGTTGTATATTCTTGATGCTTATATTGTACCATGTTTTGTTTTAAATAAAATAAAATAAAAAGCACGAATTTCCGTATTCAGTGACAAGGATGAAACACAATCTGATCCGCAAATATCGTATACCAAGTAACATAATAGAACGTATACTGTTTATAAACTCTAATCTATAACCACCAAATAGTTAGCCAGTGTTTATGGATTACTCATTGAATTAGTCAAATACTCACTTGGGTAACAGTGCGTCGTATGCCTGCTCGACTGGTATTAGGAACATAAGTTGGTGCAGTTGGTTGAACATTTGACTTAGTTGACCGTACTCTTTTCAGACGTCTGAATGAATCACGAAGACTCTTCTTAAGTTCTCGTGTACGGCGTCTTGCCCAACCTTCACCAGCAGCAGCCTCTTGAAGAGCATCGACGTTATCAGGTATAGTTGACACTGCAAGAAGTGCTTGTGGTGGAATTGGTTTTCGTGAATCCATATTGTTATTAGATGGAAATTTGGGCACAAATATAACACCAAAACCATGGGGAGTACCAAGTGCAAGTAAAACTGGGAAATTATTGCTATTATTCGTAGAGGCTTGATTAATCTCTTTGATATGAGATAAATCTAATTCACTTAGGAGAAGAGAAGTTATACGGGCAGGAGGTTGCACGAATATAACTGCAGTAGGCTGTAGCTGAGGTGGTTGTGTTGTTAGTGGTGACGTAACACTACAACTGTTACTAAAACATGACCTGAACTAAAATTTAGCAAAGAAAAATGAACAAACTTTAAATAAACATGAATTATCTTGAAAAAAAATAAAGTGAAGTCACAGAATAAAAACAGCCGTATGATAAAAGTGTTTAAAATAATATTTTAAAAATTCATCGGAAAAAAATCACAGTGAGTGGTAGTTGAGGTTTACTATGAATGCATGCCTTAAATTGTTAATGATTCGAGATTTTATTCGAATTTTTAAACTTCCAAAAAAATCAATTCTGTATTATCTGCCAACTTCAAAATCAACATTCAACGTTTATGATGTGATAGGGCTTTAAATACACCAGACGATTTTGTCTTGACAGTAAAATATAACCATAAAAAGCATTTGAATTCCTGCAACTGCTGTGTGTGCTGCATGCAGTTAGCAGAGTCGAAACGTGAATTTAGATTCCGTCGGTAACTCAAGTGAACATGAAAAGATTAGCTGCCTTCGATCATAGGTGTCTGCGTTCTATCTCCCACGTGAAGTGGTATTATAAGGTGAGCAATATTGGGGTTAGGCGTCGAGTGCTAGGTAAGGCGGGGAAATCAGCCGACAAGACTGTGAAATTACTTCGACTGAGATGGTTGGGACATGTGCTACGTATGCCTAGTCATCGCCTTCCTCGACGGGCAATGTTAGCTGATATAGGGCCAGGTTGGAAAAGAGCTAGTGGTGGTCAAACGAAAACATGGCACCAGTCAATGAAATCCACGACAGTTAGTCTAAGCCACGTAGGAAGATGTAGACTTCCTGGTTGGGGTCCTCGGGACGGTAAAAGCCAATGGTTGGAAACAATTGGTGACATGGCTCAAAATCGTTCTCAGTGGCGCAGATGCATCCACTCCTTGTGACTTATGATTTCCAATGAAACTGTTTTGTTCTTCGTTATTACTACTCCTTTGTCTCACACCTCCGTTTACTGTCTATATTATACATTTCTCCTACTTTCTTCTCTTGCTTTGCGTGCTACATAGAGTGTGGCGACTTGAACTACCGCACATATGTGCAAAGTTCTATGTCGAAAACCGACCGACCGACCGACCAAGTGCTTTAATACAGCCGAATCAGTCTTACGTTCAGTATTATACTGGAATTAAAACTGAAAACTAGTCGTATGTAAAATATTCGCATATTTTCTCTTACGGTATACAAAATTGGGGAGTGTAAAAGTGTCACTGAACAACCATTTGCATTTCCATTCAGTTGGCAATGACCCCCACTCTACTGCGGCAAGGCCTGATGACACTATCTAAGTGACTGTCCGAACCTCAGTAGATGAAGCAGTGTCTGAATCCGTGATCCAGTAGTTGGAAGTTGAGTGTCTAAACCAATGAGCCACATCTCCATGAAATATAATGCTAAGGAAAACAAATGACGAACATCTCTGGTGAAAATCCTTCAAAGACAATAATTTAAACATAGCACCTTATCAAGGGATAAAAAATACCAGATTGAACAACTTGAATGAAATAATATACTAACTAAATACTTGCTAAATTGAAAAGTACTACTAAAACAAATTCACACTGAAAGACTCAATGAAATCCCAAGCTGAAGACGTATAAAAGATAGAGTCGTTTGAATGTTCAAGTAAAAAATGATAAAAAGTCTTATGCACTTCATAAATCAAACTATACTTCAGAGAAAGCTCAATTATAAATATTTACCGTAAGAGGAGCATGTCCCTTCCATTGAAATCCAGGCATTGATTTCTTAATTGGCACAATTACAGGTTCAATACATGGCATCAGATTAAGAAATTGATATACAATCACCTAAAGAAAGAGAAAGAGTTACATTAGGCGTATATGTATATGTGTTTCACCAGTACACTAATTATCATTATCAATTAAAATAAGATGTGAAATAAAGTAGACAAGTGTTAAATCAATCTTTATAAAATTGTAAAAATATTTCAGTTGAGCCTAAACAATAACTATGACTACTGCTTGGTTAGTGTTTATATTTTCCAATTTGTTTTAATCTTTAATCTATGTGAAACTGGCTAAGCGATCAGATTATTCAGATCAGAGCAAACAAATTAAGCAATTGTAAGCCAAGCTTACACTGATTTTTACAGCGTGAATACAAAATTTTACGGTTCAGTTAGTATTAGATAGAAAAAAATCAGTCGCAAATAATTTCCAAAAATATTATCTCAATGTATCAAGTTATTTCAAAATGCAACATCTCAATTAGGCCGACAGTAATTGTACTAATGAACACATTCTATCGTTATCCATTATATTAGTGTAATTCCAATGATGAATAAAGGATGTTTGTATTAAGCAGTCTAAATCAAAGCTCAATTGGTACTTACATCAACAAAATACAAAGTTTGCTTCTTGTTGTAAAGCGAAACTAGATGGAGGTTTTTTTAAATCGCTTTTAATGTAAGCAATAAACAATAAGTAAGTAATAAAGACATACTGAGGTATTCCAACTATTCAATTTGATAAAGTATAAAATCCAAGATTTATTCACGAAATAAACATCTAGCGAATTTTATTGCATAAAATACAAACTTTTTAAAACAATATGAGAACATCGTTTCAAGAATTTCATACAGCCGGTCCCCTTTACTAGTTTGAATAAAGAAAGAACGAACATATTTGCAGGTCCCATCATTGCTTCTTTGTTGTGTTGAGATCTAGGAATGACTTATAATGACCTCAAAGCAAAGGATTCACGCCTACCCAAAGTTCACAAACCTGATGTGCCATTGTGACCAATAATGACAATGGTGAAATCACCCTGCCATAGACTGGCTAAGTGGCTGGTATAAAAGTTCTAACCAAATCTTACCAGCCAGCGTAGAAAAATCCTTCTCTATAATATACCGGGTGCCTAACAAACTACCAAAATCGTCGAAGCACCGCATACTCCAAACAGCAGAGGCTATTGTAATTCGCCTCAAACAACCAGTGCTCTGTGTCCAAAAGAAGCAAGTCCAGCCCCTACTAATGCCCTGGCCCTCAGTAGAGACTATAAACTCATGAATTTGTACTATTACCTTTCCTAATTCTTCTGACATTCAGTTTATTTGATGTTGATGCTATTCAGCTGTAATTTATCAATATTATTGATTTGATGTTATTTAAACATTAATGTCGTTCATAAGACTAATTCATTCATTCATTATAATGTATATATAATTGTAGAAACTGATGATGAATTTATCGAAAAGAGTACTCTTTGTTCCGTGTCTATTCTTTTGAAAATTAGACAAAAGTTGGCACTTCACAGCATCAAGGGTTCCTTCCTTCCTAAAAGAATTAGACCAAATGACTATTTCAGACAGAATTCTCGTATCTTACGATGTTTGTTCGATATTTACTAGCATACAATGACAGTGAGACTAGTGAATAGACAGTGAGAATCATATGCATGCAATCAGAACTAATTCCTCTTCCTGAAAAGGAGCTAGGAATATTACTACTTCTTTAACATAGAACGCTCAGCTTTGATTGAACAACCAGCTGTACCGGCAAATTGACGGGTTGGCATGGGTTCACGTTTGGATCCTGTTCTTGCGGACATATTAATGGCTCATCTTGAACAGACACGAATAGAGTTGGAGATAGAAAGGACCGCCTATTACTGAAGCTTTGTTGACGACATGTTTGTGGTTTGTAACAATACGGATCAACATAAAAACAAGAAATGATGGGACCTACGAATGTGTTTGTTCTTTCTGGAATAAAAAAATCACAACGTTCAGACATTAACATATCCTGTAGTTTACAGTCTACTTCAGGACAAGTTTGCTTAGCTTACTCATAAAAAGCACATAGACAAAATGAAATTCTGATTCGTCCAAGTGGTATGACATCTTTCATCGATTGTCTAAAATAAGTGCATCCTATAAGAATACACACGTTTGCATATAAACACACAGGGAAGAATAAGAATTGCAAATTGACTTTACAAAGTAAAAATTAGCATAACAATGTATAGATAAAATATTATGCGAACACTATAAATAAAGTTGTAAAAACATGAAAGAAATAGATCATGAAGCTTATACAAACATAAAGGTACCCAAGTTAACCAATCCCCTGAATGGATTGAAAGGATGAGGGAAAAGTAAAAAGGACGTAGGATTTATGAGAAAAAAAATGAATACATATTTCTGTCTCATTATTATCCCGCTGGTGTAAACATACTCGATAATGCGAAAATTGTTAACATGATATGTGTTGAAAGTAATGGTGACCCCATGCATAAATAAAAGAATTAGACTGGTAGGTGGGTAGGCTTTTTTGCACACATTAAAGAAATGATACACTTGATTTACGTGAGGAATTGTGTTGTTAGAATTGTGCACAATCGGAAAATGAATACAAGGTGATGTCCCTTAAAAGAATTTTGGACAACATCACAGACGATAAACTATGTATTCTAATAACATTATTCAAATAAATCAATGTGTTGCATGATGGTAATATAAGGAAAAATATACCCCAATGGTTTTCTACATGTTGATTAGTACCGATAAATATCCTGAGTTAGGAGAATTACATAACATATTTATATATATAGGCCTTACCTGTCCTGCAGCTCCCCCAACAACTACTGTATTATCGCAGAGATAAACGAACTGTACAGCGACTCTACTATCGTCCATAAAAGGATCAAACACGCCAGCTTGACGCAATGGGGGCCATGACGATTCCCCCTCATCATCAACTCCATTTGTATGATCCTAAAGTAAAGACATTAAATGAAGAAAGTACAATGAAGACAAACACTGGTAAAGTTTAAACATGAGTATAATTCCAATATTTTCTTTCCCCAAATTACTTGGTGAAATTTCCTGGTAGAAATAAATGACTGATATTGAAATTCATCCAGGTGACAGCAGTATGGAGGGGTGAAGATAAAGACAATTTCAAGAGAGGATTGTAAAATAATCTAAATCGTCGCACCGAAACAGGCAGCGAGAAAAGGAAAATCAAGTGATAAAGGTAAGACATAAACAGAGAAAGAGCAAATGTAGACATGTGACCCATGTCATTCAGATTACTTACGCACCCACCCCCTTTTGTCATGTAGACTTTAATATCAACATTTAGAAGATGGATTGAGAAAAGTCATAAACATAATATAACTATAAGTTTCAATTTTTATGACTGCATGATGTAACTGTTATCCTAATTTTATTGGTTATTCACCATTTATCGAGTATTGGTTTGTAGGGATTTTGTTTGATTGACTGGAGGATTTCATCATGAGCTGACATCGGTAAGAGAACTATTGGAAAACCTGGGAGTACTGGACAGCTATTTCGTCCCAGCTTATGATTCTTCACAGTACGCACCCGCCAGGGCTCGAGTCTAGGACCTTCTGGTTACAAGGCGAGATCGTAGACTATTAAGCCATTGGGATCCGATCTAATCACCTTGTAACCAGAAGGTTCAGGGTTCGAATTCCGGTGGATGTGTAATTACCACTTGTTTGACATGTCAGTGATGACAAATGATTGTTGAAAATCTTACCACCAACAGGTTGATAGATTACGTTTTGTTTAGAAGTGCAATATCTATCTATGTATAGACATAGACGACGACCTATTTCAAAAGAACACATCAATACTCTGTTTCTTGTTTTCTACATAGTCTTCAATCGAACATCTTAAGTTCCAAAATACAAATGAAGCTAACAATTAGAGGCCCATTAAATTAGGACATCTTCTAGTCTTACCAAGCCTGATTTTTCAACACGTATTCGAGCAAGCGTTGCAGTTTCATGAAGACAATGGCCGTCCACCCGAGAACAGTAATCCTTCTTTCAACGACTAATAGGTTGGATGTTCAAGATTGTGTTATCAGCTACAGTATGAGCGGATAAAAATATCCAGCATTACACATGCAATTCATTGTCGAATGGTCAAGATATTTAGCTGAATCACTCCTCAAACCAAAGCCAAAAAGCACAGATTAATCCTATAAAATTGTTATACTTGACAAGCACTGACTGCAAGCCTAGCATACTATATAAACTGTTTCCACCTTATAAAAGACCTCAGTATTGTTTCAGTGTCTTTAGTAAGAAGAATTATATTGTCTGTATACTCTAAATTAACTAGCAACTGCTCTTTTACTGATACTTTCTTCAC
Source organism: Trichobilharzia szidati (assembly GCA_944472155.2). NCBI lineage: Eukaryota > Metazoa > Platyhelminthes > Trematoda > Strigeidida > Schistosomatidae > Trichobilharzia > Trichobilharzia szidati. The sequence continues at coordinate 65,444,882 of OX235279.1, forward strand.
AGTCAGAAATAGTAAAGGAAAACCTCCAATGAAAAAACATACATAATACGGCCAAACACATCATTTACTCTATCCAAGCGGTTTCCTTCTAATAATACTATTCACCAGACAGTTTCTTCACCTCATAATCCTGCGATCATATCTAGTAACTGGGGTCAAAGAAACATCCATTCATAGTATCTGCAAACAACGCTGTCAGCTTCATATTCGAACTTTAAAGATTCGAATGTAATGCAAAACAGACTGTTGACCTCACCAGTTAAAAACCTCATGTCTCTGATTTAGGAACGTGTGGAACTGCTAAGAAAAACACGCAAGACCTAGATGTGGTTATATACTCGACCACGTAGTGAAATTAGTAAATTTCTCCCAAGGAAGTTATAAAACATTATGACTGAAGTGTTACGTAAGAATAAAAGTATTCTGATACTCACTAATGCTTTGAAATAAATACGTTATTGAATTAAACTTTGATTCTCAACTGATTCACTATCATAGAACTTAGGTCCGATTATTTCTTTTCATTTTCATTTACGCAGTCATTGGTCGCAATTTGATGATATAAAAGAATATGTTTCGTCCAAAGCTGTCTACTTTACTATTAAAGACAAAATCCTCAAATACAGTCGGCTATACGAATGACTTTAGTCTTCAAGCAAGGAATTTATTGCAGTCGGAAAAGTATATTAGAAAGATTCATGAAGTCTCATACAAACGTATCGACACTGGCAATCTTCTTTTACAGTCTTAATCAAATTACCTGGCTAGCACTAACTCCAAACATCAGAAGAGACATTATTCGTTAGGAGGTTAGTAAATATTGCCTCACCTTCTTGAAAACTTATGGGGCTCCCACTCTGTATAATTCTGTCCATGTGTACACCTACGACTGAATGAGTGAACAAAGGTAGCTGCAGAGTTCTCATATATTCGGCACTTTAAAAAGGACATAATTGGTTTAATAAGCAATGAAGTAACCAAACTCTTATATGAGCATGACAACTATACTATGCCTGGTGAAGACAGTCAACAACCTGCAACAAAAGCATATGAATCTCTGCGACTTCATCCAAATTATTCAAGAAAAAGGAGAATACAGAAAGCGGGTGATGTACTTCTTTCTTGTGAAAACGGTGACAAAATCAAGAGTCCTCCAAACACCCTGAGTCAAAATCTGAACATACCTGTAGAAGCTATTTTTAATGCGATTATGGAGGCAGACAGGTTGGAGTTGGTCTGCACAATGTCAATCGAAAACTATTACCCTAAGCTACACATGCATATTTGTGTTGTCTGACTGGAGTCCTCTGAATGTCAATAAACAGTGGTTGGAAACTTTTTGTGTAATGGCTTAATATCGTTTATAATGTTGGAGATGCATTCACCGCTTGTCAACTCCCGAATCCTGAGGAACTTCACGAATGATTATGGAATTATTCTTTTCATCATCTCCGTGATTGTCTGATGTAGTGAAATCACATCTTTCTTTGACTTTGTGCTTCTTAAAAATAGGGTGACTTGAACTGAAGCACTTATATGCAGACTTCTGCGTCAATATCTTAATCTGTCTATTGTAATTCTATACAAGTAATAAACGAGTTGTCACAAAAAGATATTCATTTCCCTACCAATAATCACTGTATTATCCCCGAAACTAGGCATTTCCCTTTATATAGGAAAACTTGTACACATACCCTACAATCAAGAGTATATATATATATATGAAGCGGCATTACCACTTAAGAAAATGAATTTGAATAACATCTTTGCGACAGTTGTCAGTTACGGACTATCACTTTGAGCAGCAAAGAAGCTGAAGAGTTTACAAAGACAAAATATTCCGTACCATTACTCACCAATTGACTGACATCCTCGAATAAAATAGCTGTATGTAGTGTATAAATACGTCTGAGACAGCCTCCAGCACTAAGGCGCCAAAATGCAACAGAACCATCTTCATGCCCAGTAAGAAGTAAATCATCTGTATACAAGATATTTCCACCTAGAGAGCTGGTGGACAGTCGAGAACCATTAATCAGAGCATGACCACCTTGAATCGGCCAAGGCAGAGACGACCAACCACTGCCTGTTGAATTGTGTGCAATAGCTCCTCCACGACCGAAGCGACCTTCTGGACCAAAGTATACACCGGCAGCTTCCAAATTTGCTAGGAAGGTTGGATTCACCTATTTTGGTAAATGAATCGTTCACAAGGCCATAAAATGCTTATTTCAGAAAAGAAACCCACTCATGATCAAAAAATAACACAAAATTTTAGATGAGTTACTGTCACATCTTCAGCCTGCTGTACCCTACTGGTCACGGCTTCCCACTAGAACCCCAGGTTAACTGCCTGAATAGGGCCAGTCACTAGTGAGCATCAGATTAATTTTCAAGTATTGGTTTGGTAGGGATTTTGTTTGATTTTATGGAGGATTTCATCATGAGCTGACATCAGTTAGAGAACCACCACAAAATTTTAATTGCTCTTAGTTTGGTGAGATGAGTTGTAACTCATAATTTGTGTTATACTATAAGGCAGATATAAACCACTAGAGATCATTCTTTTTTTCTAAACCGCAAACTATGCATCGGAACAGCAAATAACTACGTTAAACTTAAGGCGAAGCGTTCAGATTTTGATAATGATTATAACTGGCAGACACTAAAACTGGTATGTGATTGTATACGATAAAATTACTTCATATATTATACCTTTTCACTTTACCAAATATGTTGAGTTGAACGTACAGAACAGCAGTTCACATAGTCCAACTATACAACTGTTGATCTGAAAGAACTGTGGCTAAATGCATTTGATTACATTCATTTTTTCACTTTGGCTGGAAAACAGTAGACATACTTCGTCATTCACACTGAATGGTTGCAGAGATTTGGCTCAGATTCTGAACCCGCATTAAAATGCAGTAACTGGAACATCTGTTATGCACATCACCTACTTTCATATATATGATGCTGAATAGCACCACCAATGTATAATGAAAGTAGCTGGTCTCAACTAAGTGCTTTAGATTTATGACCGAACACTATAAAAGAAATTTCAAAACGGAGAACAATGGTGCAAATTTGGATATATCCTTCATATACTAAAAATCACGAATGTCTTATTACTTCTGGTTTGGAGAATATGTTCGATATTCGCAGCATACTAGTGCACGTTACTACTAAAAATACTCAATTCTAACTTACGGCGCTGAACTCAGTATGCAGACTTACTAAGCGAAATTTATAAGTGAAAGCAAAAATCAGTAAAAGTACCAAAAGGGTTAACAATTCTATAAATTACAGTTTTTCTACTTAATGAATATACTGTTTTGTTTAAAATCAAGATTCCTGTATGATACTCAAACAGACCAGCTCCATAATACATGCTACAAATAATTCATATTTGTCTTGGGTATAACTTAGTATATTCCTGTAATGAAAGATTACTGACAACCATCTAATAATCTATTCACCTACAATCAGTGGCATAGGACAAATTCCTATAGCCAAGATACAAGAAAAAGATGCATATATATTTATTTATACAGCATTCAACTGCCAAGCTAAACCAATATAAACTAAAGATCTATATAATTTTATACTCTTCAGTTAAACATAACCAGGACTATCCAATGTACATTGTAGATGTCATTAATTTTCTAAATAGACACATGACAAATCAAAAGATCAAATGACAAATGAAACTTCTGGGTAATAAGCACAATAATCCATGTATATCAAACATCCACATGACTCAATTAAAAGACTGCAGATGATAACATTTTGCCAACGTATATGTAAGCAAATAAATTACTGACATCTAATTTAAATCATGTAGGTACGAAAGAGGAGTAAGATATTTGTAATTGGACGATATTCTTATTCAGATCCTACAACAAATACTATTAATCTGAGCAACTCGGTATTACCGTTAATCCTCACAGAACAACTGTGATACTTAAAAAATCTGTTCTTCGTACCCAAGTTTTAACGCTAAGCGAATGTTATAAGTAATAAATGAAGAAAAGATTGTAAGTACAACTATTATTCGACGAACAAGTATCCAAGGCAAACAAACACTATCAACATAACACCCGATTATAAGTGGCTTAATGCGATACTAGTGTTTTTCGTTTCTTCATATCAGTTACAATCACTGAAAAACCGAAATGGGATGTAGCTAAAATTCAACTGAACATGTTGCACAAAACTTAAATACCATTTAACCTTTAAAAAGAGCATAATTGAACATTAAGACAGAGTTCAATTTTATATTAATATATTTATTCGATATACGACATAATGATACAGTTTTACAATACGATATTAAAAAACTACAAAAATCCACCTGTACGCTGCATAATATTTACACGGTTTGCTGTCGCAGCTAAGATAATTGAAGGCAAACACATTTCACGCAAACATTGTTACATTTAAGGTATTGAAATAAGATTATATAAATTAACACTGACGACATATATAATCAACCAACAAACGTCGTAAAAACAGACACAAACAACCATATTATTTAATATAACATGAATTGGTTGATAAGCAAGCACATGCACGTCAAAAGTATTACTCACTTATTCAATGTTTACGTTTTATAAACTAAATGTTAAATACCACTTATAATTTGAAATACCTGTGAGCTAAGTGATTTTCTAAGAGAAATTAACGAAGTACTTACTGTACCTAGTAATTTCTCAACAGAAATTGGCTTGCACACAAACAGTTTTTAACTTCACAAAGTTTCTTTACATAAAACCAACTAGAAAACTACTTTTTCAGGGAAACCTAAACACATACTTTTGAAGATCTTGACGACCAACGGATCCATCAATTCGACACAAATTTTAAATTCCTGAAAAGAGTTTTGTCGGTCTGACTCGAAGATTACAGCATCTGTGACCAGTGGTTAAAATACCACGAATAACATCAAAATAAAAGTCACGATGACTGAAATGAGGTGCAACGGCAATATAACCACAATTAACTTACACATACTAAGCTGATTACTAAACAAATATACGTAGGAATTTACGAAACAAAAATTTGTAGAAAACTGTTCACATCACAACACTTCAGTGTATTTAGCTCGTGGAAATTTATATATGTTTAAACAAAATGAGGATACATCTTAAAAACTTACTTGGGTTGTTAGGTTGTATGCTGTTAGAGATGTCGTATGCAGACAAGTTAGATAAGGAGGGCGCATAAAAGGCCAACCAGAAGTAATAAGATCAACTGCTACTAACTCCTCCTCACATAAAAGAAGAAGTATCTGAACAGGTCCACCCACAGGTCCAACAGGAATTAAATCAATTAAGTTGGAAGGTAAGTCAAAACAAACATGTTCCGGTGCATCAGAATCAAAAACATGGATGGGAGCAGCAGACGCCTGACATCCTTCCGGTAATTCATCATCGTCTTCCGCCTCAGCCGCTGCAGCAAGTCGAGCGGCAGCAATATTAGCATTGGCAGCCTCATCGATATTAGACCCACGTAATACACTAACAGTATGGCGTTCTCCGTAAGTGGCACGCGGCATTCCGCCCACAAATACAGTGATTCCTCCACTATTTACAAAGAATGAAATGAAAACAGGAAGGCAAAAAGCGAGTAACAAAAAAATAGCACTACATAAAAACATATCACATTCTCAACATGAAATTTATTTGTTTAAAACACAAAACCTGGTACAATATAAGCATCAAGAATATACAACACACCATAATAATAAAGCAACATATGAAAAAAGTGGAGAACGAATAAGAGAAGGAATAAGGACTTCATCTGGGAAGAAAGCAGTTACATTTAACAAGACCAAACATCATTCGTCGAATTAGTTTCAGAAAGGGAAGAAAGGAGCAAATTGCAGCACATTCGTCATTGATTGCGACTCTTAACCATATCTGACAACGTTTTGAGCTACCGATTCGAGCTATCTCTCCGATCCTAACCAGGGAGTAATGATGTACAATCCGATGCTAGCCCACAAAAAATATCCTCTCTCCAAATCACGACGCCACACCATAGGCTGACCACCCCTCCGCCTTTTCTGTCCCATCCCAGGGTGAGAGAACAGAGACCCATAGGAAGCCCCAATGATGACATTCGTACAAAATTTCCAAACCACGGAAGTTGGTGTTCCCAGATGACGACATTTAATGAGTGGTGATCTTCACTGTGTCTAAACATGCGCTGCTGCACCTCAGAACTACTCACACAATGATATCATCGAGCGGAAGCAAGTCTATAGAGACAGTGATGGTCGAATAGGCAGAGTCACCTCACATCCTGAACTCGGCGAGACTAGGTTTCTCAGGCGTATAGCGAGACTGTACGCACCGATGCATTGCAAAGCCGACCTTTGACAACCAGGCTAGCGTTGTGACGGTGCCAGAAGTGGCTAAAGTTGTCGTATACCGCTGTAGCTTTCATGATATCGTTGGGAATCTCGTCAGTCACATACATCTGCCAGCACTCACACAACTACCCAGATACACGAACTTATCGACAACTTCATGCGACTCAGCTGCAAGAGTGAGTGCAGGTACAGGCTGCTGCCAATCTCGTAACTGTACGTCGCACTTAGACGGTGCGAAGCACACACCACACTAACAGACACTGATGACCAACTGTTTAAGTGCGATTGGGGTAGCCTGCATGCCATCTCACAGTAGGACGATATCGTTTGCATACTCGAGGTGTTTCTCCAGAAAGCAAATCTACATCATCATCAACACCACGTACGTCTTCAGAGCTGACCCCAGATGGTCATCGAAGGGAAAGTTATGAAGAAAAGGAGAGATTGGGCAACCCTGTCTAACCCCACTGTTGGTTGGGAACAGTGATGATGATAGCTGGTTGTATGCCCTCACTCTACCCAAGGTATTTCTTCATATGGCTTTCAGAATGTTAACAGCACCCTTCTCTAACAGATAGTTCCAGAGAGCAGTTCTATCCAAGGAATCAAATGCAGCCATCATTTCAAGAAACACAACGATTGTTGGGGTGAGCATATGATCAGAGCATTCATGGCCTGAACGGAACCCGGCTTGCTGTTGGGGAATCAACTCCCCACGCATTTTGCACAGCCTGCGAAGCAAGACAGCAGCCAATATTTAAAACGCAATCGGTAGTAAACTGATACCCCTATGGTTGTTGCATGTGTTATGCTGACCTTTTTTGAAGTTGTGGATGGGGATGACTGCATTCCACATTGATGGAACATCCTCAATTTTTCATAGTACCCTGAACATATCAATTAAAGCCATGACGAGGATCCCGCTACCATCTTTACAAAATGGCGGTGGTAGGTTGTCTGGGCCGGGTTCCCAACAAGAAAAGTACAACAATGATGAATCACCTAACTGGGAGTAAATTAACAATAAACAATTTTACACAAAAATGCAGCAGTTCAATTTGTTACGCTTGATAAAACAACCCAATGGTAGAGAAGAGGAAACAAATACAAGGAAATACACAGAAATATATTGGAGAAGGAATAATTACATGAAGAAAAATGAGCTTTTGATGCATCTGGTAGATTGCAAAGAATGAATGCATCTGCGTCATTAAGACCAATTTTGAAGTATTCATCTGACTGATGTTGGGTTTTAGAGTCTTGAGGACTCCAACCAGGCAGTCTTCACCTCCCAATGTGGTTAGAGACTTCGTGGACTGATGCCATGTTTCCACTTGACCACTCTTAACTTTCTCGAACTCAATCTTATGTCGGCTAACATAACTAGGCATATCTAAAGGAAAGTTAATTTTCGGAATTTTAAATATATAAGGTACGAAGTAACTCACAAGGCTGAAGGAAGCCAGAAAACTTTGCTGATTAATTTACACGGAAAAGGTCCTGAAAATAAAAGAAACGATCTAATTACAGTTGATAATCAGCAAGTTTTAAGGAGACAATTCCATTACTTTGGTAATAATAAGTGTGCAGTATTATGCTTAGGTTAAAACACTGTTTGCAAAAATGACCTGCGCAGAAATCATTACACTAATGCAAACAAATGAACTACTGAAGTATGTTTTCTGAATGCTTTAAGAAGATAGTAATATGACCGAAACACAACTGCGAAAACGCGACACAAGACTGTCTCTCTTGACGAATTTGAGTAATGTAAAAACAATAAGTTTTGAAAAATATGCTGCTTTCCAACTCTTGAAGTTGGTATAAAGGTTATTTCGATCAGAAATTTATTGATTTTATTTAATCCAGTCAAAATAGTGATAATGTGTTCAGTATTGTGGGAGGAAAACATGTAGATAACATCAGTATATAATCACACTTAACCAAATGCATGAAAATAATACGTAACCTAGAATCATGGTACAGTTGTTCAAATTGTCACATCCATATCTACGAATTAAGAACACAATAAATGGTTTAGGAAGAAGATGAAGCTAACAAAAATGTGATATCACACTGAGGTTGAGAATAGGATATGAAGCCATCAGAGTAGCTGCTATCTATTTTAAGCCATATTACAAATGTCTACTTCTCACTCGGCGCCCATATATTTTAGAACTATTCTGTCAAATCTTGACGACAGTTCATTTGAAACAACTTAAAGCCTTTGACCTCAGCATTCTAGCTGTAACGTAGACTCCAACCGATGAATCCACATATCCTCCCACACCCTAGCCCGTACTAATGACCTGATGAAATAACGCCATATCTCAATACGCGTAGTTTCTTTCCACCTAATTTCACCTTCACTGACATAAAACTCTAAAAAGGCAGTCGGTAGATATGCGCGAAATATTTCCCAGATATACAAGTCTATAAGAGCTTTGAAATCACTAAGTTGATTTGAACGCCTTAACGAAGATGATACGCATAACCACTACACTGCAAATAACCTGATTTCACCGAATGCAGACAATGCTATGAAGGCAAAGGTAGTAAAGTACTTAGAGGCTTCACCTATCTTTTGAATAAACTGCTGACCAGTATTGTTCGACTGCAGTCTATCTTTTTGACTAACTTTAACAGTTTTTACTACACCAAACTATTGTCATCTCTGCATATTTATACTCTGAATGAATCAACTGATAATCTCGAGATACAAAGAATACTGTAAGCTACAATTCATATGCAGAGCATCTAATCGATACAATACGGGTGGATAAGGTAAATAGATAGGCAAACCGGTGTTTAAACACGGACGGAAACACGGAAATGCTTGCCTGAACTTGCAACAGCAAATAATATTAGAATAAATAAATAAATGGGTATGAAATAATACACCGTTAGTGCATCAGCTTCAACCACGATGAATTTAGAATACGTGCATACCTGGAGTCAGCCTTAAACTCTCACAAAGACTACTATGGTTCAGTAAACAAAATAGTACTCCGAAAATCTCGATCAGTGAATATAAAATGACTTGCAGTGCAATCGAACCAGTGTTTTGATTCTACCAAAACTACTAATATAAGGAACATATGATGAAAATATAGAAAAACGTTAGAGCATGTAGAGAAATATAGTGATTAGTCTCATACATGAAAGACATTACTATCGACCAAATATATTCTAAGCATACACCTATTAAAAAGCAGTAAGAACACATCTCAACGATTAAATACAAGTTTTGATGTAACGGGCTGTCATTCACACTTGGTATGCGGAGGCATCGTACTATTCGGTTGTCACCGTCAGAGTCGATTAAGCAGAGGGTGAATGTACATGAAAATCAGGTCATCAAATTTGTCAATCTTATGACCAACTGGCATGACTGTTGTATGCAATAAAATTCTTAAGTGCACAACCTTTGAGACTTACTAATTAGAAGTGGAAGTCATCACATATCATTCATCGCAGAGAAAACATGAAATGTTTTATACCTGATTCACTCTTCCTTGACGGAAAGTCTACTTAAAATGCTTTGTACACGATGCAAATCAGTATCTACTTCTTTTGTAACTGCTGGAGTTTATTGGTGTCATGGTGTATTCTGTTAAAAATGCGTGCTAAGATGCAGTAAATCTGCTTTAATATCATTAAACTTGTCATGCATTGGTGTTTGCCCCTTGAACACTTTCTCAACGTCACATTTCTAAATACAAATGAGAAATAACTTTACACATTTGTTGAGAACAAAATACATAATCAGATCGCCAATTTATTTTAAAAATCCTCCATTAGCTAGCAGTAAATCATAGAAGTATCACATTGGTGTTTGCTAGTCAGGAAAACAAGTGGCTAAGTAACTACAGTAACCGAAAACTAAGATTCTAAGACTTCGTATGCCTTATGACAACAGCGTCGCAGTACTGATAAGAATACCTTTATTAGTGATGCGTTGTACGCTGCGTCACAGAAATGTCAAGCGTGAATTGATAGCTGAAGCCTACAACGTAATACTAGAAAATGTAATTGTACTCGTGTATTCGTTACAATGAACTTCAATGCATACACATATTCCATACGGGCATCTACCATTAAATTGAGAACCATGACAACTGACCACTACAATTTGTAAAGCTAAACTGATGTCAAGTGAGCTTTGCAAAAATCCATGTTGTCAAAAATGATGGAAATTGATTATACGCTAACGGAAAGAATGTTACATTGACAGGCAAAACCAGTGAATATGACTGCACAACGTATGAAATAACTCAGCTTATTTCTTTTGAAGAGAAATTTATGACAAAGTGAGAAACTTACCATAGGGCATGCTTGGAGGTTCTTCCATTGACAGCATAGTCGCTTGGACAGGAGTACCTGTTATTGTGGGAAATCCAATGTCCTTAAAATTCCACACTCCTAGAGATCCATCTGTATGTGCGGCCAACAGACGTGTCCCCAGTTGTGGTGAATGTGATGGTGGTTTTGAGTTATGCGGTTTGCCACTACCGCCACACCAAGCTGCAGACTCCAAACCATGTTGCCACGGTAAATAAGCCATTAAGCGATTCGATCGTAGGTCAAATAGTACGCTCAAGCCGGAATTGTAGCCGATTAGCAGTTGTCCTGGAAAACCAGGCCTTTCTGATAGAACTACAACAGCATCTGCACGATGACGCTGACGAGGGTCAGGTGGTATACTGAAAATGTGCAGCGTGAGAAATTATACTGTAATTAGATAAAATAACGGTACAAATGGCCACATTCTGTTTACCAAACAAATCTAGTTAAACAATGACTTATGAAGCTGTATATTATGACCACTATGTGAACGTAGAAAACCATGTTTTCAAGAACATTAGCTCTTGTAATGCACAAGAATACGACACAATTTGGCATTTTAAAACTATTTTTAGCCAGCCTACAACTGTCACTAATCGAAACAATAGCTAGATTTAAAAAGATGAGTATAATCTTAGTCTACTACTAAAATGCATAACGTAGAGCAACTACAGATTATCACCTACATATCCATCTGTGTACAAATCGACAAATCAAATCTATCTGGTTCAGTTCATGTGTATAAAATCAACATTAAACAGTGTGTACTTAGTGCTTATGTCTGGCAAGATTAAGTTTCTAAGAGTTTTTAAACACATCTTGTACGGTTAAGTTTTTTTCAATTTTTCGGCAGGTACTAATGGGGCTAATGTAAACATGTATTCACACGAATATGTAGTTACATGTAAAAAGTAATACGTACACATATGTATCCACAAACGATTTGTTTTTTCAGATATAAGATTGAATACCTGAATACACAAGACTTTCACACCTTTTTAATAAAATAACAGGAACTCACCTATCCAATACTCGAGAAGGGCTTATTCCGTCATCAGCTGAAGGAGCGCACCAGAATTTCATGTAATCATTAGTGGCCAAATTGCTATTTAGGCGAATAGGAGCAACCCAGCCGTTATCAGAACCTATTAAAATACTTTGGCTTTCAGATGCATAGTACAAAGCAGTAACGTGACTGTTTTCTTCACTATTAGCAGTACCTCCAATTCCTGATCTAAGCTGGCTTGTGATCCTCTTGAGGCATGATCTCTGCACTAGTTGGCTGGACGTCTGCCCCGATGAAGCTAATTCCCACAGATATAAATCATCTGAATCTGTCAGTGTAACCAAATTTTTCTGAAAGAGTGACATATTATATACACAACACTTACACTGCCAGTTAGAAAGATAACCTGAATATATTGGGCAACCGTTTCGTGCAAGGCAGAAAATGCTATTCCCGGTTTCCCGTATCTTAATTATCGTTAAGGATGAACAAACGTACGAGGAAAATGTTTAACTTTCACAACTATACGACAGGCATTCGACTACTAAGTAAACAGATTATTTGGAGTTCCACATGAATTTGTGACAGGGATAGTTGAAATAATAAAACATCTTAAGATGTTTTAAAAGTCTGAGCTACTACCGGGGACGATAATACTATATTGCCTGAAATCCGCGACATACCTTTTACCTGAATAAGTGGATATTATGACTTTCACGTCACGTACTCATGCAGTTATGAATGCAAAGTCTTGTACATATGCTACAGAGTTCAAAAGTAATAATAACCATTTCAGTACCTAAATTAGAAGTGGAAAAGATTTCACTCCTGCCAAACTTCGAAGTAGCACGAATAACAGCTGCTCTGAAACGTAACAACAGAAAATACAGACTTGAGATTTTCATCTACCCAACTGCAAAAATAATTACAGAAAAGTATGGAGAAAAACTTGTGGCACTAATTCTTACAAGCATTTTACACTAAACTCTATGCAGTTCAACATCTCCAAAGTAAATACACAAACAAATACAGTGGACATGGCCAATGAACTGTATAACACCATTTAGAAAATAAGTGCATGGGATGCAAAAACAACGAAAATGGACCGATTTAACTACTCGTAAAGGACCGGGAGATAAACTACTCAAGCTGAACAGAAAATGAGTGTGAGCTTACAAAAACATCATCCAAGTTTATGCTATTTTTGCAGTTATTCAGAAATCTTCGTCATATTTCTTTAACATTGTTTAACCTCGGATACAAAAAAAGTGTAATATGTACGGATGTTTATATTCAAGCATATTACAACCCAACGAAATATAAAGGATACATATAAAGGTTCCCATCGCGCGTTAAGACCGCGAGCATGTCCAAAACTGGATCGTAAGCAAGTGAAGTAGGTTTAGAAGGAAACCCAAAGTCGCAACACTGAAAAACCATTACCAGACATGGTAAAACTTACAACAGACACCTTGTGTTTTGATCCCTGTACATCGCTGTGCTCCGCTTTTTTACGAAAGGTAGGGAAATTACCAGGGATTCTTCTGAAAGATTGGAATATTTTCTGTGCCATTAGAACCGCACAGCACAAAACGCGCGGCAAAACCACAGATTAAGCTTGGCGCTTTTCGGTGAAATAACAAACCAATTTTGTCGGCAAACAACTTGCTCAGTCCTGTTGTTTTCTTCGTGGATTTATTATCCGGAACTTTAAAAATCAGTTTAACGGGGTCTCAAGATGCTGGTTTCTCATACTTATGGTAGTCAGCTATTAAAATATTAATTTCAGAAAACTATTTGGTGAACGTAGAATATTTTTTCCCTAACTTATTCACCTGTTTCTACATTTATATATCCACACAGCTTTAGGAGTAGTTGTCAACATTAATGCTCCTAAATAACATAGGATGTGCAGGTTGAGGTAAGAGTTCGAAATGAATGTATAAAAATGAGCATGATTGTAACAACTAATAAAAACTTAGATGAATTTGAAAACGTAATAGAGCATTTTTGAATTTTCCCACTCCATATTAGGCCGGAGTGGCAACAGATGTTAGACTTGTTTCTTCTATATCCAAAATCCGGGTTAATTTCAGGGGACTGCTATGCCTTCTGAATGGAGTATTTAATAACTTATGTCTTTTGGCAGTTTATTCTGTGCACGGCAGAACATAGAAGAAAATTCTTCCATGCTAACTTAATGGCCCGTTTATACCTGGTGTTCTGAAATGTGAGTTTCAATGAGTTAAACTACATTTTATTTGGCCATAACGCTGGGTGTTCTCCAATACGAGAAATTAAGTCCTTAGAATGCTTTATATAAATCTATAAAAAGAAGTTGACTTGATATGAACTGGTAGAGGAAGACAGTCTTAATATTTTCCTCCTTTTTTTCGGAGCCACAACAGAGCGTGAAGAAATTATAAGCTGCAAATATGCCTTTGCCTCAAGTTCTCAGGTTGTCGATTTTACGCTTGTACACTGGCAGGCTTCTTGTTTACAGATACAGAACGTTTACTCAACTTCCATCTCCATATATTTTATACGGTCTGTTTTAGAAAGCTATATTTAATTCAGTTACCGTACAAAGTGTCCTAACCAAACTTCTTTTCCAACTAAGTAGAACAAAACTGTTCATGTACTTTTCTAAACAACATTTACCTTTACAACACCATCAAAGGTTCTTGTGGGACATCCAGAGAGGCGATTTTTCACATTAGGAAAGAAATTCAAGAGAATCTGATGACTGAACGTTATCGTCAGTTTGGACTATCGCAGTGCATATTGCTAACTATATCTCCTCAGGGCGGTATATATAATATCAAAATTCTGAATACTCAGCGTATATCAGGCTGACTATATCACATAGCGTGAATTTCTTCACAGTACCACAGGGATTTGCAGTATCCAAGTGGTAAACGTAATTATCATTGTACTTCTAAATCGCTTATTACGATTACAACCCTTAACTCATAGACTTTCTGGGTTGAGTTTGTTTACTAATTTCTTTCATTCATCATCCAGAAACTGGAAGTTATCATAAAGTGTTTACTGAAATAGTATGGAAAATGAATGTACCCAATGATTTGAAATGTTGAGCAGATTTCCTCCTACAGACGTCTACAGATTAAAAATAACGTCTATTGGATCATTCCACCTTTACCAGATTTGTGCGAATGACACTAAACGACAGCCTTATGTGAGAGATCTTGTATATTTCCCGTAACTGTTCTCTGAAATCAGTTGTACAGACTGATTTACTTTATTTTCATTGAAAGCATACAATTTCCTTATGTAATTTGGCATGTTCAAAAGGTGGATGTCAGTATTCATGAAAATGCGACCGCCAAGTGTTCACATAGCTTGCCCGTGGAGAAAGACCCTTCGCTTTGTAATAGGTTTACATTAACTGCTTCCACTTCTAGCAACGAGCCCTCGATTATTCTAATACACCTGACATAACCTACAAGAGTCCTACGAATGTATAACGTGATTTTGCCTGTCTACTAAGCAGGACTCTTTGTCTCGTTATCCGAAGATGTGATGCGTCGCTCATCAAAATAAAAAATGCTCCATCTTTAAATTCGACGATTTCATCCTTCTGTCAGTAATTTCCCAGAATCTCCTGCAACCAATGAAGATATCTGCACTTGATTAGCTTCCTGAGGAAATTTACTCCGACCACACAAATTCCATACGTATCTAAATTCACTGATCTAAACCCCAAATTTTCTAACATATAGGCATTCGAACGCTTCGTTTCCTTGGATGAATAAAGAACATTAGAAAAAATTACGACGGATAATAGGAAGCCTCCGCTCAACTAGGCCGTACTGAAAAATCTGCACTTGCATGTGTCACCATATTTCTAACCCAGGCAGAGACTGATATGAGGAAATAGCGATTAATGGTGCTGGACATGCTGAAGGCTGGTAGCCAGAGAGTACCTAGCCTTATCGCTATAGAAGTCATACGCGCACCTGCATGAGTTATTGAGGTAATTTGCGTTCGTGCTGCAAAGTGACAAGAATAATTCAGAGCGGAAGAGTGAGTACACTGATCTGAGATAGTGTTGATCAGTAACTTGTTTGTCGTTGTTGGGTAGTAAGAATTACGCGCCAGCGCGACGCATGTACGCTTGTTGTATAATCGCCCCGATGCTTCGTTTTCCATTTCAGCCTTCTCTCTGGTTCCTCTCAGTGTTAACGCATATCGGTCTTTGGTGAAATAAACGATAGATCCCCTTTTAGCCATGGAGTATTAATTATGGTGAACACTGCATGAATGCTCAAAGAACTTGTTTAATCGAATGAGTTTCCTGTCCGTTGGAGGCAAAAAACCTTCTTGTGACTCAGACGTTCGCTCGTTGACAGACGGCCGGAGCTAAGTTTTAACATATATTATACTGACCCAATTTGTAAACTGTTTTAGTATATTTTGTAACCATCTGGGAGTCGCATGGTCAAGCTGCTGCGTAATTAACTTGCTTTTTTGGCTTACGCTTGGCTGATCAATGAATCTTCAACGTACCACCCGTATTTTAATACGCCTAAGATTAAAATATAGTTGGTTATAATAATGATAATAGCATACTCTCAGTCTTCGTACACGATGTATGCCAGGCTTTCAGGCATCGTTAATATGATGAATGATACGTGCGCGGAGTAAGCGCATTAACAATCACTCAGTTAAACAACATAGATAATAAAAAAGGTATTATTATTAGCATTCCTTTGGGTTCGAAGTGGAACATAGGGCCTCAACAACACATGTCCACTTCTATTTGCTACTGTTCTCTTAAGCTGGGTCCATGATTCCTCATAATCTCTCATCTCCTCCTCATATGATCTCCTCCATGTCACCCTAGGATAACCCACTCATCGTATCTCACTGGGATTCCGCTCAAGCAACGGCTTGTACTGAGCGCTGTCAATTGGCGGTTTCTTCAAATATATGTCTGATCCATCTCCATTTCCTCCTACATAAATGTTGAGCGATCGGCTCTTGCCTGTTGGTTTGTTCCCTTAGATTCTTGTTGCTAATTATTTCTACTCCGGTCACCCAGAGGACGATCACGAGCACACCGAGGGAGTAGCCATCATGATGTCACCAATAGCGGCCAAAGCTCTCATGCAGTGGGAACCAATCTCCTCCAGGATAATGACAGCCAGGTTCAACTCAAAAGGAAAAAAGGTTACAATCATTCAATGCTATGCGCCTACAAACGTCTCAGAAAAAGAGAAGAAGGAGGATTTCTACAGTCAACTACAAACAGTAATGGACAACGTCCCAAAGAGCGATATCAAAATCCTGATGGGAGACATGAATGCGAAACTGGGAGGAGACAATACAGGAAGAGAACTCACCATGGATCGTGAGGCCCTCGGTGAAATGAACGAAAATGGTGAACTCTTCTCAGACTTCTGCGCCTTCAATGATTTGGTGATTGGTGGCAGTGTGTTCAAACACAGGGATATACACAAAGCAACATGGATTTCACCAGATGGACACACCAAAAACCAGATAGACTTCATTTCAATCTCAAGGAAGTGGAGACGGAGCCTACTGGACACAAGATCGAGGAGAGGAGCAGATGTGGGTTCACACCACTATCTAGTACAAGAGACATTCAAGGTGAAGCTAAAAGTCTCGAGGGTACCTGGAAATAGGCCACAATGCAAGTTCAAAACTCAAAAACTGAAGGACACAACCACAAGAGACATTTTCACTGCAACTGTTAGAGCAAAGCAAGAAACACTACGTGACACCACTGAGGAATCATCCTTGGAAGACCATTGGAACTCTCTGAAGGTAATTTTCAACGAAACGTGTTCAACGGTTTTAGGAAGAAAGAAGAGACAAGACAAGGAATGGCTCTCAACGGACACTTGGAAGCTAACAGAGGAAAGGAGAATGGTGAAAGAGAAAATGATTCAATGCAATGACGGACCAGAGAAGGAGACGCTGAGCTCAACTTACACAGCACTGGACAAAGAAGTGAAGAAGAGTGCCAGGAAGGACAAAAGACAATTCTACGACAATCTGGCCACTGAAGCTGAGAAGGCGGCAGACAAAAGGGACCTGAGGACACTACATCAGATAACCAAGTCTCTATCCGGGAAGAGATCAACACAAATAAAACCTATAAAAGACAGCCAAGGGAACCCAATTACCAAAGAAGAAAGACAGATTAAGCAATGGGCGGACCACTTCAAAAGACTCTTGAACCGACCACCACTTACAACCCGTCCAGAAATACCAACAACAGCACGTACACAACTGAAAGTTGACATCAATCCTCCAACGAAAACTGAAGTCATGAATGCAATCAAGCTTCTGAAAGCTGGAAAAGCAGCTGGACCAGATGGAATACCCCCTGAAGCACTGAAAGCGGACCCAGAGACGACAGCAGATATGCTGACTCCATTATTGCAAAAGGTCTGGAAGGAGGGAAAGGTGCCCACTGACTGGAGGAAAGGTTACCTGGTGAAACTACCAAAGAAGGGCGACCTAGGACTCTGCAAGAACTGGCGAGGAATCATGCTCCTGTCGACGCCAAGTAAAATCCTGAGCCGCATCATTCTGGAGAGAATAAAGGACGCACTGGATACACAACTCCGACCAGAACAAGCTGGATTCAGGAAAGGCAAATCATGTTCTGACCAAATTGCAACTGTACGCATCATCATCGAACAAAGCATGGAATGGCAATCAAACCTCTACCTCAACTTTATAGATTTTGAGAAGGCCTTCGACAGCGTTGACCGCGAAGTAATTTGGAAACTACTCGAGTACTACGGCGTACCCCAAATATTCATCAACCTTATTTAACAGCTGTACGACAACGGCACATGTCAAGTGATCCACAACGGAAAACTCAACGAGGCGTTTGGAGTAAACGCAGGAGTCAGACAAGGGTGCTTATTATCACCAATGATATTCCTAATTGTGGTGGACTGGATTATGCGTCAGACAGTGGGAAACGAGAAGACAGGGATGTCCTGGACCGACGTGAAGAACCTAGGAGACCTGGATTTCGCGGATGATTTATGTTTGATGTCACACAAAATCGAAGACTTACAAGCGAAAACCGAGAAACTGGTCGAAGAAGCAGCAAAGACAGGACTCCAGGTGAACATCGACAAGACGGAGGTTATGAAAATAACCAACCAACAACAACAACAGCAGCAACATCCAGCGCCAATCACCATCAACGGGAGGGATTTGAAAGAGGTTACTTCATTCACTTATCTAGGGAGCATTGTCTCAACCACAGGAGGAACGGACGAGGATGTCAAATCGAGAATCGGGAAGGCGAGAAACACATTCATCAAATTAAAACCAATCTGGAAATCTCCGTCACTCAGCATCAACAACAAAATTCGGATTTTCAATACAAACGTCAAGTCAGTTTTGCTATACGGATCAGAAACTTGGCGGGTCACAAAGAATATTTCCAACAGCCTGTTGCAGACCTTTATCAACATCTGTCTTCGTTCTATACTGAAGATTAGTTGGCCGGAAAGAATCACAAACAAGAAGCTTTGGGAACAAACAAAACAGGAACCAATCGCTCAACAAATATGTCGGAGAAAGTGGAGATGGATTGGACACTCGCTGAGGAGGCCGCTGGGTGACATTGCGCGTCAGGCCAACGCTCGAGTGGAACCCGAAAGGGAAGCGGCGAGTGGGACGTCCCAGGGTGACATGGAGGAGATCGTGTGAAGAGGAAATGAAACAGTATGGATTAACATGGATGCAAGTGAAAAGTACAGCAGAAGACAGAAGCGAGTGGAAGCGTGCAGTTGAAGCCCTATGTTCCAGTAGGAACTCAAGGGAACAATAATAATAAATAATTATTTCTGGCCGGTTGGCAATTAGTTCTTCAGTACGGAGCTAGCGAAGTCAGCTGTTTATGAAAGTCTGCAACCTGTTAGAAATCCTTTACGTGACACATAGGGCATGTTTCTGACCCGTATACGAGAACCGACTTGACATTGGTGTTGAGAATGCGAATCTTGCTCCTTATGCTGAGTGCGGAAGATTTCCAGACTGGTTTCAGTTTGACGAAGGCGTATCTTCTCTTTCCAATTCTGACTCTGACATCTTCATCCGTTCCGACTGCCTGTAGTTGAAACGATGTTTCCTGTTTGGATAAGTGAAGGAGGTAACCTCTGTTTAACCTCTTCCGTCGGTAGTTGTTGGTTCTGATTGTTGTTGCTGTTCGTTGGTTATCTCCAGAAGTCATATACCGCACAACCTCGTAGCCCGGCTACTGTGAAGCAGCAATCACACGTGGCCACCCAGATTGGCGTAAATTCAAGGCGATATGATAAACGTCCTATTTCCATAAGGAATACCAAGAGAACTGTTGAGAATACTCAACAGAAATCCAGTTTATCAGGAAATCCTACTAGTCACCAGCAGCTCAAATTACACAAGCCGACTAATACGGAAAAACCTAAACCAAACGCTAAATCCAGAACACTAAAGCCCACAAGTACGAAAGTTTCAAAAGGGTCACCGTTTCATTCTAATGATGGACAGTCATCTAAACTTAGTCATGTTACTCAAGTTAGACAATCCACATACCATAGGAGCTTACTCATTTCCGACTACCACTGCCAGTCGTATGACAACAAAAAATGATCATTACATATCTACTCAACCACTTCGAAAACACGGAGTTACTCAGCCCCTCACGAATACACCCTCAACTATGATGTACAGAAAACACCAGCCTAAGAATACAGACATTAGGTCAAAAACACGTATAGTGCTCTGTCATACTTCTCATGCATTCAGTAGGGGGCAAATGCCAATTGAAGCACAATGCTCATCATGGCCTAGGAAGAACTTTTACCAGACACAGGGATCTAATCATATGCACACAACAACACGCCGATCACACATTTCGGTTATAACTATACAGATAACATGGCTCTAGCTAACTCATATGACCAAAATTTTCTCCAGCGACAACTGGCAGAAACGCCAGGGATCATGCACGTAACACGCATGATATCAGACCAATTCCTTGCTGGTATAGCGGACACCTTACAACAGGGAAACTGCTTCTTCCCCGGCAGATAGCAAACACCTTATTCACACCTAATACCAACAGTAATACTCTAGATTATCATACTAGTATCTCCCATAGCACGCAATATCTAGACGACCAACTACGCACGAGTGACTTTTCACAACCCATCCCTAAGTATCAAATTGATGAAAACGTCTCTAGTGATCAAAAGGTAGTAAGTAATGAGTTCGATAACGACTGCATTTATTCAGTTGATAATCATAGAGTATTTTATTACGACATCGTCCATGCGCTAAAACCACGTAGTCTAAGTCTATCCGTCATCCTCATAAATGCTAGATCATTTCTTAACAAACACTTAGCATTACGTACGTTAGCCTCTATATGCAATCCGTCGTCGATCATGATCACTGAAGCCTGGTGCTCTAGGGATTTTACGGATGATAGCTCATGGATTGATAGGTACAATCTTTTTCGAGGAGATAGGGTAACAGGCAATGGGGGTGGAACACTTATATACGTTAAACAACCCATTTGTGCAACGCATTTTAGTCACCCTATTCTGTCACAACTTAATGACTCGGTGTGGGTCGAAATAAAAGTTCTCAGAAGTAAACCTATCCTTATAGGTTGTGTTTACCGACCACCATCATCAAACTGCGAATACGATAACGTACTCAGCAACATATTTAATGTTGCATCCAATCTTCCCTTCAGTTATAATATAATTGGAGGTGACTTCAATTTGCCTGATATATCATGGAGTACACTTTGAGGACCCTCGAGGTATGATAATCTTCTTAATTCCATCATTACAGGAGGTTGGACGCAACATATAAATGTACCCACTAGGTCCGATAATATTCTTGATCTTATATTCAAGATCAACGTAGCACCATCTACGATACATGTGGGACATGAATTCCCAGGTAGCGATCATAAAATAGTAGCATGCTCGTTTAACATTTCTCCGGAAACTATACACAGAAACGAAGTTAGTCGGACACCTATAAGACTATACACACATGTTGATAGGAACCTGTATCAGGACTTGATTAGATACTCTAATTGGGATTCCTACTTTAATAATGACTCCTTAGAGCAAGTTCTTAAAAATTTCTATGACAATATACAGTCTGTTAATGATGTCATAGCACTTGTGAAATTGATTAAATTCAAAATCCCTCAAGACGATTTTATTTCAATATCATTAAGAAGTTTGCGGAAGCATTCATTAAGTTACTACAGACATGACGACTTATCACCGTTAATCGCTATCAAAACAATCCTCATTAGAATCTATGATTTGAAAAATCTAAGTCTTAGGAATAAAGAAACGCGAGCCATTCAGTTGTCACATAACACTGGAGAAATAGCCGAACTCGTCAAAAATAGATTAACAAACTCCAAATCAACATATCGAAAAATAATACATCTGGGCGGCATTACTCACGAAAATGCTGAGGATATATGTGAAGTGTTTAGCATGCACTTTGCCAAACTATACACTCTAGAAAATGACCAGGATATTGATTTCTCTCGTAAAACAGAAAAGTGTTTAAGCGATGTAGTCTTCAACGCCCAAGAAATCGATAAAGCTATCGCGACTCTTAAGCTTACTAATACCCCCGGCCCAGATGGAATGTATTCCGTCCTCTTAAAAAATGGTGGAAATGACATGAACCTACTTCTCCTCAAGATATTTTCAACTTCGCTAAGGGGTGGAACATATCCAATTAGCTGGAAGAAATCTTACGTTGTACCCATTCACAAAACCGGACCTGCAGCGGATATAGATAACTACCGCCCCATCAACATCACTTCTGTGGTTTCACGTGTGATGGAAAAGATTATAAAGAAGCAAATTCTTCAGTATTTGCCTTCGGATGACTTAATATCCCCTTTCCAAAACGGTTTCTTAACTAGAAGGCCGTGTATCACTTGCCAGTTAGATTATTTCGACCACATAGCTGAATGTGTAGACAAAGGTTGTTCGGCAGCAACACTATCTCTAGATGTTAGGAAAGCTTTTGATAAGGTCCCACATAAGGGACTCATATTGAAACTCCTATCTTATGGAATAGGTGGAAGGCTACTCGAGTGGATAACTTCCTTTCTAACAGGAAGAGAACAGTTAGTTCAAATCAACCATCACTTATCTACATCCAAACCAATAACCAGCGGCGTGATACAAGGTAGCGTTCTTGGTCCTACCCTATTCATTGTATTCATAAATGATATTGTCTCTGTGATCAACTATGGCAAGCCGTACCTCTTTGCAGATGACCTCAAAGCTGTATATGATTTTGACTATAATGATATAAAATTGCTAGTAAAATCCGACAAGACCAAAATAGTCTATGTAAATGGAGTGAAAATTGTCAGCTAACGTTCAATCCAGCTAAGTCTGGGATAACATACTTCGGACGTTGGAAACCTAGCATATGCCTATACATGTACGGTGACCTTGTCTCAAACACGAGCACCACCACAGATCTCGGTGTAACATACTCAGATCTTACCTTTACCTTACCTTTACCGGTATCTGATTGTAAACGTCTCACCGGCTTTGTGCTACGCAACTTTTACACTCCAGAAGCCTATCGGCTATATATAAGATATGTACTCTCGCCCAAAACTTAAATACTGTGCCCACTTATACAGTAGCTTTAAATCAGCAGACAGAAAAAAAGTTGAAAGTGTCCAAAGATTCCCGACGAAACGCATATTAGGCTATGATCAGCAAATAGAATACCTTGACAGATATATTAGACTGGACTTAGAACCCTTATGGTTAAGGAGAGGGAAGCGCAACTTATTTCTCTTATTCAACGTTATAAGAAAGCACTGTAGCAGTAACTCATCCATGACGTGGGCTAATCTTAAATCGTATGGTCTACGCAACCATGACTACCTTCTCAAGGTTAACACCCATAAACTCACCACTAGAGCTAACGTTTTCACCATTAAATATCGCAAACTTTGGAACCAGCTACCCTCTGGGATTAGATCCTGTGAAAAGCCTGACAGTTTTAAAAGGAGCCTAGAAAAACATATTAACATGTCCACCCTAGCCCATCTAAAGGATCCCAACTGCTGGTACAATGACAAGTTTATATGAAAAGATACATTATTATTACTGTTTCAGCCGACATCTGTTGCCAAATAACCAGATCGTAGAGATCCTGTAACCGTAGCTGTTTTCAGAGAACTAAGCTTAATACTCAGAATACTGCGCACTGTAATCGACGCTTGACAACAGAAAACTGGTGTGTCAACATGAGTGTTTATTCTTCAAGAGATAACGAAAGAGATTTACAAGGGTTGATCAGCGACAAAGTCCGCAAATAAAAGTTTATATAAATTACGACAATACTTTTGTCATATTTCTCCACTCTTCTGCCAACCAGTATACACTTAAGGCAGATGATAGAGGCACTAATGGGTTATGGAGAGGCTGAGCACTTGAAGGTCACTTATGCTCACCATGATTAGTAGATTATCCTTTGAGTAAACGTTGCGGCCAGTAAGTATTGCACCTTACTGGCGGGGGATTTAAAGTAGCAGTAATCAAATTAGATATACATATTTTTCAGCTAAGGGGAACAAATTAGTGTATGTATAAATTTCACAGATGCGATATGCATTGGATACGTCTACAAAAAATATTATAAAGCTCGAAGACAGTCTTTTTCCGTTGGTTGTAACAGATGGGTAATAGAGGCAGTTGCGTAACACTCGCTTTTCGCAGAAAAATATTGTTATAGATAGATCGGGAAATCTAGGATTTTCCGTCTCTATCGTGGAATCTATGGACGACTTGACCATAGAAAATCACCAATTCTGTCATTGCTCTCTTCCCTGTTCAAATATTTAGGGTTGAGGAATTGTTCACCAGATGTGAGCTAAATTCCGCAAATATTCCGCAATACAGCCGAAAGTAGTCGAGGCAATAGAATCCAAACTTTCTTGGCTGATCTGGTGATGATCAAAACTGCAAAGACTGGTACAGTACCACTATCAACTAAGGGAAAACTGATCTGCGTTTTGCGAATGGAATGATTAGTAGACTTTCTCATAACTTTGACGCAGTTACAAAATATTTAAGTTACGTCTTATCCGGTTGTGCATAATATTGGTACTCACTAATGCCAAGAAGAAAATAGTAATTGAAAATGTGTTTGTTATGGAATAACGAAATATAACTTGGCAAACGTGGGTTGTATACACACACAATCTGTATTGGTAGCCCAGGTACTTCAAGTACACTATGAAACGTATATCCTGTTTATCACAATAAGTCTGTTCGTCTTATGTTGCTTATGATTCCACTGTCTCAAAGCAAATTGTTAGGCAATAAAAAGATAACTACATCACATTTCTTATCATTTCATATCAACAAGCTTTTAAGTGACTACATTAACACTTAGACTCATGTAAAAGTTGTCCACGTCACAAAACTTCATTGATTCTTTTGTAATCATAAAATCCTGGAACTTATTGCACTGGCTTTTGTTGTGCCGTCTACAGTCTGCCAGCAGAAGCAATTACTGAAAGGCAATAATATTAGCCTATTATACTTAAATTCAATCACGTGTAAATATGACATTTTACGCATATGACGTCTTCCAAACTGGCATCACTTCTCAACTCGAAAAACAGTAGGTAATATTGATGCAGAAGTGGGCTGCAAACTTTTCAAAATATTTATTTCAACAAATACGGTCATAATATCAGAAATAATCCATCATTCACAAACATTTTCTCTGCGTTAATTTCAACAGAACACCTTAACATACTGTGTGACTGCAAAAGTAAGTATCGTAATCTGCGAAATAAAACTGACAAAACTTCGGCTAAGAAATGGTGAGTTAAATAAACAGTTTAAAACACAGTACCATTAAAATGAACAATTGTTTCCTCACTGTAATGTCACAAGTCAATCAACTCAATTTGGTTCCTGACTGTGAAATCCTGTAATTAATATGAAATCTTAACTGCCCCGATATCCAAAACACTTCCCTGTCATTTAAGGAAGTGTGTCCCATTTATGTGAACTGCTCATTATTTCTTATCGTAATTGACAGTTAATAATGAATTCTGAAATTCCTCATGCATCTAAACATGACAAGTTATTGGAAAAAAATATTTGTTCAGCACACTGAAGACGACCAACTTTCCCAGTTTTTACACGTTTTTTCGTTAAGGAAAGGTATTTAGGATACATTTTTAACGAAAAACCACCAAAAACTACATAGAATAGCCCTAAAACAACAACACGATAACGCATAATGTCTGCAGCCATCATCTGATTTTCGCCTTTATCATCTGTCCACGATTAGGCTATGACTGCCTTCTTGTCTCCCACCAAATGAAGACAAATTTGAACAAACAAACAATTCGGTGTTCACCAGCACTGATATCTGCATTCTGCTTCTCAGTCACTGCTTGCTGCAATGTGCTTGATGCCTAACTACCTGTATTGTCTATTACATAGATCCCACGCATTCTATACCTTGTTTAAGTGCCTTTATGGATTCTAAAGATTAATTAGCGTAATAAATACCAGTCCATCATTTAACTTAATGGCCACAGCTTATTGCCAAGTAACTTCAAGTTTACGGATATAGTGCTTAAATTCTGGTGAGAACATGTCATATGAGGTGATTGGTTTGATCGAGAAACCCTAGACTTTCTTCTGGACATCTCCACCGTAGGCTCCAAAATGTAGAGAGCTCATCCAGATACTCTGTGAATAATACAATCACCTCTCTTGACAACTTTAGCTGCGATTGTTTTATAAACGACGTGAAAACCAACTGATTTATCGATTCTGAAATTGGTGTTTCTCTCGTGCGACTGATTCTTTGGGAGCTGTTGACTTGAATCCACGCTGATCCTTGTTGAAAACTGAAGACTCGTTCGCAAAGTAATCGTAGTTAATTTTTCCCATCCATGCAGCAACACACCAACCGCAAATGCATGGATAATTTCTTTTTAAATTGCACAAATTTGATCTTTAGTAAACTTGTATGGCTGGCGTTCTTTTTGCCTCTATTTTTAGTACCGATCTACCAACTACGCATTCGATGTATTGAAAAAAAACTTCAAGTATCTGTTGGATAGATCAAAAGTACGTGGGATAAAATAAAGCCTGAAGTCACTTTCCCCACATAACCTTGCTGTGCAAGGCGTCAAATTTTATTCTTCATTCATAGCCAAATGGTGTGTTAGTTTAAGTTGAGTAGTATATCTGCATCACTTCCTCGGCAGTGTAATCTCAAAATACTATCAGAAGTGAAGTGCACTCCATGCCGATGAGTATTGGTCATAGCCTGGCAGGGTTCTCTTACTGCACCAGATGGATGATAGTTCTCCGCATTCAGTCACTAACGCCATTTGCAGGTGCATGGGAATCTGTACGCGTAAGTTGGTTGAGTTGTGGAAACTAGTTTCATCTTCACTTTTGATCATGAACACTACTTGTGAAGAATGTCGTTCAGCGTACTGATATTGTAACCGCAAGCTCTAAGGGATTTTGAGTTGTTATGAGCCGACGGCTCAAAAAATTATGAGATATAGGTACGTGAGTGTCTTCGAGTCCTTCTTAACTTCATTTTTACTGCTTGTTTGACACGCAAATAACAGATTATTGCTCAGCTTTTCCTCGTAGTATGAATAAGTGGCACGATTAGCAAGAATAAATAATACTCTGTGTGCATAGCTGAGTAGACGTAGCCCGTTTTCGTAACCCCCTTTGTACTTCCCACAATGCACTTCACATGGAAGAACAAGTGTAACTTTGACAAACGAACATCATACATAATTATATCAGGTATGGGAGTGTCTGTATATTTCGCTTGTTGGTCATGAAAATGCGTTAAATTAATGTAAGCAAATTATTATTAAAAGCCAATGTTACCAACCATCTATTTGGTTATTAGTACTCTTCATAATATTCTCGTTGTTTCTATATGCGTTCGTTGTAATTTTTTACTAAGAATTCACATCATAATGCCTAAAAGAAACCCGTAGTGTACACATAATCTAGCTTGTAAATACGCCCTGCTTCTGTCCAATAAGCAGTAACAGGAATTATTTTTATCACTAGAGCTTCCGGAAATTGTAACCTGCGGACGATAGATAGCGTTAAAAATAACGGTTTTCACCGACTTAAACGAACTATAGCTCCTGTTTAGTTGGTAGCAAGCAAGATATCATTAAAGTATAGAAAGCAGCGGATGATAATTTAGAGCACAAAAAGGACTGGGTCAGCACAAATCAAGTCCAATCCACCAGTTATATGACGCCAGTTAATTAAGACGCTTGATGACTCGGCGACATTCCGAGTAAAATCAAGTGTTCATTCACACAATTAAGATCAATAAATTTCATCGGAATCACAGACTGCTTATCAAAACTTCACCGTGTTGTGTGACGTAAAATAAGCCTATCACAGTGGTTAACACGGACTTCCGTGCTTCTTACTTCCCATTGGCCTCACAGTGATCTGTTTATGGCATACTTTCAAATAATGTGATTGTTTCAAACACGGTGTATATTCTGACATGTTCGCACATGTGTGGCACTAGTTTATAGGCAGAATAAGTACGCTGAACCGTACAAACGGAGTAGGAATATTCACAGTTATTCAAATACTCACTGATATGTTTGAGACAACGTTAAATAGTTATACTGACGAAGTCGACTTACGTAGGTAGGACCAACGTACACAGACTAATAATAATGTATATTTTCATACAAACACAAATTTACGTGAAAATGCATGCCATTTTTACAGGAACGATCAAGTATGATATAATGACAAATAGTAGATTGTCTACAAGTTAATAACGTTTGAACAGCTAAATATTTGATATATATATAAATACACTCATTGTCTGACGCAGGCCCTATGATTATTGAATTGAACAGTAGTCCTCCAGGTTGCGCGGGAAAATCGACTTCGTTTCGTTTTCAACCCGTGGTTGTAGGCATACGATAACCAACCAATATTGAGGTAAGTACAACGTTTACAAGGGATAGTAAGCTGTTTTAGAAAAGTAAAGGTGCTAAGGTGAATCAGTAAAGTGTAATGAAATAGGTAAGTGCAATGTATCATTGATAAATGCATTCATAAAGGAAATACAATGGGAATCTGTATGATCTCAAGGCTGACAAAGTTCACTTGCAATGTATAATGCTACCCATATAGGTCTTACTATCATGATGTTCACTTTTGTTTTTAATACAATTATCCACAAGCCAGTTGTTTTTATTTCATACCTTTTTGTGAATTTGGTGCACAACCGTACCATACAGAGGATAGGAATAAAATAAGTCGAATCAAATTCATAAAGAGCAGGAAAATGTTAGGTTTAATGGAATATGATGAGGAGCAAGTAAAGATGTCATTAGAAAATGAATGAGATGAGATATTGTGAAGTGATATTCGAAGATACGACAAAGGAAAGCATGTTAATTTTTAAGATTCCCCATAAATCTGTGCAGAGCCCACGTGGTCGCATCTCAGCAACAGGCTGAGCAAATGGTATATGTTTAAAGGTAGAACCATGATCTGTCCAGGCGAGCATTATTATCTTTTTCAAGATAAAGATTCAGGCCCCCATAGAAACCTCGAGCCATCAGATTGCATATTGCTTTTCCTGCAGAATGGGGCGATTCACCTTAGTGTCCACCACCATATCTATCGATCAGCATGCGCCACCCTCTCCCCTTTTATAATGTTAGGCTCTGATTGTTATGGCTACAGCAAATATATTGCTTGGTTCCAGACATGTTCGTACCTCACATTCCATTTCCCTAGCTTTCTTAGTAAGCGCTTCCAATAGGTCTCCACATACAGATTTATGAAGATATTATATATGTGTGCTTGCGTCCTAATGAACAGATTATTTTATAAGAAGTTAAAACCCCAAAGAGTAAAAAGAATAGGTTTTGTGAATTGTGGAGCAAGAGTAAGCAGAATACTGAAGTTAGGGTTTAATGTAGGTAGTATGAACTGAGAGTAAGGTCGGTTGGCAGGACTTATTGTACTAAATTATCATGACAGTCTTGTATACAGTAAACATTTGACATTGCAAAGTAACCTGTCTACACATATTCTAAAAAGATATTAACACAACCGACAGAATTTTAACATTTGATTAACAATACTGCAGTGTGTGTTTACTGAAGAAGCGCAGTTAGTATTACAGGGAGCCGTAAAGTAGATGAAACTATATATGATAAGAGTGTAATCAATATTATAATTCGTATTATCAAAGTATACATTAAGCTCAATAATTGAGTATTATAAGGGAAACAAAAGTGGTAAAGCAAGAGAACATTTGCTGCATAAATATTTTAATCATTTCAAGTATTGCAATGACAATCAAATTTCAAGAATTGATCATGCATAATTACTAAGTATTATTATATTAGTATTGGGACTAGTGTGCTTTCCGTAGATAAATATTGAAATGTCATTGTACCAGCAGTTGGGATCCTTTAGATGGGCTAGGGTGGACATGTTAATATGTTTTTCTAGGCTCCTTTTAAAACTGTCAGGCTTTTCACAGGATCTAATCCCAGAGGGTAGCTGGTTCCAAAGTTTGCGATATTTAATGGTGAAAACGTTAGCTCTAGTGGTGAGTTTATGGGTGTTAACCTTGAGAAGGTAGTCATGGTTGCGTAGACCATACGATTTAAGATTAGCCCACGTCATGGATGAGTTACTGCTACAGTGCTTTCTTATAACGTTGAATAAGAGAAATAAGTTGCGCTTCCCTCTCCTTAACCATAAGGGTTCTAAGTCCAGTCTAATATATCTGTCAAGGTATTCTATTTGCTGATCATAGCCTAATATGCGTTTCGTCGGGAATCTTTGGACACTTTCAACTTTTTTTCTGTCTGCTGATTTAAAGCTACTGTATAAGTGGGCACAGTATTTAAGTTTTGGGCGAGAGTACATATCTTATATATAGCCGATAGGCTTCTGGAGTGTAAAAGTTGCGTAGCACAAAGCCGGTGAGACGTTTACAATCAGATACCGGTAAAGGTAAGGTAAAGGTAAGATCTGAGTATGTTACACCGAGATCTGTGGTGGTGCATGATTACATGATTAACTTACCGTTTGTACAGGCATGATCATTTTTGACAAGTGCAATTTGAAATGGAACACCGTTTTTTTGACATCAAAAATTGGACAAAATAACCTCTAGAAACTTTGTTAGAATAGATTACAATATATTGGTTCAAATCTAATTTAAAGTCTACAATATACTTATAGTCAGTCAAATTCATGCGGGAATTACGAAATACTGCGTTAATGGAAGGTAAGAAGAGAGGTGATTTACAGGTGCTAGAGTAAGTCATACAGGATACAGGCCTTGTGATCATTATCATTTTGTCAATTAATAATTTCAAAAATTAAAAAAACTTCAAAGTAGAGGGTAAGTACAGCATTATTTTGGTATTTACAGATACAAGGGACCAACTTTGCGATGATAAACAGTACTCAGAATGGAATTTCTTCTGTTGTTCGTTGTGTGTGCCAACAATATTCTGAATAACGCTCAAGTAATAAAAACGTAGAAAGCAGCATTGCTGTTCATTTGCAGTGCTTCAATGCAATACCTTCGAGAAGAGAAGGAAGAAGAAAACAGAAAGAGAGGTGCAGAGGCAGCCAGCAAATAATAATAATTTAAGCAAACAATATGCGATAAACGCAGGTTTTATTCCCCTATTTTGTTACTAATAATTTAGAGTCATTGAGTTTTATAGTGTAACATACTAACAGTTAGTTCAAGTTTGTGGTAGTAAACAACAACAAGAAATATAGAATAAAATATTTTTAAAAAAAACATAAGTGCAAAACGAATAATGATTTTTACACCTATATATGGTAGTGGGAATAGAAATTGGATGAGTTAAATCCAAACGCCAAATTACATAAAATATGTAGAAGGAAAGAAAAACAAAAAGAATGATGATACTTATTTATGCTGTTATTCTGATTTATACAGTTAGATGTCCCCCTGAAGTAGAGAAATCGTACCATGAGCTTGTTTTCAAAGAGTTTATACACAAGCTTTGTCATACAGGCAGCTTTTATTTTATTATTATTTTTTTGAAGTCATTCACACTCAGGAGCCTTAGCAATAGAGCGCGTTCCCACGGATAAGGGTGGTTCTCTTATGTCCCCACCATCATATCCGCTGAATAGCGGTCACCACCCTCCCGGCTTTTAATCTGCTAGGCCCTGGCGAAATACTCCTTTTGTTTTTAGAAAAAGAATTTTTTATTGCTAAGTGTCATATAGACAGCTTTTGCCTTCTCTAACTAACTCAACGAAACTCATGGTATGAACGATTACTTTCAGTCAGTCATTTTGTATGTATCATCCCTAACAGCATTTTAGAAATATATATGTACAATAAGAAAGTAAGGAAATCAGAGATTTGCAGTCTACCTTCTAGATTTTGGTTATAAACATATGAAACGAAGGGGCAACATGAAATGGTACGAGAAGAGAAAAATACATAAAGGTACACAGTTATGTTTATATATGCATAAAAAGAGGCAGTAGTTAATTATAATAGATTGTTCAGAAGAATACGACTACAAAGGATTATAATAACAGAACCGTAAAATAAAATCCGCTAATATTTAAGACTCACACTGTTGTTAAGCTGATTTTTTAGACGATCCCGCATAGAACTGGAATTTGCGTAGACGTAGATGTTATTCACTCACAACATTAGCTAGTCACCAGAGGAGATTTTAGTACCAGCCATATCCAGGTTGTTTACAACTCAACCTTGAAGTAGAACTTCTACCACACTGAACTGCCCAAAATACAGTTTTGCCAGGGATATTCAACATAATATTTGATTAATTTGACAGTCAGCAGCTGGGATTAAATGGAGTTGAATGACTGGAAAGGTATGACATAAGGTGTGAGGGTAGTTCATATAAATTCAGTGCAGCTTTCATGGTATGTCAGGCTGTGTATTCCACTCCAGGTTTGTATGAAAGGATTGTGCATATTTTGTGATGATGCTTGCTAGAGAAATAATTGAATCAACTAAAAAAGAAGGAACTGAGAACAGCATTAGTGCAACGTTGATTATTTTAAATGCGTCCGATAATACTGACCGTTTCTGTTGATGCTTTGGGTGAACAAAGCTGTCTAGGTACGTAATTCAAAGGGGGAAGAAACAACATCACGAATTTTCAGTATGTGGCAAACTGTTTCAAGACTGTTTTCAGAGAAATATTTATTTACTAGATAGGTGAATCGTTGTATTGTGGAGCTATTTTTGATTTCACTTGGCAAGAAGTTCCACGTTTGCCTATACTTGGCTGTAAAGAAGTTGGAACGAGATTTCGTTCGACAAAGAATATGACTTAGAGAAGACCCATTGCTGCGCAGTTCATACGTCGAAGAAGTAAAGTTAAGGTTATTATTGGGGAAGTATACTATTCCTTTGAGGATTTTAAATAGGAGAATTAGGTCAAGTCGGTGGCGCCTGAACCAAAGGGGTTCGATCTTAAGAGTTGTGCAGCGAAAGTTGTAGGGAACTTTCAGACTTCTTCCTAGGATTCTACTTGTAAATCTCCTTTGAACACTTTCAATCTTTGTCTAGGATAAATGGACAGTACTAAAGGAGGGGCCGTATGTGTGTTTTATAAAGTAACATTTTAGATTCTTGTGTTTGAAAGTTTTGAAATATAAATGCAAGTAATCTTCTGGCTTTAGAAACTTGGTTGGTGACATAGAGAGAGAATTTAAAGTCAGCGGAGTAACGAAGCCCGAGGTCGAGTACAGAAGGAAAGATAGTGATAGGCTTGTCGTACATAGTTATGTGTGGTGTGATACGTAAGCGAGCTGGGCATAACAGTCCACATTTCTCCACATTGATCTGCATCATCCACGACTTACACCATGTCTCAATATTACCAATATCCGATTGGATTTTATGAGACAGATTTGTCACTTCTTGGGTGGTACTGTGGTATACTATCTTCAAGTCGTCGGCATGTAAGAAAGGTCTGCCGTGCTTTATAACATCACAGACGTCATTTAGGTATATTAGAAAGAAGAGGGGTCCTAGTACACTACCTTGAATCACGCCACTTGATATAGGAGTGGTACTGGAAAAAGGGTCGTTAATCTTAACAGACTGGGACCGACCACACACAAATGAATTGCACCACTGTAAGAGATTGCCAGATATACCGTAAGCCTTAAGTTTTTGCATGAGTAAACTATGACATACTTTATCGAAGGCCTTCTTAAGATCAACATACATAATGAGCACAACGAATTTTCGGTCTGTAAGTCCAGTTATAAAATCGAATAGTTCTCAGTGGCAAGTCATACATGACCTGGACTTCATAAAGCCATGCTCAGAAGGTGTTATGAGGTTTTCAGTCAATAAGAAGTCAGTAATTTTGGAACTGATTATCTTCTCAAGTATCCTTGACAAGACAGACGTTATATTGATCGACCTGTAATTCATCACATTATATTTTGAGCCGGATTTAAATCTAGGAATAATATATGTCTGCTTCTATTTGGAAGGATAAACTCCATTCACAAGGGACGTTGAGAATATCTTGAGCAAAAGGAGAGGGAGATCGGAGCCACCATTTTTTAGGAAGGATGAGGGAATAGAGTCAGGTCCAGGAGTATTGGAGAATTTCAATGAACTGATTGTACTTTTTATAACATCAACAGTCAAGCATATATTTGACAGTGTTTTTTCTGTTACAGAGTCAAATTCGATGCATGCGGAAATATCGTGCGTGTATGAGTCAGAAAAGTGCTTGTTAAAGAGTTCAGCTATGCCTGCATCATCCTTAACAGCAACATTATTATGAAAAATGTAAGGAACGTTGCCTTGTTTTTGTTGCAGTCTTTTTTGAAAGAGTTTACATAGAGAGCTAATTTTGCAACTACTTTTAGGAGCGACAAGTTCTTCTTTGTAAATTTTACTGGCATTATCTGATCTGATTTTATCATATACCTTTAGGATGCTAATGAGCGAGGAGAAGTCCATAGATTTATTATAGGTTTTACGGAGTCTTCTTAGCTTGTTCCTGGTAGCATTCGGTATATATAGTTGATTTACACGGTTGCCTTTGGATGTATACAAAGGGATAGATTCGTTGAAGCAAACTGATATGTTGGAGTAGAAACTGTCAAGGACAGTATCAATGTCTACCGAGGAGAAAAAGGTATCCCAGTCTTGGCAACGAATAAAAGACCGCGTTGTTTCCCACTTAGCCTTTGAAAAGTTCCTGACTTTTACTGTCCGACGGCCTTTGCCTGACCCATTTGCTGCTAGGTTAAAGGTGGAAATGACTGTGTTGTGGTCGCTACCAGGGAATAAAGGCCCAACTCGAGTGCTGACGGGAAGGATGTTGTGTGTGAAGATATGATCCAAGATGTTGGATTTACGTGTGGGGTGATTCACATTTTGTGTCCATCCATAGAATTCAACCGAATTTATAAAACGATCAGTGTATTTAGGAACATTTAGCCTATTCCACTGGATACCAGGCGTGTTAAAGTCGCCAGCTATTATTTTTTAGTCAAAGTTTAGGGAGGAGACGTGTTCGAAAATTTCACACAAATGGTTCGTTGTGTTAGTATCAGAATTGGGCAAGCGGTATATACATCCCAATAAAAGTCTTGTATTCAAGTTAGTGCTGAGTGTAACCCATACTGCGTCTGTAAGTGAGCAACCCAAATCATCAACTTCTACAGAGTGGAATTTGTTGCTAACAAATATAAGACAACCACCACCACGTCCTTCTTCTCTGCCATGTCTAAAGTGTGTGTATCCTGGTGATTCTAACAGTCTGTCATTGAAGTCACATGGCAACCAGGTCTCAGTAACTAACAGTACTGATATTCGAAGATACGACAAAGGAAAGCATGTTAATTTTTAAGATTCCCCATAAATCTGTGCAGAGCCCACGTGGTCGCATCTCAGCAACAGGCTGAGCAAATGGTATGTGTTTAAATGCAGAAGGATCATCTATCTAGGCGCTCATTATTACCTCTTTGCAGGATAACAATCTAAGCCCTAATACGAATCTAGAGCCGTCAAACTTCATATTGCTGTCCTGCAGAATGGGTCGACCATCATCATATCTACTGATGCGCATGCGCCAACCTACCTGCTTTTATGATGTTAGGCTCTGAGACTATCAATTTTATGGCAAGAGCGAATATATTGCTTGATGCCAGACACGTTCGTACCTCATATACCATTTGCCTAGCTTTATTAGTGAGTGCTTTCAATAGATCTCCACGTGCAGCTTTATGAGCATATTATATATATGTGCGTGCGTCCTAATAAATAAATAAATAAATTTCTCATAGTACAGTACATTAGGGACGCCAGTTAACAGGCATCATCAAATTTTTACAGAAATAGAACCATGTAATTCAATCACAATTTACAGGTGGTAGCAAGATATGCTTTACAAGTTTGCTATAGATTATACGCACACTTGATAAATGTTAATCCCAGCAGTACAATACAGAATTTTCACTTGCATACAACCATTTATATGCACAGTCGGGAAAATCTGCCAGATTGTCAGCGAGTGCAACACATCATGAAATACAGAAGGAATGTCTTTGCATTAACAAAAACCATGTCTTTGGTGGCTGGGATAAGAGAGACTTTTATATAGCTTTCTACGTGTTTATCAACTTACTCGTACGGAACAACCATGAAGTGACAAATGGTGGTCTTGGCTGACGTGGGTGTAGTAAAACAAATCTGCTTGACAATGACCAATATTAATCTGCATTCAGTTGAATTCACATCTGGTATTACTTGCAATAAAAATGATGTCAAAATCATACAAATAAATCACTCATTATAAATTAATACCTAATTTGAACATAAAACAAGATACGATGCCGCACACAGCAAAGTTATGTGGAGTAATTGACTTCAAGCTTTATTTTTTCCCAAATACTTGTAATTTATCCAACACATACTTGGGTTTTTTTGTTAATGCGAAGACAATATTTCTATATTTCTTTATGTGCTCCATTGAACGACTAGATATTAGATTGTACTCACTAACTGATGTCAGAGAGGACAGCAACCATGTAATTTCTTCATAAAACAAATTCATGTAATTTAAATAACACTTATTCATGGCTGTACAACTGGTGTGTCCCACATAGATAGGAATATATATATATGTATATACAAGGGAAGATAATGGAATATTGACAGTAAGCACACTTTGCATAAGTTAAAACAATTTATATGATATAATCCTAGGCACCATTATTGTTTGAATCTGTCCGAAATGAGCGCAAAAATTGAGTGTTGCGCTACACTTGGTCGATATGGTAGGCTACTCACAAAAGTATAAAAATGGCTTATAAAACGATAGTTAGTTTAGCGTAAACTATGTTTTAAGGAATATAATCTGCAAGAGGCTCGCAACAACAGTTAGAATCCAGTCAAACATGCAGAACAGTATTAATAATACAGCAACCGGTGGATTTTAATTTATTTTCCGTCTGGAACCAGAATGACTGGGAACCAGAAAATGTCGAATTAGGCATTCAGGAGCAGAATATTACCATCGAATGAGTCAGTGGGGTTTGAAATGCAGCTGTCAGCATATTTTTGTTATATCATAGATATCCAGGTTTATTGGCACTTCATAGGTTGTGATTTGGTTTTGTCATCATGATCGACATGTGGACGAATATTCAAATATGTACTACAGCTTTTTTGCCGTTCGCATTTAGTTAATAATAATAATTTATATGTTCATATAAGCATAAATTTACATGAAAATGCATGCCATTTTTACAGGAACGATCAAGTATGATATAATGACAAATAGTGGATTGTCTACAAGTTAATAGCGTTTGAACAGCTAAATATTTGATATATATATAAATACACTCATTGTCTGATGCAGGCCCTATGATTATTGAATTGAACAGTAGTCCTCCAGGTTGCGCGGGAAAATCGACTTCGTTTCGTTTTCAACCCGTAGTTGTAGGCATACGATAACCAACCAATATTGAGGTCAGTACAACGTTTACAAGGGATAGTAAGCTGTTTTAGAAAAGTAAAGGTGCTAAGGTGAATCAGTAAAGTGTAATGAAATAGGTAAGTGCAATGTATCATTGATAAATGCATTCATAAAGGAAATACAATGGGAATCTGTATGATCTCAAGGCTGACAAAGTTCACTTGCAATGTATAATGCTACCCATATAGGTCTTACTATCATGATGTTCACTTTTGTTTTTAATACAATTATCCACAAGCCAGTTGTTTTTATTTCATACCTTTTTGTGAATTTGGTGCACAACCGTACCATACAGAGGATAGGAATAAAATAAGTCGAATCAAATTCATAAAGAGCAGGAAAATGTTAGGTTTAATGGAATATGATGAGGAGCAAGTAAAGATGTCATTAGAAAATGAATGAGATGAGATATTGTGAAGTGATATTCGAAGATACGACAAAGGAAAGCATGTTAATTTTTAAGATTCCCCATAAATCTGTGCAGAGCCCACGTGGTCGCATCTCAGCAACAGGCTGAGCAAATGGTATATGTTTAAAGGTAGAACCATGATCTGTCCAGGCGAGCATTATTATCTTTTTCAAGATAAAAATTCAGGCCCCCATAGAAACCTCGAGCCATCAGATTGCATATTGCTTTTCCTGCAGAATGGGGCGATTCACCTTAGTGTCCACCACCATATCTATCGATCAGCATGCGCCACCCTCTCCTCTTTTATAATGTTAGGCTCTGATTGTTATGGCTACAGCAAATATATTGCTTGGTTCCAGACATGTTCGTACCTCACATTCCATTTCCCTAGCTTTCTTAGTAAGCGCTTCCAATAGGTCTCCACATACAGATTTATGAAGATATTATATATGTGTGCTTGCGTCCTAATGAACAGATTATTTTATAAGAAGTTAAAACCCCAAAGAGTAAAAAGAATAGGTTTTGTGAATTGTGGAGCAAGAGTAAGCAGAATACTGAAGTTAGGGTTTAATGTAGGTAGTATGAACTGAGAGTAAGGTCGGTTGGCAGGACTTATTGTACTAAATTATCATGACAGTCTTGTATACAGTAAACATTTGACATTGCAAAGTAACCTGTCTACACATATTCTAAAAAGATATTAACACAACCGACAGAATTTTAACATTTGATTAACAATACTGCAGTGTGTGTTTACTGAAGAAGCGCAGTTAGTATTACAGGGAGCCGTAAAGTAGATGAAACTATATATGATAAGAGTGTAATCAATATTATAATTCGTATTATCAAAGTATACATTAAGCTCAATAATTGAGTATTATAAGGGAAACAAAAGTGGTAAAGCAAGAGAACATTTGCTGCATAAATATTTTAATCATTTCAAGTATTGCAATGACAATCAAATTTCAAGAATTGATCATGCATAATTACTAAGTATTATTATATTAGTATTGGGACTAGTGTGCTTTCCGTAGATAAATATTGAAATGTCATTGTACCAGCAGTTGGGATCCTTTAGATGGGCTAGGGTGGACATGTTAATATGTTTTTCTAGGCTCCTTTTAAAACTGTCAGGCTTTTCACAGGATCTAATCCCAGAGGGTAGCTGGTTCCAAAGTTTGCGATATTTAATGGTGAAAACGTTAGCTCTAGTGGTGAGTTTATGGGTGTTAACCTTGAGAAGGTAGTCATGGTTGCGTAGACCATACGATTTAAGATTAGCCCACGTCATGGATGAGTTACTGCTACAGTGCTTTCTTATAACGTTGAATAAGAGAAATAAGTTGCGCTTCCCTCTCCTTAACCATAAGGGTTCTAAGTCCAGTCTAATATATCTGTCAAGGTATTCTATTTGCTGATCATAGCCTAATATGCGTTTCATTGTCTGACGCAGGCCCTATGATTATTGAATTGAACAGTAGTCCTCCAGGTTGCGCAGGAAATCGACTTCGTTTCGTTTTCAACCCGTAGTTGTAGGCATACGATAGCCAACCAACTTTGAGGTAAGTACAACGTTTACAAGGGATAGTAAGATTATCACTTTTTTTGGAAGTTCAAATCGTTGAATTATATAGTACAAGCAATCGAAACAGATTCTTATAATTGTTAGTTTGTAAATCTTCCACGAAGGTTTCCATCAAAGTTCAGCGACAACCACGTGCTTGAACGCTATTTCAGGAAGAGGAGAAAATCCTGCACAGCTACAAAGTGGTATAAAATGCAATCATGAATAATACATTATTGGAAGTGTATTTACAAGAAAAATACAAGAATAAGCTATACAGTACTTGATATGATAGTGCACACTTGCAATGTATGATGCTAACCGTATTGGTCTTACCGTAGAAAACTATGGCGTGTAGGTTTTGATTACTCTGCGATTTTGATGTACTTCACAGAGTGTCGCCGTGATTATGGGAAGTATGCATATGCTTTAAATGCATTACTTTGCTGGCTCCTACCTCCATTGGGCTCCTACCTCCACTGATATGTGAGTATATAACGTTTTAAAGTCACCTGGGGGATACAAGGGAAGAAAAATTAAAAACAGAGCAACCGTTTTCATGATTACGTCCGTGAACCCCTACACATTATTCTGTCTCAGAAAGCGTGACATGAGACTGGAACCCGTCCTCCTGTCCATTCAAGCGCAGTGATGATATTCTATATATAAATTTAGCACGGCGAGAATGGAGGGAGTAAATAGAATGAAACTCTACCGGTTAACAAGTGCACTGCCTGTGAGCGCGTGATACCCTAAGGGGATGCTGTTTTCACAGCACTTCTTTTGAGAATCGGGCGTACTGGAGATTTGACATAACCGTCCTACCTAGTTACTGTGTCCCATAATCCCTTGTCATGGTTTTGACATCCTTGTTCAATACACCACACAAGTCCTGTTTGACTGTGTGGGCTACGAGATGAAGTTCAACCCTTCAGTAGACAATCAAAAAACAAGCTGGGTGTAGAGAGACTTCCTGGATGGCGAGTGAAAGCCATCCAGATATAGGTGATAAATCAAGAAGAGTTTAATAGACTGAAAACCGATGGCTCGACCAAAACATTCAAAAATAACTGATATCTCTAGCGGCATACTGCTTGCTGCTACATCACGCAAAATCGACTCGAAATCACCAATGGAAATCAGTAAACAAAAATCCTGTCATTCATCATGGAGCCTGTTCGAAACGTCAGCAACAAGGCCATTTGGCCAGTCTGGAAATGTTTAAAATGTCCGCCACTACCTACAGCCTAATGGCTAACAGGGAATAATCCAACAAAAAACAATGAGAAGCCTTCTATTGCTGGCTCAGGTTAGGTTAACAACAGCCTAAACTAATAATAATATATTCTCATTTTGTACATGAGGGACGCCAGTTTACAGGCATCATCAATACGATAAATTACATATACGATTAGTAAACATATTTAATAATAGTAATTTAATAAAATACATTTCTTCTTACATATGTAGGACACACCAATTGTACAGGCATGGATAAGTATTATTTAAATTACATAAATTTGGTTCATGGTAAAATTATAAGGTTGCAGTTCTTGTATCTATGGGAACAATATGATAACTAGTCATTCAGTGGAGCACATCAAGAAATACAGAAATATTGTCTTCGCATTAACAAAAAACCCAAGTATGTTTTGGATGGATTACAAATACTTGGGAAAAAAATAAAGCTTGAATTAATTCCTCCATATAACTTTGGTGTGTACAGCATCGAGTCTTATTCTTGATTTATATCCGAATTTGATAATAATTTAAAATAAGTGATACACTTGTATACTTTTGTCAGTATTTTCTTCGTAACATCACAAGTGAATTGTACTCACTGTGGACTAATATTAATGACAGTTTATATTTTCTTATAAACGGATGTTTTCAAGAAGTGCAAGCTATTTTTGCAGACAAGATCAGTTATATTGTAAGTTACAATCGTGAGGTATTATAATTCAAAACCTTCTTATTGGTATAATGGTATATTTCACAACTGTAATCCAGGTTTCGTCGTTGGTGAATGTAATGCGTAATTCACAATGGAATTGTAAGATATGGGACCAATCATGTTTGCAGACCATCTGTCGTTGCAAATGATCAAAATATCCACATTATTCATTCTCATTCAGAAAGTGAAATTGAAGCTAAAATGGTGAGAAAAAAATAAACGAACAACAGCAAAGCAAAAGAGAGCGTGTGGAGTGATCGTCAGTGATTAATATGTACATATACATACCTATTCTGCTTAGAAACCATAGTTATTTTGGTGCACAAAATAACTAGTTCCGTTATGCTAACTTCTATATTGTGTGAACCAATATTATTGTTCTGCGTGTAAATATCTATCATGTACTTCCAATAATATTAACATTTATAACTGCAGTTTGTTGTAACTTATACGCCTAATGAACTTACAATATCTATGTAGGGTGAAAAAGAGGGTGTAGGAGTAAGACGCAGGAATGCATTGTCATCTTTGAGCAGTCTGGTGACTGAGGAGATGAACACTGCGAGTGTGTTTCCATCGTGCATATCAGCTGATAGTCTACTCAAAATGACTGAAAACTTATTTAAGAAGAAGATGTACCGCATGTAACTCTGACAATGCTCTATAGCAACTAGGTTGTTCTGATTTCTAAGAGTGTAACTGATGACAGTGGTAGATTTAGTTATTGGCCTGGAGGAGTGCAAGAGAAGATTGGTTAGCTTGTAGTAGAAAATAAGGTTAAGCTTAAGACGTCTTTTCCAGAGTGCTTCTAATCTCAGTCTGTCGCAACGTTCATAGTATTCGAGACCACTTTCTAAACCAAGAGTTCTTAAGGTGAATTGCCGTTGCACTCCTTCTAATTTAAGCTTGTCATTTTGCCCGAGTCCGCTAAGAATAAACGGGCAGTATTCTAAAATAGGTCGGACACATACTTTGTATAATAAAACCCTAGTTTCACAACAAAAGAGTTATGCATCCCAGGAGCCTTCGTGCTTTACGTCTGGCATAATCAGTTTGTTCAGAGAACGTTAAGTTACTAGAGTATCTGATACCGAGATCTACGACTGAGTTGAGCTTGGCTAGTTTACGCCCATTTATTTCAAGATTCAGGTCGAGGTTACTGTTGCCGATACAAACCCAGCCGCATTTGTCAATGTTGAACTTTGGACAGGATTCAGCACACCATGTTGCGAGACCACCTAGCTCACCATATCGTTTAATGTATGAGTGTAGCAGGAGTAAACGACTTTGAGGTCGTCAGCATATAGGAATGATTCACCTGAGGTGAAGCAGTTGCAAATGCTGTTAATGTATACTGTAAATTAAAGTGGACCTAGGACACTGCCTTGGACAACCCCACTTGTGATCTGCCTAGGATGAGACAATACAGATCCAACCTTGGTTATTTGTACCCTGTTGCTTAGAAACGATTTTAACCAGTTCAGTAATAGATTGCGAATCCCACATGAATACAGCTTCTCAAAGAGAATACTGTGAGATACCATGTCAAATGCCCTAGATACATCGAAGTAGAGAATAACGACTAGCTTACGAGCT
The DNA here is from genome assembly GCA_944472155.2 of Trichobilharzia szidati. NCBI lineage: Eukaryota > Metazoa > Platyhelminthes > Trematoda > Strigeidida > Schistosomatidae > Trichobilharzia > Trichobilharzia szidati. Next base: position 65,488,265 of record OX235279.1, read on the forward strand.
TCGCGATTACTAGTGATACAGTTGAAAAAGTAGAAGTGACTAGTAACACGGGGCCTGTTTCTCAGAAATCCATGTTGAGAGCTTGTAACAAGATCTTCCCTAAGTAGATAGTCTGATGATTGCCTAATCACCAGATTTTTAGTGTGGAATTTAAAGTTCGTTTTCAGCTCATTAGGGTAAGTGCCAGTGTCCACAGATATTGAGAAGAATTTAAGGAGTAAGAGAGCAATTCCACTGTTTTGAAAATTATTGAAGTATGGCCATCCAGCCCCATGCTCGTTGAAGTTCTAAGGCTTTTAACTGCTTGAATTATCATCCATACCTATGTGCACATCAAGTGTAGAGGATGAGCACCATGATTCAGTTATCAGAGCCACAATAGGCGTGGCGATTAGTCATAATGTCCTTAGTTCAGATATCTCGTTGATTAGGGAACGTGCATTAATCAGTAATACCGTGAATAAGTCACGTGATACAACAAACTGGCTGAAAATATCACTATAAACTGATTCTGTTTGTGCGTCAGCACCAGGAGAGTTTATGAATTATAAGGTGGTCAGACTGGGCGTCCATTTATAGAGATTTGTTATGAACTCGTCGTCATTGACCCACGCGGTACGTTCAACGTTTGCATTACATTTTAGCTTGATTACCTATATATTTCCATTTTTGCTGTGAGACTCGCACAAGTGTTTCTCCAGTTCCATAATTGTAACCAATAACTCTTTCACTAATTAGTTATGGTTAGTCATACTCAGTCGTAGATCTCGGTATCAGATACTCTAGTAACTTAACGTTCTCTGAACAAACTGATTATGCCAGACGTAAAGCACGAAGGCTCCTGGGATGCATAACTCTTTTGTTGTGAAACTAGGGTTTTATTATACAAAGTATGTGTCCGACCTATTTTAGAATACTGCCCGTTTATTCTTAGCGGACTCGGGCAAAATGACAAGCTTAAATTAGAAGGAGTGCAACGGCAATTCACCTTAAGAACTCTTGGTTTAGAAAGTGGTCTCGAATACTATGAACGTTGCGACAGACTGAGATTAGAAGCACTCTGGAAAAGACGTCTTAAGCTTAACCTTATTTTCTACTACAAGCTAACCAATCTTCTCTTGCACTCCTCCAGGCCAATAACTAAATCTACCACTGTCATCAGTTACACTCTTAGAAATCAGAACAACCTAGTTGCTAAGGTGGGAAGGTTGTGATTGCTAGTCAGCGGATATGATGGTGGTGACATATGAGAACCACCCTTATCTGTGGGACAGCATTCTATTGCTAAGGCTCCTGAGCTCGAATGGCTTCTGCAAAATAAGAGAATAAATAAAATTTAAGAAAAACAGAAGTTGAAAATTTGCCTAAAGCTGAAGTTTAAATAACAAACTCCTCGAATGCAAGTACATGGTATGAGTCCCCTACTTCAGAAGGACACCTAAATGTATACTTCAGAAGAACAGTAGTTATTATTAAGCCCTCGCTTTTCTTCTACATAGTTCACGCACTTTGACTTTTGTGTTTAGCTCCTATTCAACCTATATAAGTAGGTAAAATTATCATCTTTTTTCACTAAAACTTTTTTTCTTTTCGCAAGGAAGACTAGAATCCCATCACTTGAAAATCTCAGGGGGAAACAGTATTTTTTTTAATGAAAATACAAAAAAAATGATGAACACCATGTTTGTTATATATGTTTTGAATTGTTAACACCTATTATATACTTCTGCACCTCTCTGGCGGTTTCCTTGTGTCTTCTTCTCTTTTCAAAGGTACTGCCTTAAACGAAGGCACTGAAACAGTGCCGCCATCCTCAACTAATTCGGAATATCGCTAGCCCACCTGGTGAATAACGGAACCACCTCTATCATGAAATCTGCTGACAAGTTCAAAGGTGGTCTCATATACAACTGGAAATGTCGCAATTATGGTGTACTTACCGGTGAATTTGAAGTTTTATGGACTTTCAGACACTCTATGAATCATTTACTTACAATTACTGTTCATTCCGCATCCCTTATATTTCACGTCAGCACCTGTACAAAAATGCTACTTACCTTCCACAATTAACGTAATCACTTATAATTCCCGCGTGAATTTGACATACCGTATTTTTTTTTCAATTACACTTTTGATTTGGTGCTATATCTCATGAATTATTCAGTTGTAAGCATATCTCGAAAATTACCTATTGCCTTATTTGTACATTTCTTTTTAAATATTTCCCTCAAAATTACCAGTATTCAATCTATTTCTAGATTAACAGATCATACATATTCTATAAGTTCTAATTAGTGTGCATATGTTCATGCCTGTAAAAATGGCTGGTTTCTGTTCCAGAAATAAAATATTATTATATAGAGCATTGTCAGAGTTACATGCGGTACATCTTCTTCTTAAATAAGTTTTCAGTCATTTTGAGTAGACTATCAGCTGATATGCACGATGGAAACACACTCGCAGTGTTCATCTCCTCAGTCACCAGACTGCTCAAAGATGACAATGCATTCCTGCGTCTTACTCCTACACCCTCTTTTTCACCCTACATAGATATTGTAAGTTCATTAGGCGTATAAGTTACAACAAACTGCAGTTATAAATGTTAATATTATTGGAAGTACATGATAGATATTTATACGCAGAACAATAATATTGGTTCACACAATATAGAAGTTAGCATAACAGGACTATTTAATTATTGTATCAAAATAGTCATTGTTTCTGCAGAGAATATATATTACCCAATTTTTACATTGGATCATAAGAATTATTAAAAAGACAGTCGCGTCGAAGAAAATTTTCTTTTCGACGAATTCATCTAAGAAGCTCTACATTCGTGTTTTTATAACAAATGGATGGGAAATTTCCAGAATATTTTCCGGTTTAGGGTCAAATTAAGGAAATTACAACTACGAATTAAAGTGCCATAATGAACAGGGGGACGGATAAAACTCAAACAAAGTAGCACCATAATTACTGAAAAAATTGACATATTATGCAATTGGTGGTAGAGATGTAGAAATAACAAAAACAAACAGGATGTCTGGATAACAAAATCTGGTGGGATTATAACTACTTTGATGAATAACTCTTCAAGGAGTCAGGGCCAATTCAACGTGCATATACCAGTTTACTTGATCTTGCGGAGCTGAGTACATTGGCCGTACCATTCGCCAACTTGAAAATCGCTCTTGCTAGTAAAATGAGATGGAAAACCATTGGATTCTGATTGGATGTAATGTCATTTGACAAAATGTCACACATTGTTTATTTAGTTAATGGACAGACAAAATATATTGTGAGTTATAATGGAATAACGATCAATATTCATATAGCAAATATATCAAACTGTCAAAACAAAGCAGACGTCGTGTGACTACCTATCAGGGTCAGAGTGCCATGAGGCGGTCCCAGGTGCCATGGGTCGTACCAGTCATTCGGGACACCTAAAACTTTACTATGTGTTCCTGGTTGTACGGGTAGTAGTGGTCGGGGCTGAGTTGTAGATTAAAAGGCACAACACTATAAGGTGAAGCAAATGTAATAGCCGGTTCCATAAATACCTCTTTATTTTCTCAATAAACGTTCTGTTGCCTGGCCTTTGTATTCTGTCGTTACAATATAAGCCAGATCCACACTTCAGTAGATGTCAGTCTCGACCGTATGGCGCAGTTACAAGGAAACGAAGCTGAGCTCCAATCATCTGTTTGTCCCGCTCACATGCCAAAAAGCCTTGTTTGATCATTCACATGAATTTTGTCACTCCGGAGTGCGTGCGGCTGTTAAACTCATCAGTGAGTGTTTCGTTTGGCCCAAAATAAATTCCAATGTCGGGAGATGGGCGCGTGAATGTTTGCAACGCCAACACTGGGTATGGAATATGGCGTACCGTCTACGGTGACATCCGATAGAGGTGCTCAGTTCCAATCGACAATATTTACAGAGTCGACCTGACTTCGGGCTCTACACATCTTTACGACAGCTCATCATCCGGCAGCGAATGACCTAGTGGAAAGATTCCAAAGGCAACCGAAAAGCTGTCTGATGGCACAGGACCGTACACCAAAATAGAGCGTGGACTTAGCTTTGATCCTGCTCAACATCCGATCAACTATCAAAGAAGCATTAGAGTGTTCGCCGACCGAACACGTTTGTGGTTCTAATCCAACTCTGCCCGGGTAGCTAGCTCCCTCAAATGATTCGACAGATGTGAATATTGCTGAATTCAATAACCGACTAAACAGACAGATGCTTCAACTCCAAACAACAACACTTCAACAAACTCTCCGACGACATCAGGTAAGCAAACACCTGGACACTTGCAAATTTGTCTTTGTCCAGGTCGACGTTGTCAGAAAAGGATTGCAACTTTCACACGAAAGCCTTTCCAAATCCCTAAACGTTCACAGATATTCTTTGCAGCGAATAAGTGGTAGACTGGAGAAAATTCTATTGATCAGATTAAACAAGCTTCTACAGACAGCGAATTCGAAGCTACACTGACATCTGAACAAATAGTTAATAAAACAGTCGATACAACTACACCGGCACCAATTATTATCTCCCCATCTTATCAAACACGTAATGGCCAGAAAATCAGTAGACCTGTCTGCCATGTACATTTTGTGGACTGACAAAACAGTTATACTTTCCTCGTTCAAACATTGTTATCCTGATTATTGCCATTTTCGCTTCATTCTGATGTCAGTGTTACCGTAAGCGATTGTTATCACTATTATTTCTTTGTTTGTGTATGAGCTGCAAGACAGGTATGTGCTCATCAAAAACAACCTGCGTTTAATCCTTGTTCTTCTTTTTCCCCTTCACGAATAACCACGTACATAGATATATACATATATGCGTAAAACACTTTGTTCACAGATTCTGCGAAGAGAAACCGAATTCATTTGCTTATGATAAATGTCCATTTGTTGTCCAGGGAGGCGTTCTCTTGGAGGCCAAGTGAGTATTAAAGAGCATTAGAGATTATGCAAAATACATTCCCTTCTTCCGGGGGTTTCTGTAGACAGGAGATGATTGTTTCAGACTTATTTTTTAGTCAACAACTTCAGTGACATAAATTGTCGGTCTACAGTTGATACTGTTTCCATCCAGATTAGATCAATAACTGTGATAAACCACAAGCTATTTACTTGTTATAGCGGCCCCAGACCAACAAGTACAGGTAGAAAATGCATTGCTTGCTAGACCCATCGTGTTGAACCATGTCACTCGAGAAGTGACAATGACTGATTAGAGTGCCCTTCTGAAGACGGCATAGTCGTGAGAATGACCACATCACCCTCAGAATTATGGTTTTACAGAAATTAATACTCGGATGCCAGATGAGTGACCGCCTGTCATAAGATACAGTAGGGACGCATACCTCTTAGTGATATTAACAATCAATCACTCAACAAACAAAATATTTCAGTTTACGTGTGGAGATCGGAGAATGCAATTAGTCCCTCTAGCTGAAGATGGTGGTCAGGAAGGTTACTTTCAGTTTGGAAACGAACAAACGCTCTCATTCTTTGACACAGATTGGGATGTACTAATGAAAGGAGGATAAAATTGAACGGCAAATCATCAGCAAGGTCTAAATATGAATACAAGGGCATTATGAAGTAGACAAAAAACGATTTCGTATTAAATTTTTCATTGCACATAGCATATTTTCAATAATATATTTTCTTTATACTTTCTAATAGTAGATGTTTGTTTATCTCTGCGGAACAATTTCTTTCAATTACAACTTCAGTCGTGGTTAACGTGCCGTATAGGCGGGATATCAGTTGTGTCAGCGGTGTCTGCCACTCTACCGTCCTGATGAGCTTCTACTAAGTACTGGTTTATTTGAAAGCTTTCAGGTGATACGTGCATTCGTTTCAACTAGCTGTAACCGATAATTCAACTAATCAATAAGCGAGCAAGCTGCATACCAGCTAGCAAGAAAATTAGGTGCCCTGCAGAAACCTCGGGGCAAGAAACGTTGGGTACACATACCGTGGTGAGGTCGGCTTACTCCACATGTGTTCAAAAGTTTCTGGAATGCGCCTAACGTTTATCCCAAAGTGTCAGCAGGACTGAGCTCGAAATCAGTGCTATTCACCCTATACACAGGTGAGTCCCCCTAACAACCTTATCAAGATTTACAGCACTGAGACTGAAGCATGCCTCTATTGTATCGACGTTTTTACATTATAATTGTGATTTATTACTTGGATGAAGTTACCACCGAGTAGCTTCAGCGGGACTCTGACGGAGGTAACGGTAAACAATACTATTTTCCATTACTTGCTTTCCTAGAGGAACATATAGTTCGTAACTTTCGTAGCTTTAGTTGTGGTGGTGGTATTTCGCTGCTAGGTGGGGTTGCTAGCGTAACGACTAACCGTTTTATTCCTCAGTTTCATTTAATAACAAATCGATAAACTTTACTGTTACGACAGGTGTTTGGCCCACTATGTGTTGGAGATGCAGAGTGAAGGAGTGGGGATGGCAATGCAGTCCGTGCTACCAACATGTGAACCCATACAATTTGAATAGTAATAAGACCTGACACAAAACTGGCTATCGTTTTGAATTAAATTGCACGATAAAATCGATCGAAACTGGAGGCCAACTTACCTTGAATGCATAAAGTTATACGTATCCAAAGTATGACTAATATACAAGCTATGTAACTTGCTTTTGAATGAATGTGAGTTGGTTGGGATTACTTAGTAAGTGATTAGTTTTCAACTACAAATTATTGTCGAGGTTTTCTGATAAAGTAAGTTCCTAGTACGGGTGTTACTTCACATCTGACAAGACTTTCAAATAGCCACTTCCAAGTGTTTCAACATAATTCCATGAACTATTGTGGTTGATTACTGGCTTTGACTTGGTGTAACGGTATGAAAGCTTGAGTATCTGTAATGCTGACCAGTGTTCTGTTTCATTCCGTTTCAGACAAAATCTAGGGAGTCAGTTCTCTGTCGCATGAAGGATGTCAACTGTGAGGACGCGACAATAACGAAGAGCAGAAGGCGTGTGGATTGTTTTATCCCCCTTATTCATTTTTTGAGTAATACAAGTTTTTCGATGGGTCGAACTTCTTTCTTCTGGAGTGTTTGTGAATGGTCAATGGTCGTGATTGTGTTGGTGTTATTTCATAGAGAATGTCACTTTAGAAATACGAAACCTGACATAGGCTGCCAATGCTTTGTTGCATTTTCTAACGACAAGATGTTAGCTTACCTCTTGAGAAACCACTATGCTGAAGAGCAGTGCGGTTCGTTCTACTTTATGGTTTGGAAACGAGAGCACAGAAGAAAAGCAAGAATTCGACGCGTATAACATTGTCCGCATGCGTTGTTAGTGACACAGGAATAATGCGGAAGTTAGACGCAACGTCTTAAGTAAAAGAAGTGGAGCGGTTGGCGAAATTGTGCAACCTTATCAATTTACGCTGAACATGCCAAACTGCCACCTAAGCCTATACATGATGTCAGCTGAAGTCTAATCATCACTGAGGTGGGAAACTGTCTGTGTGATATATCGCTACTTCACTAGCTTTCTCATTTTTGGTAAAAGTGAGTTTCCTGGCTAGAATTTACCGACGACGAGAAACAAAATTTTGGGTCTACAGGGTGACTCAGAATTGATCACAGTGGTGCAGACCTGTTGACAGTCTGTCTTAGTTCCAGACATGGTATCGTACACTTATATCGGTGTTTTCCTTTTTCTCTGCCTCATAACTTCCCATAATATGTGGCAGTCTATTTGTCTTTTCCGACATTTTATTCCATTTGGCTTTCACAGATGAGGTGTGGCAACCTAGACTGTGACTTAAAAGTGTTAGATTATGTGGTGGTAGTGCATGCATGTTTAGTGAGGAAGAGCCTTATGTCTTCAGTGCTGGTTATACCAAATGCTACGCATAATATTACTCCACCTAGATTATTGTGTAACACTCGATTGAAGTTTAGTTCTTTGCCAAGACAGTAGTGTAGTTTTCACTGAGGGACAACTTCCATGAGGTTTTCTATTTCTTGGTTTCAAAAGTGGTCATCTGCATTAAATCCTTACTCAACGTTCAGTCATTTGGCCACAATTTCGAGCCCTAACGAAATGGTTCCGTTAGCCCTCACGTGTGTCCCTTAGTTGTAGTTAGCCACTAGTTTGATAATTTACACAGACGTAAGTATTGCCCCTTGCGAAGACTGAGTGTAGAAATTCGGACCCACTTAACGCAATGCCTAAAGAATATTTCCCTGTTGAAAGCTATTTTAGCTAGACTGGAACTTAGCGCACTCAATCCATTGAAGAACTAAGAAGAATAATGCAGCAGGACGACATGGAAATTTCTAATGAAGAAATTATCTCTGAAGAAGTAAGTCACATTTTTGACTTTCTTTAAGTATCCGAATTATATTACTGGTTGCAATATCATATTTATCCTTTACGTTCCAAGCCTTAGATATGTTTTACTTCCGAAAAGTGTCGCAGGATGATCTGAACAATCTCAATTGTGCTATTTCTACTTACAGTTCAACTATCAGAAAGTCACTTTTAGCAAAATACTTCTAGGTAGCTTGTTCATTTAAATTTGGTTAATCATAAGGCACATTATGTGCGTGAGAATATTTTTGTCTTAATGATTAGCTCCGTCCAACCGATTTTGAGGTTGTATATTCGGAACTGGAGTCATTTGTTCAGAGGGTTTCTCCAATTAAATATAAGGTGAACTTATGGTATTTCTTTTCATCTAGGCAAATGCCATCTAATTGATCCCGATAGTTGTTATATTTTGTATCACATTGACTTATAACCTTAACCACTATGCCACTGTCTTGTAAATACACTGCTGAATAAATTCTTGTGAACTTTACTAATCATAGGTACACAGTCTCTTTCACGATGCGTGTAAAGCAGGAAATATTCGCTTGTGTAGAACGCTGATAGAAACTGGACGAGCAGATGTAAATTTAATGGATAGCGTAAGTTATTCAATGTCGTATTTTTATTCAACTAAAAACTTCATATTATTCATGTTGTATGTAACTGGTGTTTAAAACATGGTGTACAGTTGGAATGGGGAGCATTAAAACTAACAGACATAGAGAGAATCGGTGCATCTGTCTATAAGTACCATTAGGTCAAGGCTTGTGAAATGTAAGGTATCCGAATGAGAATGTCGGAGTTAAGCACCAAGGATTATGTGCGGTCTGTAAGTTAGTAGACATACCAGTGAACCTGTGATGGGTGCAAAACGTGTCACATGCTAGATCGGTATCTTTCTTTGCTCAGAATCTTTGCCAAAATTAGTCGGGTAAATTGGTGATCGAAGTCACCTCAGAAAGTGTAGGTTACATGATTAGGGTTGCTGTAAGCAGCTGAAAGTTTCCAAAAGCATGGTACAAAGTGACCCACGTATATTCGCTCTCGACATCTTGAGAACATCATTTGTTTGTTGCTTTGTTTCAATTCCTTGGCGATTGCACAATGCCCATTTGTTTTATTGAAATGTCTTTATTTCAAATATAATTATGCACTGTATTAGTGTTTTATATGTGTTGCGAGAATACTGTATTTATACTAGAAGCCTTAGATAAAATTTCCTATCAAATATTTGGAAGTCTGTTGAGATGAAAATCATTACTCATGCATAACGCTTTCACCTCATATCGCTTGACATCAGAGATCACCCACAGACTTAAACATCACAAAACAGAAATCCTTCGTAATTATAAGCAGGCGCGATCGCGTGAATTCTGCCGCAGAATTATGCTGCGGTGTTCACGTGGACTCAATTTTCGAAGAAGGAGACATGCTTCCCAGAAGCTATCTTGGCCAGCGAAATCTATTTCGAAATTGCCTGCACCAAATATCAAAAGTAACGTTGGTATCGGAGTTATCGTGGAATTCAGGAATGTTACTAGCGATTCTATCCAGTGAAGGGGCTGCTAAAACTAGAGTAGCATGTGACAATTTGATACTTGAAGTTTTTCTATGCGTGAACAGACCGGTAATTGTCATTCGTTTCTCAAGGAGGCTGTCTGACTTCGATGAATCCAGCAGCTTCGTCTCCACCTTTCTATTTCCAAAAATTATCGCCTCATTAGAAACTGCTCGCACCTGCCTGACCACTGTGGTCATGGGAATCGTCTGTTTGCTACCAACAGTCTACAAGCATTAGGTGATTTCCCCACTGTTATTGAATGGTTGGAAGTGTCACCATACCAAAATATGTTTAGAAATATGTATCCACAAGATATGTCGATTAGCGCATGAAAACGATAATGGCCAGAAGTAGTAGACATTATTTTAAAAGGATGAAGTCAGTTGATAGAGTAGATATCGATTGCTATTTCCGAGTGTCCTCTGGAAGTTTATACTCCAACTATTTACCTCCATTTGGTAGACTTAAATGATGAGGTATTAACAGCTTTTTTCTGTGTGGTTGGTTTTTAAAGTCATAATTGGGAATGAGTATGGATCTTAACAATCATCTCAGTACAAATAGTTTGGATTTTCCTGCACGACTAAATGTTACACATTAGTAGGAATCACCTTGGGATAGTTCGTGGTCGGTAAGCGACAAGGAAATACATCATTACAGTCGTAAAGAGTGTTTCTCTTAACCTCAAATACGAACATTTATTCAAGAAGAGCCAATGAAATGCGGTAAAATAATAACAAAATGATTGAATGTTTTGCTGTTGTAGTGTTGCAGCATATCATTACTCCTTAAATATTCAACCATAGGGTTTTATAAATTAAGGTATTAAATATTTAAGTATCGGTGGACAAATAACAATCTGTAGTGGTCCATTTGTGGTGTCATCCGCATTTCATCGCCTAGTAATCTTTATCCAAATTCCTGATAAACTAGATCATTCTGATGTGTTAGAGGCCAGGTCAGGGAATGCTTTGTAAAGTCAATATAACTTGTTGATAAGTTCTCTGTCACTGTTAGTTATTTGATTCTCAATGGTATCGTTGCAGTTTGCCTTTATAACATTTGGAAATATAATTGAGTGATTCAAATATTTCCTTATCAAGTTCCTTGTAAACCCCATGTTTATTTACTTGCTATCATTACTTCTGACGAGTGTATTCACCAAGTTGAATTGACGTTTCCTACTTTTTTGTGTAGTCAGGCCATACACCCCTTCACAAAAGCATCCTTTCCAAAAGCCTTCAAGTAACTTCATTACTTTTAAAATGTGGAGCAGAGGTGAATCAGTGTGATCGTGAGGTGAGTTTCGTGTAGTGCTACTTATGTTGCTCTTCTTCCGCATATCTCTGTGGGAGTTTGAACTTCGTAATGCCTAGATATTTTTCAAGTGGAGTAGTGAGTAGAACTTGAGCTGTACTATCTCATATAAGGAATGCTTAAGACCATCAAGTACAGACTGTTGTCATTAATAATCGTTTTAGAATTGACGGATTGTCAGCTAATTTTTAAACCAAAGAGAACAAAATAACCCACTCGCGAATTTCGTGGGTTTACACAAATTCTTCGGGAAACATCATATATTATATGCTCTTCTCCGCAAAAATTTATACCATCATTACTGAAGAAAAAAATCAACACATACGAATTACGGAACCTAAAGGAAAGGGAGTAAGAGCTTCTAAAACATTCTTTATATGAGCTTCGAAAATACCATTAACTTTTGATTTAGTTGTGTTGTAAATCAGAATCAGCTACAAATTTTCTCCATTATTTCAATACTATTAACTGTTTAGAACTATGCTGACTCCAAGAAGGTGAAATCTCAGTGGTGTTTTGTGGTGAATAAGGCTGAGCGAGTATGATGTGTTTTTAGAGTGTTGTGTGGGCGACAGTTGATGTGAGAACTGCCACTGGAGGTCACCGAGACAGCCAAAGGTTAAGGCACTAACAAGAGGCGTTACAACGACTCGTACTGGAGCAAGTCGACTAACAGTGTAGACATCAGAAAGAATATTAGGTAGCAGTAGATGAGTTTTCAACACACAACTTAGCACAAAAGTGCAGCAGTTCAAGTCGCCGCACATCATATAGCACACAAAGATAATGGATTTGACTGTACTGGGGAAAGAAGTACACACTGGATAGCCAGAATTAAGTGATTCTGGTAGGTCATGAAGTGTGAATGCATCTACATCATTGAGGTCGGTTTCGAGTCATGTCAACGAAAGTCTCCATCCATTGATTCTTAGTGACTTGAGGACTTGGGCAGAGCAGTCTGCTCTCACTGCTCTCTCTCCCTAGGTGAGTCAATCAAACAGTTAAAGGGTTCATGGATTGATACCAGGTTTTGATTTGACCACCCCTAACTCTTTACTAACCTAATTATATGTCAGCTAACATTGCTCATCGAGAAAGACGAAGGATTTTCATTCATATCACGTGTCTTCCTTGCCTAACTTTACTGCCGACCTCATTGCTTTTCTCCGTATTATACCACTTAACATGACGAATAGAGCACAAACACCTATGGTCAAAGACAGTTAGCCTCTTCAAGTCCTCCACTTCCAATGACCATGTCTCGCAGCCATAAAGGGCGACAGACCGAGTTGCTGCTTCTTAGAAACGGCCTTCAATGCGTAGCCGGATACCACGTCAATGACAACATTAGTGGTTTGTGAATAACGTCGAACCATTAAAGTCAATATTGCAAGATGTATGTGTGAACAGATCGTCGATAGATTATAGTACAAAACACGTGTATGTGACAGTATGCATAAATTGAGAATTCGATTACAAAAGAGAATTATCATGAGTAAGAACGACTATACAGTAATGAGTAGTCCTGATCAGTGTTCACACTGAGTTTCATTTAGTCTGATTAGAAGCTCCACATGAGCAAGTGATAATATAAACAACAAAAAGAGAATATGCGAGAGAGGGTTATATGTGTGTGGAATAAAGTTATCGTTATTATTATTTTTGTGTAAATCAGCAATTCAATCCATAGAGCACCGGGCTGCTAAATCAGTAACCATTAGTTCGAATCATAGAGCAGATCAAGTTCTCGTTTCAGTTTCATTTACAAGTCTGTGAGACAAGGAATAACCAAATGGACAATATATTTGTCTTTTCTCACAATCACACCAATCAAAATGTTGTCATTTAAATAACCCCCATCTGTTTATGCTTGTTTCTAAAACAAAAAAATATCTTTTTCTGTTTTCATTTCATAAACAACGGTATAAAAAGGGAAACACAGGTTTGCACTATGCCTCCTATAATGGTTTCTATAAGTTAGTCAAGTGTTTGTGCTACTTTGGAGCCAATCCGAATTCGCAGAACAAAGTGAGTGCCTTTATTAGTAATATTAATATTATCGTTGCACCAATTTTTGAGTAAAGAATTTAATGATCAATCACACTCAGTCAGTTAGTTAAGTTTAACGCTAAAAATGTGATAAAGATGGTGGTAATTTGAAATTGAAGATTAACACTACATGTGAAGATGGATATTGCAAGTACAGTGAGTGTAATATACTATTTGTTTATACATTTTCGTCTGATGTGTGTTTAGGCTGTTAAAAGGGTGCTGGTAGAAGATAGTGTTTAAGATTAGCAGTGGCAGTCCACTCTCTCATCACGAGGCTCTAGAAGACTCAAGACCAACAGAAAATTTGTATCAAGTTACCAGGATATTCTAGAGTGAGGAACGGGAGTTGAGCATTAAATAAATGCGCAGAAACAATAAATACATAAATAAGAAGCAAATAGTGCGTAAGAGTTCTAAATGATGATGACTAGAAGTGATCAGATTAATAGTAGTAGTGGTGAAGTTAATGTATCATAGCCAAATCCAAGGTGCTTGCATTTTTGGACTTAGAGGAGGTAGATAGAGTATTCCACTTATTCGCTGGATACTTTTCTGTAAATCTATACTGTTAAGTAGGGTTATGACATTTTAAACTAAGGTTTAGTGTATAGGGTTAAGGTTGGGATTGGGATTATAGTGAGATTTAGGAGTGGGTTAAATTACAGTGTCAGAAATATCATTGAATCTGTAAGTACCATGAAGTACAGTCACTGCATTAATGCATCTATCGCGTATGGTATGATTTCTTCATACATCATCTGTGTAGTGACAGGGAGACATTCTTACAAAGCATAAGTGACAAATTTGTGGTGTATTATCATGTTTGCAGTGATTTTTAGTGCATTTTTCAACGATTATGGTTTTTCGAAGTCACTGTGGTTTTGGCTATAATAGTTTAACTTTGCCCTAAAGGGTATGCAATGACATCATCAAAATTAACTGAAGTAACCGAATTAGAAAAATTGTCTACATGATAGGGAGAGCTTGATGAGCGTTTCTTTCTGAATACGCGAGTTTACTTTAAACCGTTTAATTGACATGCCTTAGTTGATACCTAGTAGAATGGGACTAACTTGTGCTTTAATTATCTTAAGTGATGTTAAAAAATCAATTCTGTGGTCACCATTCGCACCTCCTTGATAATCAGTTGATGACTTTGAAACCACGTAAGTGTGGTATTGACTTACACAACTAGGCACTTCCAACTACTTCTGTATGCTGGCCTGTTCAGGACGACGGGTATGCTACAGAATAAACTGTTTCGTCGCTGGATTATGATACAAATTAAAGATAACCTCTCATCATCAACCTACGTGAAATGTTAAGATGAGATGAATGGCAGACGTGCAACAATTATTGGTAGGCTGACGGTATGAGACGTCTTGCTAAGTCAGTCAAATGCGAAGGATAATGAGTGAGCCAATACTGATAACGATGAAAATAATAATAGCTTTATTCTGAAAGACGTGTTCATAGACAACACAGGATCTCTAGTGTGTTTCATCGTAAATTATTTACTTCTTGTGCATAATCGATAACACATCGTGTGAAGCAATATCGTCCCATTCGAAGCATGCTGCAATGTTATTCTCCCATTTACTTTGAAAAACCCACAGTGGTGGATAAATACCAATTTGAAAATGTGTGTGAGCATAGATTGCGATTCACAGACGTAACTGGATAGTTAAAACAATACAAAGTGAAGTAAATACGATGCATTTTGGTGGATATAAAATTTAAGTAGCCCAGTGATTCAAGCAGACGAAAAGTATTCATTCTAATGCATTTGAATAAATTGACTACGTGTCTTATGCCGTCAGCCTTTTAATACAACAAAGACGGTTTCACTAGAGTTTAACCCGGATAAGTAGTAGGTAGGGATCTCTGCAGTGCTAGAAGACAGTTTCTACTGTGCAATTATTATTATTAATTATTCCTTACCATCTGCCTGAACGACTGTCTGACTTGTAGAATAAATTCAATCGATCATATTTTGGAGTTCAATTAATTAACAGTACCAATTGTCTGACGAAAGAATTCATTCTCAGTTTCATTCTCACAAAACTTTAAAGCGAGGAACAAATGCTAACAAAGTCGAATTTAATGCATTCATCGAATTTCGGCAGATTTCCTGAGCTAAATACTCTGTATACAGTGTTGTATATACACTGTGAGAAATAAACAATGATATATAACTAATAAACTACAGTGGATCAATCACGTGAAACGAAAGGTCAGAATATTTTACGGGTCAACCTGAGATAGATTGGATGTGGAAGTGGCGAGAGAAATGAAAAATTACGTCATCATAATACGCAAGTGGTTGTCAGAGCGAGAACTCGAAAATGCTAAAAGTCGCAAAATGAATAATAATAGTAATACTAATAGTAACAATGTTAATAGTGAAAATGTTGTAACGAGTTCAGTTAATGGTAGTGACAAAGGTGGTTTCGATTGGAACAGTAATAATAATAATAATATATGAAGTAAAGCAATGGTAATAGTAACAGTTAACAAGTGGAAGATATTAGCATGGTAGGTTCTAAGCAGTCACGTCGTTATTATTATTATTATTATTACGACTACTTTTTACTATTTTTCACTATTGTTACTACCATTATTCAGTTTGTAATCCCTAGCATTTTCAAGTTTTACCCCTGATGACTCATCATGTCTTATGGTAACGTATGTGAACTATAATCAACTATGGTTTCAATTTTTCATTTCTTATGTCCCTTTGATTTCCTATCAGTCTGAGCTTGACTGGCAAAACATTTTAAACTTACGTTCCACATGACTGATTCACTGTTTCAGAAGGTTGTATTGCGTAATGTGAGCTGTAATCTAGAAGGGAATGAATAAGTGGAGATGAAGAAAAAACGGAGGTTACCATCATGTAATAAGTGTGGAATATGACTAATCAGTCTAAATGTACAAAATGGATAAGAGGGTGGAGTGCTCACCTAAAATCTGCATCAGACAGGCAATGTTATCATTAGAGAATAAAAATGATAGTAATAATTGTAAAATAATTGCAGTAAGCTAAAACACTAAACAACAAAACGAAAACCATGGGAATAATGACACTCACGCCATGGTATGGCGAGTGATTGTATGTAGTGCTTTTCAATACAGAGATCCGGTATCAGGTCCCGAATAGCCAGTGGTTCAGCCATGTATGAATGACTTATTTGGAGTCGTCATTATATTTCATAGTTATTACTACCACTATTATTGTTTATTAATAACACTACATTTCCGATACAATTTTATGGTAACACCTTATCGTATTTCCATTAGCTTTTGTCCATTTAAGTTGATTAGTCGTTTTCCACACCTATTACGTGATTGCAACATCCGTTTTTTCTTGACCTCCACATATCCATTCGCTTCTAGATTACAACTCACATATGTAATGCACAATATGTACATTTAGATATATATATATTTGCGTAGATTTAATTGACTTTGTGAATTCCTTGTTGAGTATAAGTGATTCTTCGAAAAGATAATTTTACTTGCTATTACGTCTTCTTTTGTTTATAAATCAATATGAGAATTTTCTGTTCATGATTCAGTGTAGTGAATTAGTCACACATTTCTCTACTCACTTCTCATAGTATATATAACCCTGTATGTCGAGTATTCAGATGAGGAGTCCTACTACAAGTAGATTCTGCTTCATTCGCATTTGTCGATTGTTTTAAATTAGTACAAGGAAATGAATTTTTCCAACACAAGAAATTGTTGAAGCGTAGGGGGAGATGGTGAAAAGGTGATGTTCTAGCGCTACTTTCTTTTCGGGTGCCATGGTGGCTTTTATTATTGAGCATGAAGACAAACTGAGGTTAAGATCTCACTGTGTGATTGTTCACATTCGAAATGTCAGTCCTGTTTCCAGCTGATTGTCTGCCAATTCTGTCTTATGCGTTGTGGATAATGCAAACTTCTACTTCATATTGCTCATGGTGAAGTTGTTGTGCCTAATTGATGATGGTACATCAATTACTTTTTAGATAAATTGGTTTATAAATTGCTGTTGAATGACAACACAAGTGTTTCACTTGATAGTGTAAGTATCATAGATAACTGATGTCAATAATTTGATAAGTTTCTGTACAAAGCTTTACTCCTCACATCCAGGAAAACTATTGTCTCCATTAATGTTATGGGATGAATTTTTATTACTCAGTCTTTATTCATGTCTTGTAGAGGATTAACGGCATCACTTGACGTCCTATCGAAGATTCAAGCGCCTAATGCATGTTTGTCCTAGCATACTATCCTATTAGCGGAAATTCAGTAGTATGCGGATACTAATAAAAATAAGTAAACGTGTGCTTTCTATTTTTCGAATCTGACCATCTAATCATCCTGATCTGTAGTAGAGTTGAGAACTTCGATGGTGTGTCCCATGTAATGCCTCTGCATTGTACATAAATGTGCATCAGTAAAGTGTCTCGAGGCTCTCTTGAAACGAAACCTTGTTATACTCTCTTTATGGTTGGAGGAAGGATGCGTAAATTCTTTCCATGCATCTGATACTCATGTCTTACATTATTAAGAGCTTTGTGAAAACAGAACTACACTGAGAGTAGGGAAGGAAATTAGAAAACGTGGAGGAACTACTTTTCAATGGAGAACTGGTGATGTGGATTGTGTATGCATTCTGAAAAGAATCATATGAACTTTTACCAAGGTGTGACGGAATAGTTTGACAAATATCAGGTGCCCGGTAAAAGATATATATGCATATACATTTCTGTATTTGCAAAACCTGAATGTTATAAAGAGTGATTCCGATAGGCAGAGTAAGAAATAAGTCGAAAATCCTCACGAAGAACTGGTTTGATACTATGAGGTTTCCTAAACAGAGAGCAACTTCGCAAGAAATAAAGAATAACAAGCGTTAACAATGTATTAGTGGAGGGAAACAATTGGAAGTGTGTTTATGAGTCTAAATGTGCCAATCTGATGCTACGTACAGGAGGAAACATCCAGACGAGTGGATAAGAGAGTAAAACAACATGAATGTTGCTCTAGTATAATTTCCGAGACCCCAGATACTTAGTGACTCTAATGCAGGGCTCTGCAGGAAAGACTTTGCGCCACATACAAGATTGAATACCAAGGATGAACATATATGGGTTTATCCAAATTCTGGTTATAAGCTTTGTTACCGTCACCTTCGATAATTTAGATTTGATTATTTTCCTCCGGAAGATAGCTTAAAACTTTGGAAATAATAATTAAACCATACTGAAACTCTGCAAACATGTCTTGAGTATTATGACAAAAGAGTCAACATCGAATAAGATACGAAAGTGATGAAGTCTTGAGCGCACAAAGCTTAAATCGTAGCACGAATATATATATCTTCGTAAAACATAGCTTGTCAGGCCTTCCTAACCTATGAGCTTTTTAAAACAGCTTTCCAACATCATATTCTTGGCTATTAACGAGTATGTAATGGAGAATTAAGCTACTGAAAACGTCCTACAAGTTTTCTACAAACTTTTCCTTCTGTTCTTCAGTGGATTTGATCTGCATGGTTAAGTGAGCTGCTAGATTCATTTGATGCTAGAAGACGGGCATAACTCGTTCCAGTCATTCCTTTTATCGGCGTCAAAACAATGAGCTGGGTGACCGAGTACAACCAGCCTCAGTTATGCAAGACATATCATATGGATCTCTTTAGTCGGTCACTTGTGTGGCAGACAATAATCGGTGAATAATTTGACAGTTCTCGAAAAAATTACTCGTCATCGTTTGGTGTTGCATTCTAGCTTTCTAAAAGCGTTTTGAGGTTAGGCACTGTTCCAATAGCATATTACTTAAATTATTTCAAAAGATCAGTCATAACCACAACGTTAGCTGTGTTCAAAATCATTTCCTGTTGTTCTTTTCATTTTAAAAGGATGGTACCACCCCATTGCATTTAGCTGCGCGATATGGGTATCAGAAGTCTTGTCAGATCCTTGTGTGTTGTGGAAGCGATATCAATGTTCAGGATCGAGTAAGTTGAAGCCAAGCAATTAAATGATTTTTAAAATATATTTGAATACTCAGGTAAACATTAAATGAAGATAACCCGCTGTCCAAAGTCAAATGGCTTAATGACTTTTCAAGTTGCACAGTAATTTATATTTGTTAGTTGTTTATTTTGCGTAGTAGTTGTGGTGATGGTGGTGGTGGGGTGAAGGCGAGTGGTTGTACAGTTTAACTACTTTGAAGGCAGTTCATACAAACTGACAACACCTGTAGATGCAATAAGAAACAACAAGCACTTATAGGCTATCTCAGTTGATGCACTAGATTTTAAACAATAGGAATTCTGAATTCTCTGCCCGAAATGCGAGCAGTTGAGTGTGTGAGTGATTGGGTAAGCGAGTAGTAAGTTCTCACTGCGTTCGACCACCGGTGGGTGCTGAAGAGTCCCAAGCCGGGACGAAACAGATGTCTAGTACTCTCAGTTGGTCTTCCAATAGTTCTCTAATCGATGTCAGCTCATGATCAAATCATGAAACCAATCAAATCCCCACAATCCAACACTTGAATGGAAATCATATTTGTAGGACAAACTAAGTCGATAGCGAAACAGAAAAGAGGGTCTGAGCCAAGCTTTCCAAAAGTGAAATAATATTGATGGAACCAAGTTATTACTGGATATAAGTTGTGTGGTAGTCACTGAATACATATCAAATCATCATAACATGCTACAGAACGACTTTTTGAAATTCTAATACACCACTTCCTTCTGGGGTCCGTGCTAAAAATATTGGCTAGAGTAACAGCGAAAGTATCATGATTATACTATTCTGTTCAGGTAACGCATCACCACTGAAGTGAGTTGAACCTTGTTGCCACGATCCCGGAGGGGATTGGTTCGCACTGAATGAGAACTTTTGATATTGCCACTAACGCAATGATAGCCATCTCCTCAGTGAGCCTTTGATTGTCATCTGGGTGAGCGGAGGAGAATATTGACCTTCCAGTCAACAATTTTTAGAGTCTACTTCCAGTCTACCTGGCCTTACACTAACACTCACACACCATGTCTTATGATTTCCACATGCGACCTCGGCATTATTGTTATTAGCCTGAAGCATGGTGAGGACATTCCACGTCGACATGCTTACTTTCGCTTTCATCGAAAGAAGACTTGCCGGCGGACTGACTTCCCGAAGGCTTCCACAAACTTGCGTCATCCGTCGACGAATTGAGGAGTGGTTTCGATTCCAGTGGAGTATAAGTCTACATTTCGTGTGCTTTACAGTTTCAGTGGTGATGAGGGTGTGTTATTATGCTGTGAGGTTGCTAGCCCCATACTCAGCCTACCTCTTTTCTGGACCTAGGACCGACTAGTAAACAAGGTGAAGTTATGAAACAGCAGTCCAATCAGATTTTCTCATTTATGAATATAAAAAATATTTTAATTTTGTATAAACTCAACTCTGTCGTGAGAATTCCATCTGTTCTTCCTATCGTCGTGAAGAATGCCTAAGCAATCAGTCCTGTTGTCATTAATTTGTTTTTGTGAGTTTCCCAAATGGTCATAGACGAGTATCGACATTAGAGAATTATATTGCACCAAGTTTTGAGTCGCTTTGTAGACTTTATCGATTGACTTCAGTCGACACGAGGAGTCTGTGTTCTGAGACACTCATCAAGTGATAGTGAATTTCCCTATGGTCTCGCTCGATATCATGAATTTATGTTTACTTTACTCTACTAATTACAGATTTAGTCCTCAATAGCTGTTTTAAGTTCACTATGGGTTTAATTGAAAGATATTATACTAGTATATTTTGCATTTGATCATCCTCTTTTTCGACGATTCGATCTACACTCTAGCATGGTGTGGAGTGATAAAACTCTTGACTATTATTTTTGTGCTACAATTATTGTAAGGTGACATACTTCACTCAACAACTGAAATAGAAAATGGATAATTCATATGCATATGCATATATATGTGAAAAAGCTGTAATACACCTTGTAGCCTAACCTGATGAATTCATTGGAAGATTTTATATTCTGTTTACTAAGCAAATGGGTAAGCCCTTGTATCGATTATAATCCTACGTGTTTACATCGCACATGCGTTTGAATGTGCTAGAGTATGCAATTAAAAATTATTCACTGTGTCCCAAGACTTACGAAATCGTTTATTAATAACTCTGCTAATCTCTCTTAGTCTAAGTGTGTATTCCGACTGACTAATGAAGTGTCAGGATTTAGACAATACCTTAATTACAAAAAAATGACCGAAAGCTTCGTAATTGTCTGTAGGTTGTCAGTTTGTGTAGATTGAGGTGTACACAGCATTGGATTTGTAAGTCCATTATTTCTTGTACCTGTCCAGTAAGTAAGATGAATGGTGTGAATTAGTTAAAAGAGAATAGTTCTAGAATGAAATGGTCTTTAATACTTTTCGTTCATTCTACCTTTGAAAGCACAGCAAGAAAATAAACTTCTCGCCAAATGAATGAATATGCACAATCAGCAATACATCAGATTTTAGATTTGCGCGTTGGTTTCTTCACAAATTGGTATCAGCTGAAAGAACTGTCGAAAATCAAGAAGTACTGTAAATTTGATTTTAGAAGTGGCTAGGGTGCGTCTTCAGCATGTCAGTTTACCGACATCTCTGGTCAACAGTGTTTACTTTAGTAGAATTAGTTTGGAAAATAAGTAGGGTTTTTTAAGTCAAAATATAGTGAGAATTCATTAGGTCTATGATTGTTGAGTTGAGCCACACAGATTGTGTGACTGAGGTCCTCAGGGAACTTAGAGACTGGAATCCTTTCACGATTGTGCAGATGTATTCACTCTTTGTCATTTTCATCAAAGATTTTTGTATTTCCCAAAGAATGGAAAAAAACGCTACTTAATGCTATTAGCTTCATCAAAGTATTATCAAACCAGAATTTACAAAACCTCAGCGTATATATAACAACTAAGTCATCGTCCATCAGCATGGGGTCATTTTTGCGTTGTCAAGTTGGCCAATTGGTAAAGATAACAAAACCAGGTGTACATTGTTGGATTTGATAAGTGTATGAAATTATAAAAGCAGCGTGTGTTCACATAATGAAATTTCTTATCACATTCGTGTTGATTTTGTCACTTCATGTGGGAGGAAGGTGTTGTGACTAGGTCAAATTCTGTTTTATACCATCATTCCTATTCAGACAATTTGGATTCCACTCGATATGAAGTGCTTCTGATATTAGACGTTCTTTATGACTTTTGAAATTTTTCCGGATGATGATTTCAATGTTGTCAAAATCAATTTTGTGACCTGATTCTATGACGTATAGACCACCTATGGCTGATGATTTTTCAGGCTTTTCTAGTTCAACTGGATTTCTCAGTGGTTGATTAGATGCTCCACGGTGTTCATTTCTTCTGATTTTGATTTCCCTCTGGCGATTTTTGTCCGACGTATATTGCATCACATTCCAAGCATATTATTATTTCGTAGACACAATTAGATAGAGAATCCTTGAGGATTTGGTCTTTTATAAGGACAAGGTTGCTTTGTAGTGTGTGAGTCTGATGCTTTGAAGAAAACTCTGATGTCGTGCTTATTGATTACTCCTCTGATATCGTCTGACGTCTCTGATCTATATGGAATAACGACTGTTGAGGCCCATGTCTTCGGAACACGTCTTCGACCGTACTTAGTGTAAGTGTTGACTTTGTTGATGAAGGTCTTTGAGTAGTTATTTTGCTTGAGAGTCTCAGTAATGTTTGATATTTTTTTCCCTTTCCTTCCCATCCGTTATTGAAGGCTGCGCTCGTCTAAGAAGACTTGAAGCGACTGATGACTTTGCGCTGATGGGGTGTGATGATCCGAAGTCTAAATATTCGTTGGAGTGGGTTTTCTGCCTGGATATAGATATATTAAAATATCCGTTTTCCCTCCTCTTAACTAGGCAGTCTAGAAATGGTAGTTCACCGACGTCTGATTCTGCTTCCGAAGTAGACTGAATTCTGGGAGATGGATTGTCCAGTTTCTCCAAGAATAAAATGTGCAGATCTCGTTTTAGCACTACGAAAGTATCATCAACGTATCTTAACTACATTTTGGGCTTGCGTATGCTTGAAAAGATGTTATCTTCGAATCTATTCATAAAGAGATCAGCAACTATTATCATCTTTGTTTATTATCTTTAAAATTGTGAGCACTTTCTTTTCCTTCTGTCCTGATTGATTAACAGGGAGGTATAGGGAGAACAGTGGTTCACCCTGCTAATTAGGAGTACTGCACTTCGTAGACACTTAATTAAGTCTGCGAACTTTCGAAAGGTATGTTGAAAACCATTTTGAGTTAAGAAATGTCGAGGAAATGCAAGAGCGAATAAATTCAGTTTCAACTGCTGAGTTTATGAACTACTGAAAAGTCATGAATTAAAGCAGGACTACATGGCCATACACTGTTTAGTATTCAGTTGACGATCAACTACAGATTTCACTATATAAGCCTCAATGCATGTTGTTGACGCTGCTCACCGTATAGTGGAGGACTTGCGAGCAGGATCCAGTCCTATCTAGCATGAGAATAACTGCAAACTGAGTAACTTGCTGATGAATGATGTCGATCAGAGTCCTTATGAAGGCACACGTTTCCTTACTGATATCTCTTGTGAATGGATATTAAAAGGGTACAATTAAAAAAACTTCTGCTAACAACTTTATATACCCAACTATTGGCTAACTTCCAAGTTGTTTTTCTCTCTTTCACCACTCATGGTCCCTAAAATGTAACACTTTTCTCTGCTTAAATCCATAGGTAGGTCAAACACCATTGCACGTTGCAGCACTTCACAATCAGAGGCGTATTGTGACGATGCTGTTAAATTTCCACGCTAGGATTGATATAGTTGACGCTAAATTAGATAATCCGATGCATATTGCAGTATCAATGGGACATGCTGACATCGTGAAGCAATTATTACGAGCCAACAAAGATAGAATGGAACTGGACTGTTTTTCTCGTGATACTAGTAGACCGAATGAGAATGTAGATATACGTGAGATGATTAATGCTCAAGATAAACTACCAGACGATATCGCCTTGTGCCAACGCTGCCCTGAAATCTTAAGGATAATGGCGTCAGATATCACGGAAAAGCATGAAGTATCACGATATTCATATCATCGTCTGCATCCTGCTCGATTGGCATTGGAAGATATTGAAAATCTTCGAGGAAATTCAATGAATGGAGCAAACAATGACATGATCACAAGTCTCTCAAACTATAACGGTGGCGATGATACAACATCGTCTGAGGAGGACCTACCAAAAATGATGCGCAAACGGGGATACCCAGATAATAAGAATTTGGTGAGTCTTTCTTCCGCTTCAATTATACAACCGCTATTTTGATTCATTTCAATGTATTTCGTCTTTCTAACAGTGAACCTCAATATGTCAGTAGCATAGAAAAGAATGATGCATGAATTAGGCATACAAACTAAGATTTTCCGTCACCTGTTACATGCCTGCATGAGTTCAGTTACACTGTCTTGATTAGTAAGTATAGTGTAAATTCTTGTCGCCCCTTTCACGACTAGACTTTGGCACAATTCCCACAAAGTCGATGCAGTTAAATTCCCCCTTCACTTCAAGAAGTATTGCAGGTGTTGCACGCCTGTAAGTATTCCTATCTGTCGATGCGTAATGACATGATAAATAGACACTCTTCCTTGACTTGGGTTTTGGCTTAATAGTTCTAAGGTCAATCGCCTCTGCTATATGCAGTAGACGAACACAGAGTCTCCATAATGGATAAGATTTTATTTTGATAAATCACACAGCGCTTCGGATGGTTTTTGTCTGTCCTTTACCAAACCATGATGGGAGATGTTCAGTAACACGTAGGCTAACCAGTCTAGTAGTAGCTTACATCTTAGTGGCTCTCACTGCTTTTCATATTCAGAGGCCACCAGAATGAGTCTTGATGGGCCTTTCAGTTTGGATGAAGTAGCAAAATTTCACAGACGCTTACTAACCTCTGGTTTCTGGTTTCCAACTGCGTTGAACACTATTACTACGGGGGACTCTATATCGTGACAGGCTTCGTCAGGCCTAGTTATGCTGTTAGTCTCAGATACGCGTCTGTCACCTTCCTCTCTAAATGGTGACTTAGTGTTCTCATGAAGTTGGGGAGGTGTCATTTTCATAGAAGCCCCTTTCCCATGTCCATTCAGTCGTAGGCATATACATACCGTATTATCTGATGCACTTGGCTGTGATCTGTTATAGCTGGATGTCTTCTTATCATTGTATTCACTTGCGTAAGCGTCAGATTTCTTGTTGACGCAACATTTGACCTGCCGATAGTGCCACTTATTCTTATCTGTTTGATAAATTTGATGAATACCCGCATAGGTTTTAATTGCAAATTAGTCTTCTAGGGATTCTCTGGCATTTTTCGTTTTTCTTCTGTGCGAGAGCTATTCTCAGTCAGACGGTACTTGGTGAGATTTTACACCTTCCAGTAATGCATCAGTCTTGGTGTAGAATACACGTGTATGTGAGGCTGCTACTTTCTAAATGCTCCGAGTCCGCCTTGCTAACGAATGCTCGTCTCTAACTAAGCCCGACATATTTCCGCCATCGGAAAATGTCTCTTCTATGCTGCGTGACCTCAGATGATTCAGTTTTCTCAGTGATATTCTACTTTGTTTGTTACAAGATAACATCATTTCTAGGCGAATACTACCCATACTTCCCTGTAGTCGTTTCAAACAGATTTTATAATACACATTAATATATGTGCTCTGATGGTAGACATTCAATTTGTGTTTCTCTGTTGACTGGAGCTTTTTGTGTTGTATCGACACCATGCACTAATTACTGATGGATAATCTTAGACTTTAATTGAGGAAAGCTGATTCCAGTATTACTACTACTGCTTCTACCACTACCATTAACAATCATAATTGTATTATTGCTGTTACTGATACTTCAAATATGGAAAAGTATTTCGTCTAACACAAGTCAGCCGGCGGTCAACTATACGGCTTACTTGTGCTCTTAATTACCGTTGATATTATTACTACTATTATAATTATTATTATTATTAACTCCTTAGGTTCCTAGTGAATCATAAGGAGTCAGTAATACATCTCCATTCTATTGATAGTATTTCATGACTACAAATTACCCAGAGTTGAAGAACAAAGAAGACTGAGATATTTCGGCCATCGTTTACCTTGGAAGTCTTGGTCGTAAACGAAGGAAAGTGACTGAGAAATGGTGCATTTAGAAGTGTACAGCACTGACCAATATATACACGTTATGAAATGAGGTGGTCAACATTAAATGTTGAAGATGCACATGAATTAATCCCCGGTTGATAAGCAATCCGCTTTTCTAGTGTGTCCACTCAAATTTATCGATCAAAAATGCAATGTGGTCACTAAGTAATGTGGCATAACACTAATGTACATTGAAATATTTTGGCATTAGTCCTTAGGAGTTGATGCGTGAGAAGTCCAACACATAGATCTTGTTTTTATTGGTACTCTTCAGGAAGACGTGCCAAGGGATCTTGTGGCGTATGAGATTCGAGAAAGTGTAAGTCAGTGCCGAAAATGATTCGTTCGTCTTGTTTAGACCGCCAAACAGTTTGGACAACTGAAATACAGACTGAGAAATCATACATGTATGCAGAGTGATCAACAAAAGTAGAGAGGGAAGTGAGAAGTGTTTACCCATTTCACCAATATAGTCTCTATAATATTCTATTAAATAGCGAGCAGCCTCACTATATTGTTTTCTCTTGTGACTACCTGGAAAGCTCTTCCGTTCTGTATGCACCTCAGAATTGGGCAGATATCCGACACAAGTGTTCTAGCTTTTCGCTAGAAATGCAGCAGGTATCTTTTCTGCTTATACTTGTGCGACTAATTTCACCCGTACACCAATGTTTCTGCAGATTTGCCGGTATAAGATAGTCAAATATCTCTTATTTCCTGTCTATCTATTAGTGCCACATCACATATGTAGAAAAGAAAATTTCATTCTGTTCTGCACTATAAAGACTGGTACATCGTAAGCACCTCATTCATTCTCTAGTCTCATTCAAATTTCCACCTAACTGCATGACCTTATATACAGTCTACATATAGCATGTAAATATTGCACTGTCAGTCTATGCATGGTAGAAGTTTATTAACTGTTTAATCGGGCAGTGGAAATTTAGAGAAATCATTGTGTTAAGTGAGTAGGTTTGCTAGTATTTGATTGGTTTCATGCTAAATTTAGTTGTGAACCGATATCATCTAGAGAGATCATTAAAATGGATAGTTGTACAGTGTTTAAGGGGGTCTATTTATCTGTGGTGCAGAGGCGAAACCTTGCTACTGACCGAGCACAGGACCTCCAGGTCGAGAGGTGAGTATATTGCTATTCAGCTATCAGGCTTAAATTGATTGGACAATGATTTTCAACCTTTTCGCGATGCATAATCTACTTTCGTTTCCGACAAACGCCTTTTGAACCTAGACAATCTTAAACATTTTGTTCAAACAGTTTCTCAGTAGATTTACTCTGAAGTCGTGCTGATACTCACTGCTCATACTTCTTATTCCGCTTTCCTTACAGAAATACAAATATATTCATAGTAACTTAAACGAGACAACACCTCCCTCAAACACTGCCGATTCATCACCGGATGAAGATTTCGAAAAGGATAAGGTATTGTTTAATTTATAAAGATGAATAGGCGTGAATTACATGCTTTGTTACAATTATCACAATAATAATTAATTAATGAAAATGAAGTATGAACACTATATGAATTTACGCTTCACTTAATTTAAGGCTTCTAGTTGATATGCAGTGGAAATGAAATAAGGCTGATGCAGACGAGAATATATATATATATATTCAGGGGTTGTGTGCATGTAATATTGTCTGCTTTTATCTCTTAAAGAAAACGTGTCCTTATCAATATGAACCGTAGACACGTCACACGGGTTTAGCTGATGTTTTCCTGAACAATAATTTCATATCCATTGTATTTAGACATTGACACACTTGAATTTACCTAAATGAAGTGTTTGGTGTTGTTTCGTCGGATTGAAATGTTTGTATTTTTGTGGAAGTGGATAAACAGGGGAGCAGAGGATACTTGTTCAATCTATAGATTTGCCAGTTACTACTAGTCAAAGTAAGTAATAATAGTAAACTGACTGAAATGTAGTGAAGTGATAAAATATTCCCAAATCTCCTGTTGTCAGTATATGTAATTGCATTGGAATTGATGAGTTCATATCAGTATACCGGCTTTGTTTACACGAGTCGCATTCTGGTTAATGGTTATCAGGAAAACCTTACAAAGTGAATTGACAACCCGGTGTATGCAATGCACGAAACTCGTTGTGTGACAGATTGTGAATTCAACCAATTATTTGGGGAAAATAGATAAGATGGAATTTAAATCCCGAACCAATTTGTTGACAGTCAAACCAATCAGCTACCCTGAGACTGAAATCTGTGATACAGATTTTATGGTGTAACTTAATCGGATGTACTGAGACATTCATGTGTATATTAGTGTTTCCACAGCAAATCTGTTGACACGAAATGCATATTTTCCGGGGTTTTCTTTTAAAAAGCTACGTTAGGGAACTTTTACATTTAAAAGTCTGGCGATATGTTAAGCTTAAAGTTACATGAAACACTTCATTGGAGAACCATTGAAGAACCAATTGTCGCAAAGTGGTCAACAATACTATTCTACCTATCTAGTTAGTGTGCACTCAGTTTTCTTTCTATGTTTAATTTTAACACTTTCTCCAGTTAAACGAATCACCTAGGGAGAGTATCCATGACGAAGCAATAATATCAACTGGGGCACGTTTCAAGCCGTCTTGCAATGTGAGCTCGCGCAATGTCGATAACAGCACACCACCACATATATAAAAATGGGACTTCCTACTTCATAGGAAGTCCTTCTGTCCATTTCTCAGCCTCTCCCTCGTATCTTTGTTCTGTACCCATTAAACGACAATAGAATACCTAGTTGTTCAAATCCCGGCTGCAAAATCCACATTGGAGCTCCATTGGGTCAAGCGTTAGGTACTTTTATTCTGCGCCTTAAATGCATTTGAATCTTTACGAAATGCATACAAGACTCAAGCGGGATTTTTGATTCCACGTGAACTGTACAACAGTCCCGGTCTACAAAATTCATGCAGCAGCTATCGATAATTTCTTTTTGTAGTCTTCTAGAAGTTGTCGGCGAAAAGTCTTGAGATCTATTTGTATTCCCACAGATAATCATCTGCAGCTAAGTGGTTTCGAGAAAATAGGCGAAGGCTGTGGTGATCTTTGATGCCTTTTTGTAATCCTCGCTCACGAAACGAGGAGTCTGAGTGTTCCTATCCCGGACTACAAAACGTGAGACGCTCACAAGTAATCTTAGCAAGTGGCTTTTGTGTTCAGTAAGGAGACTGAGCTTGTCGGGGGAACATATTGAAGTTATCCACGGTCTCAAGTGTCAATGAAATAACCCTAACCACGGTTATTATGTCTAAGAATTTAGTCTAGATAATTACTAATTTCCGACCAGCATTAACCTCAAGCGAAATGGAAGATATTGTTTTACATGATAACTACTTATATGAAGCTGACATTGAACTGAAACAGACCGCTAGGCTACAACATGTGGGTGCAGACAACCGGTTAATGACCTCTGATCCTTTCGTAACATCCATGTGTTATTTTATGCACATCTGTGTGTGCATCTGAATGAAGGTGAAACCGAATTAACACACCAAAGGTCCAACATTTTCAGATATCTCATGAAATTATCATGTTTGTGTTTTGGAACCAGGGGACCTAACGTTGCAGAAATAGTGGTGAAGACAGTTAGTGATAAGCAGAATCCAAGGGTTCCCCGAGCCCAGTAGAGGTGTGCAGTGTCATCTAGACTGATGTATACAGGCAGAAAACTTTCGGTGGACCCTAAAAATGTTGAGAAGTGGAAAATGACTGAATGAAATTACTGCGAACGATGTTGTGTGACTAGACGAGATATATAAGACTTATAAGAGACATATAAGGCTTAATAACAGAAACTTCTAATGAGAACAAAACTATATTAACTTTTCTGAAGACAGTGCTGAAGCGTTTTGGAGTGCATTACGAGAAGTAGCTACAGTGGTCTACAGCTGCTGATCAGTAGTCGAGATCGTGAGGCTGTTTCAAACGACAAATGAAGCAACGACGAAAGACCTGAGAATTGCATGCATGTTTCGAAACTGTAGTGACGAAATACAGGCGAGATTAAATAAGACAATGTTTAATGCATTGAAATGCAGCATAATTCCCTCGGACTGTTGTAGACGGTGGAACATTTGGGTTCATAAGAAAGAGAACAAACCACCCACCCACCAAGCATAAGTCTGAGTGTCTGCATTAAATTTTATATCCCAGCAAATTTCACTTCTCTGCACTTCTTTGGCTTCTTGTAACCCATGATTTGGTCTGGTGTTCTCAGCTTTCTCATGAGTCCACCTTACTTTAAAATCACTCGCTGAGGTATACTGTATCAGAATATGTAACAAATAATCCAATCATCAGTCAGTCCAGGTCCTCAAACTCACCGACTAACTTACCTTCCTCACCACCTAGTTTTCAGTTTAGCCTCAATATTGTCCCTGCTGTGAATCTGTCCAGCTGTGTAAATGCTTTCCAAGCGATGATCAACCTCCTGTCATATTGCTAGATGCAAACTTATAAATTATAACCATACAGGATAGAGCATTAAGCTATTTGTATTCGTTATCTACGATCATTCGTTTTTCATCACATTGATTTCTAATATTCTAATCTCTGACAAAGTGATATTAATTGTGTTTGATGCTGAACGCTAATGAAATCGATTCTTGCCATCTCTGTTTTAGAAATCGTCAGCCAAATGAAGATGGTTTACTCTCACAATGGCATGGCTGAGGTCGACTTCAAGCAACAGATTAGGCTGCGATTGATAGATCCTGCTCTTTATATCGTGTCTGACAGTTCTTATTTTTTATGCTTTGTTCATTAGACTCACGTTTTTTTCATAAATAAACTCTTCAACACACTAGTATAGGCTTTTCACACCTTTTAGATCGGTTGATAAACTCATAATATACAAGGAGGTGAACTTTCTGGAAAATACAGTTGTCAGACATAAAACGAAAATTACAAATCAGTGTCAAAAAGAAGTTCACAGATAACAGTGTCGTAACAGAGCTAGGAAGCGAGAAAATGTACGCATTACTGAAATTTATAGACGTCAAACTGAGAAATCGAAAACACGATATCGATTGACACCTAACAGCTTATCCAAATCATCCCTCACATCACGAAAATGGAAGTCAAAGCTGTACACACATGCTCTAACTTATTTCCCACGACTTGAAAAGTATACGATAATTTTTCAATATTAGAAATGTGCAATGCCGCTAGACACATACATGTCGCGTTCACCAACAGAATAACATACATATCTATGCTAATGACACTTCCCGACATTAAAGTGCTGGTCAGGCTTGCATGTTACAGTGAACCAACGACTTGATATGCCGGGAACTAATGCTTCTACTGAATTATTATGCTAGCGAATTTCAATAACCATGTTTCACAGGTGTAGAGACGTTTGGAGGAAAATGTCGCACAGCACACCTCCTTCAATGCATAGTTAGATGTCACACCAACAACAGAGATAACGCAAGTTGGGGAATGTATTACTAGCCTCGACTTAGAATACAGTGCATCAGTCGGCGCGTTATACTATCTCAGTGATCTCTTTGCCATTTAAAATAATGCATCCAGTAATGCATCAGTCTTGGTGTAGAATACACGTGTATATGAGGCTGCTACTTTCTAAATGCTCCGAGTCCGCCTTGCTAACGAATGCTCGTCTCTAACTAAGCCCGACATATTTCCGCCATCGGAAAATGTCTCTTCTATGCTGCGTGACCTCAGATGATTCAGTTTTCTCAGTGATATTCTACTTTGTTTGTTACAAGATAACATCATTTCTAGGCGAATACTACCCATACTTCCCTGTAGTCGTTTCAAACAGATTTTATAATACACATTAATATATGTGCTCTGATGGTAGACATTCAATTTGTGTTTCTCTGTTGACTGGAGCTTTTTGTGTTGTATCGACACCATGCACTAATTACTGATGGATAATCTCCGATTTTGAGGTTGTATATTTGGAACTAGAATCATTTGGTCAGAGGGTTTCTCCAATTTAATATAAGGTGAACTAATGGTATTTCTTTTCATCTAGGCAAATGCCATCTAATTGATCCCGATAGTTGTTATATTTTGTATCACATCGACTTATAACCTTAACCACTATGCCACTGTCTTGCAAATACACTGCTGAATAAATTCCTGTGAACTTTACTAATCATAGGTACACAGTCTCTTTCACGATGCGTGTAAAGCAGGAAATATTCGCTTGTGCAGAACGCTGATAGAAAGTGGACGAGCAGATGTAAATTTAATGGATAGCGTAAGTTATTCAATGTCGTATTTTTATTCAACTAAAAACTTCATATTATTCATGTTGTATGTAACTGGTGTTTAAAACATGGTGTACAGTTGGAATGGGGAGCATTAAAACTAACAGACATAGAGAGAATCGGTGCATCTGTCTATAAGTACCATTAGGTCAAGGCTTGTGAAATGTAAGGTATCCGAATGAGAATGTCGGAGTTAAGCACCAAGGATTATGTGCGGTCTGTAAGTTAGTAGACATACCAGTGAACCTGTGATGGGTGCAAAACGTGTCACATGCTAGATCAGTATCTTTCTTTGCTCAGAATCTTTGCCAAAATTAGTCGGGTAAATTGGTGATCGAAGTCACCTCAGAAAGTGTAGGTTACATGATTAGGGTTGCTGTAAGCAGCTGAAAGTTTCCAAAAGCATGGTACAAAGTGACCCACGTATATTCGCTCTCGACATCTTGAGAACATCATTTGTTTGTTGCTTTGTTTCAATTCCTTGGCGATTGCACAATGCCCATTTGTTTTATTGAAATGTCTTTATTTCAAATATAATTATGCACTGTATTAGTGTTTTATATGTGTTGCGAGAATACTGTATTTATACTAGAAGCCTTAGATAAAATTTCCTATCAAATATTTGGAAGTCTGTTGAGATGAAAATCATTACTCATGCATAACGCTTTCACCTCATATCGCTTGACATCAGAGATCACCCACAGACTTAAACATCACAAAACAGAAATCCTTCGTAATTATAAGCAGGCGCGATCGCGTGAATTCTGCCGCAGAATTATGCTGCGGTGTTCACGTGGACTCAATTTTCGAAGAAGGAGACATGCTTCCCAGAAGCTATCTTGGCCAGCGAAATCTATTTCGAAATTGCCTGCACCAAATATCAAAAGTAACGTTGGTATCGGAGTTATCGTGGAATTCAGGAATGTTACTAGCGATTCTATCCAGTGAAGGGGCTGCTAAAACTAGAGTAGCATGTGACAATTTGATACTTGAAGTTTTTCTATGCGTGAACAGACCGGTAATTGTCATTCGTTTCTCAAGGAGGCTGTCTGACTTCGATGAATCCAGCAGCTTCGTCTCCACCTTTCTATTTCAAAAATTATCGCCTCACTAGAAACCACTGTGGTCATGGGAATCGTCTGTTTGCTACCAACAGTGTACAAGCATTAGGTGATTTCCCCACTGTTATTGAATGGTTGGAAGTGTCACCATACCAAAATATGTTTAGAAATATGTATCCACAAGATATGTCGATTAGCGCATGAAAACGATAATGGCCAGAAGTAGTAGACATTGTTTTAAAAGGATGAAGTCAGTTGATAGAGTAGATATCGATTGCTATTTCCGAGTGTCCTCTGGAAGTTTATACTCCAACTATTTACCTCCATTTGGTAGACTTAAATGATGAGGTATTAACAGCTTTTTTCTGTGTGGTTGGTTTTTAAAGTCATAATTGGGAATGAGTATGGATCTTAACAATCATCTCAGTACAAATAGTTTGGATTTTCCTGCACGACTAAATGTTACACATTAGTAGGAATCACCTTGGGATAGTTCGTGGTCGGTAAGCGACAAGGAAATACATCATTACAGTCGTAAAGAGTGTTTCTCTTAACCTCAAATACGAACATTTATTCAAGAAGAGCCAATGAAATGCGGTAAAATAATAACAAAATGATTGAATGTTTTGCTGTTGTAGTGTTGCAGCATATCATTACTCCTTAAATATTCAACCATAGGGTTTTATAAATTAAGGTATTAAATATTTAAGTATCGGTAGACAAATAACAATCTGTAGTGGTCCATTTGTGGTGTCATCCGCATTTCATCGCCTAGTAATCTTTATCCAAATTCCTGATAAACTAGATCATTCTGATGTGTTAGAGGCCAGGTCAGGGAATGCTTTGTAAAGTCAATATAACTTGTTGATAAGTTCTCTGTCACTGTTAGTTATTTGATTCTCAATGGTATCGTTGCAGTTTGCCTTTATAACATTTGGAAATATAATTGAGTGATTCAAATATTTCCTTATCAAGTTCCTTGTAAACCCCATGTTTATTTACTTGCTATCATTACTTCTGACGAGTGTATTCACCAAGTTGAATTGACGTTTCCTACTTTTTTGTGTAGTCAGGCCATACACCCCTTCACAAAAGCATCCTTTCCAAAAGCCTTCAAGTAACTTCATTACTTTTAAGATGTGGAGCAGAGGTGAATCAGTGTGATCGTGAGGTGAGTTTCGTGTAGTGCTACTTATGTTGCTCTTCTTCTGTATATCTCTGTGGGAGTTTGAACTTCATAATGCCTAGATATTTTTCAAGTGGAGCAGTGAGTAGAACTTGAGCTGTGCTCTCTGATATAAGGAATGCTTAAGACCATCAAGTACAGACTGTTGTCATTAATAATCGTTTTAGAATTGACGGATTGTCAGCTAATTTTTAAACCAAAGAGAACAAAATAACCCACTCGCGAATTTCGTGGGCTTACACAAATTCTTCGGGAAACATCATATATTATATGCTCTTCTCCGCAAAAATTTATACCATCATTACTGAAGAAAAAAATCAACACATACGAATTACGGAACCTAAAGGAAAGGGAGTAAGAGCTTCTAAAACATTCTTTATATGAGCTTCGAAAATACCATTAACTTTTGATTTAGTTGTGTTGTAAATCAGAATCAGCTACAAATTTTCTCCATCATTTCAATACTATTAACTATTTAGAACTATGCTGACTCCAAGAAGGTGAAATCTCAGTGGTGTTTTGTGGTGAATAAGGCTGAGCGAGTATGATGTGTTTTTAGAGTGTTGTGTGGGCGACAGTTGATGTGAGAACTGCCACTGGAGGTCACCGAGACAGCCAAAGGTTAAGGCACTAACAAGAGGCGTTACAACGACTCGTACTGGAGCAAGTCGACTAACAGTGTAGACATCAGAAAGAATATTAGGTAGCAGTAGATGAGTTTTCAACACACAACTTAGCACAAAAGTGCAGCAGTTCAAGTCGCCGCACATCATATAGCACACAAAGATAATGGATTTGACTGTACTGGGGAAAGAAGTACACACTGGATAGCCAGAATTAAGTGATTCTGGTAGGTCATGAAGTGTGAATGCATCTACATCATTGAGGTCGGTTTCGAGTCATGTCAACGAAAGTCTCCATCCATTGATTCTTAGTGACTTGAGGACTTGGGCAGAGCAGTCTGCTCTCACTGCTCTCTCTCCCTAGGTGAGTCAATCAAACAGTTAAAGGGTTCATGGATTGATACCAGGTTTTGATTTGACCACCCCTAACTCTTTACTAACCTAATTATATGTCAGCTAACATTGCTCATCGAGAAAGACGAAGGATTTTCATTCATATCACGTGTCTTCCTTGCCTAACTTTACTGCCGACCTCATTGCTTTTCTCCGTATTATACCACTTAACATGACGAATAGAGCACAAACACCTATGGTCAAAGACAGTTAGCCTCTTCAAGTCCTCCACTTTCAATGACCATGTCTCGGAGCCATAAAGGGCGACAGACCGAGTTGCTGCTTCTTAGAAACGGCCTTCAATGCGTAGCCGGATACCACGTCAATGACAACATTAGTGGTTTGTGAATAACGTCGAACCATTAAAGTCAATATTGCAAGATGTATGTGTGAACAGATCGTCGATAGATTATAGTACAAAACACGTGTATGTGACAGTATGCATAAATTGAGAATTCGATTACAAAAGAGAATTATCATGAGTAAGAACGACTATACAGTAATGAGTAGTCCTGATCAGTGTTCACACTGAGTTTCATTTAGTCTGATTAGAAGCTCCACATGAGCAAGTGATAATATAAACAACAAAAAGAGAATATGCGAGAGAGGGTTATATGTGTGTGGAATAAAGTTATCGTTATTATTATTTTTGTGTAAATCAGCAATTCAATCCATAGAGCACCGGGCTGCTAAATCAGTAACCACTAGTTCGAATCATAGAGCAGATCAAGTTCTCGTTTCAGTTTCATTTACAAGTCTGTGAGACAAGGAATAACCAAATGGACAATATATTTGTCTTTTCTCACAATCACACCAATCAAAATGTTGTCATTTGAATAACCCCCATCTGTTTATGCTTGTTTCTAAAACAAAAAAATATCTTTTTCTGTTTTCATTTCATAAACAACGGTATAAAAAGGGAAACACAGGTTTACACTATGCCTCCTATAATGGTTTCTATAAGTTAGTCAAGTGTTTGTGCTACTTTGGAGCCAATCCGAATTCGCAGAACAAAGTGAGTGCCTTTATTAGTAATATTAATATTATCGTTGCACCAATTTTTGAGTAAAGAATTTAATGATCAATCACACTCAGTCAGTTAGTTAAGTTTAACGCTAAAAATGTGATAAAGATGGTGGTAATTTGAAATTGAAGATAAACACTACATCTGAAGATGGATATTGCAAGTACAGTGAGTGTAATATACTATTTGTTTATACATTTTCGTCTGATGTGTGTTTAGGCTGTTAAAAGGGTGCTGGTAGAAGATAGTGTTTAAGATTAGCAGTGGCAGTCCACTCTCTCATCACGAGGCTCTAGAAGACTCAAGACCAACAGAAAAATGGTATCAAATTACAAGGATACTCTAGAGTGAGGAACGGGAGTTGGGCATTAAATAAGTGCGCAGAAACAATAAATACATAAATAAGAAGCAAATAGTGCGTAAGAGTTCTAAATGATGATGACTAGAAGTGATCAGATTAATAGTAGTAGTGGTGAAGTTAATGTATCATAGCCAAATCCAAGGTGCTTGCATTTTTGGACTTAGAGGAGGTAGATACAGTATTCCACTTATTCGCTGGATACTTTTCTGTAAAGCTATACTGTTAAGTAGGGTTATGACATTTTAAACTAAGGTTTAGTGTATAGGGTTAAGGTTGGGATTGGGATTATAGTGAGATTTAGGAGTGGGTTAAATTACAGTGTCAGAAATATCATTGAATCTGTAAGTACCATGAAGTACAGTCACTGCATTAATGCATCTATCGCGTATGGTATGATTTCTTCATACATCATCTGTGTAGTGACAGGGAGACATTCTTACAAAGCATAAGTGACAAATTTGTGGTGTAATATCATGTTTGCAGTGATTTTTAGTGCATTTTTCAACGATTATGCAACTTTTCTGCATCTGAATTCTTATTGGTTTTTCGAAGTCACTGTGGTTTCGGCTATGATAGTTTAACTTTGCCCTAAAGGGTATGCAATGACATCATCAAAATTAACTGAAGTAACCGAATTGGAAAAATTGTCTACATGATAGGGAGAGCTTGATGAGCGTTTCTTTCTGAATACGCGAGTTTACTTTAAACCGTTTAATTGACATGCCTTAGTTGATACCTAGTAGAATGGGACTAACTTGTGCTTTAATTATCTTAAGTGATGTTAAAAAATCAATTCTGTGGTCACCATTCGCACCTCCTTGATAATCAGTTGATGACTTTGAAACCACGTAAGTGTGGTATTGACTTACACAACTAGGCACTTCCAACTACTTCTGTATGCTGGCCTGTTCAGGACGACGGGTATGCTACAGAATAAACTGTTTCGTCGCTGGATTATGATACAAATTAAAGATAACCTCTCATCATCAACCTACGTGAAATGTTAAGATGAGATGAATGGCAGACGTGCAACAATTATTGGTAGGCTGACGGTATGAGACGTCTTGCTAAGTCAGTCAAATGCGAAGGATAATGAGTGAGCCAATACTGATAACGATGAAAATAATAATAGCTTTATTCTGAAAGACGTGTTCATAGACAACACAGGATCTCTAGTGTGTTTCATCGTAAATTATTTACTTCTTGTGCATAATCGATAACACATCGTGTGAAGCAATATCGTCCCATTCGAAGCATGCTGCAATGTTATTCTCCCATTTCCTTTGAAAAACCCACAGTGGTGGATAAATACCAATTTGAAAATGTGTGTGAGCATAGATTGCGATTCACAGACGTAACTGGATAGTTAAAACAATACAAAGTGAAGTAAATACGATGCATTTTGGTGGATATAAAATTTAAGTAGCCCAGTGATTCAAGCAGACGAAAAGTATTCATTCTAATGCATTTGAATAAATTGACTACGTGTCTTATGCCGTCAGCCTTTTAATACAACAAAGACGGTTTCACTAGAGTTTAACCCGGATAAGTAGTAGGTAGGGATCTCTGCAGTGCTAGAAGACAGTTTCTACTGTGCAATTATTATTATTAATTATTCCTTACCATCTGCCTGAACGACTGTCTGACTTGTAGAATAAATTCAATCGATCATATTTTGGAGTTCATTTAATTAACAGTACCAATTGTCTGACGAAAGAATTCATTCTCAGTTTCATTCTCACAAAACTTTAAAGCGAGGAACAAATGCTAACAAAGTCGAATTTAATGCATTCATCGAATTTCGGCAGATTTCCTGAGCTAAATACTCTGTATACAGTGTTGTATATACACTGTGAGAAATAAACAATGATATATAACTAATAAACTACAGTGGATCAATCACGTGAAACGAAAGGTCAGAATATTTTACGGGTCAACCTGAGATAGATTGGATGTGGAAGTGGCGAGAGAAATGAAAAATTACGTCATCATAATACGCAAGTGGTTGTCAGAGCGAGAACTCGAAAATGCTAAAAGTCGCAAAATGAATAATAATAGTAATACTAATAGTAACAATGTTAATAGTGAAAATGTTGTAACGAGTTCAGTTAATGGTAGTGACAAAAGTGGTTTCGATTGGAACAGTAATAATAATAATAATATATGAAGTAAAGCAATGGTAATAGTAACAGTTAACAAGTGGAAGATATTAGCATGGTAGGTTCTAAGCAGTCACGTCGTTATTATTATTATTATTATTACGACTACTTTTTACTATTTTTCACTATTGTTACTACCATTATTCAGTTTGTAATCCCTAGCATTTTCAAGTTTTACCCCTGATGACTCATCATGTCTTATGGTAACGTATGTGAACTATAATCAACTATGGTTTCAATTTTTCATTTCTTATGTCCCTTTGATTTCCTATCAGTCTGAGCTTGACTGGCAAAACATTTTAAACTTACGTTCCACATGACTGATTCACTGTTTCAGAAGGTTGTATTGCGTAATGTGAGCTGTAATCTAGAAGGGAATGAATAGGTGGAGATGAAGAAAAAACGGAGGTTACCATCATGTAATAAGTGTGGAATATGACTAATCAGTCTAAATGTACAAAATGGATAAGAGGGTGGAGTGCTCACCTAAAATCTGCATCAGACAGGCAATGTTATCATTAGAGAATAAAAATGATAGTAATAATTGTAAAATAATTGCAGTAAACTAAAACACTAAACAACAAAACGAAAACCATGGGAATAATGACACTCACGCCATGGTATGGCGAGTGATTGTATGTAGTGCTTTTCAATACAGAGATCCGGTATCAGGTCCCGAATAGCCAGTGGTTCAGCCATGTATGAATGACTTATTTGGAGTCGTCATTATATTTCATAGTTATTACTACCACTATTATTGTTTATTAATAACACTACATTTCCGATACAATTTTATGGTAACACCTTATCGTATTTCCATTAGCTTTTGTCCATTTAAGTTGATTAGTCGTTTTCCACACCTATTACGTGATTGCAACATCCGTTTTTTCTTGACCTCCACATATCCATTCGCTTCTAGATTACAACTCACATATGTAATGCACAATATGTACATTTAGATATATATATATTTGCGTAGATTTAATTGACTTTGTGAATTCCTTGTTGAGTATAAGTGATTCTTCGAAAAGATAATTTTACTTGCCATTACGTCTTCTTTTGTTTATAAATCAATATGAGAATTTTCTGTTCATGATTCAGTGTAGTGAATTAGTCACACATTTCTCTACTCACTTCTCATAGTATATATAACCCTGTATGTCGAGTATTCAGATGAGGAGTCCTACTACAAGTAGATTCTGCTTCATTCGCATTTGTCGATTGTTTTAAATTAGTACAAGGAAATGAATTTTTCCAACACAAGAAATTGTTGAAGCGTAGGGGGAGATGGTGAAAAGGTGATGTTCTAGCGCTACTTTCTTTTCGGGTGCCATGGTGGCTTTTATTATTGAGCATGAAGACAAACTGAGGTTAAGATCTCACTGTGTGATTGTTCACATTCGAAATGTCAGTCCTGTTTCCAGCTGATTGTCTGCCAATTCTGTCTTATGCGTTGTGGATAATGCAAACTTCTACTTCATATTGCTCATGGTGAAGTTGTTGTGCCTAATTGATGATGGTACATCAATTACTTTTTAGATAAATTGGTTTATAAATTGCTGTTGAATGACAACACAAGTGTTTCACTTGATAGTGTAAGTATCATAGATAACTGATGTCAATAATTTGATAAGTTTCTGTACAAAGCTTTACTCCTCACATCCAGGAAAACTATTGTCTCCATTAATGTTATGGGATGAATTTTTATTACTCAGTCTTTATTCATGTCTTGTAGAGGATTAACGGCATCACTTGACGTCCTATCGAAGATTCAAGCGCCTAATGCATGTTTGTCCTAGCATACTATCCTATTAGCGGAAATTCAGTAGTATGCGGATACTAATAAAAATAAGTAAACGTGTGCTTTCTATTTTTCGAATCTGACCATCTAATCATCCTGATCTGTAGTAGAGTTGAGAACTTCGATGGTGTGTCCCATGTAATGCCTCTGCATTGTACATAAATGTGCATCAGTAAAGTGTCTCGAGGCTCTCTTGAAACGAAACCTTGTTATACACTCTTTATGGTTGGAGGAAGGATGCGTAAATTCTTTCCATGCATCTGATACTCATGTCTTACATTATTAAGAGCTTTGTGAAAACAGAACTACACTGAGAGTAGGGAAGGAAATTAGAAAACGTGGAGGAACTACTTTTCAATGGAGAACTGGTGATGTGGATTGTGTATGCATTCTGAAAAGAATCATATGAACTTTTACCAAGGTGTGACGGAATAGTTTGACAAATATCAGGTGCCCGGTAAAAGATATATATGCATATACATTTCTGTATTTGCAAAACCTGAATGTTATAAAGAGTGATTCCGATAGGCAGAGTAAGAAATAAGTCGAAAATCCTCACGAAGAACTGGTTTGATACTATGAGGTTTCCTAAACAGAGAGCAACTTCGCAAGAAATAAAGAATAACAAGCGTTAACAATGTATTAGTGGAGGGAAACAATTGGAAGTGTGTTTATGAGTCTAAATGTGCCAATCTGATGCTACGTACAGGAGGAAACATCCAGACGAGTGGATAAGAGAGTAAAACAACATGAATGTTGCTCTAGTATAATTTCCGAGACCCCAGATACTTAGTGACTCTAATGCAGGGCTCTGCAGGAAAGACTTTGCGCCACATACAAGATTGAATACCAAGGATGAACATATATGGGTTTATCCAAATTCTGGTTATAAGCTTTGTTACCGTCACCTTCGATAATTTAGATTTGATTATTTTCCTCCGGAAGATAGCTTAAAACTTTGGAAATAATAATTAAACCATACTGAAACTCTGCAAACATGTCTTGAGTATTATGACAAAAGAGTCAACATCGAATAAGATACGAAAGTGATGAAGTCTTGAGCGCACAAAGCTTAAATCGTAGCACGAATATATATATCTTCGTAAAACATAGCTTGTCAGGCCTTCCTAACCTATGAGCTTTTTAAAACAGCTTTCCAACATCATATTCTTGGCTATTAACGAGTATGTAATGGAGAATTAAGCTACTGAAAACGTCCTACAAGTTTTCTACAAACTTTTCCTTCTGTTCTTCAGTCGATTTGATCTGCATGGTTAAGTGAGCTGCTAGATTCATTTGATGCTAGAAGACGGGCATAACTCGTTCCAGTCATTCCTTTTATCGGCGTCAAAACAATGAGCTGGGTGACCGAGTACAACCAGCCTCAGTTATGCAAGACATATCATATGGATCTCTTTAGTCGGTCACTTGTGTGGCAGACAATAATCGGTGAATAATTTG
The DNA here is from genome assembly GCA_944472155.2 of Trichobilharzia szidati. NCBI lineage: Eukaryota > Metazoa > Platyhelminthes > Trematoda > Strigeidida > Schistosomatidae > Trichobilharzia > Trichobilharzia szidati. Next base: position 65,531,197 of record OX235279.1, read on the forward strand.
ACAGTTCTCGAAAAAATTACTCGTCATCGTTTGGTGTTGCATTCTAGCTTTCTAAAAGCGTTTTGAGGTTAGGCACTGTTCCAATAGCATATTACTTAAATTATTTCAAAAGATTAGTCATAACCACAACGTTAGCTGTGTTCAAAATCATTTCCTGTTGTTCTTTTCATTTTAAAAGGATGGTACCACCCCATTGCATTTAGCTGCGCGATATGGGTATCAGAAGTCTTGTCAGATCCTTGTGTGTTGTGGAAGCGATATCAATGTTCAGGATCGAGTAAGTTGAAGCCAAGCAATTAAATGATTTTTAAAATATATTTGAATACTCAGGTAAACATTAAATGAAGATAACCCGCTGTCCAAAGTCAAATGGCTTAATGACTTTTCAAGTTGCACAGTAATTTATATTTGTTAGTTGTTTATTTTGCGTAGTAGTTGTGGTGATGGTGGTGGTGGGGTGAAGGCGAGTGGTTGTACAGTTTAACTACTTTGAAGGCAGTTCATACAAACTGACAACACCTGTAGATGCAATAAGAAACAACAAGCACTTATAGGCTATCTCAGTTGATGCACTAGATTTTAAACAATAGGAATTCTGAATTTTCTGCCCGAAATGCGAGCAGCTGAGTGTGTGAGTGATTGGGTAAGCGAGTAGTAAGTTCTCACTGCGTTCGACCACCGGTGGGTGCTGAAGAGTCCCAAGCCGGGACGAAACAGATGTCTAGTACTCTCAGTTGGTCTTCCAATAGTTCTCTAATCGATGTCAGCTCATGATCAAATCATGAAACCAATCAAATCCCCACAATCCAACACTTGAATGGAAATCATATTTGTAGGACAAACTAAGTCGATAGCGAAACAGAAAAGAGGGTCTGAGCCAAGCTTTCCAAAAGTGAAATAATATTGATGGAACCAAGTTATTACTGGATATAAGTTGTGTGGGAGTCACTGAATACATATCAAATCATCATAACATGCTACAGAACGACTTTTTGAAATTCTAATACACCACTTCCTTCTGGGGTCCGTGCTAAAAATATTGGCTAGAGTAACAGCGAAAGTATCATGATTATACTATTCTGTTCAGGTAACGCATCACCACTGAAGTGAGTTGAACCTTGTTGCCACGATCCCGGAGGGGATTGGTTCGCACTGAATGAGAACTTTTGATATTGCCACTAACGCAATGATAGCCATCTCCTCAGTGAGCCTTTGATTGTCATCTGGGTGAGCGGAGGAGAATATTGACCTTCCAGTCAACAATTTTTAGAGTCTACTTCCAGTCTACCTGGCCTTACACTAACACTCACACACCATGTCTTATGATTTCCACATGCGACCTCGGCATTATTGTTATTAGCCTGAAGCATGGTGAGGATATTCCACGTCGACATGCTTACTTTCGCTTTCATCGAAAGAAGACTTGCCGGCGGACTGACTTCCCGAAGGCTTCCACAAACTTGCGTCATCCGTCGACGAATTGAGGAGTGGTTTCGATTCCAGTGGAGTATAAGTCTACATTTCGTGTGCTTTACAGTTTCAGTGGTGATGAGGGTGTGTTATTATGCTGTGAGGTTGCTAGCCCCATACTCAGCCTACCTCTTTTCTGGACCTAGGACCGACTAGTAAACAAGGTGAAGTTATGAAACAGCAGTCCAATCAGATTTTCTCATTTATGAATATAAAAAATATTTTAATTTTGTATAAACTCAACTCTGTCGTGAGAATTCCATCTGTTCTTCCTATCGTCGTGAAGAATGCCTAAGCAATCAGTCCTGTTGTCATTAATTTGTTTTTGTGAGTTTCCCAAATGGTCATAGACGAGTATCGACATTAGAGAATTATATTGCACCAAGTTTTGAGTCGCTTTGTAGACTTTATCGATTGACTTCAGTCGACACGAGGAGTCTGTGTTCTGAGACACTCATCAAGTGATAGTGAATTTCCCTATGGTCTCGCTCGATATCATGAATTTATGTTTACTTTACTCTACTAATTACAGATTTAGTCCTCAATAGCTGTTTTAAGTTCACTATGGGTTTAATTGAAAGATATTATACTAGTATATTTTGCATTTGATCATCCTCTTTTTCGACGATTCGATCTACACTCTAGCATGGTGTGGAGTGATAAAACTCTTGACTATTATTTTTGTGCTACAATTATTGTAAGGTGACATACTTCACTCAACAACTGAAATAGAAAATGGATAATTCATATGCATATGCATATATATGTGAAAAAGCTGTAATACACCTTGTAGCCTAACCTGATGAATTCATTGGAAGATTTTATATTCTGTTTACTAAGCAAATGGGTAAGCCCTTGTATCGATTATAATCCTACGTGTTTACATCGCACATGCGTTTGAATGTGCTAGAGTATGCAATTAAAAATTATTCACTGTGTCCCAAGACTTACGAAATCGTTTATTAATAACTCTGCTAATCTCTCTTAGTCTAAGTGTGTATTCCGACTGACTAATGAAGTGTCAGGATTTAGACAATACCTTAATTACAAAAAAATGACCGAAAGCTTCGTAATTGTCTGTAGGTTGTCAGTTTGTGTAGATTGAGGTGTACACAGCATTGGATTTGTAAGTCCATTATTTCTTGTACCTGTCCAGTAAGTAAGATGAATGGTGTGAATTAGTTAAAAGAGAATAGTTCTAGAATGAAATGGTCTTTAATACTTTTCGTTCATTCTATCTTTGAAAGCACAGCAAGAAAATAAACTTCTCGCCAAATGAATGAATATGCACAATCAGCAATACATCAGATTTTAGATTTGCGCGTTGGTGTCTTCACAAATTGGTATCAGCTGGAAGAACTGTCGAAAATCAAGAAGTATGATTTTAGAAGTGGCTAGGGTGCGTCTTCAGCGTGTCAGTTTACCGACATCTCTGGTCAACAGTGTTTACTTTAGTAGAATTAGTTTGGAAAATAAGTAGGGTTTTTTAAGTCAAAATATAGTGAGAATTCATTAGGTCTATGATTGTTGAGTTGAGCCACACAGATTGTGTGACTGAGGTCCTCAGGGAACTTAGAGACTGGAATCCTTTCACGATTGTGCAGATGTATTCACTCTTTGTCATTTTAATCAAAGATTTTTGTATTTCCCAAAGAATGGAAAAAAACGCTACTTAATGCTAATAGCTTTATCAAAGTATTTATCAAACTAGAATTTACAAAACCTCAACGTATATATAATAACCAAGTCATCGTCCATCAGCATGGGGTCATTTTTGCGTTGTCAAGTTGGCCAATTGGTAAAGATAACAAAACCAGGTGTACATTGTTGGATTTGATAAGTGTATGAAATTATAAAAGCAGCGTGTGTTCACATAATGAAATTTCTTATCACATTCGTGTTGATTTTGTCACTTCATGTGGGAGGAAGGTGTTGTGACTAGGTCAAATTCTGTTTTATACCATCATTCCTATTCAGACAATTTGGATTCCACTCGATATGAAGTGCTTCTGATATTAGACGTTCTTTATGACTTTTGAAATTTTTCCGGATGATGATTTCAATATTGTCAAAATCAATTTTGTGACCTGATTCTATGACGTATAGACCACCTATGGCTGATGATTTTTCAGGCTTTTCTAGTTCAACTGGATTTCTCAGTGGTTGATTAGATGCTCCACGGTGTTCATTTCTTCTGATTTTGATTTCCCTCTGGCGATTTTTGTCCGACGTATATTGCATCACATTCCAAGCATATTATTATTTCGTAGACACAATTAGATAGAGAATCCTTGAGGATTTGGTCTTTTATAAGGACAAGGTTGCTTTGCAGTGTGTGAGTCTGATGCTTTGAAGAAAACTCTGATGTCGTGCTTATTGATTACTCCTCTGATATCGTCTGACGTCTCTGATCTATATGGAATAACGACTGTTGAGGCCCATGTCTTCGGAACACGTCTTCGACCGTACTTAGTGTAAGTGTTGACTTTGTTGATGAAGGTCTTTGAGTAGTTATTTTGCTTGAGAGTCTCAGTAATGTTTGATATTTTTTTCCCTTTCCTTCCCATCCGTTATTGAAGGCTGCGCTCGTCTAAGAAGACTTGAAGCGACTGATGACTTTGCGCTGATGGGGTGTGATGATCCGAAGTCTAAATATTCGTTGGAGTGGGTTTTCTGCCTGGATATAGATATATTAAAATATCCGTTTTCCCTCCTCTTAACTAGGCAGTCTAGAAATGGTAGTTCACCGACGTCTGATTCTGCTTCCGAAGTAGACTGAATTCTGGGAGATGGATTGTCCAGTTTCTCCAAGAATAAAATGTGCAGATCTCGTTTTAGCACTACGAAAGTATCATCAACGTATCTTAACTACATTTTGGGCTTGCGTATGCTTGAAAAGATGTTATCTTCGAATCTATTCATAAAGAGATCAGCAACTATTATCATCTTTGTTTATTATCTTTAAAATTGTGAGCACTTTCTTTTCCTTCTGTCCTGATTGATTAACAGGGAGGTATAGGGAGAACAGTGGTTCACCCTGCTAATTAGGAGTACTGCACTTCGTAGACACTTAATTAAGTCTGCGAACTTTCGAAAGGTATGTTGAAAACCATTTTGAGTTAAGAAATGTCGAGGAAATGCAAGAGCGAATAAATTCAGTTTCAACTGCTGAGTTTATGAACTACTGAAAAGTCATGAATTAAAGCAGGACTACATGGCCATACACTGTTTAGTATTCAGTTGACGATCAACTACAGATTTCACTATATAAGCCTCAATGCATGTTGTTGACGCTGCTCACCGTATAGTGGAGGACTTGCGAGCAGGATCCAGTCCTATCTAGCATGAGAATAACTGCAAACTGAGTAACTTGCTGATGAATGATGTCGATCAGAGTCCTTATGAAGGCACACGTTTCCTTACTGATATCTCTTGTGAATGGATATTAAAAGGGTACAATTAAAAAAACTTCTGCTAACAACTTTATATACCCAACTATTGGCTAACTTCCAAGTTGTTTTTCTCTCTTTCACCACTCATGGTCCCTAAAATGTAACACTTTTCTCTGCTTAAATCCATAGGTAGGTCAAACACCATTGCACGTTGCAGCACTTCACAATCAGAGGCGTATTGTGACGATGCTGTTAAATTTCCACGCTAGGATTGATACAGTTGACGCTAAATTAGATAATCCGATGCATATTGCAGTATCAATGGGACATGCTGACATCGTGAAGCAATTATTACGAGCCAACAAAGATAGAATGGAACTGGACTGTTTTTCTCGTGATACTAGTAGACCGAATGAGAATGTAGATATACGTGAGATGATTAATGCTCAAGATAAACTACCAGACGATATCGCCTTGTGCCAACGCTGCCCTGAAATCTTAAGGATAATGGCGTCAGATATCACGGAAAAGCATGAAGTATCACGATATTCATATCATCGTCTGCATCCTGCTCGATTGGCATTGGAAGATATTGAAAATCTTCGAGGAAATTCAATGAATGGAGCAAACAATGACATGATCACAAGTCTCTCAAACTATAACGGTGGCGATGATACAACATCGTCTGAGGAGGACCTACCAAAAATGATGCGCAAACGGGGATACCCAGATAATAAGAATTTGGTGAGTCTTTCTTCCGCTTCAATTATACAACCGCTATTTTGATTCATTTCAATGTATTTCGTCTTTCTAACAGTGAACCTCAATATGTCAGTAGCATAGAAAAGAATGATGCATGAATTAGGCATACAAACTAAGATTTTCCGTCACCTGTTACATGCCTGCATGAGTTCAGTTACAGTGTCTTGATTAGTAAGTATAGTGTAAATTCTTGCCGCCCCTTTCACGACTAGACTTTGGCACAATTCCCACAAAGTCGATGCAGTTAAATTCCCCCTTCACTTCAAGAAGTATTGCAGGTGTTGCACGCCTGTAAGTATTCCTATCTGTCGATGCGTAATGACATGATAAATAGACACTCTTCCTTGACTTGGGTTTTGGCTTAATAGTTCTAAGGTCAATCGCCTCTGCTATATGCAGTAGACGAACACAGAGTCTCCATAATGGATAAGATTTTATTTTGATAAATCACACAGCGCTTCGGATGGTTTTTGTCTGTCCTTTACCAAACCATGATGGGAGATGTTCAGTAACACGTAGGCTAACCAGTCTAGTAGTAGCTTACATCTTAGTGGCTCTCACTGCTTTTCATATTCAGAGGCCACCAGAATGAGTCTTGATGGGCCTTTCAGTTTGGATGAAGTAGCAAAATTTCACAGACGCTTACTAACCTCTGGTTTCTGGTTTCCAACTGCGTTGAACACTATTACCACGGGGGACTCTATATCGTGACAGGCTTCGTCAGGCCTAGTTATGCTGTTAGTCTCAGATACGCGTCTGTCACCTTCCTCTCTAAATGGTGACTTAGTGTTCTCATGAAGTTGGGGAGGTGTCATTTTCATAGAAGCCCCTTTCCCATGTTCATTCAGTCGTAGGCATATACATACCGTATTATCTGATGCACTTGGCTGTGATCTGTTATAGCTGGATGTCTTCTTATCATTGTATTCACTTGCGTAAGCGTCAGATTTCTTGTTGACGCAACATTTGACCTGCCGATAGTGCCACTTATTCTTATCTGTTTGATAAATTTGATGAATACCCGCATAGGTTTTAATTGCAAATTAGTCTTCTAGGGATTCTCTGGCATTTTTCGTTTTTCTTCTGTGCGAGAGCTATTCTCAGTCAGACGGTACTTGGTGAGATTTTACACCTTCCAGTAATGCATCAGTCTTGGTGTAGAATACACGTGTATATGAGGCTGCTACTTTCTAAATGCTCCGAGTCCGCCTTGCTAACGAATGCTCGTCTCTAACTAAGCCCGACATATTTCCGCCATCGGAAAATGTCTCTTCTATGCTGCGTGACCTCAGATGATTCAGTTTTCTCAGTGATATTCTACTTTGTTTGTTACAAGATAACATCATTTCTAGGCGAATACTACCCATACTTCCCTGTAGTCGTTTCAAACAGATTTTATAATACACATTAATATATGTGCTCCGATGGTAGACATTCAATTTGTGTTTCTCTGTTGACTGGAGCTTTTTGTGATGTATCGACACCATGCACTAATTACTGATGGATAATCTTAGACTTTAATTGAGGAAAGCTGATTCCAGTATTACTACTACTGCTTCTACCACTACTATTAACAATCATAATTGTATTATTGCTGTTACTGATACTTCAAATATGGAAAAGTATTTCGTCTAACACAAGTCAGCCGGCGGTCAACTATACGGCTTACTTGTGCTCTTAATTACCGTTGATATTATTACTACTATTATAATTATTATTATTATTAACTCCTTAGGTTCCTAGTGAATCATAAGGAGTCAGTAATACATCTCCATTCTATTGATAGTATTTCATGACTACAAATTACCCAGAGTTGAAGAACAAAGAAGACTGAGATATTTCGGCCATCGTTTACCTTGGAAGTCTTGGTCGTAAACGAAGGAAAGTGACTGAGAAATGGTGCATTTAGAAGTGTACAGCACTGACCAATATATACACGTTATGAAATGAGGTGGTCAACATTAAATGTTGAAGATGCACATGAATTAATCCCCGGTTGATAAGCAATCCGCTTTTCTAGTGTGTCCACTCAAATTTATCGATCAAAAATGCAATGTGGTCACTAAGTAATGTGGCATAACACTAATGTACATTGAAATATTTTGGCATTAGTCCTTAGGAGTTGATGCGTGAGAAGTCCAACACATAGATCCTGTTTTTATTGGTACTCTTCAGGAAGACGTGCCAAGGGATCTTGTGGCGTATGAGATTCGAGAAAGTGTAAGTCAGTGCCGAAAATGATTCGTTCGTCTTGTTTAGACCGCCAAACAGTTTGGACAACTGAAATACAGACTGAGAAATCATACATGTATGCAGAGTGATCAACAAAAGTAGAGAGGGAAGTGAGAAGTGTTTACCCATTTCACCAATATAGTCTCTATAATATTCTATTAAATAGCGAGCAGCCTCACTATATTGTTTTCTCTTGTGACTACCTGGAAAGCTCTTCCGTTCTGTATGCACCTCAGAATTGGGCAGATATCCGACACAAGTGTTCTAGCTTTTCGCTAGAAGTGCAGCAGGTATCTTTTCTGCTTATACTTGTGCGACTAATTTCACCCGTACACCAATGTTTCTGCAGATTTGCCGGTATAAGATAGTCAAATATCTCTTATTTCCTGTCTATCTATTAGTGCCACATCACATATGTAGAAAAGAAAATTTCATTCTGTTCTGCACTATAAAGACTGGTACATCGTAAGCACCTCATTTATTCTCTAGTCTCATTCAAATTTCCACCTAACTGCATGACCTTATATACAGTCTACATATAGCATGTAAATATTGCACTGTCAGTCTATGCATGGTAGAAGTTTATTAACTGTTTAATCGGGCAGTGGAAATTTAGAGAAATCATTGTGTTAAGTGAGTAGGTTTGCTAGTATTTGATTGGTTTCATGCTAAATTTAGTTGTGAACCGATATCATCTAGAGAGATCATTAAAATGGATAGTTGTACAGTGTTTAAGGGGGTCTATTTATCTGTGGTGCAGAGGCGAAACCTTGCTACTGACCGAGCACAGGACCTCCAGGTCGAGAGGTGAGTATATTGCTATTCAGCTATTAGGCTTAAATTGATTGGACAATGATTTTCAACCTTTTCGCGATGCATAATCTACTTTCGTTTCCGACAAACGCCTTTTGAACCTAGACAATCTTAAACATTTTGTTCAAACAGTTTCTCAGTAGATTTACTCTGAAGTCGTGCTGATACTCACTGCTCATACTTCTTATTCCGCTTTCCTTACAGAAATACAAATATATTCATAGTAACTTAAACGAGACAACACCTCCCTCAAACACTGCCGATTCATCACCGGATGAAGATTTCGAAAAGGATAAGGTATTGTTTAATTTATAAAGATGAATAGGCGTGAATTACATGCTTTGTTACAATTATCACAATAATAATTAATTAATGAAAATGAAGTATGAACACTATATGAATTTACGCTTCACTTAATTTAAGGCTTCTAGTTGATATGCAGTGGAAATGAAATAAGGCTGATGCAGACGAGAATATATATATATATATATTCAGGGGTTGTGTGCATGTAATATTGTCTGCTTTTATCTCTTAAAGAAAACGTGTCCTTATCAATATGAACCGTAGACACGTCACACGGGTTTAGCTGATGTTTTCCTGAACAATAATTTCATATCCATTGTATTTAGACATTGACACACTTGAATTTACCTAAATGAAGTGTTTGGTGTTGTTTCGTCGGATTGAAATGTTTGTATTTTTGTGGAAGTGGATAAACAGGGGAGCAGAGGATACTTGTTCAATCTATAGATTTGCCAGTTACTACTAGTCAAAGTAAGTAATAATAGTAAACTGACTGAAATGTAGTGAAGTGATAAAATATTCCCAAATCTCCTGTTGTCAGTATATGTAATTGCATTGGAATTGATGAGTTCATATCAGTATACCGGCTTTGTTTACACGAGTCGCATTCTGGTTAATGGTTATCAGGAAAACCTTACAAAGTGAATTGACAACCCGGTGTATGCAATGCACGAAACTCGTTGTGTGACAGATTGTGAATTCAACCAATTATTTGGGGAAAATAGATAAGATGGAATTTAAATCCCGAACCAATTTGTTGACAGTCAAACCAATCAGCTACCCTGAGACTGAAATCTGTGATACAGATTTTATGGTGTAACTTAATCGGATGTACTGAGACATTCATGTGTATATTAGTGTTTCCACAGCAAATCTGTTGACACGAAATGCATATTTTCCGGGGTTTTCTTTTAAAAAGCTACGTTAGGGAACTTTTACATTTAAAAGTCTGGCGATATGTTAAGCTTAAAGTTACATGAAACACTTCATTGGAGAACCATTGAAGAACCAATTGTCGCAAAGTGGTCAACAATACTATTCTACCTATCTAGTTAGTGTGCACTCAGTTTTCTTTCTATGTTTAATTTTAACACTTTCTCCAGTTAAACGAATCACCTAGGGAGAGTATCCATGACGAAGCAATAATATCAACTGGGGCACGTTTCAAGCCGTCTTGCAATGTGAGCTCGCGCAATGTCGATAACAGCACACCACCACATATATAAAAATGGGACTTCCTACTTCATAGGAAGTCCTTCTGTCCATTTCTCAGCCTTTCCCTCGTATCTTTGTTCTGTACCCATTAAACGACAATAGAATACCTAGTTGTTCAAATCCCGGCTGCAAAATCCACATTGGAGCTCCATTGGGTCAAGCGTTAGGTACTTTTATTCTGCGCCTTAAATGCATTTGAATCTTTACGAAATGCATACAAGACTCAAGCGGGATTTTTGATTCCACGTGAACTGTACAACAGTCCCGGTCTACAAAATTCATGCAGCAGCTATCGATAATTTCTTTTTGTAGTCTTCTAGAAGTTGTCGGCGAAAAGTCTTGAGATCTATTTGTATTCCCACAGATAATCATCAGCAGCTAAGCGGTTTCGAGAAAATAGGCGAAGGCTGTGATGATCTTTGATGCCTTTTTGTAATCCTCGCTCACGAAACGAGGAGTCTGAGTGTTCCTATCCCGGACTACAAAACGTGAGACGCTCACAAGTAATCTTAGCAAGTGGCTTTTGTGTTCAGTAAGGAGACTGAGCTTGTCGGGGGAACATATTGAAGTTATCCACGGTCTCAAGTGTCAATGAAATAACCCTAACCACGGTTATTATGTCTAAGAATTTAGTCTAGATAATTACTAATTTCCGACCAGCATTAACCTCAAGCGAAATGGAAGATATTGTTTTACATGATAACTACTTATATGAAGCTGACATTGAACTGAAACAGACCGCTAGGCTACAACATGTGGGTGCAGACAACCGGTTAATGACCTCTGATCCTTTCGTAACATCCATGTGTTATTTTATGCACATCTGTGTGTGCATCTGAATGAAGGTGAAACCGAATTAACACACCAAAGGTCCAACATTTTCAGATATCTCATGAAATTATCATGTTTGTGTTTTGGAACCAGGGGACCTAACGTTGCAGAAATAGTGGTGAAGACAGTTAGTGATAAGCAGAATCCAAGGGTTCCCCGAGCCCAGTAGAGGTGTGCAGTGTCATCTAGACTGATGTATACAGGCAGAAAACTTTCGGTGGGCCCTAAAAATGTTGAGAAGTGGAAAATGACTGAATGAAATTACTGCGAACGATGTTGTGTGACTAGACGAGATATATAAGACTTATAAGAGACATATAAGGCTTAATAACAGAAACTTCTAATGAGAACAAAACTATATTAACTTTTCTGAAGACAGTGCTGAAGCGTTTTGGAGTGCATTACGAGAAGTAGCTACAGTGGTCTACAGCTGCTGATCAGCAGTCAAGATCGTGAGGCTGTTTCAAACGACAAATGAAGCAACGACGATAGACCTGAGAATTGCATGCATGTTTCGAAACTGTAGTGACGAAATACAGGCGAGATTAAATAAGACAATGTTTAATGCATTGGAATGCAGCATAATTCCCTCGGACTGTTGTAGACGGTGGAACATTTGGGTTCATAAGAAAAAGAACAAACCACCCACCCACCCAGCATAAGTCTGAGTGTCTGCATTAAATTTTATATCCCAGCAAATTTCACTTCTCTGCACTTCTTTGGCTTCTTGTAACCCATGATTTGGTCTGGTGTTCTCAGCTTTCTCATGAGTCCACCTTACTTTAAAATCACTCGCTGAGGTATACTGTATCAGAATATGTAACAAATAATCCAATCATCAGTCAGTCCAGGTTCTCAAACTCACCGACTAACTTACCTTCCTCACCACCTAGTTTTCAGTTTAGCCTCAATATTGTCCCTGCTGTGAATCTGTCCAGCTGTGTAAATGCTTTCCAAGCGATGATCAACCTCCTGTCATATTGCTAGATGCAAACTTATAAATTATAACCATACAGGATAGAGCATTAAGCTATTTGTATTCGTTATCTACGATCATTCGTTTTTCATCACATTGATTTCTAATATTCTAATCTCTGACAAAGTGATATTAATTGTGTTTGATGCTGAACGCTAATGAAATCGATTCTTGCCATCTCTGTTTTAGAAATCGTCAGCCAAATGAAGATGGTTTACTCTCACAATGGCATGGCTGAGATCGACTTCAAGCAACAGATTAGGCTGCGATTGATAGATCCTGCTCTTTATATCGTGTCTGACAGTTCTTATTTTTTATGCTTTGTTCATTAGACTCACGTTTTTTTCATAAATAAACTCTTCAACACACTAGTATAGGCTTTTCACACCTTTTAGATCGGTTGATAAACTCATAATATACAAGGAGGTGAACTTTCTGGAAAATACAGTTGTCAGACATAAAACGAAAATTACAAATCAGTGTCAAAAAGAAGTTCACAGATAACAGTGTCGTAACAGAGCTAGGAAGCGAGAAAATGTACGCATTACTGGAATTTATAGACGTCAAACTGAGAAATCGAAAACACGATATCGATTGACACCTAACAGCTTATCCAAATCATCCCTCACATCACGAAAATGGAAGTCAAAGCTGTACACACATGCTCTAACTTATTTCCCACGACTTGAAAAGTATACGATAATTTTTCAATATTAGAAATGTGCAATGCCGCTAGACACATACATGTCGCGTTCACCAACAGAATAACATACATATCTATGCTAATGACACTTCCCGACATTAAAGTGCTGGTCAGGCTTGCATGTTACAGTGAACCAACGACTTGATATGCCGGGAACTAATGCTTCTACTGAATTATTATGCTAGCGAATTTCAATAACCATGTTTCACAGGTGTAGAGACGTTTAGAGGAAAATGTCGCACAGCACACCTCCTTCAATGCATAGTTAGATGTCACACCAACAACAGAGATAACGCAAGTTGGGGAATGTATTACTAGCCTCGACTTAGAATACAGTGCATCAGTCGGCGCGTTATACTATCTCAGTGATCTCTTTGCCATTTAAAATAATGCATCCAGTAATGCATCAGTCTTGGTGTAGAATACACGTGTATATGAGGCTGCTACTTTCTAAATGCTCCGAGTCCGCCTTGCTAACGAATGCTCGTCTCTAACTAAGCCCGACATATTTCCGCCATCGGAAAATGTCTCTTCTATGCTGCGTGACCTCAGATGATTCAGTTTTCTCAGTGATATTCTACTTTGTTTGTTACAAGATAACATCATTTCTAGGCGAATACTACCCATACTTCCCTGTAGTCGTTTCAAACAGATTTTATAATACACATTAATATATGTGCTCTGATGGTAGACATTCAATTTGTGTTTCTCTGTTGACTGGAGCTTTTTGTGTTGTATCGACACCATGCACTAATTACTGATGGATAATCTCCGATTTTGAGGTTGTATATTTGGAACTAGAATCATTTGGTCAGAGGGTTTCTCCAATTTAATATAAGGTGAACTAATGGTATTTCTTTTCATCTAGGCAAATGCCATCTAATTGATCCCGATAGTTGTTATATTTTGTATCACATCGACTTATAACCGTAACCACTATGCCACTGTCTTGCAAATACACTGCTGAATAAATTCCTGTGAACTTTACTAATCATAGGTACACAGTCTCTTTCACGATGCGTGTAAAGCAGGAAATATTCGCTTGTGCAGAACGCTGATAGAAAGTGGACGAGCAGATGTAAATTTAATGGATAGCGTAAGTTATTCAATGTCGTATTTTTATTCAACTAAAAACTTCATATTATTCATGTTGTATGTAACTGGTGTTTAAAACATGGTGTACAGTTGGAATGGGGAGCATTAAAACTAACAGACATAGAGAGAATCGGTGCATCTGTCTATAAGTACCATTAGGTCAAGGCTTGTGAAATGTAAGGTATCCGAATGAGAATGTCGGAGTTAAGCACCAAGGATTATGTGCGGTCTGTAAGTTAGTAGACATACCAGTGAACCTGTGATGGGTGCAAAACGTGTCACATGCTAGATCAGTATCTTTCTTTGCTCAGAATCTTTGCCAAAATTAGTCGGGTAAATTGGTGATCGAAGTCACCTCAGAAAGTGTAGGTTACATGATTAGGGTTGCTGTAAGCAGCTGAAAGTTTCCAAAAGCATGGTACAAAGTGACCCACGTATATTCGCTCTCGACATCTTGAGAACATCATTTGTTTGTTGCTTTGTTTCAATTCCTTGGCGATTGCACAATGCCCATTTGTTTTATTGAAATGTCTTTATTTCAAATATAATTATGCACTGTATTAGTGTTTTATATGTGTTGCGAGAATACTGTATTTATACTAGAAGCCTTAGATAAAATTTCCTATCAAATATTTGGAAGTCTGTTGAGATGAAAATCATTACTCATGCATAACGCTTTCACCTCATATCGCTTGACATCAGAGATCACCCACAGACTTAAACATCATGGTACTTTTAAGCAGGCGCGATCGCGTGAATTCTGCCGCAGAATTATGCTGCGGTGTTCACGTGGACTCAATTTTCGAAGAAGGAGACATGCTTCCCAGAAGCTATCTTGGCCAGCGAAATCTATTTCGAAATTGCCTGCACCAAATATCAAAAGTAACGTTGGTATCGGAGTTATCGTGGAATTCAGGAATGTTACTAGCGATTCTATCCAGTGAAGGGGCTGCTAAAACTAGAGTAGCATGTGACAATTTGATAGTTGAAGTTTTTCTATGCGCGAACAGACCGGTAATTGTCATTCGTTTCTCAAGGAGGCTGTCTGACTTCGATGAATCCAGCAGCTTCGTCTCCACCTTTCTATTTCAAAAATTATCGCCTCACTAGAAACCACTGTGGTCATGGGAATCGTCTGTTTGCTACCAACAGTGTACAAGCATTAGGTGATTTCCCCACTGTTATTGAATGGTTGGAAGTGTCACCATACCAAAATATGTTTAGAAATATGTATCCACAAGATATGTCGATTAGCGCATGAAAACGATAATGGCCAGAAGTAGTAGACATTATTTTAAAAGGATGAAGTCAGTTGATAGAGTAGATATCGATTGCTATTTCCGAGTGTCCTCTGGAAGTTTATACTCCAACTATTTACCTCCATTTGGTAGACTTAAATGATGAGGTATTAACAGCTTTTTTCTGTGTGGTTGGTTTTTAAAGTCATAATTGGGAATGAGTATGGATCTTAACAATCATCTCAGTACAAATAGTTTGGATTTTCCTGCACGACTAAATGTTACACATTAGTAGGAATCACCTTGGGATAGTTCGTGGTCGGTAAGCGACAAGGAAATACATCATTACAGTCGTAAAGAGTGTTTCTCTTAACCTCAAATACGAACATTTATTCAAGAAGAGCCAATGAAATGCGGTAAAATAATAACAAAATGATTGAATGTTTTGCTGTTGTAGTGTTGCAGCATATCATTACTCCTTAAATATTCAACCATAGGGTTTTATAAATTAAGGTATTAAATATTTAAGTATCGGTAGACAAATAACAATCTGTAGTGGTCCATTTGTGGTGTCATCCGCATTTCATCGCCTAGTAATCTTTATCCAAATTCCTGATAAACTAGATCATTCTGATGTGTTAGAGGCCAGGTCAGGGAATGCTTTGTAAAGTCAATATAACTTGTTGATAAGTTCTCTGTCACTGTTAGTTATTTGATTCTCAATGGTATCGTTGCAGTTTGCCTTTATAACATTTGGAAGTATAATTGAGTGATTCAAATATTTCCTTATCAAGTTCCTTGTAAACCCCATGTTTATTTACTTGCTATCATTACTTCTGACGAGTGTATTCACCAAGTTGAATTGACGTTTCCTACTTTTTTGTGTAGTCAGGCCATACACCCCTTCACAAAAGCATCCTTTCCAAAAGCCTTCAAGTAACTTCATTACTTTTAAAATGTGGAGCAGAGGTGAATCAGTGTGATCGTGAGGTGAGTTTCGTGTAGTGCTACTTATGTTGCTCTTCTTCCGCATATCTCTGTGGGAGTTTGAACTTCGTAATGCCTAGATATTTTTCAAGTAGAGTAGTGAGTAGAACTTGAGCTGTACTATCTCATATAAGGAATGCTTAAGACCATCAAGTACAGACTGTTGTCATTAATAATCGTTTTAGAATTGACGGATTGTCAGCTAATTTTTAAACCAAAGAGAACAAAATAACCCACTCGCGAATTTCGTGGGTTTACACAAATTCTTCGGGAAACATCATATATTATATGCTCTTCTCCGCAAAAATTTATACCATCATTACTGAAGAAAAAAATCAACACATACGAATTACGGAACCTAAAGGAAAGGGAGTAAGAGCTTCTAAAACATTCTTTATATGAGCTTCGAAAATACCATTAACTTTTGATTTAGTTGTGTTGTAAATCAGAATCAGCTACAAATTTTCTCCATCATTTCAATACTATTAACTATTTAGAACTATGCTGACTCCAAGAAGGTGAAATCTCAGTGGTGTTTTGTGGTGAATAAGGCTGAGCGAGTATGATGTGTTTTTAGAGTGTTGTGTGGGCGACAGTTGATGTGAGAACTGCCACTGGAGGTCACCGAGACAGCCAAAGGTTAAGGCACTAACAAGAGGCGTTACAACGACTCGTACTGGAGCAAGTCGACTAACAGTGTAGACATCAGAAAGAATATTAGGTAGCAGTAGATGAGTTTTCAACACACAACTTAGCACAAAAGTGCAGCAGTTCAAGTCGCCGCACATCATATAGCACACAAAGATAATGGATTTGACTGTACTGGGGAAAGAAGTACACACTGGATAGCCAGAATTAAGTGATTCTGGTAGGTCATGAAGTGTGAATGCATCTACATCATTGAGGTCGGTTTCGAGTCATGTCAACGAAAGTCTCCATCCATTGATTCTTAGTGACTTGGGAACGTGGGCAGAGCAGTCTGCTCTCACTGCTCTCTCTCCCTAGGTGAGTCAATCAAACAGTTAAAGGGTTCATGGATTGATACCAGGTTTTGATTTGACCACCCCTAACTCTTTACTAACCTAATTATATGTCAGCTAACATTGCTCATCGAGAAAGACGAAGGATTTTCATTCATATCACGTGTCTTCCTTGCCTAACTTTACTGCCGACCTCATTGCTTTTCTCCGTATTATACCACTTAACATGAAGAATAGAGCACAAACACCTATGGTCAAAGACAGTTAGCCTCTTCAAGTCCTCCACTTTCAAAGACCATGTCTCGCAGCCATAAAGGGCGACAGACCGAGTTGCTGCTTCTTAGAAACGGCCTTCAATGCGTAGCCGGATACCACGTCAATGACAACATTAGTGGTTTGTGAATAACGTCGAACCATTAAAGTCAATATTGCAAGATGTATGTGTGAACAGATCGTCGATAGATTATAGTACAAAACACGTGTATGTGACAGTATGCATAAATTGAGAATTCGATTACAAAAGAGAATTATCATGAGTAAGAACGACTATACAGTAATGAGTAGTCCTGATCAGTGTTCACACTGAGTTTCATTTAGTCTGATTAGAAGCTCCACATGAGCAAGTGATAATATAAACAACAAAAAGAGAATATGCGAGAGAGGGTTATATGTGTGTGGAATAAAGTTATCGTTATTATTATTTTTGTGTAAATCAGCAATTCAATCCATAGAGCACCGGGCTGCTAAATCAGTAACCACTAGTTCGAATCATAGAGCAGATCAAGTTCTCGTTTCAGTTTCATTTACAAGTCTGTGAGACAAGGAATAACCAAATGGACAATATATTTGTCTTTTCTCACAATCACACCAATCAAAATGTTGTCATTTAAATAACCCCCATCTGTTTATGCTTGTTTCTAAAACAAAAAAATATCTTTTTCTGTTTTCATTTCATAAACAACGGTATAAAAAGGGAAACACAGGTTTACACTATGCCTCCTATAATGGTTTCTATAAGTTAGTCAAGTGTTTGTGCTACTTTGGAGCCAATCCGAATTCGCAGAACAAAGTGAGTGCCTTTATTAGTAATATTAATATTATCGTTGCACCAATTTTTGAGTAAAGAATTTAATGATCAATCACACTCAGTCAGTTAGTTAAGTTTAACGCTAAAAATGTGATAAAGATGGTGGTAATTTGAAATTGAAGATTAACACTACATGTGAAGATGGATATTGCAAGTACAGTGAGTGTAATATACTATTTGTTTATACATTTTCGTCTGATATGTGTTTAGGCTGTTAAAAGGGTGCTGGTAGAAGATAGTGTTTAAGATTAGCAGTGGCAGTCCACTCTCTCATCACGAGGCTCTAGAAGACTCAAGACCAACAGAAAAATGGTATCAAGTTACCAGGATATTCTAGAGTGAGGAACGGGAGTTGGGCATTAAGTAAGTGCGCAGAAACAATAAATACATAAATAAGAAGCAAATAGTGCGTAAGAGTTCTAAATGATGATGACTAGAAGTGATCAGATTAATAGTAGTAGTGGTGAAGTTAATGTATCATAGCCAAATCCAAGGTGTTTAATAAGTTGTCCCTCAAGAACCAATCACATACAGGGACTGCTAGGAAAGGTCATTGCAAATCAAATCATGCTTGCATTTTTGGACTTCGAGGAGGTAGATAGAGTATTCCACTTATTCGCTGGATACTTTTTCTGTAAATCTATACTGTTAAGTAGGGTTATGACATTTTAAACTAAGGTTTAGTGTATAGGGTTAAGGTTAGGATTGGGATTATAGCGAGATTTAGGAGTGGGTTAAATTACATTGTCAGAAATATCAATGAATCTGTAAGTACCATGAAGTACAGTCACTGCATTAATGCATCTATCGCGTATGGTATGATTTCTTTATACATCATCTGTGTAGTGACAGGGAGACATTCTTACAAAGCATAAGTGACAAATTTGTGGTGTAATATCATGTTTGCAGTGATTTTTAGTGCATTTTTCAACGATTATGCAACTTTTCTGCATCTGAATTCTTATTGGTTTTTCGAAGTCACTGTGGTTTTGGCTATGATAGTTTAACTTTGCCCTAAAGAGTATGCAATGACATCATCAAAATTAACTGAAGTAACCGAATTGGAAAAATTGTCTACATGATAGGGAGAGCTTGATGAGCGTTTCTTTCTGAATACGCGAGTTTACTTTAAACCGTTTAATTGACATGCCTTAGTTGATACCTAGTAGAATGGGACTAACTTGTGCTTTAATTATCTTAAGTGATGTTAAAAAATCAATTCTGTGGTCACCATTCGCACCTCCTTGATAATCAGTTGATGACTTTGAAACCACGTAAGTGTGGTATTGACTTACACAACTAGGCACTTCCAACTACTTCTGTATGCTGGCCTGTTCAGGACGACGGGTATGCTACAGAATAAACTGTTTCGTCGCTGGATTATGATACAAATTAAAGATAACCTCTCATCATCAACCTACGTGAAATGTTAAGATGAGATGAATGGCAGACGTGTAACAATTATTGGTAGGCTGACGGTATGAGACGTCTTGCTAAGTCAGTCAAATGCGAAGGATAATGAGTGAGCCAATACTGATAACGATGAAAATAATAATAGCTTTATTCTGAAAGACGTGTTCATAGACAACACAGGATCTCTAGTGTGTTTCATCGTAAATTATTTACTTCTTGTGCATAATCGATAACACATCGTGTGAAGCAATATCGTCCCATTCGAAGCATGCTGCAATGTTATTCTCCCATTTCCTTTGAAAAACCCACAGTGGTGGATAAATACCAATTTGAAAATGTGTGTGAGCATAGATTGCGATTCACAGACGTAACTGGATAGTTAAAACAATACAAAGTGAAGTAAATACGATGCATTTTGGTGGATATAAAATTTAAGTAGCCCAGTGATTCAAGCAGACGAAAAGTATTCATTCTAATGCATTTGAATAAATTGACTACGTGTCTTATGCCGTCAGCCTTTTAATACAACAAAGACGGTTTCACTAGAGTTTAACCCGGATAAGTAGTAGGTAGGGATCTCTGCAGTGCTAGAAGACAGTTTCTACTGTGCAATTATTATTATTAATTATTCCTTACCATCTGCCTGAACGACTGTCTGACTTGTAGAATAAATTCAATCGATCATATTTTGGAGTTCAATTAATTAACAGTATCAATTGTCTGACGAAAGAATTCATTCTCAGTTTCATTCTCACAAAACTTTAAAGCGAGGAACAAATGCTAACAAAGTCGAATTTAATGCATTCATCGAATTTCGGCAGATTTCCTGAGCTAAATACTCTGTATACAGTGTTGTATATACACTGTGAGAAATAAACAATGATATATAACTAATAAACTACAGTGGATCAATCACGTGAAACGAAAGGTCAGAATATTTTACGGGTCAACCTGAGATAGATTGGATGTGGAAGTGGCGAGAGAAATGAAAAATTACGTCATCATAATACGCAAGTGGTTGTCAGAGCGAGAACTCGAAAATGCTAAAAGTCGCAAAATGAATAATAATAGTAATACTAATAGTAACAATGTTAATAGTGAAAATGTTGTAACGAGTTCAGTTAATGGTAGTGACAAAGGTGGTTTCGATTGGAACAGTAATAATAATAATAATATATGAAGTAAAGCAATGGTAATAGTAACAGTTAACAAGTGGAAGATATTAGCATGGTAGGTTCTAAGCAGTCACGTCGTTATTATTATTATTATTATTACGACTACTTTTTACTATTTTTCACTATTGTTACTACCATTATTCAGTTTGTAATCCCTAGCATTTTCAAGTTTTACCCCTGATGACTCATCATGTCTTATGGTAACGTATGTGAACTATAATCAACTATGGTTTCAATTTTTCATTTCTTATGTCCCTTTGATTTCCTATCAGTCTGAGCTTGACTGGCAAAACATTTTAAACTTACGTTCCACATGACTGATTCACTGTTTCAGAAGGTTGTATTGCGTAATGTGAGCTGTAATCTAGAAGGGAATGAATAGGTGGAGATGAAGAAAAAACGGAGGTTACCATCATGTAATAAGTGTGGAATATGACTAATCAGTCTAAATGTACAAAATGGATAAGAGGGTGGAGTGCTCACCTAAAATCTGCATCAGACAGGCAATGTTATCATTAGAGAATAAAAATGATAGTAATAATTGTAAAATAATTGCAGTAAGCTAAAACACTAAACAACAAAACGAAAACCATGGGAATAATGACACTCACGAAAACTATTGTCTCCATTAATGTTATGGGATGAATTTTTATTATTCAGTCTTTATTCATGTCTTGTAGAGGATTAACGGCATCACTTGACGTCCTATCGAAGATTCAAGCGCCTAATGCATGTTTGTCCTAGCATACTATCCTATTAGCGGAAATTCAGTAGTATGCGGATACTAATAAAAATAAGTAAACGTGTGCTTTCTATTTTTCGAATCTGACCATCTAATCATCCTGATCTGTAGTAGAGTTGAGAACTTCGATGGTGTGTCCCATGTAATGCCTCTGCATTGTACATAAATGTGCATCAGTAAAGTGTCTCGAGGCTCTCTTGAAACGAAACCTTGTTATACACTCTTTATGGTTGGAGGAAGGATGCGTAAATTCTTTCCATGCATCTGATACTCATGTCTTACATTATTAAGAGCTTTGTGAAAACAGAACTACACTGAGAGTAGGGAAGGAAATTAGAAAACGTGGAGGAACTACTTTTCAATGGAGAACTGGTGATGTGGATTGTGTATGCATTCTGAAAAGAATCATATGAACTTTTACCAAGGTGTGACGGAATAGTTTGACAAATATCAGGTGCCCGGTAAAAGATATATATGCATATACATTTCTGTATTTGCAAAACCTGAATGTTATAAAGAGTGATTCCGATAGGCAGAGTAAGAAATAAGTCGAAAATCCTCACGAAGAACTGGTTTGATACTATGAGGTTTCCTAAACAGAGAGCAACTTCGCAAGAAATAAAGAATAACAAGCGTTAACAATGTATTAGTGGAGGGAAACAATTGGAAGTGTGTTTACGAGTCTAAATGTGCCAATCTGATGCTACGTACAGGAGGAAACATCCAGACGAGTGGATAAGAGAGTAAAACAACATGAATGTTGCTCTAGTATAATTTCCGAGACCCCAGATACTTAGTAACTCTAATGCAGGGCTCTGCAGGAAAGACTTTGCGCCACATGCAAGATTGAATACCAAGGATGAACATATATGGGTTTATCCAAATTCTGGTTGTAAGCTTTGTTACTGTCACCTTCGATAATTTAGATTTGATTATTTTCCTCCGGAAGATAACTTAAAACTTTGGAAATAATAATTAAACCATACTGAAACTCTGCAAACATGTCTTGAGTATTATGACAAAAGAGTCAACATCGAATAAGATACGAAAGTGATGAAGTCTTGAGCGCACAAAGCTTAAATCGTAGCACGAATATATATATCTTCGTAAAACATAGCTTGTCAGGCCTTCCTAACCTATGAGCTTTTTAAAACAGCTTTCCAACATCATATTCTTGGCTATTAACGAGTATGTAATGGAGAATTAAGCTACTGAAAACGTCCTACAAGTTTTCTACAAACTTTTCCTTCTGTTCTTCAGTCGATTTGATCTGCATGGTTAAGTGAGCTGCTAGATTCATTTGATGCTAGAAGACGGGCATAACTCGTTCCAGTCATTCCTTTTATCGGCGTCAAAACAATGAGCTGGGTGACCGAGTACAACCAGCCTCAGTTATGCAAGACATATCATATGGATCTCTTTAGTCGGTCACTTGTGTGGCAGACAATAATCGGTGAATAATTTGACAGTTCTCGAAAAAATTACTCGTCATCGTTTGGTGTTGCATTCTAGCTTTCTAAAAGCGTTTTGAGGTTAGGCACTGTTCCAATAGCATATTACTTAAATTATTTCAAAAGATCAGTCATAACCACAACGTTAGCTGTGTTCAAAATCATTTCCTGTTGTTCTTTTCATTTTAAAAGGATGGTACCACCCCATTGCATTTAGCTGCGCGATATGGGTATCAGAAGTCTTGTCAGATCCTTGTGTGTTGTGGAAGCGATATCAATGTTCAGGATCGAGTAAGTTGAAGCCAAGCAATTAAATGATTTTTAAAATATATTTGAATACTCAGGTAAACATTAAATGAAGATAACCCGCTGTCCAAAGTCAAATGGCTTAATGACTTTTCAAGTTGCACAGTAATTTATATTTGTTAGTTGTTTATTTTGCGTAGTAGTTGTGGTGATGGTGGTGGTGGGGTGAAGGCGAGTGGTTGTACAGTTTAACTACTTTGAAGGCAGTTCATACAAACTGACAACACCTGTAGATGCAATAAGAAACAACAAGCACTTATAGGCTATCTCAGTTGATGCACTAGATTTTAAACAATAGGAATTCTGAATTCTCTGCCCGAAATGCGAGCAGTTGAGTGTGTGAGTGATTGGGTAAGCGAGTAGTAAGTTCTCACTGCGTTCGACCACCGGTGGGTGCTGAAGAGTCCCAAGCCGGGACGAAACAGATGTCTAGTACTCTCAGTTGGTCTTCCAATAGTTCTCTAATCGATGTCAGCTCATGATCAAATCATGAAACCAATCAAATCCCCACAACCCAACACTTGAATGGAAATCATATTTGTAGGACAAACTAAGTCGATAGCGAAACAGAAAAGAGGGTCTGAACCAAGCTTTCCAAAAGTGAAATAATATTGATGGAACCAAGTTATTACTGGATATAAGTTGTGTGGTAGTCACTGAATACATATCAAATCATCATAACATGCTACAGAACGACTTTTTGAAATTCTAATACACCACTTCCTTCTGGGGTCCGTGCTAAAAATATTGGCTAGAGTAACAGCGAAAGTATCATGATTATACTATTCTGTTCAGGTAACGCATCACCACTGAAGTGAGTTGAACCTTGTTGCCACGATCCCGGAGGGGATTGGTTCGCACTGAATGAGAACTTTTGATATTGCCACTAACGCAATGATAGCCATCTCCTCAGTGAGCCTTTGATTGTCATCTGGGTGAGCGGAGGAGAATATTGACCTTCCAGTCAACAATTTTTAGAGTCTACTTCCAGTCTACCTGGCCTTACACTAACACTCACACACCATGTCTTATGATTTCCACATGCGACCTCGGCATTATTGTTATTAGCCTGAAGCATGGTGAGGATATTCCACGTCGACATGCTTACTTTCGCTTTCATCGAAAGAAGACTTGCCGGCGGACTGACTTCCCGAAGGCTTCCACAAACTTGCGTCATCCGTCGACGAATTGAGGAGTGGTTTCGATTCCAGTGGAGTATAAGTCTACATTTCGTGTGCTTTACAGTTTCAGTGGTGATGAGGGTGTGTTATTATGCTGTGAGGTTGCTAGCCCCATACTCAGCCTACCTCTTTTCTGGACCTAGGACCGACTAGTAAACAAGGTGAAGTTATGAAACAGCAGTCCAATCAGATTTTCTCATTTATGAATATAAAAAATATTTTAATTTTGTATAAACTCAACTCTGTCGTGAGAATTCCATCTGTTCTTCCTATCGTCGTGAAGAATGCCTAAGCAATCAGTCCTGTTGTCATTAATTTGTTTTTGTGAGTTTCCCAAATGGTCATAGACGAGTATCGACATTAGAGAATTATATTGCACCAAGTTTTGAGTCGCTTTGTAGACTTTATCGATTGACTTCAGTCGACACGAGGAGTCTGTGTTCTGAGACACTCATCAAGTGATAGTGAATTTCCCTATGGTCTCGCTCGATATCATGAATTTATGTTTACTTTACTCTACTAATTACAGATTTAGTCCTCAATAGCTGTTTTAAGTTCACTATGGGTTTAATTGAAAGATATTATACTAGTATATTTTGCATTTGATCATCCTCTTTTTCGACGATTCGATCTACACTCTAGCATGGTGTGGAATGATAAAACTCTTGACTATTATTTTTGTGCTACAATTATTGTAAGGTGACATACTTCACTCAACAACTGAAATAGAAAATGGATAATTCATATGCATATGCATATATATGTGAAAAAGCTGTAATACACCTTGTAGCCTAACCTGATGAATTCATTGGAAGATTTTATATTCTGTTTACTAAGCAAATGGGTAAGCCCTTGTATCGATTATAATCCTACGTGTTTACATCGCACATGCGTTTGAATGTGCTAGAGTATGCAATTAAAAATTATTCACTGTGTCCCAAGACTTACGAAATCGTTTATTAATAACTCTGCTAATCTCTCTTAGTCTAAGTGTGTATTCCGACTGACTAATGAAGTGTCAGGATTTAGACAATACCTTAATTACAAAAAAATGACCGAAAGCTTCGTAATTGTCTGTAGGTTGTCAGTTTGTGTAGATTGAGGTGTACACAGCATTGGATTTGTAAGTCCATTATTTCTTGTACCTGTCCAGTAAGTAAGATGAATGGTGTGAATTAGTTAAAAGAGAATAGTTCTAGAATGAAATGGTCTTTAATACTTTTCGTTCATTCTATCTTTGAAAGCACAGCAAGAAAATAAACTTCTCGCCAAATGAATGAATATGCACAATCAGCAATACATCAGATTTTAGATTTGCGCGTTGGTGTCTTCACAAACTGGTATCAGCTGGAAGAACTGTCGAAAATCAAGAAGTACTGTAAAGTTGATTTCAGAAGTGGCTAGGGTGCGTCTTCAGCATGTCAGTTTACCGACATCTCTGGTCAACAGTGTTTACTTTAGTAGAATTAGTTTGGAAAATAAGTAGGATCTTTTAAGTCAAAATATAGTGAGAATTCATTAGGTCTATGATTGTTGAGTTGAGCCACACAGATTGTGTGACTGAGGTCCTCAGGGAACTTAGAGACTGGAATCCTTTCACGATTGTGCAGATGTATTCACTCTTTGTCATTTTCATCAAAGATTTTTGTATTTCCCATAGAATGGAAAAAACGCTACTTAATGCTAATAGCTTTATCAAAGTATTTATCAAACTAGAATTTACAAAACCTCAACGTATATATAATAACCAAGTCATCGTCCATCAGCATGGGGTCATTTTTGCGTTGTCAAGTTGGCCAATTGGTAAAGATAACAAAACCAGGTGTACATTGTTGGATTTGATAAGTGTATGAAATTATAAAAGCAGCGTGTGTTCACATAATGAAATTTCTTATCACATTCGTGTTGATTTTGTCACTTCATGTGGGAGGAAGGTGTTGTGACTAGGTCAAATTCTGTTTTATACCATCATTCCTATTCAGACAATTTGGATTCCACTCGATATGAAGTGCTTCTGATATTAGACGTTCTTTATGACTTTTGAAATTTTTCCGGATGATGATTTCAATATTGTCAAAATCAATTTTGTGACCTGATTCTATGACGTATAGACCACCTATGGCTGATGATTTTTCAGGCTTTTCTAGTTCAACTGGATTTCTCAGTGGTTGATTAGATGCTCCACGGTGTTCATTTCTTCTGATTTTGATTTCCCTCTGGCGATTTTTGTCCGACGTATATTGCATCACATTCCAAGCATATTATTATTTCCTAGACACAAGGTTGCTTTGTAGTGTGTGAGTCTGATGCTTTGAAGAAAACTCTGACGTCGTGCTTATTGATTACTCCTCTGATATCGTCTGACGTCTCTGATCTATATGGAATAACGACTGTTGAGGCCCATGTCTTCGGAACACGTCTTCGACCGTACTTAGTGTAAGTGTTGACTTTGTTGATGAAGGTCTTTGAGTAGTTATTTTGCTTGAGAGTCTCAGTAATGTTTGATATTTTTTTCCCTTTCCTTCCCATCCGTTATTGAAGGCTGCGCTCGTCTAAGAAGACTTGAAGCGACTGATGACTTTGCGCTGATGGGGTGTGATGATCCGAAGTCTAAATATTCGTTGGAGTGGGTTTTCTGCCTGGATATAGATATATTAAAATATCCGTTTTCCCTCCTCTTAACTAGGCAGTCTAGAAATGGTAGTTCACCGACGTCTGATTCTGCTTCCGAAGTAGACTGAATTCTGGGAGATGGATTGTCCAGTTTCTCCAAGAATAAAATGTGCAGATCTCGTTTTAGCACTACGAAAGTATCATCAACGTATCTTAACTACATTTTGGGCTTGCGTATGCTTGAAAAGATGTTATCTTCGAATCTATTCATAAAGAGATCAGCAACTATTATCATCTTTGTTTATTATCTTTAAAATTGTGAGCACTTTCTTTTCCTTCTGTCCTGATTGATTAACGGGGAGGTATAGGGAGAACAGTGGTTCACCCTGCTAATTAGGAGTACTGCACTTCGTAGACACTTAATTAAGTCTGCGAACTTTCGAAAGGTATGTTGAAAACCATTTTGAGTTAAGAAATGTCGAGGAAATGCAAGAGCGAATAAATTCAGTTTCAACTGCTGAGTTTATGAACTACTGAAAAGTCATGAATTAAAGCAGGACTACATGGCCATACACTGTTTAGTATTCAGTTGACGATCAACTACAGATTTCACTATATAAGCCTCAATGCATGTTGTTGACGCTGCTCACCGTATAGTGGAGGACTTGCGAGCAGGATCCAGTCCTATCTAGCATGAGAATAACTGCAAACTGAGTAACTTGCTGATGAATGATGTCGATCAGAGTCCTTATGAAGGCACACGTTTCCTTACTGATATCTCTTGTGAATGGATATTAAAAGGGTACAATTAAAAAAACTTCTGCTAACAACTTTATATACCCAACTATTGGCTAACTTCCAAGTTGTTTTTATCTCTTTCACCACTCATGGTCCCTAAAATGTAACACTTTTCTCTGCTTAAATCCATAGGTAGGTCAAACACCATTGCACGTTGCAGCACTTCACAATCAGAGGCGTATTGTGACGATGCTGTTAAATTTCCACGCTAGGATTGATATAGTTGACGCTAAATTAGATAATCCGATGCATATTGCAGTATCAATGGGACATGCTGACATCGTGAAGCAATTATTACGAGCCAACAAAGATAGAATGGAACTGGACTGTTTTTCTCGTGATACTAGTAGACCGAATGAGAATGTAGATATACGTGAGATGATTAATGCTCAAGATAAACTACCAGACGATATCGCCTTGCGCCTACGCTGCCCTGAAATCTTAAGGATAATGGCGTCAGATATCACGGAAAAGCATGAAGTATCACGATATTCATATCATCGTCTGCATCCTGCTCGATTGGCATTGGAAGATATTGAAAATCTTCGAGGAAATTCAATGAATGGAGCAAACAATGACATGATCACAAGTCTCTCAAACTATAACGGTGGCGATGATACAACATCGTCTGAGGAGGACCTACCAAAAATGATGCGCAAACGGGGATACTCAGATAATAAGAATTTGGTGAGTCTTTCTTCCGCTTCAATTATACAACCGCTATTTTGATTCATTTCAATGTATTTCGTCTTTCTAACAGTGAACCTCAATATGTCAGTAGCATAGAAAAGAATGATGCATGAATTAGGCATACAAACTAAGATTTTCCGTCACCTGTTACATGCCTGCATGAGTTCAGTTACAGTGTCTTGATTAGTAAGTATAGTGTAAATTCTTGCCGCCCCTTTCACGACTAGACTTTGGCACAATTCCCACAAAGTCGATGCAGTTAAATTCCCCCTTCACTTCAAGAAGTATTGCAGGTGTTGCACGCCTGTAAGTATTCCTATCTGTCGATGCGTAATGACATGATAAATAGACACTCTTCCTTGACTTGGGTTTTGGCTTAATAGTTCTAAGGTCAATCGCCTCTGCTATATGCAGTAGACGAACACAGAGTCTCCATAATGGATAAGATTTTATTTTGATAAATCACACAGCGCTTCGGATGGTTTTTGTCTGTCCTTTACCAAACCATGATGGGAGATGTTCAGTAACACGTAGGCTAACCAGTCTAGTAGTAGCTTACATCTTAGTGGCTCTCACTGCTTTTCATATTCAGAGGCCACCAGAATGAGTCTTGATGGGCCTTTCAGTTTGGATGAAGTAGCAAAATTTCACAGACGCTTACTAACCTCTGGTTTCTGGTTTCCAACTGCGTTGAACACTATTACCACGGGGGACTCTATATCGTGACAGGCTTCGTCAGGCCTAGTTATGCTGTTAGTCTCAGATACGCGTCTGTCACCTTCCTCTCTAAATGGTGACTTAGTGTTCTCATGAAGTTGGGGAGGTGTCATTTTCATAGAAGCCCCTTTCCCATGTTCATTCAGTCGTAGGCATATACATACCGTATTATCTGATGCACTTGGCTGTGATCTGTTATAGCTGGATGTCTTCTTATCATTGTATTCACTTGCGTAAGCGTCAGATTTCTTGTTGACGCAACATTTGACCTGCCGATAGTGCCACTTATTCTTATCTGTTTGATAAATTTGATGAATACCCGCATAGGTTTTAATTGCAAATTAGTCTTCTAGGGATTCTCTGGCATTTTTCGTTTTTCTTCTGTGCGAGAGCTATTCTCAGTCAGACGGTACTTGGTGAGATTTTACACCTTCCAGTAATGCATCAGTCTTGGTGTAGAATACACGTGTATATGAGGCTGCTACTTTCTAAATGCTCCGAGTCCGCCTTGCTAACGAATGCTCGTCTCTAACTAAGCCCGACATATTTCCGCCATCGGAAAATGTCTCTTCTATGCTGCGTGACCTCAGATGATTCAGTTTTCTCAGTGATATTCTACTTTGTTTGTTACAAGATAACATCATTTCTAGGCGAATACTACCCATACTTCCCTGTAGTCGTTTCAAACAGATTTTATAATACACATTAATATATGTGCTCCGATGGTAGACATTCAATTTGTGTTTCTCTGTTGACTGGAGCTTTTTGTGATGTATCGACACCATGCACTAATTACTGATGGATAATCTTAGACTTTAATTGAGGAAAGCTGATTCCAGTATTACTACTACTGCTTCTACCATTACCATTAACAATCATAATTGTATTATTGCTGTTACTGATACTTCAAATTTGGAAAAGTATTTCGTCTAACACAAGTCAGCCGGCGGTCAACTATACGGCTTACTTGTGCTCTTAATTACCGTTGATATTATTACTACTATTATAATTATTATTATTATTAACTCCTTAGGTTCCTAGTGAATCATAAGGAGTCAGTAATACATCTCCATTCTATTGATAGTATTTCATGACTACAAATTACCCAGAGTTGAAGAACAAAGAAGACTGAGATATTTCGGCCATCGTTTACCTTGGAAGTCTTGGTCGTAAACGAAGGAAAGTGACTGAGAAATGGTGCATTTAGAAGTGTACAGCACTGACCAATATATACATGTTATGAAATGAGGTGGTCAACATTAAATGTTGAAGATGCACATGAATTAATCCCCGGTTGATAAGCAATCCGCTTTTCTAGTGTGTCCACTCAAATTTATCGATCAAAAATGCAATGTGGTCACTAAGTAATGTGGCATAACACTAATGTACATTGAAATATTTTGGCATTAGTCCTTAGGAGTTGATGCGTGAGAAGTCCAACACATAGATCTTGTTTTTATTGGTACTCTTCAGGAAGACGTGCTAAGGGATCTTGTGGCGTATGAGATTCGAGAAAGTGTAAGTCAGTGCCGAAAATGATTCGTTCGTCTTGTTTAGACCGCCAAACAGTTTGGACAACTGAAATACAGACTAAGAAATCATACATGTATGCAGAGTGATCAACAAAAGTAGAGAGGGAAGTGAGAAGTGTTTACCCATTTCACCAATATAGTCTCTATAATATTCTATTAAATAGCGAGCAGCCTCACTATATTGTTTTCTCTTGTGACTACCTGGAAAGCTCTTCCGTTCTGTATGCACCTCAGAATTGGGCAGATATCCGACACAAGTGTTCTAGCTTTTCGCTAGAAGTGCAGCAGGTATCTTTTCTGCTTATACTTGTGCGACTAATTTCACCCGTACACCAATGTTTCTGCAGATTTGCCGGTATAAGATAGTCAAATATCTCTTATTTCCTGTCTATCTATTAGTGCCACATCACATATGTAGAAAAGAAAATTTCATTCTGTTCTGCACTATAAAGACTGGTACATCGTAAGCACCTCATTTATTCTCTAGTCTCATTCAAATTTCCACCTAACTGCATGACCTTATATACAGTCTACATATAGCATGTAAATATTGCACTGTCAGTCTATGCATGGTAGAAGTTTATTAACTGTTTAATCGGGCAGTGGAAATTTAGAGAAATCATTGTGTTAAGTGAGTAGGTTTGCTAGTATTTGATTGGTTTCATGCTAAATTTAGTTGTGAACCGATATCATCTAGAGAGATCATTAAAATGGATAGTTGTACAGTGTTTAAGGGGGTCTATTTATCTGTGGTGCAGAGGCGAAACCCTGCTACTGACCGAGCACAGGACCTCCAGGTCGAGAGGTGAGTATATTGCTATTCAGCTATTAGGCTTAAATTGATTGGACAATGATTTTCAACCTTTTCGCGATGCATAATCTACTTTCGTTTCCGACAAACGCCTTTTGAACCTAGACAATCTTAAACATTTTGTTCAAACAGTTTCTCAGTAGATTTACTCTGAAGTCGTGCTGATACTCACTGCTCATACTTCTTATTCCGCTTTCCTTACAGAAATACAAATATATTCATAGTAACTTAAACGAGACAACACCTCCCTCAAACACTGCCGATTCATCACCGGATGAAGATTTCGAAAAGGATAAGGTATTGTTTAATTTATAAAGATGAATAGGCGTGAATTACATGCTTTGTTACAATTATCACAATAATAATTAATTAATGAAAATGAAGTATGAACACTATATGAATTTACGCTTCACTTAATTTAAGGCTTCTAGTTGATATGCAGTGGAAATGAAATAAGGCTGATGCAGACGAGAATATATATATATATATATATTCAGGGGTTGTGTGCATGTAATATTGTCTGCTTTTATCTCTTAAAGAAAACGTGTCCTTATCAATATGAACCGTAGACACGTCACACGGGTTTAGCTGATGTTTTCCTGAACAATAATTTCATATCCATTGTATTTAGACATTGACACACTTGAATTTACCTAAATGAAGTGTTTGGTGTTGTTTCGTCGGATTGAAATGTTTGTATTTTTGTGGAAGTGGATAAACAGGGGAGCAGAGGATACTTGTTCAATCTATAGATTTGCCAGTTACTACTAGTCAAAGTAAGTAATAATAATAAACTGACTGAAATGTAGTGAAGTGATAAAATATTCCCAAATCTCCTGTTGTCAGTATATGTAATTGCATTGGAATTGATGAGTTCATATCAGTATACCGGCTTTGTTTACACGAGTCGCATTCTGGTTAATGGTTATCAGGAAAACCTTACAAAGTGAATTGACAACCCGGTGTATGCAATGCACGAAACTCGTTGTGTGACAGATTGTGAATTCAACCAATTATTTGGGGAAAATAGATAAGATGGAATTTAAATCCCGAACCAATTTGTTGACAGTCAAACCAATCAGCTACCCTGAGACTGAAATCTGTGATACAGATTTTATGGTGTAACTTAATCGGATGTACTGAGACATTCATGTGTATATTAGTGTTTCCACAGCAAATCTGTTGACACGAAATGCATATTTTCCGGGGTTTTCTTTTAAAAAGCTACGTTAGGGAACTTTTACATTTAAAAGTCTGGCGATATGTTAAGCTTAAAGTTACATGAAACACTTCATTGGAGAACCATTGAAGAACCAATTGTCGCAAAGTGGTCAACAATACTATTCTACCTATCTAGTTAGTGTGCACTCGGTTTTCTTTCTATGTTTAATTTTAACACTTTCTCCAGTTAAACGAATCACCTAGGGAGAGTATCCATGACGAAGCAATAATATCAACTGGGGCACGTTTCAAGCCGTCTTGCAATGTGAGCTCGCGCAATGTCGATAACAGCACACCACCACATATATAAAAATGGGACTTCCTACTTCATAGGAAGTCCTTCTGTCCATTTCTCAGCCTCTCCCTCGTATCTTTGTTCTGTACCCATTAAACGACAATAGAATACCTAGTTGTTCAAATCCCGGCTGCAAAATCCACATTGGAGCTCCATTGGGTCAAGCGTTAGGTACTTTTATTCTGCGCCTTAAATGCATTTGAATCTTTACGAAATGCATACAAGACTCAAGCGGGATTTTTGATTCCACGTGAACTGTACAACAGTCCCGGTCTACAAAATTCATGCAGCAGCTATCGATAATTTCTTTTTGTAGTCTTCTAGAAGTTGTCGGCGAAAAGTCTTGAGATCTATTTGTATTCCCACAGATAATCATCTACAGCTAAGTGGTTTCGAGAAAATGGGCGAAGGCTGTGATGATCTTTGATGCCTTTTTGTAATCCTCGCTCACGAAACGAGGAGTCTGAGTGTTCCTATCCCGGACTACAAAACGTGAGACGCTCACAAGTAATCTTAGCAAGTGGCTTTTGTGTTCAGTAAGGAGACTGAGCTTGTCGGGGGAACATATTGAAGTTATCCACGGTCTCAAGTGTCAATGAAATAACCCTAACCACGGTTATTATGTCTAAGAATTTAGTCTAGATAATTACTAATTTCCGACCAGCATTAACCTCAAGCGAAATGGAAGATATTGTTTTACATGATAACTACTTATATGAAGCTGACATTGAACTGAAACAGACCGCTAGGCTACAACATGTGGGTGCAGACAACCGGTTAATGACCTCTGATCCTTTCGTAACATCCATGTGTTATTTTATGCACATCTGTGTGTGCATCTGAATGAAGGTGAAACCGAATTAACACACCAAAGGTCCAACATTTTCAGATATCTCATGAAATTATCATGTTTGTGTTTTGGAACCAGGGGACCTAACGTTGCAGAAATAGTGGTGAAGACAGTTAGTGATAAGCAGAATCCAAGGGTTCCCCGAGCCCAGTAGAGGTGTGCAGTGTCATCTAGACTGATGTATACAGGCAGAAAACTTTCGGTGGGCCCTAAAAATGTTGAGAAGTGGAAAATGACTGAATGAAATTACTGCGAACGATGTTGTGTGACTAGACGAGATATATAAGACTTATAAGAGACATATAAGGCTGAATAACAGAAACTTCTAATGAGAACAAAACTGTATTAATTTTTCTGAAGACAGTGCTGAAGCGTTTCGGAGTGCATTACGAGAAGTAGCTACAGTGGTCTACAGCTGCTGATCAGCAGTCAAGATCGTGAGGCTGTTTCAAACGACAAATGAAGCAACGACGATAGACCTGAGAATTGCATGCATGTTTCGAAACTGTAGTGACGAAATACAGGCGAGATTAAATAAGACAATGTTTAATGCATTGAAATGCAGCATAATTCCCTCGGACTGTTGTAGACGGTGGAACGTTTGGGTTCATAAGAAAAAGAACAAACCACCCACCCACCCAGCATAAGTCTGAGTGTCTGCATTAAATTTTATATCCCAGCAAATTTCACTTCTCTGCACTTCTTTGGCTTCTTGTAACTCATGATTTGGTCTGGTGTTCTCAGCTTTCTCATGAGTCCACCTTACTTTAAAATCACTCGCTGAGGTATACTGTATCAGAATATGTAACAAATAATCCAATCATCAGTCAGTCCAGGTTCTCAAACTCACCGACTAACTTACCTTCCTCACCACCTAGTTTTCAGTTTAGCCTCAATATTGTCCCTGCTGTGAATCTGTCCAGCTGTGTAAATGCTTTCCAAGCGATGATCAACCTCCTGTCATATTGCTAGATGCAAACTTATAAATTATAACCATACAGGATAGAGCATTAAGCTATTTGTATTCGTTATCTACGATCATTCGTTTTTCATCACATTGATTTCTAATATTCTAATCTCTGACAAAGTGATATTAATTGTGTTTGATGCTGAACGCTAATGAAATCGATTCTTGCCATCTCTGTTTTAGAAATCGTCAGCCAAATGAAGATGGTTTACTCTCACAATGGCATGGCTGAGATCGACTTCAAGCAACAGATTAGGCTGCGATTGATAGATCCTGCTCTTTATATCGTGTCTGACAGTTCTTATTTTTTATGCTTTGTTCATTAGACTCACGTTTTTTTCATAAATAAACTCTTCAACACACTAGTATAGGCTTTTCACACCTTTTAGATCGGTTGATAAACTCATAATATACAAGGAGGTGAACTTTCTGGAAAATACAGTTGTCAGACATAAAACGAAAATTACAAATCAGTGTCAAAAAGAAGTTCACAGATAACAGTGTCGTAACAGAGCCAGGAAGCGAGAAAATGTACGCATTACTGGAATTTATAGACGTCAAGCTGAGAAATCGAAAACACGATATCGATTGACACCTAACAGCTTATCCAAATCATCCCTCACATCACGAAAATGGAAGTCAAAGCTGTACACACATGCTCTAACTTATTTCCCACGACTTGAAAAGTATACGATAATTTTTCAATATTAGAAATGTGCAATGCCGCTAGACACATACATGTCGCGTTCACCAACAGAATAACATACATATCTATGCTAATGACACTTCCCGACATTAAAGTGCTGGTCAGGCTTGCATGTTACAGTGAACCAACGACTTGATATGCCGGGAACTAATGCTTCTACTGAATTATTATGCTAGCGAATTTCAATAACCATGTTTCACAGGTGTAGAGACGTTTAGAGGAAAATGTCGCACAGCACACCTCCTTCAATGCATAGTTAGATGTCACACCAACAACAGAGATAACGCAAGTTGGGGAATGTAATACTAGCCTCGACTTAGAATACAGTGCATCAGTCGGCGCGTTATACTATCTCAGTGATCTCTTTGCCATTCAAAATATTTCAGACATAAAGCCTAACTAGTTAACAGTCAAAGTAATGTAACAAGGAACAGTTTCATCGACATAGAGTATGTGGATGACAATTTCCTTCTAGGTGAAGACTCTGACAAAATACAATCCTCCCAACAACTTGAGCAGAAATCTTCGAGTCTTTGGAATGGTATTCGCCCCTGGTAGATGTAAGATGGAGCCGTTGTACTGATCTACGCCGACTCATGGCTTGAAGATAGGAAGTTAAGTGGTAGAACGTGTTGACCGCTTCTCCTATTTGAGAAGTTGAATCAGCCCCAACGAGCTGATCGGTGACAACACCTCAGCATAGATGCAGAATGCTCGTGTGGTGTTTCCCCACTCAACTCATCTCTAGCGTAGGTGTGATATCCGCCTACCGATCAAGGGATGTATGCACTGTGCAGAAATCCGCTCTGTCCTCCCTTATGGCTGAGACACATGCCCGATGAGAGTGCAAAACCTGAAGACAATAGTTGTCGTTGATCACATATGTTTGCGTCCTATCTCTCGTGTGAAGTAGTCTCATATGGTAGGTAATATTGGGCTTGGGCGTAGTGTTAGATAAAAAGGACAAGTCAATCAATGAGGTGGTGAAGTTGAATTGAGATGTATAGGACACGTATTGAGCATCCCGAGCCATCGCCTTGCTTGACAGGCAATGTTAGCCCATATAGCATTAAGTTAGAAAAGCTCCGGGATTGGTCAAACCGAATTCTGATACAAGTCAATGAGGTCTTCGATAGTTGGTTTGAGTCGCGTAGTGAGCCATAGGCTGTTTGTCGGGTTGGCATCCTGAAGATGTTAAGAATGAATGGCTTGAGAATATTTGTGACATAGCTCGTAATCGTTGTCAGTGGCGCGGATGCATTCATTTTTTATCTATTCCTTTGAATAACTGCTTTTCTCTCGTTTGTCTACCTCTGTGTATCGCAACTTGAAACGCTTTACTTCCTTGAAAAGCTCTGTTATTATTCAGACAGACAGTCAAATATGGTGAGTGACACTATTCGCGGACTAAATTCCACCTGACTTTTCATGGTTCGTTTCTAACCAGTGCCGTTCAGTCTACACTATACACTGAACCTGGAAGTTCAGACCGTATGATAGTCAAGTCAACCTTATATGATTATCACAGGAAGGCTTGTCTCTTCTTATAACCGGGATAATCAGTGATTTTCACCTGTACCAAACATTACCGATTATCTTAGTTAACCCAGATAAAATTTCGTCACCACCATTGTTAAAAATCTCTGAAAAGTCGTTGCATCAGGTTCAGCTGCCTTGCATATTTTCAGATTAGAAACAGCTTTTCCAAGCTCACTTTTATTTGGAGGCCCGACGTCTAAATACCTCTCAGTTAGGTTTCGGATGTTTATCGAACTGAGTTTGACGGTAGGCCAGTCTTCTATCTTGAGAGACAGTTAAGACGACGTTCTCCTCACAGTTAGTCTCACCCATCATTTGTCTCTCACAACCAGTTTCTTTGATGAGCCCAAAAAACTGTCTGCAAGCTCGGCCATCATGTCAAGGTAGCAGGCATCGGTCGGGAATTCCTCATTTCATCACGCTCCAACAGACTCTGGAATATGCAGATGCTTACTAGCGTCTAACTATTGCCGTACTTTCCTACCTAGAGGTGGCATTCCTTCTTGTGCAATGTAAGATGGCATAGGATTAGGTTGGGAAAGATTTAGAAGTGGTCAAATCAAAACATGGCATCAATCCATGAAGTATTTGACTGTTTGCTGGCGGTACGCGGGAAGGTTCATACTACCTTGTGGGGCTCTCGAGATTTCAAGGATCAATAGCTGGAGACCATCAGTGACGTGGCTCAAAACCGTTCTCAACAGTGGTGATGCAGTCACTTTTTATGACGTCCCAGTTCCTCGTGTTTCTCTACTTAATTATTCCTTAAACCGTAGATTTCTGTTCATTATGGTCCTATTCTGCTGGAGACAGAACTTAACCGAAAACACCACCATGCTGTATAGCATTGTGCCAAAAATATCACTTAAATAACTGAAACACCAGCAAACCACGACAGCAGGTATTAATCTCCATCCACTGAAAATATATTTACATATTCAACCAAAACAAGATAAAATTTCAAGGTCAAAGGAAGCAAACCAAGGAACGAGAAGTTTGCAATTGATTATTGGAATCGAATATCATGTCTGAGAATGCTTCCATTCATTTAAAGAAGGGAAACAAAATAAACACTTTTAGTAATAAGGCATAGAAAAACTCCAGCGTATTTGAATGGTCAATATATCATTGAAAAAAGCATTCAATACTTGAGTGACTAATTGATGTACATATTAAATTATCCTCTTGGTAGAATGTACTCTGCAGAAGTCAAATGATTTGTACTTTATCTGGAGAACTGTCGTGCATCTTCAACTGTCTTCATCCATTTGTGTCTGTAGAAAAAGAAGCAAAACATAACGTTCAGCGACTACATATAAGTAGGGAATAACATATCCCACTTATTTGTGCTAGTCAGTGGCGCAGTGAGCTTCTAGCCTGGTAAAAGCAGAGATAGTATTATCTATTATGGTTAATCCAGTGATTAACGCACTTGACGTTCCTGTTTCCTTCAGTTGAAACATCATGCTATTACAACAATAAGCTACAAGATCAACAGTTACATTAATCCCTTCGAAAAAAATTAATAAATAACATAGGACAACTCATCCACGTTGTATATCTTGCAAATACAATTAATGTATTGGGCCTAGAGATCCAGAGTATTTCTTAATGGAATTTGAAGACATGAGTAGATGGTAGCTTGTCCAACAGTACAATCACCACTGTGTACTTCCTTAACTTTTTGGCTAAATCAATTCTAAATTATTAGAAATAATTAAATGGCACACAAAATGTTTTTGTAAGACATGAGAATACAATCCGGTAACCCAAACAAAAGTAAGCAGTGTCGAAACAGGTGGTTTCGAAGTCACTAAGAAACTAGTGATTATTGTGATTCATCTCAACTTAGTTTAGAAGATTAAAAATCTTGCACTGAGTAGCTGGGTCGCAAGACAACTTTTGACAATGTTTCTAAAACAATCTAATCATTAGGAATTAGAAGTCCGAGTGTTTATCACATTTCATTATTGATTCTCTGCTTCGGCATATGCAAGTACAGGATGGTAGGATAATCCGATGAAAAATTACGTGAGTATAATTGTGGTGAGAGCTGGCTGCTAGCCAGATTGGTATACAGTAATTGACGTCAATGTTTATGTCCCAAATATTAGTCATGGGAAAACAAGAACAAAGACTGATAGCAGACTGTGCGTAGGCGGATACAATTAACAGATAGATGATCTGACATTGAAGAGATAGATGAAAGATGAAGTTTTAGTGAGAAACAACCAATCAGAAGACTGTGTTTGTCTGCTAATAATAATGTACACGAAAATCTATAAATATGTGTTGATTTCCACAATAAACGATCTGTTGCCTGACTCTTGCCTTCTGTCGTTACGTAATGACGATAATTAGAATGGAAATTATGAACAGCATCAACAAGTATATCTGTAGGGTCGATAGTTGCTTTGATACTCGCAGATATACTTGGAATTACATTTGAGTTTTGACTACTCCATAACTTTTCAAATCCATCATTATTCAATTGCCAGTCAACGATATCCCAGGGTAGTGGTTCACCATATCCTGCTGACGGTGCATAGCTAGCAAATGCTGTTGGTGTTAAACGTGAATCACCTTTGTTCAAGTCTATTCCAGTTGAATCATCTGCTGCTCTGAAATCAACTGGTGGCTTTGTAGTAAACATAAAATCGTCATTCAGCCAGTTCGAATTGTTCGAAGGAACATCAAATACAAGGCGAGGTGGATGACTACAAAGATAAAAAATACACGTAAGAATATGCGATTGGAGGTAGAAATGTATAAATAACAAAAGGAGACAGGATGTTTGGATAACAAAATCTTGTGGGATCATAATTAATGTGACGAGTAATTGTTTATGCAATCAGGTCCACTTCATCGTCGATTTTCTCCGTAATTATGATGCTACTTTGTTTGAGTTTAATCCGTCCCCCTGTTTATTATTATTATTATAATTATTATTATTGTATCCTTTAATTCCTACAGGAACATAGGGCTTTAGCCCTGCGTCTCCATTGCGTTCTGTTCTCTGCTAGAGTCTTCACCTGGCTCCATGTCTGCCCACACGTTTTCATCTCCCCTTCACATGACCTCCTCCAAGTCACCCTTGCACTGACGACCAACTCGCCGCTTCCCTTTCGGGTTCCACTCGAGGGCTTGTCTAGTGATGTCACTTGATGGTTTCCTAAGAGTATGGCCAATCCATCTCCATTTCTTCCTGCCTATTTGTTTCACAATCGGTTCCTCGTTGGTTCGCTCCCAGAGATCTCTGTTGCTGATCTTTTCTGGCCGGCCATCTGATCTTGAGTATTGAGCGAAGACAACTGTTAATGAAGGTCTGTAGTTTGTTCCAGGTGCTCTTTATGACGCGCAGTGCAAGTCGCTGATCCGTATGGTAGCACTTACTTCACATTGGAGTTGAAAATCCGGATCTTATTTTTGATGTTGAGTGTTGTTGACTTCCTCACAGACTTGAGAGTAGTGAAAGCTTGTCTTGCTTTTCCAATTCTTGCTTTGATATCCTCGTCAATTCCGCCTGTAATTGAAACGATGCTTCCCAGGTAGGTAAAAGAGGTTGTTTCCTTCAGGTTCCTCCCATTTATGCTGATTGTTTTCTGTTATTGTTGTTGCTGTTGGTGGTGTTGCCCAGGAATCTTCATCACCTTTGTCTTCTCTATGTTCACCTGAAGTCCTATCTTTGATGCTTCTTCTGCTAACTTGTTGCTTTTCGCTTGCATATCTTCCAGTTTATGGGAAATCAGACATATATCATCGGCGAAGTCCAGATCCTCCAAGTTTTTTGTGTGTGTCCATTTTATGCCTGTTTCCTCATTGCC
The DNA here is from genome assembly GCA_944472155.2 of Trichobilharzia szidati. Lineage (NCBI taxonomy): Eukaryota > Metazoa > Platyhelminthes > Trematoda > Strigeidida > Schistosomatidae > Trichobilharzia > Trichobilharzia szidati. The sequence goes on from OX235279.1 coordinate 65,572,112, forward strand.
CACTGTTTGTCGCATTATCCAGTCTACTGCAATCAAGAAAATCATTGGCGATAGTAGGCAGCCAGGTTGTCTTACTCCTGTCCTCACTTCGAAGGATTCCGTAAGTTTCCCGTTGTGGATTACTTGGCATGCAGCATTGTCGTATAGCTGTTGGATGAGATGCATAATTTCATACATTTGGTTCCCTTGATAAATTTCGATAGAGAAAGAAAGACCAGATTTGCAGTATAAAATGATATCATTCTATTTCACAGGTTCTCATCAGCTGCAAACTACCTGAAATTACAATGGTTATAATTAATGACATTTCATACTTCATTGTTTGAAAGGTAATACAGAAAGCATTATAAGATAAACGCATCCGGAATATGAGGATTAAAATTTTTGTAGCTTAAGTTAACATCCGGGCCACGGCCGCGCTTTCTGCTGCCGTGTCACAGGGCAGAAGTGATAAGTACACTACTGAGACACACCAGGCCGCGTGTGACCGGCCTCAAGCAGATGTCCCCCGGGCTCTGCGGTCACGCAACACTAACCTTTCTTCCATTTCAGGTACCCGAAGACGAAACTCAGGCGTGAGGCCAGCAACCCCACCCTGTAAACAAACCTGCTACAGAAACTTCACCATGAGCAATCTCCTTGCGACAAAAGAAAAAGTTTGTGTGGGGACATGGAATGTCCGCACTATGTACGAGACTGGCAAAGCTGCCCAGATCGCCAGCGAGATGAAAAGATACAGAATCCAAGTGCTGGGAATATGTGAAAGCAGATGGAATGGAAGTGGACTCACCAAATTATCAACGAAAGAGTCAGTGATCTACTCCGGTCACCCAGAAGATAACCACACGCACACCGAGGGCGTGGCTATCATCAAAGCTCTGATGCAATGGGAAGCGATCTCGTCCAGGATAATGACCGCCAGATTCAACTCCAAAGGAAGAAAAGTGTCAATAATCCAATGTTATGCACCCACCAACAACGCGGACCTCGAAACGAAAGAAGAATTTTACAGACAACTACAGGCAGCAATAGACAATACTCCAGCTGGCGACATTAAAATACTAATGGGAGATATGAACGCCAAACTGGGACCAGACAATACAGGAAGAGAACTCATCATGGGTAGAGAAGCTCTTGGAGAAATGAGTGAAAACGGAGAACTCTTCGCCGACTTCTGCGCCTTCAACGAACTAGTGATTGGTGGCAGTGTTTACAAGCACAGAGATATCCACAAGGCTACATGGGTGTCACCAGACGGGCGAACCAAAAACCAAATTGACTTTATCACAATATCGAGGAAGTGGAGACGCAGCCTACTGGACACAAGAGCGAGAAGAGGAGCAGACGTTGGCTCAGACCACTACCTCGTACAAGGGACAATCCAAATCAAATTAAAAGCTTTCAGGGAAACAGGAGCTGCAGATAGACCACAAGCCAAGTTCAACACTCAAAAGCTGAAGGACCAGGCTACAAAGGACATCTTCATTGCAAACATAAGGGAAAAAGCCGAGACACAAATCAACACCAACGAAAAGGTCAGCGTCGAAAAGCACTGGAACAAATTGAAAACGGTGTGGAGTCAAACCTGCATGGAAGTCCTAGGCAGAAAAAAGAGACAGGACAAACAGTGGCTCTCTACGGACACTTGGAAACTAATAGAAGAGAGAAGGGTGGCGAAACAAAAAAATATCCAGTGCACCCACGAACAAAAAGAAAAAGAATTGAAAGCAAACTAAAAAGCAATGAAACAAAAAGTGTGAAGAAAAGTCCCGGGAAAGACAAAAAAAAATTTTGTAAACATAGGGAAAACAAAACAAAAAAATCCACGGGAAAGAGAGCCCTCGCTACAATATCCAAAAAATATGGGCCCTTCTGGGGAAAAATCTAGACACAGTTAAACCAAAAAAGAGAAGAAAAGGAAAAGTATAACCCAAAAGGGGGGAAACAGGGAAAACTCGGGTCTAAACATTTAAAAAGATTTCAATCTCGCCCGACCTCTAAAACGTGCCAAAATATCCAAACCGGAAAAACAGAAATCCAAATAAATATCGCCTCCCAGACAATACCCAATGCTCTGAATCCTATAAATATTCAAAAATCAGAAAAAGCGCCGAGCACAGAGGATACCACAGCAAAAGTTTTAAATATAGCCCCAGAGAAAACAGGAGATTAGATGACCCCTCTAATAGAAAGTGTGTGGAAAGGGGGAAAAGTCCCAAAAGTTGGAAAAAAGATATATATTTTAAAACTCCAAAAGAAGGGAGTTTAGTGAATATGAAAAATTTGGTGGGAATATATTTTTCTGCCCTTCCAACAAAATATTATATGTCATCACACTCGGGAGAGATTAAAAAAACCCATATATAAAAAATTTTGCCGGAAACGGCCGGGTCACGGGACAAAAAAGATATACTTAGCCAAAATCGCCACTCTAGAGTTTAACTTTAAAAAAATTTGAATAGGGCTCACCCCTCTATATCTACATTTTATCGTTTTAGAAAAACCTTTCGACAGTGTCTCTAGAGGTGAGTTTGCGCAAATTTTTCGCTTCTAGGGGGTCCCCCAGAAATTTATACCTCTCACCAAACATCTATAAGAAAACTCCATATCCAAAGATACCCCAAAGGAAGGTCACACAATACCTTTCGAAGTGAAGAGGAGTGTGAGAAAGGTCTGTCTACTGACCCATAATATTTCTCAGTTTGCATTTGTTTAGAATATGGGACAGAAAAGGGAACAAAAAGGGGGAAAAGGATTAAATTGAACCGACACAAAAGCCTTGAAGGATTTGAATTTCGCCATTGATTATTTTTTGATTTCCCACAAACTGGAAGATATGCAAGTGAAAAGCAACAAATTGGAAGAAAAACAAGCGAAAAAAGAACTTCAATTGAAATAAAACAAAAAAGAGGTAATGAAGATTCCTGGGCAACACCACCAACAGCAACAACAATAACAGAAAACAATCAGCATAAATGGGAGGAACCTGAAGGAAACAACCTCTTTTACCTACCTGGGAAGCATCGTCTCAACTACAGGAGGAACTGACGAGGATATCAAAGCAAGAATCGGAAAAGCAAGACAAGTTTTCATTTCTCTCAAGTCTATGTGGAGGTCAACAGCATTCAGCGTCAAAAATAAGATCCGTATTTTCAACTCGAATGTGAAGTCAGTACTACTATACGGATCAGAGACTTGGCGTGTCACAAAAAGCAGCTCAAACAAGCTACAGACCTTCATTATCAAATGCCTTCGCTCAATACTCAAGATCAAATGGCCGGCCAGAAAAGATCAGCAACAGAGATCTCTGGGAGCGAACCAACCAGGAACCGATCGTGAAACAAATAGGCAGGAAGAAATGGAGATGGATTGGCCATACTCTTAGGAAACCATCAAGTGACATCACTAGACAAGCCCTCGAGTGGAACCCGAAAGGGAAGCGGCGAGTTGGTCGTCAGTGCAAGGGTGACTTGGAGGAGGTCATGTGAAGGGGAGATGAAAACGTGTGGGCAGACTTGGAGCCAGGTGAAAACTACAGCAGAGAACCGAACGCAATGGAGACGCATGGCTGAAGCCCTATGTTCCTCTAGGAATTAAAGGAAATAATAATATAATAATAATGCATGTGTGCTAATTTTTTCTAAATTTTCTAAACTTTCTAAAGAAGTCGATCACGTTGACATATCCAATAAACTAATGGTATCATACGACGTGACTGCCTTATTTACAAATGTACCAGTGATGGAAACAATAGATATCATTTGTAAACAAACGGATCTATTGCCATTACCGGAGTCAGAGATGAGACGACTACTAATTCTTTGCACAAAAACCATTCAATTTAGATTCAATAACCAATTCTTCCGACAAATCGATGGCGTCGCCATGGATTCACCTCTAGGACCCATTCTAGCAGATATCTTCATGGGCTATCTGGAACAGACGCGACTGAGTGACGCTATCAATGAAACAACATACTACCGTCGATACGTTGACGATACTTTTGTTATTTGTAACGACATGAATCAGGCATCCGTATTATTTGACCGCCTAAATGAGGTCCACCCAAACATTAAATTCACCATGGAATATGAACACAATGATGAGTTCAATTTCCTAGATCTAAATGTAAAAAGAAGAGACGATGGAACGGTCGAAAAGTCCATCTACAGAAAAGAAACTTGGACCGGACAATACCTTCACTACAACAGCTTCTGCCCTATGAGCTATAAGCGGGGATTAGTAAGGACACTGTACGACAGGGCTAGGAAGTTATGTTCGCCCAACAAGATAGAAGAAGAATTAAGCATCGTTGAAAAATGCCTTAAGGAGAACGGGTATCCAAAAGGATTTATCCAAAAGTACAGCAAAGAAAGAGATGAGAAAGAGAAGCATCCAACAGTTGAAAAGAAGAAAGTATTCGTTTGCCTCCCATACAAAGGAGAAACAGTATCGCGAAAGATTGAAAAAAGGATGAAAGGAGCAATCAAGAGATGCTTCCCTGAAGCCAATCTAGTGACATTATACAGTACTACATGCTCTATAAGCCAATCGAAACTGGATAAATACCCTGCTGATGTTACCTCCAACTGCATTTATAAATTTACGTGCACCTGCGGCAGCAAGTACATCGGAAGGACAGAAAGAAGGGCTTCTATCCGGTTTTCAGAGCATATTCCGAGAAACTTATGCTTAAAAGGAAGCAAATATTTACAAAGTGCAATTACCAGACACCTTGTGGATACAGGCCATTTGGTTGAGATTTCCAAATCCTTCAAAATATTAAACATACAAAGGACAGCAAATCTACTACGATTTGCTGAAGCAATTGCAATCAAACGCTTCAGACCAAACTTATGCATACAGAAAGAGAGTGTAGTCAATCTCTCACTCCCTTGGTAACCATATCACTTTCATTACAGTGATTACTCATAGACACTAGTGAGTTCAACTCACTAAGCAAGTTTTCAAATTGATGAACTTTGACCTTGTTGAGTTGCCATGTTGACACTGTTTATTAGATTTTTCTGTTTTCTGTCTTCTCTCACCCCCCCTTTTTTTTCTTTTTTGCCATAGATTGATAGTTTATAAATTGATGTTAACTTAAGCTACAAAAATTTTAATCCTTATATTCCGGATGCGTTTATCTTATAATGCTTTCTGTATTACCTTTCAAACAATGAAGTATGAAATGTCATTAATTATAACCATTGTAATTTCAGGTAGTTTGCAGCTGATGAGAACCTGTGAAATAGAATGATATCATTTTATACTGCAAATCTGGTCTTTCTTTCTCTATCGAAATTTATCAAGGGAACCAAATGTATGAAATTATGCATCTCATCCAACAGCTATACGACAATGCTGCATGCCAAGTAATCCACAACGGGAAACTTACGGAATCCTTCGAAGTGAGGACAGGAGTAAGACAACCTGGCTGCCTACTATCGCCAATGATTTTCTTGATTGCAGTAGACTGGATAATGCGACAAACAGTGGGCAATGAGGAAACAGGCATAAAATGGACACACACAAAAACTCGCCGATGATATATGTCTGATTTCCCACAAACTGGAAGATATGCAAGCGAAAAGCAACAAGTTAGCAGAAGAAGCATCAAAGATAGGACTTCAGGTGAACATAGAGAAGACAAAGGTGATGAAGATTCCTGGGCAACACCACCAACAGCAACAACAATAACAGAAAACAATCAGCATAAATGGGAGGAACCTGAAAGAAACAACCTCTTTTACCTACCTGGGAAGCATCGTTTCAATTACAGGCGGAATTGACGAGGATATCAAAGCAAGAATCGGAAAAGCAAGACAAGCTTTCACTACTCTCAAGTCTGTGAGGAGGTCAACAACACTCAGCATCAAAAATAAGATCCGGATTTTCAACTCCAATGTGAAGTAAGTGCTACCATACGGATCAGCGACTTGCACTGCGCGTCATAAAGAGCACCTGGAACAAACTACAGACCTTCATTAACAGTTGTCTTCGCTCAATACTCAAGATCAGATGGCCGGCCAGAAAAGATCAGCAACAGAGATCTCTGGGAGCGAACCAACCAGGAACCGATCGTGAAACAAATAGGCAGGAAGAAATGGAGATGGATTGGCCATACTCTTAGGAAACCATCAAGTGACATCACTAGACAAGCCCTCGAGTGGAACCCGAAAGGGAAGCGGCGAGTTGGTCGTCAGTGCAAGGGTGACTTGGAGGAGGTCATGTGAAGGGGAGATGAAAACGTGTGGGCAGACTTGGAGCCAGGTGAAAACTACAGCAGAGAACCGAACGCAATGGAGACGCATGGCTGAAGCCCTATGTTCCTCTAGGAATTAAAGGATACAATAATAATAATTATAATAATAATAATAAACAGGGGGACGGATTAAACTCAAACAAAGTAGCATCATAATTACGGAGAAAATCGACGATGAAGTGGACCTGATTGCATAAACAATTACTCGTCACATTAATTATGATCCCACAAGATTTTGTTATCCAAACATCCTGTCTCCTTTTGTTATTTATACATTTCTACCTCCAATCGCATATTCTTACGTGTATTTTTTATCTTTGTAGTCATCCACCTCGCCTTGTATTTGATGTTCCTTCGAACAATTCGAACTGGCTGAATGACGATTTTATGTTTACTACAAAGCCACCAGTTGATTTCAGAGCAGCAGATGATTCAACTGGAATAGACTTGAACAAAGGTGATTCACGTTTAACACCAACAGCATTTGCTAGCTATGCACCGTCAGCAGGATATGGTGAACCACTACCCTGGGATATCGTTGACTGGCAATTGAATAATGATGGATTTGAAAAGTTATGGAGTAGTCAAAACTCAAATGTAATTCCAAGTATATCTGCGAGTATCAAAGCAACTATCGACCCTACAGATATACTTGTTGATGCTGTTCATAATTTCCATTCTAATTATCGTCATTACGTAACGACAGAAGGCAAGAGTCAGGCAACAGATCGTTTATTGTGGAAATCAACACATATTTATAGATTTTCGTGTACATTATTATTAGCAGACAAACACAGTCTTCTGATTGGTTGTTTCTCACTAAAACTTCATCTTTCATCTATCTCTTCAATGTCAGATCATCTATCTGTTAATTGTATCCGCCTACGCACAGTCTGCTATCAGTCTTTGTTCTTGTTTTCCCATGACTAATATTTGGGACATAAACATTGACGTCAATTACTGTATACCAATCTGGCTAGCAGCCAGCTCTCACCACAATTATACTCACGTAATTTTTCATCGGATTATCCTACCATCCTGTACTTGCATATGCCGAAGCAGAGAATCAATAATGAAATGTGATAAACACTCGGACTTCTAATTCCTAATGATTAGATTGTTTTAGAAACATTGTCAAAAGTTGTCTTGCGACCCAGCTACTCAGTGCAAGATTTTTAATCTTCTAAACTAAGTTGAGATGAATCACAATAATCACTAGTTTCTTAGTGACTTCGAAACCACCTGTTTCGACACTGCTTACTTTTGTTTGGGTTACCGGATTGTATTCTCATGTCTTACAAAAACATTTTGTGTGCCATTTAATTATTTCTAATAATTTAGAATTGATTTAGCCAAAAAGTTAAGGAAGTACACAGTGGTGATTGTACTGTTGGACAAGCTACCGTCTACTCATGTCTTCAAATTCCATTAAGAAATACTCTGGATCTCTAGGCCCAATACATTAATTGTGTTTGCAAGATATACAACGTGGATGAGTTGTCCTATGTTATTTATTAATTTTTTTCGAAGGGATTAATGTAACTGTTGATCTTGTAGCTTATTGTTGTAATAGCATGATGTTTCAACTGAAGGAAACAGGAACGTCAAGTGCGTTAATCACTGGATTAACCATAATAGATAAACTATCTCTGCTTTTACCAGGCTAGAAGCTCACTGCGCCACTGACTAGCACAAATAAGTGGGATATGTTATTCCCTACTTATATGTAGTCGCTGAACGTTATGTTTTGCTTCTTTTTCTACAGACACAAATGGATGAAGACAGTTGAAGATGCACGACAGTTCTCCAGATAAAGTACAAATCATTTGACTTCTGCAGAGTACATTCTACCAAGAGGATAATTTAATATGTACATCAATTAGTCACTCAAGTATTGAATGCTTTTTTCAATGATATATTGACCATTCAAATACGCTGGAGTCTTTCTATGCCTTATTCCTAAAAGTGTTTATTTTGTTTCCCTTCTTTAAATGAATGGAAGCATTCTCAGACATGATATTCGATTCCAATAATCAATTGCAAACTTCTCGTTCCTTGGTTTGCTTCCTTTGACCTTGAAATTTTATCTTGTTTTGGTTGAATATGTAAATATATTTTCAGTGGATGGAGATTAATACCTGCTGTTGTGGTTTGCTGGTATTTCAGTTATTTAAGTGATATTTTTGGCACAATGCTATACAGCATGGTGGTGTTTTCGGTTAAGTTCTGTCTCCAGCAGAATAGGACCATAATGAACAGAAATCTACGGTTTAAGGAATAATTAAGTAGAGAAACACGAGGAACTGGGACGTCATAAAAAGTGACTGCATCACCACTGTTGAGAACGGTTTTGAGCCACGTCACTGATGGTCTCCAGCTATTGATCCTTGAAATCTCGAGAGCCCCACAAGGTAGTATGAACCTTCCCGCGTACCGCCAGCAAACAGTCAAATACTGCATGGATTGATGCCATGTTTTGATTTGACCACTTCTAAATCTTTCCCAACCTAATCCTATGCCATCTTACATTTCACAAGAAGGAATGCCACCTCTAGGTAGGAAAGTACGGCAATAGTTAGACGCTAGTAAGCATCTGCATATTCCAGAGTCTGTTGGAGCGTGATGAAATGAGGAATTCCCGACCGATGCCTGCTACCTTGACATGATGGCCGAGCTTGCAGACAGTTTTTTGGGCTCATCAAAGAAACTGGTTGTGAGAGACAAATGATGGGTGAGACTAACTGTGAGGAGAACGTCGTCTTAACTGTCTCTCAAGATAGAAGACTGGCCTACCGTCAAACTCAGTTCGATAAACATCCGAAACCTAACTGAGAGGTATTTAGACGTCGGGCCTCCAAATAAAAGTGAGCTTGGAAAAGCTGTTTCTAATCTGAAAATATGCAAGGCAGCTGAACCTGATGCAACGACTTTTCAGAGATTTTTAACAATGGTGGTGACGAAATTTTATCTGGGTTAACTAAGATAATCGGTAATGTTTGGTACAGGTGAAAATCACTGATTATCCCGGTTATAAGAAGAGACAAGCCTTCCTGTGATAATCATATAAGGTTGACTTGACTATCATACGGTCTGAACTTCCAGGTTCAGTGTATAGTGTAGACTGAACGGCACTGGTTAGAAACGAACCATGAAAAGTCAGGTGGAATTTAGTCCGCGAATAGTGTCACTCACCATATTTGACTGTCTGTCTGAATAATAACAGAGCTTTTCAAGGAAGTAAAGCGTTTCAAGTTGCGATACACAGAGGTAGACAAACGAGAGAAAAGCAGTTATTCAAAGGAATAGATAAAAAATGAATGCATCCGCGCCACTGACAACGATTACGAGCTATGTCACAAATATTCTCAAGCCATTCATTCTTAACATCTTCAGGATGCCAACCCGACAAACAGCCTATGGCTCACTACGCGACTCAAACCAACTATCGAAGACCTCATTGACTTGTATCAGAATTCGGTTTGACCAATCCCGGAGCTTTTCTAACTTAATGCTATATGGGCTAACATTGCCTGTCAAGCAAGGCGATGGCTCGGGATGCTCAATACGTGTCCTATACATCTCAATTCAACTTCACCACCTCATTGATTGACTTGTCCTTTTTATCTAACACTACGCCCAAGCCCAATATTACCTACCATATGAGACCACTTCACACGGGAGATAGGACGCAAACATATGTGATCAACGACAACTATTGTCTTCAGGTTTTGCACTCTCATCGGGCATGTGTCTCAGCCATAAAGGAGGACAGAGCGGATTTCTGCACAGTGCATACATCCCTTGATCGGTAGGCGGATATCACACCTACGCTAGAGATGAGTTGAGTGGGGAAACACCACACGAGCATTCTGCATCTATGCTGAGGTGTTGTCACCAATCAGCTCGTTGGGGCTGATTCAACTTCTCAAATAGGTGAAGCGGTCAACACGTTCTACCACTTAACTTCCTATCTTCAAGCCATGAGTCGGCGTAGATCAGTACAACGGCTCCATCTTACATCTGCCAGGGGCGAATACCATTCCAAAGACTCGAAGATTTCTGCTCAAGTTGTTGGGAGGATTGTATTTTGTCAGAGTCTTCACCTAGAAGGAAATTGTCATCCACATACTCTATGTCGATGAAACTGTTCCTTGTTACATTACTTTGACTGTTAACTAGTTAGGCTTTATGTCTGAAATATTTTGAATGGCAAAGAGATCACTGAGATAGTATAACGCGCCGACTGATGCACTGTATTCTAAGTCGAGGCTAGTATTACATTCCCCAACTTGCGTTATCTCTGTTGTTGGTGTGACATCTAACTATGCATTGAAGGAGGTGTGCTGTGCGACATTTTCCTCTAAACGTCTCTACACCTGTGAAACATGGTTATTGAAATTCGCTAGCATAATAATTCAGTAGAAGCATTAGTTCCCGGCATATCAAGTCGTTGGTTCACTGTAACATGCAAGCCTGACCAGCACTTTAATGTCGGGAAGTGTCATTAGCATAGATATGTATGTTATTCTGTTGGTGAACGCGACATGTATGTGTCTAGCGGCATTGCACATTTCTAATATTGAAAAATTATCGTATACTTTTCAAGTCGTGGGAAATAAGTTAGAGCATGTGTGTACAGCTTTGACTTCCATTTTCGTGATGTGAGGGATGATTTGGATAAGCTGTTAGGTGTCAATCGATATCGTGTTTTCGATTTCTCAGCTTGACGTCTATAAATTCCAGTAATGCGTACATTTTCTCGCTTCCTGGCTCTGTTACGACACTGTTATCTGTGAACTTCTTTTTGACACTGATTTGTAATTTTCGTTTTATGTCTGACAACTGTATTTTCCAGAAAGTTCACCTCCTTGTATATTATGAGTTTATCAACCGATCTAAAAGGTGTGAAAAGCCTATACTAGTGTGTTGAAGAGTTTATTTATGAAAAAAACGTGAGTCTAATGAACAAAGCATAAAAAATAAGAACTGTCAGACACGATATAAAGAGCAGGATCTATCAATCGCAGCCTAATCTGTTGCTTGAAGTCGATCTCAGCCATGCCATTGTGAGAGTAAACCATCTTCATTTGGCTGACGATTTCTAAAACAGAGATGGCAAGAATCGATTTCATTAGCGTTCAGCATCAAACACAATTAATATCACTTTGTCAGAGATTAGAATATTAGAAATCAATGTGATGAAAAACGAATGATCGTAGATAACGAATACAAATAGCTTAATGCTCTATCCTGTATGGTTATAATTTATAAGTTTGCATCTAGCAATATGACAGGAGGTTGATCATTGCTTGGAAAGCATTTACACAGCTGGACAGATTCACAGCAGGGACAATATTGAGGCTAAACTGAAAACTAGGTGGTGAGGAAGGTAAGTTAGTCGGTGAGTTTGAGAACCTGGACTGACTGATGATTGGATTATTTGTTACATATTCTGATACAGTATACCTCAGCGAGTGATTTTAAAGTAAGGTGGACTCATGAGAAAGCTGAGAACACCAGACCAAATCATGGGTTACAAGAAGCCAAAGAAGTGCAGAGAAGTGAAATTTGCTGGGATATAAAATTTAATGCAGACACTCAGACTTATGCTTGGTGGGTGGGTGGTTTGTTCTCTTTCTTATGAACCCAAATGTTCCACCGTCTACAACAGTCCGAGGGAATTATGCTGCATTCCAATGCATTAAACATTGTCTTATTTAATCTCGCCTGTATTTCGTCACTACAGTTTCGAAACATGCATGCAATTCTCAGGTCTTTCGTCGTTGCTTCATTTGTCGTTTGAAACAGCCTCACGATCTCGACTACTGATCAGCAGCTGTAGACCACTGTAGCTACTTCTCGTAATGCACTCCAAAACGCTTCAGCACTGTCTTCAGAAAAGTTAATATAGTTTTGTTCTCATTAGAAGTTTCTGTTATTAAGCCTTATATGTCTCTTATAAGTCTTATATATCTCGTCTAGTCACACAACATCGTTCGCAGTAATTTCATTCAGTCATTTTCCACTTCTCAACATTTTTAGGGCCCACCGAAAGTTTTCTGCCTGTATACATCAGTCTAGATGACACTGCACACCTCTACTGGGCTCGGGGAACCCTTGGATTCTGCTTATCACTAACTGTCTTCACCACTATTTCTGCAACGTTAGGTCCCCTGGTTCCAAAACACAAACATGATAATTTCATGAGATATCTGAAAATGTTGGACCTTTGGTGTGTTAATTCGGTTTCACCTTCATTCAGATGCACACACAGATGTGCATAAAATAACACATGGATGTTACGAAAGGATCAGAGGTCATTAACCGGTTGTCTGCACCCACATCTTGTAGCCTAGCGGTCTGTTTCAGTTCAATGTCAGCTTCATATAAGTAGTTATCATGTAAAACAATATCTTCCATTTTGCTTGAGGTTAATGCTGGTCGGAAATTAGTAATTATCTAGACTAAATTCTTAGACATAATAACCGTGGTTAGGGTTATTTCATTGACACTTGAGACCGTGGATAACTTCAATATGTTCCCCCGACAAGCTCAGTCTCCTTACTGAACACAAAAGCCACTTGCTAAGATTACTTGTGAGCGTCTCACGTTTTGTAGTCCGGGATAGGAACACTCAGACTCCTCGTTTCGTGAGCGAGGATTACAAAAAGGCATCAAAGATCACCACAGCCTTCGCCTATTTTCTCGAAACCACTTAGCTGCAGATGATTATCTGTGGGAATACAAATAGATCTCAAGACTTTTCGCCGACAACTTCTAGAAGACTACAAAAAGAAATTATCGATAGCTGCTGCATGAATTTTGTAGACCGGGACTGTTGTACAGTTCACGTGGAATCAAAAATCCCGCTTGAGTCTTGTATGCATTTCGTAAAGATTCAAATGCATTTAAGGCGCAGAATAAAAGTACCTAACGCTTGACCCAATGGAGCTCCAATGTGGATTTTGCAGCCGGGATTTGAACAACTAGGTATTCTATTGTCGTTTAATGGGTACAGAACAAAGATACGAGGGAAAGGCTGAGAAATGGACAGAAGGACTTCCTATGAAGTAGGAAGTTCCATTTTTATATATGTGGTGGTGCGCTGTTATGTAGTTTCGCGAAATGAACTGGTGAATTTCTGTGAACCACTTTCCGTCGAATTCCCTGTCTACAAATAAATTTTTTGTAATCACTTATTTATTTCGGTAGGAAATACAAAAAGAATAATTGCTAGAAGTCTCCTTCAAGCTACGTGGTATGAAAGGTTACACTCTATTGGCCTTATTGTTAACCTAAGGATAGACTTGCATTTAAGCAGACCGTAGACTTTCTCTTAAATTGGCTTCAAATCTTTGTGTGTAGTAATGTTTGACGAACATGCAGGAAGACAGATTGCTTCCAAAAGAATGAGAAAGGGGAGAACACAGAGAAATACTATTGTTTCACTGACTCACCTTTTTACGTTTGAATATTTTTGAAAGGAGTCGACTGAAGAAGTTCGATTTAGTATTTCCTTTCGGTGGAGAATTCGATGTAGATGATTCATTTGGAGTTAAAGAATTACATTCGTTATCGACATTGCGCGAGCTCACATTGCAAGACGGCTTGAAACGTGCCCCAGTTGATATTATTGCTTCGTCATGGATACTCTCCCTAGGTGATTCGTTTAACTGGAGAAAGTGTTAAAATTAAACATAGAAAGAAAACCGAGTGCACACTAACTAGATAGGTAGAATAGTATTGTTGACCACTTTGCGACAATTGGTTCTTCAATGGTTCTCCAATGAAGTGTTTCATGTAACTTTAAGCTTAACATATCGCCAGACTTTTAAATGTAAAAGTTCCCTAACGTAGCTTTTTAAAAGAAAACCCCGGAAAATATGCATTTCGTGTCAACAGATTTGCTGTGGAAACACTAATATACACATGAATGTCTCAGTACATCCGATTAAGTTACACCATAAAATCTGTATCACAGATTTCAGTCTCAGGGTAGCTGATTGGTTTGACTGTCAACAAATTGGTTCGGGATTTAAATTCCATCTTATCTATTTTCCCCAAATAATTGGTTGAATTCACAATCTGTCACACAACGAGTTTCGTGCATTGCATACACCGGGTTGTCAATTCACTTTGTAAGGTTTTCCTGATAACCATTAACCAGAATGCGACTCGTGTAAACAAAGCCGGTATACTGATATGAACTCATCAATTCCAATGCAATTACATATACTGACAACAGGAGATTTGGGAATATTTTATCACTTCACTACATTTCAGTCAGTTTACTATTATTACTTACTTTGACTAGTAGTAACTGGCAAATCTATAGATTGAACAAGTATCCTCTGCTCCCCTGTTTATCCACTTCCACAAAAATACAAACATTTCAATCCGACGAAACAACACCAAACACTTCATTTAGGTAAATTCAAGTGTGTCAATGTCTAAATACAATGGATATGAAATTATTGTTCAGGAAAACATCAGCTAAACCCGTGTGACGTGTCTACGGTTCATATTGATAAGGACACGTTTTCTTTAAGAGATAAAAGCAGACAATATTACATGCACACAACCCCTGAATATATATATATATATTCTCGTCTGCATCAGCCTTATTTCATTTCCACTGCATATCAACTAGAAGCCTTAAATTAAGTGAAGCGTAAATTCATATAGTGTTCATACTTCATTTTCATTAATTAATTATTATTGTGATAATTGTAACAAAGCATGTAATTCACGCCTATTCATCTTTATAAATTAAACAATACCTTATCCTTTTCGAAATCTTCATCCGGTGATGAATCGGCAGTGTTTGAGGGAGGTGTTGTCTCGTTTAAGTTACTATGAATATATTTGTATTTCTGTAAGGAAAGCGGAATAAGAAGTATGAGCAGTGAGTATCAGCACGACTTCAGAGTAAATCTACTGAGAAACTGTTTGAACAAAATGTTTAAGATTGTCTAGGTTCAAAAGGCGTTTGTCGGAAACGAAAGTAGATTATGCATCGCGAAAAGGTTGAAAATCATTGTCCAATCAATTTAAGCCTAATAGCTGAATAGCAATATACTCACCTCTCGACCTGGAGGTCCTGTGCTCGGTCAGTAGCAAGGTTTCGCCTCTGCACCACAGATAAATAGACCCCCTTAAACACTGTACAACTATCCATTTTAATGATCTCTCTAGATGATATCGGTTCACAACTAAATTTAGCATGAAACCAATCAAATACTAGCAAACCTACTCACTTAACACAATGATTTCTCTAAATTTCCACTGCCCGATTAAACAGTTAATAAACTTCTACCATGCATAGACTGACAGTGCAATATTTACATGCTATATGTAGACTGTACATAAGGTCATGCAGTTAGGTGGAAATTTGAATGAGACTAGAGAATGAATGAGGTGCTTACGATGTACCAGTCTTTATAGTGCAGAACAGAATGAAATTTTCTTTTCTACATATGTGATGTGGCACTAATAGATAGACAGGAAATAAGAGATATTTGACTATCTTATACCGGCAAATCTGCAGAAACATTGGTGTACGGGTGAAATTAGTCGCACAAGTATAAGCAGAAAAGATACCTGCTGCATTTCTAGCGAAAAGCTAGAACACTTGTGTCGGATATCTGCCCAATTCTGAGGTGCATACAGAACGGAAGAGCTTTCCAGGTAGTCACAAGAGAAAACAATATAGTGAGGCTGCTCGCTATTTAATAGAATATTATAGAGACTATATTGGTGAAATGGGTAAACACTTCTCACTTCCCTCTCTACTTTTGTTGATCACTCTGCATACATGTATGATTTCTTAGTCTGTATTTCAGTTGTCCAAACTGTTTGGCGGTCTAAACAAGACGAACGAATCATTTTCGGCACTGACTTACACTTTCTCGAATCTCATACGCCACAAGATCCCTTAGCACGTCTTCCTGAAGAGTACCAATAAAAACAAGATCTATGTGTTGGACTTCTCACGCATCAACTCCTAAGGACTAATGCCAAAATATTTCAATGTACATTAGTGTTATGCCACATTACTTAGTGACCACATTGCATTTTTGATCGATAAATTTGAGTGGACACACTAGAAAAGCGGATTGCTTATCAACCGGGGATTAATTCATGTGCATCTTCAACATTTAATGTTGACCACCTCATTTCATAACGTGTATATATTGGTCAGTGCTGTACACTTCTAAATGCACCATTTCTCAGTCACTTTCCTTCGTTTACGACCAAGACTTCCAAGGTAAACGATGGCCGAAATATCTCAGTCTTCTTTGTTCTTCAACTCTGGGTAATTTATAGTCATGAAATACTATCAATAGAATGGAGATGTGTTACTGACTCCTTATGATTCACTAGGAACCTAAGGAGTTAATAATAATAATAATTATAATAGTAGTAATAATATCAACGGTAATTAAGAGCACAAGTAAGCCGTATAGTTGACCGCCGGCTGACTTGTGTTAGACGAAATACTTTTCCATATTTGAAGTATCAGTAACAGCAATAATACAATTATGATTGTTAATGGTAGTGGTAGAAGCAGTAGTAGTAATACTGGAATCAGCTTTCCTCAATTAAAGTCTAAGATTATCCATCAGTAATTAGTGCATGGTGTCGATACATCACAAAAAGCTCCAGTCAACAGAGAAACACAAATTGAATGTCTACCATCAGAGCACATATATTAATGTGTATTATAAAATCTGTTTGAAACGACTACAGGGAAGTATGGGTAGTATTCGCCTAGAAATGATGTTATCTTGTAACAAACAAAGTAGAATATCACTGAGAAAACTGAATCATCTGAGGTCACGCAGCATAGAAGAGACATTTTCCGATGGCGGAAATATGTCGGGCTTAGTTAGAGACGAGCATTCGTTAGCAAGGCGGACTCGGAGCATTTAGAAAGTAGCAGCCTCATATACACGTGTATTCTACACCAAGACTGATGCATTACTGGAAGGTGTAAAATCTCACCAAGTACCGTCTGACTGAGAATAGCTCTCGCACAGAAGAAAAACGAAAAATGCCAGAGAATCCCTAGAAGACTAATTTGCAATTAAAACCTATGCGGATATTCATCAAATTTATCAAACAGATAAGAATAAGTGGCACTATCGGCAGGTCAAATGTTGCGTCAACAAGAAATCTGACGCTTACGCAAGTACAAAAAACTACGACTGAATGGACATGGGAAAGGGGCTTCTATGAAAATGACACCTCCCCAACTTCATGAGAACACTAAGTCACCATTTAGAGAGGAAGGTGACAGACGCGTATCTGAGACTAACAGCATAACTAGGCCTGACGAAGACTGTCACGATATAGAGTCCTCCGTAGTAATAGTGTTCAACGCAGTTGGAAACCAGAAACCAGAGGTTAGTAAGCGTCTGTGAAATTTTGCTACTTCATCCAAACTGAAAGGCCCATCAAGACTCATTCTGGTGGCCTCTGAATATGAAAAACAGTGAGAGCCACTAAGATGTAAGCTACTACTAGACTGGTTAGCCTACGTGTTACTGAACATCTCCCATCATGGTTTGGTAAAGGACAGACAAAAACCATCCGAAGCGCTGTGTGATTTATCAAAATAAAATCTTATCCATTATGGAGACTCTGTGTTCGTCTACTGCATATAGCAGAGGCGATTGACCTTAGAACTATTAAGCCAAAACCCAAGTCAAGGAAGAGTGTCTATTTATCATATCATTACGTATCGACAGATAGGAATACTTACAGGCGTGCAACACCTGCAATACTTCTTGAAGTGAAGGGGGAATTTAACTGCATCGACTTTGTGGGAATTACGCCAATGTCTAGTCGTGAAAGGGGCGGCAAGAATTTACACTATACTTACTAATCAAGACACTGTAACTGAACTCATGCAGGCGTGTAACAGGTGACGGAAAGTCTTAGTTTGTATGCCTAATTCATGCATCATACTTTTCTATGCTACTGACATATTGAGGTTCACTGTTAGAAAGACGAAATACATTGAAATGAATCAAAATAGCGGTTGTATAATTGAAGCGGAAGAAAGACTCACCAAATTCTTATTATCTGAGTATCCCCGTTTGCGCATCATTTTTGGTAGGTCCTCCTCAGACGATGTTGTATCATCGCCACCGTTATAGTTTGAGAGACTTGTGATCATGTCATTGTTTGCTCCATTCATTGAATTTCCTCGAAGATTTTCAATATCTTCCAATGCCAATCGAGCAGGATGCAGACGATGATATGAATATCGTGATACTTCATGCTTTTCCGTGAAATCTGACGCCATTATCCTTAAGATTTCAGGGCAGCGTTGGCACAAGGCGATATCGAATGGTTTTTCATTTTGAGCATTAGTCATCGAACGTATATCTACATTCTCATTCGGTCTACTAGTATCACGAGAAAAACAGTCCAGTTCCAATCTATCTTTATTGGCTCGTAATAATTGCTTCACGATGTCAGCATGTCCCATTGATACTGCAATATGCATCGGATTATCTAATATAGCGTCTACTATATCAATCCTAGCGTGGAAATTTAACAGCATCGTCACAATACGCCTCTGATTGTGAAGTGCTGCAACGTGCAATGGTGTTTGACCTACCTATGGATTTAAGCAGAGAAAAGTGTTACATTTTAGGGACCATGAGTGGTGAAAGAGATAAAAACAACTTGGAAGTTAGCCAATAGTTGGGTATATAAAGTTGTTAGCAGAAGTTTTTTTAATTGTACCCTTTTAATATCCATTCACAAGAGATATCAGTAAGGAAACGTGTGCCTTCATAAGGACTCTGATCGACATCATTCATCAGCAAGTTACTCAGTTTGCAGTTATTCTCATGCTATATAGGACTGGATCCTGCTCGCAAGTCCTCCACTATACGGTGAGCAGCGTCAACAACATGCACTGAGGCTTATATAGTGAAATCTGTAGTTGATCGTCAACTGAATACTAAACAGTGTATGGCCATGTAGTCCTGCTTTAATTCATGACTTTTCAGTAGTTCATAAACTCAGCAGTTGAAACTGAATTTATTCGCTCTTGCATTTCCTTGACATTCCTTAACTCAAAATGGTTTTCAACATACCTTTCGAAAGTTCGCAGACTTAATTAAGTGTCTACGAAGTGCAGTACTCCTAATTAGCAGGGTGAACCACTGTTCTCCCTATACCTCCCTGTTAATCAATCAGGACAGAAGGAAAAGAAAGTGCTCACAATTTTAAAGATAATAAACAAAGATGATAATAGTTGCTGATCTCTTTATGAATAGATTCGAAGATAACATCTTTTCAAGCATACGCAAGCCCAAAATGTAGTTAAGATACGTTGATGATACTTTCGTAGTGCTAAAACGAGATCTGCACATTTTATT
The DNA here is from genome assembly GCA_944472155.2 of Trichobilharzia szidati. Classification (NCBI taxonomy): domain Eukaryota; kingdom Metazoa; phylum Platyhelminthes; class Trematoda; order Strigeidida; family Schistosomatidae; genus Trichobilharzia; species Trichobilharzia szidati. Next base: position 65,591,774 of record OX235279.1, read on the forward strand.
CTTGGAGAAACTGGACAATCCATCTCCCAGAATTCAGTCTACTTCGGAAGCAGAATCAGACGTCGGTGAACTACCATTTCTAGACTGCCTAGTTAAGAGGAGGGAAAACGGATATTTTAATATATCTATATCCAGGCAGAAAACCCACTCCAACGAATATTTAGACTTCGGATCATCACACCCCATCAGCGCAAAGTCATCAGTCGCTTCAAGTCTTCTTAGACGAGCGCAGCCTTCAATAACGGATGGGAAGGAAAGGGAAAAAAATATCAAACATTACTGAGACTCTCAAGCAAAATAACTACTCAAAGACCTTCATCAACAAAGTCAACACTTACACTAAGTACGGTCGAAGACGTGTTCCGAAGACATGGGCCTCAACAGTCGTTATTCCATATAGATCAGAGACGTCAGACGATATCAGAGGAGTAATCAATAAGCACGACGTCAGAGTTTTCTTCAAAGCATCAGACTCACACACTACAAAGCAACCTTGTGTCTACGAAATAATAATATGCTTGGAATGTGATGCAATATACGTCGGACAAAAATCGCCAGAGGGAAATCAAAATCAGAAGAAATGAACACCGTGGAGCATCTAATCAACCACTGAGAAATCCAGTTGAACTAGAAAAGCCTGAAAAATCATCAGCCATAGGTGGTCTATACGTCATAGAATCAGGTCACAAAATTGATTTTGACAATATTGAAATCATCATCCGGAAAAATTTCAAAAGTCATAAAGAACGTCTAATATCAGAAGCACTTCATATCGAGTGGAATCCAAATTGTCTGAATAGGAATGATGGTATAAAACAGAATTTGACCTAGTCACAACACCTTCCTCCCACATGAAGTGACAAAATCAACACGAATGTGATAAGAAATTTCATTATGTGAACACACGCTGCTTTTATAATTTCATACACTTATCAAATCCAACAATGTACACCTGGTTTTGTTATCTTTACCAATTGGCCAACTTGACAACGCAAAAATGACCCCATGCTGATGGACGATGACTTAGTTGTTATATATACGCTGAGGTTTTGTAAATTCTGGTTTGATAAATACTTTGATAAAGCTATTAGCATTAAGTAGCGTTTTTTTCCATTCTATGGGAAATACAAAATTCTTTGATTATAATGACAAAGAGTGAATACATCTGCACAATCGTGAAAGGATTCCAGTCTCTAAGTTCCCTGAGGACCTCAGTCACACAATCTGCGTGGCTCAGCTCAACAGTCACAGACGTAATGAATTCTCACTATATTTTGACTTAAAAAACCCTACTTATTTTCCAAACTAATTCTACTAAAGTAAACACTGTTGACCAGAGATGTCGGTAAACTGACATGCTGAAGACGCACCCTAGCCACTTCTGAAATCAACTTTACAGTACTTCTTGATTTTCGACAGTTCTTCCAGCTGATACCAGTTTGTGAAGACACCAACGCGCAAATCTAAAATCTGATGTATTGCTGATTGTGCATATTCATTCATTTGGCGAGAAGTTTATTTTCTTGCTGTGCTTTCAAAGATAGAATGAACGAAAAGTATTAAAGACCATTTCATTCTAGAACTATTCTCTTTTAACTAATTCACACCATTCATCTTACTTACTGGACAGGTACAAGAAATAATGGACTTACAAATCCAATGCTGTGTACACCTCAATCTACACAAACTGACAACCTACAGACAATTACGAAGCTTTCGGTCATTTTTTTGTAATTAAGGTATTGTCTAAATCCTGACACTTCATTAGTCAGTCGGAATACACACTTAGACTAAGAGAGATTAGCAGAGTTATTAATAAACGATTTCGTAAGTCTTGGGACACAGTGAATAATTTTTAATTGCATACTCTAGCACATTCAAACGCATGTGCGATGTAAACACGTAGGATTATAATCGATACAAGGGCTTACCCATTTGCTTAGTAAACAGAATATAAAATCTTCCAATGAATTCATCAGGTTAGGCTACAAGGTGTATTACAGCTTTTTCACATATATATGCATATGCATATGAATTATCCATTTTCTATTTCAGTGGTTGAGTGAAGTATGTCACCTTACAATAATTGTAGCACAAAAATAATAGTCAAGAGTTTTATCATTCCACACCATGCTAGAGTGTAGATCGAATCGTCGAAAAAGAGGATGATCAAATACAAAATATACTAGTATAATATCTTTCAATTAAACCCATAGTGAACTTAAAACAGCTATTGAGGACTAAATCTGTAATTAGTAGAGTAAAGTAAACATAAATTCATGATATCGAGCGAGACCATAGGGAAATTCACTATCACTTGATGAGTGTCTCAGAACACAGACTCCTCGTGTCGACTGAAGTCAATCGATAAAGTCTACAAAGCGACTCAAAACTTGGTGCAATATAATTCTCTAATGTCGATACTCGTCTATGACCATTTGGGAAACTCACAAAAACAAATTAATGACAACAGGACTGATTGCTTAGGCATTCTTCACGACGATAGGAAGAACAGATGGAATTCTCACGACAGAGTTGAGTTTATACAAAATTAAAATATTTTTTATATTCATAAATGAGAAAATCTGATTGAACTGCTGTTTCATAACTTCACCTTGTTTACTAGTCGGTCCTAGGTCCAGAAAAGAGGTAGGCTGAGTATGGGGCTAGCAACCTCACAGCACAATAACACACCCTCATCACCACTGAAACTGTAAAGCACACGAAATGTAGACTTATACTCCACTGGAATCGAAACCACTCCTCAATTCGTCGACGGATGACGCAAGTTTGTGGAAGCCTTCGGGAAGTCAGTCCGCCGGCAAGTCTTCTTTCGATGAAAGCGAAAGTAAGCATGTCGACGTGCAATGTCCTCACCATGCTTCAGGCTAATAACAATAATGCCGAGGTCGCATGTGGAAATCATAAGACATGGTGTGTGAGTGTTAGTGTAAGGCCAGGTAGACTGGAAGTAGACTCTAAAAATTGTTGACTGGAAGGTCAATATTCTCCTCCGCTCACCCAGATGACAATCAAAGGCTCACTGAGGAGATGGCTATCATTGCGTTAGTGGCAATATCAAAAGTTCTCATTCAGTGCGAACCAATCCCCTCCGGGATCGTGGCAACAAGGTTCAACTCACTTCAGTGGTGATGCGTTACCTGAACAGAATAGTATAATCATGATACTTTCGCTGTTACTCTAGCCAATATTTTTAGCACGGACCCCAGAAGGAAGTGGTGTATTAGAATTTCAAAAAGTCGTTCTGTAGCATGTTATGATGATTTGATATGTATTCAGTGACTACCACACAACTTATATCCAGTAATAACTTGGTTCCATCAATATTATTTCACTTTTGGAAAGCTTGGTTCAGACCCTCTTTTCTGTTTCGCTATCGACTTAGTTTGTCCTACAAATATGATTTCCATTCAAGTGTTGGGTTGTGGGGATTTGATTGGTTTCATGATTTGATCATGAGCTGACATCGATTAGAGAACTATTGGAAGACCAACTGAGAGTACTAGACATCTATTTCGTCCCGGCTTGGGACTCTTCAGCACCCACCGGTGGTCGAACGCAGTGAGAACTTACTACTCGCTTACCCAATCACTCACACACTCAACTGCTCGCATTTCGGGCAGAGAATTCAGAATTCCTATTGTTTAAAATCTAGTGCATCAACTGAGATAGCCTATAAGTGCTTGTTGTTTCTTATTGCATCTACAGGTGTTGTCAGTTTGTATGAACTGCCTTCAAAGTAGTTACACTGTACAACCACTCGCCTTCCCCCCCCCACCACCGCCACAACTACTACGCAAAATAAACAACTAACAAATATAAATTACTGTGCAACTTGAAAAGTCATTAAGCCATTTGACTTTGGACAGCGGGTTATCTTCATTTAATGTTTACCTGAGTATTCAAATATATTTTAAAAATCATTTAATTGCTTGGCTTCAACTTACTCGATCCTGAACATTGATATCGCTTCCACAACACACAAGGATCTGACAAGACTTCTGATACCCATATCGCGCAGCTAAATGCAATGGGGTGGTACCATCCTTTTAAAATGAAAAGAACAACAGGAAATGATTTTGAACACAGCTAACGTTGTGGTTATGACTGATCTTTTGAAATAATTTAAGTAATATGCTATTGGAACAGTGCCTAACCTCAAAACGCTTTTAGAAAGCTAGAATGCAACACCAAACGATGACGAGTAATTTTTTCGAGAACTGTCAAATTATTCACCGATTATTGTCTGCCACACAAGTGACCGACTAAAGAGATCCATATGATATGTCTTGCATAACTGAGGCTGGTTGTACTCGGTCACCCAGCTCATTGTTTTGACGCCGATAAAAGGAATGACTGGAACGAGTTATGCCCGTCTTCTAGCATCAAATGAATCTAGCAGCTCACTTAACCATGCAGATCAAATCCACTGAAGAACAGAAGGAAAAGTTTGTAGAAAACTTGTAGGACGTTTTCAGTAGCTTAATTCTCCATTACATACTCGTTAATAGCCAAGAATATGATGTTGGAAAGCTGTTTTAAAAAGCTCATAGGTTAGGAAGGCCTGACAAGCTATGTTTTACGAAGATATATATATTCGTGCTACAATTTAAGCTTTGTGCGCTCAAGACTTCATCACTTTCGTATCTTATTCGATGTTGACTCTTTTGTCATAATACTCAAGACATGTTTGCAGAGTTTCAGTATGGTTTAATTATTATTTCCAAAGTTTTAAGTTATCTTCCGGAGGAAAATGATCAAATATGAATTATCGAAGGTGACAGTAACAAAGCTTACAACCAGAATTTGGATAAACCCATATATGTTCATCCTTGGTATTCAATCTTGCATGTGGCGCAAAGTCTTTCCTGCAGAGCCCTGCATTAGAGTCACTAAGTATCTGGGGTCTCGGAAATTATACTAGAGCAACATTCATGTTGTTTTACTCTCTTATCCACTCGTCTGGATGTTTCCTCCTATACACAGCATCAGATTGACACATTTAGACTCATAAACACACTTTCAATTGTTTCCCTCCACTAATACATTGTTAACGCTTGTTAGGGATAAGTGTAAGATATTTTTATTTCTTGCGAAGTTGCTCTCTGTTTAGGAAACCTCATAGTATCAAACCAGTTCTTCGTGAGGATTTTCGACTTATTTCTTACTCTGCCTATCGGAATCACTCTTTATAACATTCAGGTTTTGCAAATACAGAAATGTATATGCATATAGATCTTTTACTGGGCACCTGATATTTGTCAAACTATTCCGTCACACCTTGGTAAAAGTTCATATGATTCTTTTCAGAATGCATACACAATCCACATCACCAGTTCTCCATTGAAAAGTAGTTCCTCCACGTTTTCTAATTTCCTTCCATACTCTCAGTGTAGTTCTGTTTTCACAAAGCTCTTAATAATGTAAGACATGAGTATCAGATGCATGGAAAGAATTTACGCATCCTTCCTCCAACCATAAAGAGTGTATAACAAGGTTTTGTTTCAAGAGAGCCTCGAGACACTTTACTGATGCACATTTATGTACAATGCAGAGGCATTACATGGGACACACCATCGAAGTTCTCAACTCTACTACAGATCAGGATGATTAGATGGTCAGATTCGAAAAATAGAAAGCACACGTTTACTTATTTTTATTAGTATCCGCATACTACTGAATTTCCGCTAATAGGATAGTATGCTAGGACAAACATGCATTAGGCGCTTGAATCTTCGATAGGACGTCAAGTGATGCCGTTAATCCTCTACAAGACATGAATAAAGACTGAGTAATAAAAATTCATCCCATAACATTAATGGAGACAATAGTTTTCCTGGATGTGAGGAGTAAAGCTTTGTACAGAAACTTATCAAATTATTGACATCAGTTATCTATGATACTTACACTATCAAGTGAAACACTTGTGTTGCCATTCAACAGCAATTTATAAACCAATTTATCTAAAAAGTAATTGATGTACCATCATCAATTAGGCACAACAATATGAAGTAGAAGTTTGCATTATCCACAACGCATAAGACAGAATTGGCAGACAATCAGCTGGAAACAGGACTAACATTTCGAATGTGAACAATCACACAGTGAGATCTTAACCTCAGTTTGTCTTCATGCTCAATAATAAAAGCCACCATGGCACCCGAAAAGAAAGTAGCGCTAGAACATCACCTTTTCACCATCTCCCCCTACGCTTCAACAATTTCTTGTGTTGGAAAAATTCATTTCCTTGTACTAATTTAAAACAATCGACAAATGCGAATGAAGCAGAATCTACTTGTAGTAGGACTCCTCATCTGAATACTCGACATACAGGGTTATATATACTATGAGAAGTGAGTAGAGAAATGTGTGACTAATTCACTACACTGAATCATGAACAGAAAATTCTCATATTGATTTATAAACAAAAGAAGACGTAATAGCAAGTGAAATTATCTTTTCGAAGAATCACTTATACTCAACAAGGAATTCACAAAGTCAATTAAATCTACGCAAATATATATATATATATCTAAATGTACATATTATGCATTACATATGTGAGTTGTAATCTAGAAGCGAATGGATATGTGGAGGTCAAGAAAAAACGGATGTTGCAATCACGTAATAGGTGTGGAAAACGACTAATCAACTTAAATGGACAAAAGCTAATGGAAATACGATAAGGTGTTACCATAAAATTGTATCGGAAATGTAGTGTTATTAATAAACAATAATAGTGGTAGTAATAACTATGAAATATAATGACGACTCCAAATAAGTCATTCATACATGGCTGAACCACTGGCTATTCGGGACCTGATACCGGATCTCTGTATTGAAAAGCACTACATACAATCACTCGCCATACCATGATGTGAGTGTCATTATTCCCACAGTTTTCGTTTTGTTGTTTAGTGTTTTAGTTTACTGCAATTATTTTACAATTATTACTATCATTTTTATTCTCTAATGATAACATTGCCTGTCTGATGCAGATTTTAGGTGAGCACTCCACCCTCTTATCCATTTTGTACATTTAGACTGATTAGTCATATTCCACACTTATTACATGATTGTAACCTCCGTTTTTTCTTCATCTCCACCTATTCATTCCCTTCTAGATTACAGCTCACATTACGCAATACAACCTTCTGAAACAGTGAATCAGTCATGTGGAACGTAAGTTTAAAATGTTTTGCCAGTCAAGCTCAGACTGATAGGAAATCAAAGGGACATAAGAAATGAAAAATTGAAACCATAGTTGATTATAGTTCACATAAGTTACCATAAGACATGATGAGTCATCAGGGGTAAAACTTGAAAATGCTAGGGATTACAAACTGAATAATGGTAGTAACAATAGTGAAAAATAGTAAAAAGTAGTCGTAATAATAATAATAACGACGTGACTGCTTAGAACCTACCATGCTAATATCTTCCACTTGTTAACTGTTACTATTACCATTGCTTTACTTCATATATTATTATTATTATTATTACTGTTCCAATCGAAACCACCTTTGTCACTACCATTAACTGAACTCATTACAACATTTTCACTATTAACATTATTACTATTAGTATTACTATTATTATTCATTTTGCGACTTTTAGCATTTTCGAGTTCTCGCTCTGACAACCACTTGCGTATTATGATGACGTAATTTTTCATTTCTCTCGCCACTTCCACATCCAATCTATCTCAGGTTGACCCGTAAAATATTCTGACCTTTCGTTTCACGTGATTGATCCACTGTAGTTTATTAGTTATATATCATTGTTTATTTCTCACAGTGTATATACAACACTGTATACAGAGTATTTAGCTCAGGAAATCTGCCGAAATTTGATGAATGCATTAAATTCGACTTTGTTAGCATTTGTTCCTCGCTTTAAAGTTTTGTGAGAATGAAACTGAGAATGAATTCTTTCGTCAGACAATTGGTACTGTTAATTAAATGAACTCCAAAATATGATCGATTGGATATATTCTACAAGTCAGACAGTCGTTCAGGCAGATGGTAAGGAATAATTAATAATAATAATTGCACAGTAGAAACTGTCTTCTAGCACTGCAGAGATCCCTACCTACTACTTATCCGGGTTAAACTCTAGTGAAACCGTCTTTGTTGTATTAAAAGGCTGACGGCATAAGACACGTAGTCAATTTATTCAAATGCATTAGAATGAATACATTTCGTCTGCTTGAATCACTGGGCTACTTAAATGTTTATATCCACCAAAATGCATCGTATTTACTTCACTTTGTATTGTTTTAACTATCCAGTTACGTCTGTGATTCGCAATCTATGCTCACACACATTTTCAAATTGGTATTTATCCACCACTGTGGGTTTTTCAAAGGAAATGGGAGAATAACATTGCAGCATGCTTCGAATGGGACGATATTGCTTCACACGATGTGTTATCGATTATGCACAAGAAGTAAATAATTTACGATGAAACACACTAGAGATCCTGTGTTGTCTATGAACACGTCTTTCAGAATAAAGCTATTATTATTTTCATCGTTATCAGTATTGGCTCACTCATTATCCTTCGCATTTGACTGACTTAGCAAGACGTCTCATACCGTCAGCCTACCAATAATTGTTACACGTCTGCCATTCATCTCATCTTAACATTTCACGTAGGTTGATGATGAGAGGTTATCTTTAATTTGTATCATAATCCAGCGACGAAACAGTTTATTCTGTAGCATACCCGTCGTCCTGAACAGGCCAGCATACAGAAGTAGTTGGAAGTGCCTAGTTGTGTAAGTCAATACCACACTTACGTGGTTTCAAAGTCATCAACTGATTATCAAGGAGGTGCGAATGGTGACCACAGAATTGATTTTTTAACATCACTTAAGATAATTAAAGCACAAGTTAGTCCCATTCTACTAGGTATCAACTAAGGCATGTCAATTAGACGGTTTAAAGTAAACTCGCGTATTCAGAAAGAAACGCTCATCAAGCTCTCCCTATCATGTAGACAATTTTTCCAATTCGGTTACTTCAGTTAATTTTGATGATGTCATTGCATACCCTTTAGGGCAAAGTTAAACTATCATAGCCGAAACCACAGTGACTTCGAAAAACCAATAAGAATTCAGATGCAGAAAAGTTGCATAATCGTTGAAAAATGCACTAAAAATCACTGCAAACATGATATTACACCACAAATTTGTCACTTATGCTTTGTAAGAATGTCTCCCTGTCACTACACAGATGATGTATAAAGAAATCATACCATACGCGATAGATGCATTAATGCAGTGACTGTACTTCATGGTACTTACAGATTCATTGATATTTCTGACAATGTAATTTAACCCACTCCTAAATCTCGCTATAATCCCAATCCTAACCTTAACCCTATACACTAAACCTTAGTTTAAAATGTCATAACCCTACTTAACAGTATAGATTTACAGAAGAAGTATCCAGCGAATAAGTGGAATACTCTATCTACCTCCTCGAAGTCCAAAAATGCAAGCATGATTTGATTTGCAATGACCTTTCCTAGCAGTCCCTGTATGTGATTGGTTCTTGAGGGACAACTTATTAAACACCTTGGATTTGGCTATGATACATTAACTTCACCACTACTACTATTAATCTGATCACTTCTAGTCATCATCATTTAGAACTCTTACGCACTATTTGCTTCTTATTTATGTATTTATTGTTTCTGCGCACTTACTTAATGCCCAACTCCCGTTCCTCACTCTAGAATATCCTGGTAACTTGATACCATTTTTCTGTTGGTCTTGAGTCTTCTAGAGCCTCGTGATGAGAGAGTGGACTGCCACTGCTAATCTTAAACACTATCTTCTACCAGCACCCTTTTAACAGCCTAAACACACATCAGACGAAAATGTATAAACAAATAGTATATTACACTCACTGTACTTGCAATATCCATCTTCACATGTAGTGTTAATCTTCAATTTCAAATTACCACCATCTTTATCACATTTTTAGCGTTAAACTTAACTAACTGACTGAGTGTGATTGATCATTAAATTCTTTACTCAAAAATTGGTGCAACGATAATATTAATATTACTAATAAAGGCACTCACTTTGTTCTGCGAATTCGGATTGGCTCCAAAGTAGCACAAACACTTGACTAACTTATAGAAACCATTATAGGAGGCATAGTGCAAACCTGTGTTTCCCTTTTTATACCGTTGTTTATGAAATGAAAACAGAAAAAGATATTTTTTGTTTTAGAAACAAGCATAAACAGATGGGGGTTATTTAAATGACAACATTTTGATTGGTGTGATTGTGAGAAAAGACAAATATATTGTCCATTTGGTTATTCCTTGTCTCACAGACTTGTAAATGAAACTGAAACGAGAACTTGATCTGCTCTATGATTCGAACTAGTGGTTACTGATTTAGCAGCCCGGTGCTCTATGGATTGAATTGCTGATTTACACAAAAATAATAATAACGATAACTTTATTCCACACACATATAACCCTCTCTCGCATATTCTCTTTTTGTTGTTTATATTATCACTTGCTCATGTGGAGCTTCTAATCAGACTAAATGAAACTCAGTGTGAACACTGATCAGGACTACTCATTACTGTATAGTCGTTCTTACTCATGATAATTCTCTTTTGTAATCGAATTCTCAATTTATGCATACTGTCACATACACGTGTTTTGTACTATAATCTATCGACGATCTGTTCACACATACATCTTGCAATATTGACTTTAATGGTTCGACGTTATTCACAAACCACTAATGTTGTCATTGACGTGGTATCCGGCTACGCATTGAAGGTCGTTTCTAAGAAGCAGCAACTCGGTCTGTCTCCCTTTATGGCTCCGAGACATGGTCATTGAAAGTGGAGGACTTGAAGAGGCTAACTGTCTTTGACCATAGGTGTTTGTGCTCTATTCGTCATGTTAAGTGGTATAATACGGAGAAAAGCAATGAGGTCGGCAGTAAAGTTAGGCAAGGAAGACACGTGATATGAATGAAAATCCTTCGTCTTTCTCGATGAGCAATGTTAGCTGACATATAATTAGGTTAGTAAAGAGTTAGGGGTGGTCAAATCAAAACCTGGTTTCAATCCATGAACCCTTTAACTGTTTGATTGACTCACCTAGGGAGAGAGAGCAGAAACAGACTGCTCTGCCCAAGTCCTCAAGTCACTAAGAATCAATGGATGGAGACTTTCGTTGACATGACTCGAAACCGACCTCAATGATGTAGATGCATTCACACTTCATGACCTACCAGAGTCACTTAATTCTGGCTATCCAGTGTGTACTTCTTTCCCCAGTACAGTCAAATCCATTAACTTTGTGTGCTATATGATGTGCGGCGACTTGAACTGCTGCACTTTTGTGCTAAGTTGTGTGTTGAAAACTCATCTACTGCTATCTAATATTCTTTCTGATGTCTACACTGTTAGTCGACTTACCCCAGTACGAGTCGTTGTAACGCCTCTTGTCAGTGCCTTAACCTTTGGCTGTCTCGGTGACCTCCAGTGGCAGTTCTCACATCAACTGTCGCCGACACAACACTCTAAAAACACATCATACTCGCTCAGCCTTATTCACCACAAAACACCACTGAGATTTCACCTTCTTGGAGTCAGCATAGTTCTAAATAGTTAATAGTATTGAAATGATGGAGAAAATTTGTAGCTGATTCTGATTTACAACACAACTAAATCAAAAGTTAATGGTATTTTCGAAGCTCATATAAAGAATGTTTTAGAAGCTCTTACTCCCTTTCCTTTAGGTTCCGTAATTCGTATGTGTTGATTGTTTTCTTCAGTAATGATGGTATAAATTTTTGCGGAGAAGAGCATATAATATATGATGTTTCCCGAAGAATTTGTGTAAACCCACGAAATTCGCGAGTGGGTTATTTTGTTCTCTTTGGTTTAAAAATTAGCTGACAATCCGTCAATTCTAAAACGATTATTAATGACAACAGTCTGTACTTGATGGCCTTAAGCATTCCTTATATGAGATAGTACAGCTCAAGTTCTACTCACTACTCTACTTGAAAAATATCTAGGCATTACGAAGTTCAAACTCCCACAGAGATATGCGGAAGAAGAGCAACATAAGTAGCACTACACGAAACTCACCTCACGATCACACTGATTCACCTCTGCTCCACATTTTAAAAGTAATGAAGTTACTTGAAGGCTTTTGGAAAGGATGCTTTTGTGAAGGGGTGTATGGCCTGACTACACAAAAAAGTAGGAAACGTCAATTCAACTTGGTGAATACACTCGTCAGAAGTAATGATAGCAAGTAAATAAACATGGGGTTTACAAGGAACTTGATAAGGAAATATTTGAATCACTCAATTATATTTCCAAATGTTATAAAGGCAAACTGCAACGATACCATTGAGAATCAAATAACTAACAGTGACAGAGGACTTATCAACAAGTTATATTGACTTTACAAAGCATTCCCTGACCTGGCCTCTAACACATCGGAATGATCTAGTTTATCAGGAATTTGGATAAAGATTACTAGGCGATGAAATGCGGATGACACCACAAATGGACCACTACAGATTGTTATTTGTCCACCGATACTTAAATATTTAATACCTTAATTTATAAAACCCTATGGTTGAATATTTAAGGAGTAATGATATGCTGCAACACTACAACAGCAAAACATTCAATCATTTTGTTATTATTTTACCGCATTTCATTGGCTCTTCTTGAATAAATGTTCGTATTTTAGGTTAAGAGAAACACTCTTTACGACTGTAATGATGTATTTCCTTGTCGCTTACCGACCACGAACTATCCCAAGGTGATTCCTACTAATGTGTAACATTTAGTCGTGCAGGAAAATCCAAACTATTTGTACTGAGATGATTGTTAAGATCCATACTCATTCCCAATTATGACTTTAAAAACCAACCACACAGAAAAAGCTGTTATTACCTCATCATTTAAGTCTACCAAATGGAGGTAAATAGTTGGAGTATAAACTTCCAGAGGACACTCGGAAATAGCAATCGATATCTACTCTATCAACTGACTTCATCCTTTTAAAATAATGTCTACTACTTCTGGCCATTATCGTTTTCATGCGCTAATCGACATATCTTGTGGATACATATTTCTAAACATATTTTGGTATGGTGACACTTCCAACCATTCAATAACAGTGGGGAAATCACCTAATGCTTGTACACTGTTGGTAGCAAACAGACGATTTCCATGACCACAGTGGTCAGGCAGGTGCGCGCAGTTTCTAATGAGGCGATAATTTTTGGAAATAGAAAGGTGGAGACGAAGCTGCTGGATTCATCGAAGTCAGACAGCCTCCTTGAGAAACGAATGACAATTACCGGTCTGTTCGCGCATAGAAAAACTTCAACTATCAAATTGTCACATGCTACTCTAGTTTTAGCAGCCCCTTCACTGGATAGAATCGCTAGTAACATTCCTGAATTCCACGATAACTCCGATACCAACGTTACTTTTGATATTTGGTGCAGGCAATTTCGAAATAGATTTCGCTGGCCAAGATAGCTTCTGGGAAGCATGTCTCCTTCTTCGAAAATTGAGTCCACGTGAACACCGCAGCATAATTCTGCGGCAGAATCCACGCGATCGCGCCTGCTTATAAGTACGAAGGATTTCTGTTTTGTGATGTTTAAGTCCGTGGGTGATCTCTGGTGTCAAGCGATATGAGGTGAAAGCGTTATGCATGAGTAATGATTTTCATCTCAACAGACTTCCAAATATTTGATAGGAAATTTTATCTAAGGCTTCTAGTATAAATACAGTATTCTCGCAACACATATAAAACACTAATACAGTGCATAATTATATTTGAAATAAAGACATTTCAATAAAACAAATGGGCATTGTGCAATCGCCAAGGAATTGAAACAAAGCAACAAACAAATGATGTTCTCAAGATGTCGAGAGCGAATATACGTGGGTCACTTTGTACCATGCTTTTGGAAACTTTCAGCTGCTTACAGCAACCCTAATCATGTAACCTACACTTTCTGAGGTGACTTCGATCACCAATTTACCCGACTAATTTTGGCAAAGATTCTGAGCAAAGAAAGATACTGATCTAGCATGTGACACGTTTTGCACCCATCACAGGTTCACTGGTATGTCTACTAACTTACAGACCGCACATAATCCTTGGTGCTTAACTCCGACATTCTCATTCGGATACCTTACATTTCACAAGCCTTGACCTAATGGTACTTATAGACAGATGCACCGATTCTCTCTATGTCTGTTAGTTTTAATGCTCCCCATTCCAACTGTACACCATGTTATAAACACCAGTTACATACAACATGAATAATATGAAGTTTTTAGTTGAATAAAAATACGACATTGAATAACTTACGCTATCCATTAAATTTACATCTGCTCGTCCAGTTTCTATCAGCGTTCTGCACAAGCGAATATTTCCTGCTTTACACGCATCGTGAAAAAGACTGTGTACCTATGATTAGTAAAGTTCACAGGAATTTATTCAGCAGTGTATTTACAAGACAGTGGCATAGTGGTTAAGGTTATAAGTCAATGTGATACAAAATATAACAACTATCGGGATCAATTAGATGGCATTTTGCCTAGATGAAAAGAAATACCATAAGTTCACCTTATATTTAATTGGAGAAACCCTCTGAACAAATGACTCCAGTTCCGAATATACAACCTCAAAATCGGTTGGACGGAGCTAATCATTAAGACAAAAATATTCTCACGCACATAATGTGCCTTATGATTAACCAAATTTAAATGAACAAGCTACCTAGAAGTATTTTGCTAAAAGTGACTTTCTGATAGTTGAACTGTAAGTAGAAATAGCACAATTGAGATTGTTCAGATCATCCTGCGACACTTTTCGGAAGTAAAACATATCTAAAGCTTGGAACGTAAAGGATAAAAATGATATTGCAACCAGTAATATAATTCGGATACTTAAAGAAAGTCAAAAATGTGACTTACTTCTTCAGAGATAATTTCTTCATTAGAAATTTCCATGTCGTCCTGCTGCATTATTCTTCTTAGTTCTTCAATGGATTGAGTGCTCTAAGTTCCAGTCTAGCTAAAATAGCTTTCAACAGGAAAATATTCTTTAAGCATTGCGTTAAGTGGGTCCGAATTTCTACACTTAGTCTTCGCAAGGGGCTTAAACAACAAAGTGGCAATACTTACGCCTGTGTAAATTATCAAACTAGTGGCTAACTACAACTAAGGGACACACGTGAGGGCTAATGGAGCTATTTCGTTAGGGCTCGAAATTGTGGCCAAATGACTGAACGTTGAGTAAGGATTTAATGCAGATGACCACATTTGAAACCAAGAAATAGAAAACCTCATGGAAGTTGTCCCTCAGTGAAAACTACACTACTGTCTTGGCAAAGAACTAAACTTCAATCGAGTGTCACACAATAATCTAGGTGGAGTAATATTATGCGTAGCATTTGGTATAACCAGCACTGAAGACATAAGGTTCTTCCTCACCAAACATGCATGCACTACCACCACATAATCTAACACTTTTAAGTCACAGTCTAGGTTGCCACACCTCATATGTGAAAGCCAAATGGAATAAAATGTCGGAAAAGACAAATAAACTGCCACATATTATGGGAAGTTATGAGGCAGAGAAAAAGGAAAACACCGATATAAGTGTGCGATACCATGTCTGGAACTAAGACAGACTGTCAACAGGTCTGCACCACTGTGATCAATTCTGAGTCACCCTGTAGACCCAAAATTTTGTTTCTCGTCGTCGGTAAATTCTAGCCAGGAAACTCACTTTTACCAAAATGAGAAAGCTAGTGAAATAGCGATGTATCACACAGACAGTTTCCCACCTCAGTGATGATTAGACTTCAGCTGACATCATGTATAGGCTTGGGTGGCAGTTTGGCATGTTCAGCGTAAATTGATAAGGTTGCACAATTTCGCCAACCGCTCCACTTCTTTTACTTAAGACGTTGCGTCTAACTTCCGCATTATTCATGTGTCACTAACAACGCATGCGGACAATGTTATACGCGTCGAATTCTTGCTTTTCTTCTGTGCTCTCGTTTCCAAACCATAAAGTAGAACGAATCGCACTGCTCTTCAGCATAGTGGTTTCTCAAGAGGTAAGCTAACATCTTGTCGTTAGAAAATGCAACAAAGCATTGGCAGCCTATGTCAGGTTTCGTATTTCTAAAGTGACATTCTCTATGAAATAACACCAACACAATCACGACCATTGACCATTCACAAACACTCCAGAAGAAAGAAGTTCGACCCATCGAAAAACTTGTATTACTCAAAAAATGAATAACGGGGATAAAACAATCCACACGCCTTCTGCTCTTCGTTATTGTCGCGTCCTCACAGTTGACATCCTTCATGCGACAGAGAACTGACTCCCTAGATTTTGTCTGAAACGGAATGAAACAGAACACTGGTCAGCATTACAGATACTCAAGCTTTCATACCGTTACACCAAGTCAAAGCCAGTAATCAACCACAATAGTTCATGGAATTATGTTGAAACACTTGGAAGTGGCTATTTGAAAGTCTTGTCAGATGTGAAGTAACACCCGTACTAGGAACTTACTTTATCAGAAAACCTCGACAATAATTTGTAGTTGAAAACTAAGCACTCACTTAGTAATCCCGACCAACTCACATTCATTCAAAAGCAAGTTAAATAGCTTGTATATTAGTCATACTTTGGATACGTATAACTTCATGCATTCAAGGTAAGTTGGCCTCCAGTTTCGATCGATTTTATCGTGCAATTTAATTCAGAACGATAGCCAGTTTTGTGTCAGGTCTTATTACTATTCAAATTGTATGGGTTCACATGTTGGTAGCACGGACTGCATTGCCATCCCCACTCCTTCACTCTGCATCTCCAACACATAGTGGGCCAAACACCTGTCGTAACAGTAAAGTTTATCGATTTGTTATTAAATGAAACTGAGGAATAAAACGGTTAGTCGTGACGCTAGCAACCCCACCTAGCAGCGAAATACCACCACCACAACTAAAGCTACGAAAGTTACGAACTATATGTTCCTCTAGGAAAGCAAGTAATGGAAAATAGTATTGTTTACCGTTACCTCCGTCAGAGTCCTGCTGAAGGTACTCGGTGGTAACTTCATCCAAGTAATAAATCACAATTATAATGTAAAAACGTTGATACAATAGAGGCATGCCTCAGTCTCAGTGCAGCAAATCTTAATAAGGTTGTTAGGGGGACTCACCTGTGTATAGGGTGAATAGCACTGATTTCGAGCTCAGTCCTGCTGACACTTTGGGATAAACGTTAGGCGCATTCCAGAAACTTTTGAACACACGCGGTGTGAATTTCTCCCGAAAGAAATCCGAAACGATAATCCAAATTATAGATTTAACCACACGTAGAGTGACGCGTAAAGTGCGAAATACAGGATATTCTGCAATACGGTACTTTATTACATAAAAATAGATATATAATATACAAACCTCAAAATGTGAGGTATCTGTGGCTAAGTGCCGTCAAATGCACAACCACTGTGCAGTCAATAAGTAAAAACAGCAATGCTGTGTCAAGGTCGATCCACGTGTCGGTTCAAACGGCCCGCGAATGCCAAGCAAAGAATAAACAAATATGAACAAACAACTTTCAATAGTAAAGCATACACTATAGGGTAAGGTCAGCAAATAATGTTTAAGGAGAAGAAAAATAAGAACTATACATTAATAGAATGATAATAGAAGAAGTAATTTAACTGCAGTTGTAAGCAAATGTCATTGTTATAAATTAACATATAAAAAACCATACTACTTACTAATGGCAAGTAGTATAATGTTGAACAAAGGAAAGATTGAGAATGAACAGGTAGGAAAGGAATTAACACGCGGAGTAAGCCGACCTCACCACGGTATGTGTACCCAACGTTTCTTGCCCCGAGGTTTCTGCAGGGCACCTAATTTTCTTGCTAGCTGGTATGCAGCTTGCTCGCTTATTGATTAGTTGAATTATCGGTTACAGCTAGTTAAAACGAATGCATGTATCACCTAAAAGCTTTCAAACAAACCAGTACTTAGTAGAAGCTCATCAGGACGGTAGAGTGGCAGACACCGCTGACACGACTGATATCCCGCCTATACGGTACGTTAACCACCACTGAAGTTGTAATTGCAAGAAATTGTTCCGCAGAGATAAACAAACATCTACTATTAGAAAGTATAAAGAAAATATATTATTGAAAATATGCTATGTGCAATGAAAAATTTAATACGAAACCGTTTTTTGTCTACTTTATAATGCCCTTGTATTCATATTTAGACCTTGCTGATGATTTGCCGTTGAATTTTTATCCTCCTTTCATTAGTACATCCCAATCTGTGTCAAAGAATGAGAGCGTTTGATCGTTTCCAAACTGTAAGTAACCTTCCTGACCACCATCTTCAGCCAGAGGGACTAATTGCATTCTCCTATCTCCACACGTAAACTGAAATATTTTGTTTGTTGAGTGATTGATTGTTAATATCACTAAGAGGTATGCGTCCCTACTGTATCTTATGACAGGCGGCCACTCATCTGGCGTCCGAGTATTGATTTCTGTAAAACCATAATTCTGAGGGTGATGTGGTCATTCTCACGACTATGCCGTCTTCAGAAGGGCACTCTAATCTGTCATTATCACTTCTCGAGTTAAATGGTTCAACACGATGGGTCTAGCAAGCAATGCATTTTCTACATGTACTTGTTGGTCTGGGGCCGCTATAACAAATAAATAGCTTGTGGTTTATCACAGTTATTGATCTAATCTGGATGGAAACAGTATCAACTGTAGACAGACAATTTATGTCACTGAAGTTGTTGACTAAAACATAAGCCTGAAACAATCATCTGCTGTCATCAGAAACCCCCGGAAGAGGGGAATGTATTTTGCATAATCCCTCATGCTCTTTAAAACTCACCTGGCCTCCAAGAGAACGCCTGCCTGGACACGAAAACTATAAGAAAGTGAGGACCACTTCGGGGAGAAAGCGGCCAAGGACTTTTAATAAATCGACCACTTCACTATTTGTCCTTTAATAAGGAAACATTCTGGTCTCGTCCTACGGCACAGTCTCCCACGCGACGAGGGCAGACAGTGAGCAGTCAATTATTATCTTTCTAGCAGAGCATATCTTGTTGGCAACTTTGTTTGAAAGCACTTGTAATGACTGTGAACATTACGTGTATTCAAAAAAGTCTCCTGTCCGTTGGGGGCAACAAACCCTGTTGTGGCTTGGCGGTTCGCTCGCTGACAGAAGACCGGAATAATACGACCGAGAGTATGAATGTATATCATACCGACGCTATTTGTAGACTTTGTAATGTATTGATAGTAACCAACTGAGAATCACATGGTCAAGCTGCTGTGCAATCGATTTGCTATGCTGGCTTGTTCTTGGTTGACCAATAAATCTTTGACTTAGCATTCATCTTTCAATACCGTCCATGTGGAAGTCGACTTGCATATGATATACGTAAAATAGTACTCTGAGGTCCGGAGAGTTGTCTTCCGGCTACAGCAAAGTTTCCTGATACCTTTATTGACGGGACTCAATGGTCGTTTTATTATATCAAATGGGGACATCTTACTGTAACTTTAAATCAACTTCCGATGACAGCAGTCATATATTTGCTTCCATCGACGTCTACACCAAAAGGAACTTATGTTGAATCACTTGATTTGCGAAACTCGCTTAACTTATAGCTAAACATCATAACAATCTCCCCGATCGACGGAGTGAAATTATACTTTTACTTAAGTCGATAAGGCATTTCTTGGATTCTGACAAATATGCCTATGTTACTGTCTTGTACTTTTCACTAGTTGGAGATTCCACCGTTGTCCCTACGTTTGTTTTCGATGTCAGTTCGGCCTTCTAGTATTGCCCTTCGAAATTTCACATAACATACCTATAATAATAATAATATATTCTCATTTTTGTACATGAGGGACGCCAGTTTACGGGCATCATCACTTAGATAAATTACACATACGACTGGTGAGAATAGTTAGTAATGATAATATAATAGGGTACATATTTGTTTCTACTTATGCAGGACACACTAGCTGTATAGGCATGGATAAGTATTATTAAAATTAGATATTTAAATTACATGATTTACGGTTAAATTACAGGTTGTCTTTAGTCTGTGGGAAAAATTTGATAACTAGTGATTCAATGGACCACATCAAGAAATATAGAGATATTGACTTCACATTAAAAAAACCCCAAGTATTCGTTGGATGGATTACAGATACTTGGGAAAATAAATAAAGCTTGAAGTCAATTCCCTCATATAAAATGCATCTTATAATAATGAACTCTCACTTTATGCACATGAGGGACTCCAGTTGACAGGCATCATCAATATGAGAATAATGTAAACATGGAGTGAGCATGTTTAAAATTTTTAACTGACAAATTTTTCAACTGGCCATGTGATCTTAGATACCATGGTGGAAGATCTCATCTCGTTTGGTCGTCACAGAGTTTTTTCTCCTATATCTCTTAAATTTTGACGATCAGTTACCAGCTCCCATTTCGTGGACTGATTTCGGAATTCCATAGGCCTTAAGGAACCTTATATAGTCTTTTGTACAACTGAAGAACGACCGGATCCCTATGTTCTGACTTAGTTTATGTCAAAAGCAGTTCTGAAAAATTCGACGGTAGTTGACGAATCTACGTCTACAAACCTTTCGCTTCATAATCACACTGTAGGCAAGTGTAGTGAGTGGCATAAGTGATTTTATGTCCCTTACGTCTAATATTACGCGTTCAAGCAAAATGTTTTATTTTATTTACCACTTTGCCTTCTGTGTTAATGAGACCACTCGTGGTTCATTGAACTGCTGTACATCTCCCGTTTGAATGCACATTATTTATTACTGCCAGTCATTTGTTTTCAGTCATTATGATTTTGGTATTTGTACTCCGTATGACTTCATATTTCAAGATTTGTACCATGTTTATCTGAAATTTTCCGTTTAATAGGACGATAATCTTGCACTTCTTTGACAGTTCTTTACCAATATTATTCCACTTGGAGCCATTTGGTCTTGTTGTGGATTTAGTCGAATATGTTTAATCCGTTTCTTCAGGAATGTATTCTTAGAGTGGCTGTAGCAACCATATTTGAGTGCTGTGTATGCGCCTCGGTAATACGTTTCTTAGCCAAACTAGACAAAGCTGAACATCCTTTGCAAAAATCTGAGACTTCCGGTGCATGGCTTTTGCCACCAGTCTGAGATACACTTCAGTCTATTTCTCCTTTAAATAAAGACTGATTTTTCTAGTCGACTTGTTAGAACGCCAGCCTCGTAGCTGCCCATTTCTTAAATCCGTTTAATACCGTTCACGAACAAGAGTGTGATTGCAGCGGAGGCAGATGTGGCATAGTGGGATACAGTCTTCTGCCAACCTTCATGATAGTCAGCTTACATCTACGTGGTCTCTTGGCCCCGCCGTTGATTCGAAGACGGAGATCACCAGGTTGGGTAATGTTACACTATTATTATTGTGCTGATCATGAACATATGGCTATTCGTGATCAGATATACTCTGTCACATTCACGGCGTCGTAAAATGAAGAAACCTTGTAACTGAGCCTGGGGTTGGCCTGCTAGTATTGTTTCTGCCGCTGAAGCACTGAAGCACTCCAACAGTGCACCCGTAGTTCACTAATACCTAAGCTAGCCAGTTGTGTAAACCGCAAATTATTCTTATTGACTTCGGCTTGATAAGAAGCGAACAGTGATGCACTGCATAAAACGCCTTGGTAAGACCAAAGCCATCACCATCGATTCCATGCGCTGCTATATAGCCCTGAGTCCTCTACTGATACGTAGTGCTTCACGAGCAGACTACTATTTCGCTTGGTTTCCGACATGGCTCCATGATCGCACACAAGTAATGGTTTTTTCCCAAGTGATCCCCTACATATTACTCACTCGCCGAGTTGATTATTAGTCGACAGACCTCATGACGTTTGGTATTATTCAACGGTACTCAAAGCGTCTGTTGAACCCGTCTCCATTCCTTATTGCAAATATTTTGCCACAGTCTTTCCTCCGGTATCATTATCGCATTTAAAGTACGGCTTGTAAAATATACTTGCCAGTAGCCGGATGTTTTCTGAACTTCTTAGATGTCAGATCGCATGCGCGTAAATGAGTTAACCCAAGTCATTTTCATCGCATTTTTCAAACCACTAATGCGCCTTTTCATTTCAAAATGTGTATAGAGTATGAAGACTAAATTTATCTTATAATGAGGTCAGATATGATGGTGCTTTTGCAAAATGAATACAATAAACGCCCAATTAATGAGGATAAACCACAATTACTCAAAAAAGAATTTTTTCTGATAACATCATTGCAAAAAGACACTCTTTCTAATCCATTTCAGATGACTGGTCTTCAATGTCAACTGAAGAACTTTATTGCCAAAGGTCTGAAACAGTTTGCATACCACTCTCATTATTCATTGGAGAGCGACTTTATTGCATATCCCCTCATTGACGTTTGTCGCTATGTTGCTATTGGTTTCAAGTGGTCTTGGTCTTGGGGGAAGATTTAACTGATGTAGTATTGTGATTTCATAGACATAACTCAGGCTCATACGTGAAAGAAAGTTATAATCCTGTAATAAGGATAAGTTGTACAGAAGGTAAGGAGGACATTATTTTTCAGTTTATTTGCGTATATACTATAGTGCACCGAGTTGTATTGAGTTCTTAGAGCAACTGCAGTTACACTGGAACTGGGGAAAATGTAGAATCACTGACTTAACATTAGATTTTGGAACTCCTACCTCATTCTATTTGCTACGAAATGTAAGTCTCCGTACTGAATTCATGAAAAAGAACTCTATATACCTTACCTATTTCCAGCTGGCGTTCCAAAAGAAATCATGTAGTTAACTGAATGTCTCAAAGTATGTGTGATGACTGCGTCAAGACGGAGAGCAGGAAGAACGTCACAATCTGAGAAATTCCGGGAAAATATTCACATTAAAAGTCAAATATTTGTCCTGAGTAGTTAAAATAACTGTGAATAAAACCTAGTAGTCTACGCATCTCCTGCTCTGAGGAGCTTCTTAACCAGTAGAATTTAGAGCCAGTCCTTCACGTCACAATTCTTTACGACATCTACCTCACTATGATAACAGTGAAACGTGGCGCAAGAGAGCAATAAGACAAGCACTTGAATAAACTGATTTCAACATCTTGGGTCAACATTTCAACTAGAAATCACTATAATATCATGCAGTGTCTAGAGACATCTGAAAGTATGGAATCATGCTACTGCCGTGTTCGAATTTTGTGTTAACTTCCGCGTGAATTTAGCTTTTTATTATTTGCTTTCGTATTCTCAGTTTTTAGACAATATTCGTAGTATTACTGATAACCGTTATAAATGGCGATAGTTGTTCTTTCGAAACTAGCCTTCTTAGCTGTTGGATATTATCTTTGCTATGTCTCCTATTTCACATTACAATTTTTCATTCACATTCTTCTCTCGCATAAAGTTCGGTTGCTCTGATGATGAAAAGAAAACAAAAGCATAACAACAACACCCATGTTTGAGAATAACTATATTTTCATCGGAAACGTCATAGTTTTCCATGGTAAGACCAATATGGTTAGCATCATACATTGCAAATGTGTATTATCATTTCAAGTACTACATAGCTTCTTCTTGTATTTATCTTGTAGATATACTTCCAATAATGTATTATTCACAATTGCATTCTATACCATTTTGCAGCTGCGCCAGATTTTCTTCGCTTCCTGAAATAGCGTTCAAGCACGTGGGGGTATAGCACTCACTCAAATATATATTGTTTATCGATTGGCCATAACTATCATCAGGAAATGGAACGAATTTTGGGTTGTCGCTCAACTTCGATGGCGACCTTCGTGAAAGATTTACAAATTAACATTTATAAGAATTTGTTCCGATTGCTTGTACTATAATTCAAAATTTGAACTTTTGAAAAAGTGATCATCTATGCTAATTCACAATTGTAATTTGTAACATAGTTGATCGTGCTTGTAAAAATAGCATGCATTTCGTGTAAACTTATACGTTTATACGAAATATATATTATATTAAGGTGTTACCGCACCGATTATCCGATTTTCGGTGCCCACTTTACAACTGTGTTTCTTTAACATGGCAGCAAGTAACCTAAGACTCATATACTTGCAGTCCGACAGATCTTTTGTAACTTTACAAAAAATGCCAATTAAGCGACCGAAGCGTCGTGCTTCATTATATGCTGAAAACTCCAGCAGAAAAAAGGTAAATCTAGTAAGTCTTAAAAGCATGGTTATACACCTTCCCTTGATCTGACACAGAAGCTAAATAAGTGCAGGTCAGACATTATTACTTGTGAAATAAGTGGTTTTATTAGGATATATTTTGGAATGGCAGTCACCTCTCTATCTCAACTTCATCGACTTTGAAAAGGCCTTCGACAGCGTCGATCGAGAGGTGATTTGGCAACTACTTCGCTACTACGGGGTGCCGCCGACAATTATACATCTCATCCAACAGCTATACGACAATGCTGCATGCCAAGTAATCCACAACGGGAAGCTCACGGAATCCTTCGAAGTGAAGACAGGAGTAAGACAGGGTTGCCTACTATCGCCAATGATTTTCCTGATTGCAGTAGACTGGATAATGCGACAAACAGCGGGCAATGAGGAAACAGGCATAAAATGGACTCACACAAAGAACTTGGAGGATCTGGACTTCGCCGATGATATATGCCTGATTTCCCACAAACTGGAAGATATGCAAGTGAAAAGTAACAAGTTGGCAGAAGAAGCATCAAAGATAGGACTCCAGGTGAACATAGAAAAAACAGAGGTGATGAAGATCCCTGGCCAACACCAACAACAACAACAGACAGCAATCAGCATAAATGGAAAAAACCTGAAAGAAACTACCTCCTTTACCTACTTGGGAAGCATTGTTTCAACTACAGGCGGAACTGACGAGGATATCAAAGCAAGGATCGGGAAAGCAAGGCAAGCTTTCATTACCCTGAAGTCTGTGTGGAGGACAACATCTTTCAGCGTCAAAAATAAGATCGGGATTTTCAACTCCAATGTGAAGTCAGTACTACTATACGGATCAGAGACTTGGCGTGTCACAAAGAGCACCTCAAGCAAACTACAGACCTTCATTAACAGATGTCTTCGCTCAATACTCAAGATCAGATGGCCGGAAAGGATCAGCAACAAAGATCTCTGGGAGCGAACCAACCAGGAACCCATTGTGAAACAAATAGGCAGGAAAAAATGGAGATGGATTGGCCACACTCTGAGGAAACCAGCAAGTGACATCACTAGACAAGCCCTCGAGTGGAACCCGAAAGGGAAGCGGCGAGTTGGTCGTCCAAGGGTGACCTGGAGGAGATCATGTGAAGAGGAGATGAAAGCATGTGGGCAGACCTGGAGCCAGGTGAAAACTCTAGCAGAGAATCGAACGCAATGGAGACGCATGGCTGAAGCCCTATGTTCCTCTAGGAACTAAAGGAAATAATAATAATAATAATTAGGATATATACAGTAGTACAGGTTATGAGACAGTTATTATGGATAGCTCAAGATCTGACATCAGCTCTTTTGATGTGGTTGAATCCACATTACCCAAATGCCCTGTTCAGAAATCTCAGTCAGTCTGAACATGCATATTGCCTTACCATCATCTGAACCCCCTAATATCAATTATTTAGGCCGTGTCAAACGAACTGATAACTTCATACATTTGGTTCCCTTGATAAATTTCGATAAAGAAAGAAAGACCAGATTTGCTGATGAGAACCTGTGAAATAGAATGATATCATTTTATACTGCAAATCTGGTCTTTCTTTCTCTATCGGAACTGATAACTCCCTAAATTCTTTGTAACCGAAGAAGTTGACCTAGACAATCGTCGTGGTACACAGGCAGATTTACCAGCATCTAGTTCTACTTGATTGGATGCTTTCGTGCAAGGTGAGCATCTGCCAGTACAGAAAATAGATTGCAGCACCGCCACTTCTATAACCGATAAAGCCCGTCATTGTAAAAATTTCCATCGGTTATCAACGACATGGACGTCAACCTAATACAGAATTTGTAAAAGCGAATAGCTCATTATTTATGCAAAACACACCCACCCAGGGCAATAACCTGGAAAGTACAAACATTCTTCCATTAGTCCATGATCTGCTACCTCTTAGGTATCCGATTGGGCCTACTGATTACCCTGACTATGATACATTACAGTCTTGTGAGGCAATTATCCATCATATTTGCACGGAAGTGATAAAGCGTGTTCAATGCATGTATAACGCAATCGTTTTCAATGTGTCCGACAGTGCCAACATTAAAACATTAAGAAACACACTTTTAAAGGCATGTGAAATACCAGATTCCCATCGTACCTGCAAACGACTGCGTAAATCTTAATCTAATATATCCTGTCCGATAATGTTCGAATTTAATAGCATTGTGGACGCAAGCCGCCTTCTCAACGACCGGCACCTTTTTAGGAGAGTAAGCAGCTTTAAGAATATACGAATTATTCACGACAGGACACCAACACAATGTCGTGTCAAAAGAAGTATCCCGGCAGGTGAAATCGTTCACTGCCAGCCCCAATGATGTCAATCGAAAACCCTAACATAACCTTAAAAGAACCCCCCACGTATTGACTCAAAGATGAAACCTGACACGGCTACCAGCAGTAAATCTAGTATTTATCTAGTTGTTATACAGCCTAGAGAGCACTCACGTTCCGCGAAAGGTGCCAATAAAATCATACCCATTTTACTAAAAGTACCGAGAACCCTTGTGATACCTTCCTATTCAGAGTAAAAATGTAAGGAACAGAATTCCTGTGCCTGGCATACGCTCTGTCAAGTCTGATTTAGCGTCCTCTATTACTCATGCGCTTAAACCTCCCAAAAGGACGTCTAAGGTATCCAATATAACTGAGATTAGGCAACCTTTCTACTTCCCTTACCCAATTTCTACTATGAGGTCGCATAATACCAACTTTAACTTTACGCATATTCCTGGCGCACGGTCACATGGATTCAGTCGCCTAAACTTTCAGCATGGTATGCTTGGGGATCCACCCAGTCAGTGCTAATACTCCGTATACACACTCCCCTGACACCAAAACCATCTTTACAACGCTCCAACCAGTGAATCTCCTCACCAATCTTTGCTTTTCTGAACCCGACAGTAATGTCACCAATCAGCCTTATGTCGAGCAATGTGTTTCTTCGCCCTCAAATCTCCCCTCTTCAGACACCCAGGATACCACAGTTTCCGCGTGCCTATCACCGTGTGACCATGAACCGAGTGATCAGCAATGAAAACTCTCTTCTTTTCCGCAGAACCCTAACGAAAACGATGAAGGCCTCACGCACCGAAAACTCAATGTACCGGTCAATCTGTTACCTAATTCTGACTTAACCGTTGATGAATCCCATCATCAACTCCTTTACTTTGCCTCAGCCCTTACCACTGATCTAAGATTGTTCACTCTTTTCTTTACGAACGCTCGTTCTATCTGCAATAAAATTCCCTACCTTCACTCCTTGCTTTCACTCTGTATGCCCTCAGTACTGTTAGTTACCGAGACCTACCTACCATCTGACTTCAATGACAGTTTGTTAAAATTTCCAGGATACACACACTTCAGACATGGCAGAGAAGAAAAATGTGGTAGTGGTTGTCTTATGTTTGTTAGTAGCAAATTCCACGTTGTAGGAGTTGATGATCTGGGTTGCTCACTGACAGATGCAGTATGGGTCACACTGAACACGAACTTGGATACAAGACTTTTATTGGGATGTATATACCACCCACCCAATTCTGATAATAACACAACGAACCGTTTATGTGAAATTTTCGAACACGTCTCCTCCCTAAACTTTGACTATAAAATAATAGCTGGCGACTTTAACATGCCTGGTATCCAGTGGAATAGGCTAAATGTTCCTAAATACACTGATCGTTTTATAAATACGATTGAATTCTATGGATGGATACAAAATGTTAATCACCCAACACGTAAATCCAACATCCTGGGTCATATCTCCACACACAACATTCTCCGTATCAGCATTCGAGTTGGGCCTTTATTCCCTGGTAGCGACCATAACACGGTCATTTCTACCTTTAACCTAACAGCAAGTAAGTCAGGCAAAGGCCGTCAACGAACAGTAGAAGTCACAGACTTTGCAAAGGCTAAGTGGGAAATAACGTTGTCCTTTATTCATTGCCAAGACAGGGATACATTTTTCTCCTCGACAGATATCAGTACTGTTCTTGTTCTACTCCAACATATCAATTTGTTTCAACGAATCTATCCCTTGGTATAAATCCAAACATGGATGTGTAACTCACCTACATATACCAAGTGCTACCAGGAACAAGCTAATAAGACTCCGTAAAACTTATAACGAATTGCTCATTGGCACTCTAAAAGTAAATGATAAAATCAGATCAGATAGTGCCTCCTGAAAGAAACCTCGAAATTAGTTCCCTCTGTAAACTCCACCAAAATGACTGCAACAAAAACAAGGTACAATTTTTTACGTTTAAATCAATAATGTTACTGTTAGGGATGATGCAGGCGTAGCTGAGCTCTTTAACAAGCACTTTTCTGATTCGTACATGCACAATATTTCTACATGCACCGACTTTAACTCTGCAACAAGCAAAACGCTCTCAAGTACATGCTTGACTGTTGATGTTATAAAAGTGCAATCAGTTCATTGGAATTCTCCAATACTCCTGGAGATGACTCAATTCCCACATCATTCCAAAATAAATGGTGACTTCGATCTTCCTCTCTTTTTGGTAAAATGTTTTCAGTGTCACTTATGAACGGCGTTTATCCATCTAAATGGAAGCAGGAATATATTATCCCTGGATTCATATCCAGCTCAAAATATGATGTAAAGAATTACAGGCCGATCAGTATAACATCTGTTTTGTCAAGGATACTTGAGAAGGTAATCAGTACCAAAATCACTGACTTCTTACTGACGCCTTCTGAGCACGGTCTAGGTAATCTACGACTCGCCACTTGGAACTACTTGACTTTATTACTGGACTAACATATGAAACATTTGTTGTACTTATTATGTATATTGATAAAGTATGTCATAGTTCACTCCTGTAGAAACTAGAGGCTTATAGTATGTCTGGCAACCTTTTGCAGTGGTGAAATTCACTTATATGCGGTCGGTCTCAGTCTGTTGAGATTAGGAACACTTTTTCTAGTACCGCAATAATATCAAAGTAGTGTACTACGTCCTCAATTCTTTGCTATATACCTAAATGATCTCTGTGATGTTATAAAGTATGGCAGATCCTTCCTCTATGCCTTTAACTTGAAGGCGGCTTACCACATTACCACTTGAGAAGTGACAAATCTGTTCCATAAAATTCAATCGGATAGTGATAATATTGAGACTTGGTGTAAGTCGTGGATGATGCAGATCAACGTGGAGCAGTGGGTCTATTAAGCTCAGCTCGCCTTCGTATGGCACTGCTCATAACTATACACGAGAAGCCAATCACCATTTTTCATTCGGTGCTTAACCTTGCGCTCCATTACTGTGCTGATTTTAAATTCTCCCTCTATGTCACCAAACAAGTTTCTAAAGACAAAAGATTACTTGGGTTTATATATCATGACTTTCAAACCCAAGAATCTAAAATGCTGTTGTATAGAGCGCATATACAGCCCCTACCTGAATACTGTTTATTTACCCTAAACAACACTTCTGTTAAGGACAAACCTAAGATCGGAGGTGTCCAGAGTAGATGAGCAAGTAGAATTTTAGTGACAAGTCTAAAAGTTACCTAAAACTATCCTTGCATAACTCTTGGTCAAGGTGTCAATGACTTAACCTCATTCCTCCATTTAAAATTCTTAGAATGATAGTATACCTTCCTATCAATAACCTCTGCTTCCTCAACATATGAATTACGCAGCAACGGATCTTTGTCAAATGAGGTCTCGTTTCAACTTCCTTACAGCCAAATATAGGCAGATGTGGAACTTCTTGACAAGTGAAGTCAAAACTAGCACCACAATACAACGATTCACCTATCTACCAAATAAATATTTCTCCGAAAACAGCCTCGACACAGTTTTCCACATGCTGAAAGCTAGTGATATTGTTTTTTTCCTCTTCGAATTACGTGCCTGAAAAGATCTGTTCAGAAAGGATCAGAATAATCCTACTTATTTAATATAATCAACGTTGAACTAAAACCACTCTCAATTCCATTTTTTAGTTGATTCAATTAGTTGTTTTGCAAGCCTCATCTCAAAACATCTGTTATCCTTTCATAAAAATCTGGAGTGGAATATACAGACTAACACACCAACCGATGCAGCCACCCCAAATATACATTGTCGGTGAACCAAGTAACGTTTTACAAGCCATTTTATACTTTTGTGAATAAATATTTAATGTTACTTTATCCCTTTACGTTCTTAACTGAATATAGGGCTTCGAACTGGAGCCATGAAGTTTCGATGGCAGTGGTATTTATTTACCAGTCTTGTTCCTGGCTTAACGAGGTAATGGAGTGCGTCGACCAGGGATTAACCACTCGGTTGTCCAGCATTCTAACGCTGTCACCGACGCCCATCATACAGACCAAATGTAATATAATTCTCGGCTGTTATGCGCACTTTCGACAAATTTAAACAATCATGACGTCTAGGATTATATCAAGTAAACTGATTTTACTTTTGTAAAGTGTGCTTGCCGACATTATCGCATCACCTTTCCTTGTACGCATACGATGTGCAGATGAAGAATTAAAAATAAGCTTACTCCGTGCATATATTACTTATCATGATGACTATGCCTGTAAACTAGCGTTCATTGTATGCACAAAGTGAGAATATAATTTTATTCTCCTCCCTGCACACATCTTAGTCGCATAGAAACTCTGCCAACCTCGTCTGCCATCCCTTTCCAGTCATCCAACTTCACTTAACCCCAGCTGCTAATTGTCAAACTAGCCAAATATTATAGCAAATATCCCTGACGCCACTGTATTATGAGCGTTTCAGATTGGTAAAACTTCTACCTCAAGATCGATTACTATATAACCTGAACATGACCGGGATTAAAATCTCCTCTAAAGACTGCCTAATGCTATGTGTAAATACCACCTACGTCTACGCAAATTCTAGCTGCATAGGGAAACTTCTAAATAATCAACCAGACCGTGAGTCTTAAATATTAACGGACTTTATTTTGCTGTTCTATTATTATAATCCTGTGAAGTCAAATTCCTCTGAACCATCTATTTTAATTGACTACTGTCTCTTTCTATGCATATATATAAGGATGTACATTTATCTAGTGTCTTTCTAACCATTTCATATTGCCCCTTTGTTTTCATGTGTTTATATCTAAAAATCTAGAAGGTAGACTACAAATTTCCGATTTTTTTACATTTTATTTGTACATACATATTTTAAACTGCTGTTAGACATGGCACATACAAAATGGCTGACTGAGAGTAGTCATTCATACCATGAATTTCGTTAAGTTAGCTAGTGAATGCAAAAACAGTCTGTGACACATAGCAATAAAGGCAATTTTAAAAGGAAGCAGTATATCTCCAGGGCCTAGCACATTAAAAGGTCGGAGAGTGGTGAGTGCTAACGGTACATAACTGTAATGAATCGTTTATATAAAAATAATCAATTTGTAAAAATTTATACTTGTAATATCTCAGCGATATTGAAATGAGTAATTCCAACGTTTCGTTCGGCAATCTGGTCCGAACTTCTTCAGGCAAATTAATCAAAATTAACATAACAGAGGTTTTATG
The DNA here is from genome assembly GCA_944472155.2 of Trichobilharzia szidati. NCBI lineage: Eukaryota > Metazoa > Platyhelminthes > Trematoda > Strigeidida > Schistosomatidae > Trichobilharzia > Trichobilharzia szidati. The sequence continues at coordinate 65,623,736 of OX235279.1, forward strand.
TATAAAAGGCACATCTTTTGTTATAAAAACTTTGTCGAATCATGATTCATAAAACAAGTATTAACGAGTATAATAAACAAAATTGTATGGGCCGTGATCAAAATTTGACCTCGGACTTACAAATATTGGTCTACCTTTGTTAAACACTTTAAACAGAGTGTGCATGCGTGTGTGTGTAAACAGCTGTAAAACATTTCTTAACGTCTCCATAGGAAGACATAGACAGTCAGGAATTTGACCAAGTATTATTAATTAGTGACACATATCCATTTTTATTTATTAATCAAGATTTCCCATGCATCAGCTAACATCACACCTTCATGTCTGTTCAAACTGCAAGTATCTAGAATTTTATGATTAGACGCATCTTCGAAATTATGGTGTTTAGGATTAGAGTTTAGTTTAAGCACCCTGTCGAACTTATTGCATTGTCTTCTTTCTGAATATTGAGCTGCTTTATTTGACCTATTGGAGTTGTCAGGTGACTCGACAGCTACGGATTTAGAATGTGCATTTTGTTCCAGACAACGGAGACTGAAGACACGATGATTGTGCCAATTACACAGTTCCTTTGTTAATTTAATTCGATAGCAAAATAATTCAAATGGACTGTCGTTAAGATTTGACAGAATAGTTCTAAAATATTTGGACGCCGAGTGAGAAGTAGACATTTGTAAAAAAAATTATATTTGTAATATCTCAGCGACATTGAAATGAGTAATAAGAAGTTCGGGCCAGATTGCCGAACGAAACGTTGGAATTACTCATTTCAATATCGCTGAGATATTACAAATATAAATCTTTTACAAATGTCTACTTCTCACTCGGCGCCCAAATATTTTAGAACTATTCTGTCAAATCTTGACGACATTTCATTTGAAAAATAATCAATGTTAAAAAATTGTTACACAGGATGATGTGGGTGGGGATAAGCGTTATCGCGTTTTAAATTTACCACGCTTCAGGCTTTGCTCGTCTTTCATTGGCTAGAACAGTGGCGGTCAATTGGATTTTTGATTCGTCCTAGGTAGGTACTATCGTGTGCGGTTTTGTGTAGTTATATTATGCGTGGTTTGCAAGCAACTGTGATGACTATAAATGTAACATTTGACTATTCTAACATTGTTTCACTTTTTTATACAGATGCAATGCTCTTTTCGTTAGAAACTCCCTTGAAACTGGTTAGCCATTATGGTGGTTATCAGTGACCACGATCCCGTAGGTTCCAACGCATTTCTTGAGTTGTGGTTATACGTACAGTATTTTCTGCTTCGATATTTCTCACTCACATAGTCCGGTATCCCGTGTTTCTTGAGAATTGACTGTGACAAGCTGTGGCGTGATGTGCTTCGCTAACGAGCCCTTTTTCTAGAATTGCATCGTAGGTTATTAGTGCGAGCGGAAATATCACGTATGTAAGAAGCTGCGGACGCATTAGAAGACTCTCAAAAGGCGAGGAACTTATAAATTGCTAACAGTGACAACCTTTTCCACATACCACTTTGTGGCTACGTTCACATGCAGAGGAATATCGGCGAATGAGACATAGGATTGTAGTGAGACAACTTTGTGGAACTTTCATCAAGTCTGTATGTTTCGCTCTAATATTTTTGTCCCTCAGACCACTAACAAAGTATTGTCAAATGTATTCTTGTAGTATGATTCTATGGCACAATTACTGGCTGTTAATAATATTATGTATGCGTAATATTGAGGATATTTTCTGCACCATTAATATGCTCCACATTTCAAAAGAAGTGTAAACTATGATGACTGAATTTGATGAATACTTAAGTCATGCATATTAATCATGTAAATGCTTAATTTATGTCAGTGGATTTGATCTGTATCACTTTTAGGAATGTCGAGTCGTAATGAGGTCTGTCAGTTAGTTGAATTCAGTGGGAGCAGATGTAGTTGCATCCGGACAAAGGCATCCGAAAAACAGAAACGAGTTTTTACGATTTATGACCAGATACATTTGCATAATCAGTTGTAGGAATTGATTCTTCACACGACAGCAAGTGAAGGTAAGTTCGTTCATTCACTTATAACCTTGCAGATATTCTCTTTTCCAGTTCGTGATACCGGATAACTTCGGATGTGGGCATACAGTTCTGTTTACTTGAATTGCGAAGAATTTAAAGATGACGCAATTTAGATACTGGGAAATTTCTGTCAAATAACGGGATGTTCTTCCCAAAGGAAACCTTCATCTTTGACTGTGCACATCCCATATATACATAAACTTGTTTGCGTTGCAGCGAAATAAAATTTTCTATCTAATATTCTTGTGTTCTACTTGATATACTTGCAGTGGGATTACAGCATGCCAGACCGGTACAATCTGGGATATGAACTCGTCACTATACGTAAGTGTAATTCTGTAGGAACACTATCGATCGATATAAGTGGTGAATTGTAAGCGCTTTAGGCAAGCCTAAACATCTGCCTAAAGTTACGCGATTACGTCTCCTAGTCATAGGTAAATCTGTAGGGACCAATGACAAAAATGCCTAAATTCAGTATTCGAAAAATAAGTACAGAACTTAGGCACTGCAGTGGAGTTCGGTTTCGTATAAGTTTAAGTGTATTCAAAATTAGTGAATTACTATTATTTCACTTGAAGCGTTACGTCAATCCATATGATTACGGGTGTTAACGTATAGTGTAAGACGAAGTGTACACGAGACGAATAATTGAATAGGTTGGGCTGTAGCAATCGTAGTAAGATTTCGCTTACGCTTGATTATGCCAACAATTACTTTCTCAGGTCTCATTGATAAGTCAGGCCTCCACCTCGTCATGACAAGTATGGTAAGCAAGATGTTAAATAGATTTAATGAAAAATAATAACAAGTAAACGTCCTTACATAATTATTTTTGTGTTTATTTTGGCGATGTCGAATTGCTGTGACCAGGTTGATTGACGTTTCTGGATATCTGCAAATACGTCAATAAAGCGTATTTTTTAAATCGCTGAAGTTATGAAAAAGTAGTGTAAAAGTTAAACACTTTATATTTGCCTACCTTTTCTGAAAAGGTTCATTCTCCTCTCTCATTCTTTGGTCATGATAGCATTCCTCTGTGGTTTTCACTGTCATACACATTGTTCATTTTCTAAAGTATATTACCTAGCAAATAACAATTTAATATGTCGTATAAACAGGTGTTTACAGGGAATGCATGCCATTTCTACAGGCTCAATAAGTTATGTTATAAATTGCAATCGTGGAATATCATAAATTAATGCTTTTTCAAAAGTTTAAATTGTTCAATTATTGTACAAGCAATTAGAACAGCTTACCATAAATGTTAAACTGTAAACCCTTCAAAATGAACACCGCTCTGCTCTTATGTAATTAAAATCTATTCCAGGAGGAGAACAACGTCCTGAAAACTGCAAAATGGCATAAAATAGAATTATCGATAATGCGTCATTGAAAGTTCACCTACGAGATATATACGGTAATTGGCTATAGTCCTTGGTAGTATACATTTGCAATGTTTAATGCTAACCATGTCGGTATAAGCATGGAAACTATGACGTTTACGATGAAAATACAGCTTTGTTTAAACGCTGGTGTTGTTGTGTTTGTAATCGAAGCAACTAACAGGCGAGAAGAGTAAGTCTCCGCTTTAATAAAGGCCTATTCAGTTAAGATAAAATGGAGTGTAATGGTGCGTGAATAAAAAGACTGTCGTGCGGTAGAGAAGTGGTATTTCAGTGACAGGTAAATTGAAAGATATGCAAGCTAAGAACTCGTAAGACAACCTTATATGTAAGATCTCTCACGAATTTCTGTAGGGCCTACGGGGTAGCCTTGATGTTTTGCCGTCATTCTGAACTTTGGAAAGATGATTTACAAATGTAAAAGGCTATAATCATTGAAACTGCTGTAATATTTTCTAGCTGTTCGAAATTTTTTCCTTTGATGCAGTTCCTTATCAACAGTTTGCAGTATTCATAGTGAGTTTATAGGAAACTTTATTCTTTCTTCACTTTCACAAACCGTCCCTTCACGCACAATACCATGCAGTAACTACGTACACTCAGGCATTGTAACTTGAACATCGCAAAATCCCTGCAGATAACTTGTTTAATAATAAATGCCTTAAAGATATAAGCCATAAATGCATCTTCCATTTACTTCATAGCCACAAGTAATTCATTAAGGATCTCAGAATATCTTAGTGATCTGAAAACGAATAATTATTAAGACTGATATAACTGAAGTGACAGGTGTAGTAGTCGTAGTGTAACAACAGAATACAAGAGCCAGGCAACACATCGTTTATTAAAGGAAATCAACACATATTTATGGATTTTAATGTACATTATTGTGGATTATTGTTAGTAGAAAATAGTCTTTTGATTGGTTGTTTCTCACAGAAGGTTTACCTTGCATTTCTTTGTGGCTGTGTCAGATCATCCATAAGCTAACTGTATCCGCCTACGCAAAGCCTTTGTTCTCATTTTCTCACCACCAATATTGGGGACATAAACATTGACGTCAATTACTGTTTATCAACTTTGGTTAGCAGCCAGCTATCACCACAGTAAGACATAGGTGCTAGCTACTATTCGACAGAAAGCTGACACTAATTTTTGACATTTTAGAAGGACCATCTATACTATTCTTCTTGCCCCAATGCACACTGATATCAACATAATCTGATGCCATGTTATGCATTGAGCAATTAAGGGTCTCCCGAAATTCCATGCGACAATGTAAATTAAACTAGAATCACATCTTCGCCTGAGCAATTTTAACTAGGAACTTCATCGAAATAGATATAATCACCAGGAAATCCAGCAGCTTGTCTCATTCATCGCATGATTTCTTCTATGTGTTATGGAATATTTCAATCATCACGGATGATAACAAAAGCGTTTAACATCCTCAAAACGAACATCTAACTTATATCTGTGCGCTATTTCTCTTTCAAGTGCCCGATTCTCCTAGAATAACTGCTATGAGAACTGCTAGTCAATTTACAGCCTGAAGATCTATAACACCTCGCAAATAACAAAGCTCTAAGGCTCTTAAACGCAAATAATAGTCTTTCCACGCGAAATTTCTCATAAAAAGTGACTTTGGTAGTAATAAACCATCTCGGATATCAGGACAACTTTACCCATTCATACAAACACAATGCAGAGAAATATTGCTTTCTGCAGGTACAGAAGCCTAAAACGAGTCAAATACAATCTGTTTTCAAAAACTGAACGATTATAACGCCTCTATAGGCGTGAACGCGATAACCCATACAGTGCGCGATAATATATCACGATAACGTTTATCCTCTCCCGATAACGTTCTCGTATATGTTCCATAAAACCTCCCAATTTCTCATGGGAGTCTTCATACGCATGTTAAACCAAGTTCTGTACATAAACTCATCCAGATAACTGTAAATCATTGGACTTCTTGATCCATTCACCTATCTGATCTGTTTTTTGGTGACTCCAAAAGCTTTCAATGGAATTAGTATGAGTTTCACCGAAAGCATTGAGAAAACCATTTGTGTGGTTGACTACATGATGAATGTAGCCGAGATCTGATAACTGACCGTAACTACTCCATTTGTCTATGTGAATAGTCGTCCCAGGCAGCACTAGTCGTTGGATAATAGGTAATAATGTATTCGCAGTCCGATTAGGGATCGCTTCAATGTATTCTTTCTGGAGCGTGGTGTCATACATCCCCAATATCCATTACTGATTTGCACTGTCTCATCCACGTGAGCAATTACACCAACTCCGCTGAGTACTTGCTTGAGCCTGTTAATTTTCCAAGATGATAAGCCTCTGCAGTAGTGGTACTATTGCACCGCAGATACTTCCGAATTCTCTGTTTCGTAAGCCGTTGCTGAAACTGGTCTTTTCAGTAACCACAAATAGCAGATCATTAAAATTTTTGTAGAGGGTAATTTAGACTTTGAGAAAAAAGTTTCTAAGGAATCTTAAAACTAAAAAGAGCGAGATACCTTCTCAAACTGATTTTCTACTCCGGCACTCACTGCACCTGCACACAAACCTATCAGTGCAGTTTGTGTATTTTTGTAGACGCATGACACCTCTGCACTGACAAATTTTCGACCTTCCAGTCAGTCCGTTATTCAAACAGTAATCGAAAACAAGATCCGAAGCGAATTTGCAGCGTAAAAGGTGTAGAGCATCCATAATTACCTCTGGAAACAACAGAGTCACGTGATTGGTTGATCAAGGTCATTTGTCTATTCGCTAGGTAGTTTCGGTTTGGGCCGCTATTCTTTAGAGTTGCGCATATGATGAACAACGGAACAAATTCCATCATGAAATCTGTTTGTTGTCGCAAAGGTTTCCCTTGTATCTGCTAATGCCATAATAATACCTCATACCGTCTAATGTGGAGTTTTTATGAATTTTCACACTCTTCTTAATTAATTAAATGGTAATGATTGCAAGTTCTGCATCCCGTGTGTCTTAATCTAGCACCCGTGTATCACCTTTCTTCCTACCTTCCAATAACGCAAACTTTTTCAATTACCGCGCGAAGTTGACTGACTGTACTCATATTAACAATTAAAATTCTAACTTTAACCAACATCTTATGACTTAATCTACTGGAAGTAAGCATTAAAAATTTCTTCTATAGTTTCTATAGTTTTTTATTTTTGTCAATATTTGCGTCATAAAATAGTGTTCAGTCTAAAATTACACCTGTCGAATATTATCATGCCTGTACAAACGGTATGTCAGTCATGGAAATGCCTAATTTATGTGAACAAATTATTATTAATATAAACACGCGTTCAAGACCAACTGCTGTCCCCTGTCACTGTACGAGATATAGGTCGATGATTTTGCCTTCACTTTAATATTGCAGCGAGTGACTAAGCTTCACCAAAGAGGCTTTTTTCTATTAGTTCGTCTTTCTCAGCCCTACAATCGCTTCCGTGTACGATCATTTCACAAAGAGGGCAGTGACGAAGGAGAAAAGTTGTGACAAACATAGATGCTGGTATTGATCAATACGTGGAGGGTGAATTGCCATTTGGCACGCCATCGTGTTACTTTTTTTCATTCGTGCACTATATCTAGCTAGTCAAGCAATCGTCTCGCACTCCAATTTGGTCCTGAAATATATCTTGTAATTTGGACCATCAATTCTTTTGTTTTGCTTCGCCTTTGTTTTGAGCAAAACGAATACTTTAGACGTTGTGGGTATTAGATCTTGCGTCAATATACTTCGTACTATCCGTCAACATCCTTAGCCTCTAAAGGGTTATCACGTACGAGTTCAAAGGAGAGCCTGGAAACAACAGTTATTATCACATTAATATAAGTGCCTGAAAATTTTCTATCGTACGAAGAGGCCCGGTCCCCCCACCTAGATGACCAGAGCCTCAGCATTGTGAAAGGGCTCAAATATACTGTTTAACCAGTTTGTCTTCTCTTTGGGGGCTAAAGTGGGAGTGATCTTGTTGAGAAAAGATATACATTGCCGACGATGTGCCCGGTTATTACGCCCCTAGTTAGGTCACTGTCATTTTCCTGCAACTATACGGGGTATTATTTTGAAAACTTTTGGGCAGCAAACGCGCCGAACAACCAAAACACTTGGTTACACAGAAGCAGGGGAACTGGTAAATGCACGCAGAAGTGGTCAGATGAGAGACCCTGAATTTCACGCTCATGAAGATCAGTGAGCGTTTAACGAGCACTACTCTCAGCGCTAATCAGATCACAATATACAGTCAGCTTATTGACACTGATAGTAATCAAGAAGGCAAGCATAACTGTGTGCAACTTTATGCAAGTGGTTAGCCGAAACAAGTATTTATTTATCACTAACATCAACCAATACCATTTGATATTCAGATCGAAGGGATCTGTAGGCAAAATAAATTTTCGTTTATTGGTAACCACCTGTGCTGACTTGTAAGTCGGTCGTTCTGTGAAGGTTTCCTGTGCAAAGGTCTCCTTGTATTGTTGTTGTATACCCTTTATTCCGCGTTGATGTGAAGATCTACCTATTTCAAATAATCCCCGTCAGTTGATATCGGGCCTACACTTGGTCTGTTGGCGTGTGAGTTTTTAACTCTGATATGTCAAGTGACTCTACAATGTTCACAATTTTGATGAGTCATTATTGTGGTATGCAACTGGCTCCAGGTCTTCAGCAGCAAAATTCTTCGGCTGGCCGGACATAATAAGGAAACCCAAATACTGTCGCAATTTTCAGCGTGAATATTGTTGAGGCCTTTTAGTGATATTGGGGTTCCTTCCTTTGGGTCTTATAATAACGAAAGTCCAATCACGAATCATAGGATATCATGTATTCGAAGAATAGGAACTTATGCTGAGGTAAGTCATTCTCTTTAAGCTTGGGTTTTCAACCTTATGGCACATTGCAACCCGTTGGATGCATGTCGCTTGCTTTGCATTTTGTCGTCATTAGCTTTTATAAATATTGCATTTACCAATAGAGGAGGTTAATGCAGGATAACCCTTCTCATTAGGTTATTACAAGTGTGAATTAGTATAAGAATAAAACTTGGGCACTGTGGTAGAGTGTAATTCCATTATGGGTAAATTTTATTTTGATAGAGTCTCACAGTGTTATACAGTAATATTTACTGATGACGTTTCGAGCACAATTTATTGCTCATAATCATATCAAGTTAATCACACGACTTCCCAAATTCATTTATATAGTTCCATTGTTTTTCACTTGATTTGATGGGTAGTATTATTTTCCATATTTCAGGTATGAGTGATGATTCATTCCTATTGCATGTGTTGGGTGTAGATTCGATGAACAAAGATTCAGTAATCAACCTCTCTTTCCACCTACCTAGATTACTTTTTAGAATTTTAACCCTCTCCCACCCTATTGTGTGGTTGTGTGTTAATGCATGCATTGCAGCTGCCGAGCTTTTTTCTAAATTACTTATCTTCTCTGGGTCAACCATTCTTATCTTAGCTAAATTCTTATGTTCTGACAATCTGACTACCCCTGACCTACTAGTTTGACCTATGTAGTTGACCTCACAGTCATTGCAGGGTATTTTGTAAATTATATTATTTTGTCTAATTGGGTCCAATGGGTCCTTTAACCTACAGAGCTTGTCCCTGAGTGAGTTTGTAGGTTTAAATGCCACTCTAATTCCTGCTTTATTCAGAATCCTACGTAGGGTCTCAGATGTCCCCTCTTTATATGGTATAACTGTCGATGACTTATATTCTCTCTTATTTATGTTATCATTACTAGTTCCACAATTATTTTTATTTTGTTTTTGGCCTTTAGTTATCTTCCTAATGAATTTTAAAGGATAATTATTCAACACCAACGCTTCTTCTATCTGTTTTATCTCGTCGTTTAGGTCTTTTTTTGTGCTACTTAGTGCTATGGCTCGGTTTGTTAGACACTTAACTAAGCCCGCCTTAACAGTTAACGGATGCGACAAATTAAAATCTAAGTATCTATTAGAATGCGTTGGTTTTCTATACACACTAGTGTGAAGTTAACCTTCTTCTATTCGTTTTATTTTACAATCCAGCATAGCTAACTCTCCTTGTTCATCTTCCGATTCAAATGTGAATTTCATCCCCTCTACTAGTGAGTTAATATGTGTCAAGAAGCTAGAGATATGTTCTGTTTTTAACACTGTGAAAGTGTCATCCACATATCTCCACCATATTTTTGGAGTAGGATTAAACGTATTAAGTGCCATATTTTTCCAGCTATCCATAAATATATCTGCTACGATAGGGGATATTGGTGATCCCATTGCTACACCTTCAGTTTGTCTATATATTTTGCCTTGGAATTTAAATATAGTAGATGTGAGGCATAGCTGAATTCCTAAAATAATTTCTTCAATGGACAGCTTTGTTCTATGATTGAGTTCAGCATCTGTAGTTAGTTCCTTTTTAACTGCTTCTAAGGCCATATTGACTGGTATATTAGTGTAAAGACCGGTTATATCAAAACTAACCATTGTTTCATCATTATCTAATTGTATGTCATTTAGTTTATTTTTCATTTCATATGAATTAGTTAGTCTAGAATTTGAACGATTTCTAATGGGGCATAATATTAGAGCTAAATGTTTTGATAATTCATATGCAGGGGTATTTCTAAAATCTACTATTGGTCTTATGGGATAACCTGGCTTATGTATTTTAATAGTACCATACATCCCACTAGCATTATTAGTTTTAGGCATTAAATTAAACCATTTAGACTCACCCAGTGACGGCTTCATTCTGCGTACAAATTCCGCTGTGGATTTTTTAACCTTATTCATTATTGTATCTACAGGCTTCTTGATTTCCTCATATGGACCCATTTCAATATGTTCAGTGACCTTCTTGATGTAGTCAGATTTATTCAAAACTACGGTGGCGTTTCCTTTGTCAGCTTTTGCGATGACAATATTTTTATCCTGTTTTAGATTAATTAAAGCTTCTCTTTCCTACTTTGTCAAGTTTGATTTTGCCTTCTTTTGATTTTTTAGGGTTAATGCACATTGTGCTCGAACCTCTTCTGCTGTTGTTTTATATATTGAACCTAGTGCTACTTCTATGTTAGGAATGACATCCTCTGGTTTTAGTTTATTAACTGTTACGTTGAAATTTAGTCCTTTCTCCAGTACTTTTATCTCACTGGAGCTTAGTTCCCTGTATAACACTGTGAGACTCTATCAAAATAAAATTTACCCATAATGGAAGTGTGAATTAGATTTTCTGTACCTTTTCCGGTGGGCTGGGGCACTGTTTTGTACCTCTGTCACTCATGCGTACACGTATACGACTACCCCACAGGTTGGAGCGATTGACATTTATAACCATCTCCATTTCTGCCCATCAGTATGAGTCATTTTCCTTCCTTTTCTGATGTTGAGCTCCGCAATGCTTATTTCAATCACTTGACGAAATTCTCCGACTGTTAGGGAAAAACCGCAGCCTACATATTCGGACCCTAAATAAATGATTTAAGAGAACCTCCGATGACACTTAATCACACGACATTTACGTGCTGTAAGCTAGTGTTTTGGAGTTTTCCCACTTTTATGCGAATCCCGCAATTCATGAGGTGATTCCTTTCATAAAATTGAACGAATCATACTCGTATGCGTCGGATGAGCTGTGCTATTTTCCACTTTATTGATCAAATGATAGTTTCTTTGCAACCAAATAAATTATTGTATGGTTTTCAAAGTCCTCCTCAATTTCGTGGCTATCATTGTACTCTGGGGATGCTGTCAACTGGGTATATGCTGACATATACATGATGACTGATCACATGATATTCATGTATATCTTCCTTAAGAGGGTCTTCACAGATTCTGAAAGTCTGAAATTCATTAGCTACTCATGCATACTGTTCACTATTTTAGTTTGTCATACTGGATGCCATGACATGAATAGTGGGTGCTGAAATGGAATCAACGAGCTATAGGAAGTAAACAGGTCATGCAAAAAATACTAGCTCTTGCTTTTGACCATCCATTTAGGCCAAACTTTAGAGACAGTTTTCAAACTACTCAAACTATATAGTGTAGTTTGACAGTCTGCTGATCAGAAGCAATTCGACCCGTCGAAAATCCGCAAAATGAAAGCCCTACTGGCTGTCCGAAGCAGGCCCGTTTTGTTATGAAATTTAAAAATTCTGCATTGGCAATACAGGAATTTATCATCATTTACTTAAATTATCGGGAGAATGTCGATGCGGATTCAACAAACCCGAAATTTTTAGGACAAGCTGTTTTCCGCCAAAACGATGCCTAAAGGATTTTGTTGGTGTCTGTCAGACACCGCATACCCCAAGAAAGGTGTCCCTATTCGAAATACATGCAAAGTGTAGTACGACCAAACCAGTGGCCCAAATTAAGTGTCCAAAGGTGTTTGTGTTATGTTTGTCATCCTGCTGGAACAGTTCATCCAGAATTTGATCGTCTGTAAGGCATATTGCTCATTTTCGCGTGACAGTCACCTGATAACTGATCCATTTATTTGTCTGGTATCCTAGCGACACTTTCATGACTGCAGACGATTATGAATGCTATTGGAAATTCTATGTTAGTGAAGATTTGCTTAAATATACAGATGCTAATTTTTCAAACTAACAGGTTGAAATCGATGAAAAGAATCCCTGAGTAATCGTTGTTTTGGTGTAGATATTCTTAAGTTTACTATGATACAAAATATCTAGAAAGCAAAACAGGGAATTAACAAGCTGCTAAACTCAAAATCACTGACTCGACGATAGGGTAAGGCATACTTCGATGATTCCGTTGCCGAGTCAAAAGACGAATTTCAATAAATCAGGTGGTAACAGCGAATAATTCTTCAGAATTACCAGCTTAGAGAATTCTACACTCAACATTGGATGCTGAACTAAACCACTTAAACCAATTCGTCGGGCTGAAAATTTGTGGTATAACATCAATTTCATGTGGCACTCTGTCGCGTCAGGTTCACTCGTTTGTCTGGCTACCAAAGCAGTCATCATCGCATTGCAATTCTGAAATATATTTCGTATTCTGGACTATCAATTTGGTGTTCTTATTCGTTTTTGGTTTAAGCGGAACAAACGCGATGGGTGTTTGGGGATAAGAAGTTGCCTTGTATACATCATACTTTGCGTACATTGCAACTTCCATTCATCTCCTATAAAGTAAGGAGTAATGATAAGCACATTCACGTTTGACATACATCCAGCATTTGAAGTCAATATACACGGTACTCCTCTCAACACAGAAGTTCAATCTACATGTCTTCGGACAGTACCCTACCGAATGACGCTTGTAAGTCCCAGAAAAAAGAAGTAATATATCCACCAAAATTCATAGCTTCATCCTCTTATCTAGAGCAAACTTACGATGACGGTGAAAGTCTTTGAAAGATCCCAGAAAAAGACATTATTTATGACGAGTCTTTCGTTTCTCTCCGTATTTCCACAAATTACATGTTTGTTTTTATGCATTACAAATGTGAACTTCCCAAATACAGCAAATTTTAAAACAGCGACCGATTTGTACATATCGTTTTAGATAGTTTTCAGATCTATGATTTTTCTCAGAGTTTAACTGTAAGAAATGTTCGACATTCAACAAAAGCGGCTTTATCCATCTGAGCACAATGCAGAAGGTATGTTATTACTCTTTCTTCTCATATGTCTGTTCATAAAATAAATACTTTAAAGAACAAAGTAAAAATGGTAGCTTTCGATAGAAGTCGAAGTAGAATTTGTGTTTTCGTCTGCTTTGCTTTAATGCTGAGTAACATTTGCAATATTTTTGACGAAATGAATCAACTTTAAGTGTATTGTTCTGGGTACTTTTGTAAGGAGTACTCCTTTTCAGCCTCGTTTCGCTCATAGTATCGCTCTAATGACACATCGTCTCTTAAAACAGAAGGAAACGAGAGCTCAAAGAATGTGGGACGTGTACATTTACTTCTATAACAGTCACACGTATTTGAAAAATGATAAAAATTGTGCAAGATGAGTAATGAACAGCATCTGGAGCATCATAAAGGTGGTACATAAATTCTGTTGGGCTGGAGATTGTACAAACCACAATATTGGTGGTGCAGGGACAGTCGAATATCAGGTAACAGCGTTTCAGTTAGCCAGAGTTATTCAACACAAATGGTCTAGTGACAGAGTTGATACGAACACTCAGTGTCGACTGCTGCTGTTTATCGTTTCAGATGGTCATTTATCATTAAAATATACGTGACTTCAAAAATCTTTGTTTAACGTTAAATAAAAGCGGAAAGTTTATTCTGGTTACTGTTGTATCATTTTAACGACAAATAAGATTTTTAAGTTGTAACTCAAATGTATAAAGAAGAAGCTCATCAAAGGTATCTTTCTCTCGATTTCATTCCTAGAAGCTGTACACTTTTATACATTAGTTTACATAGTTGCAATTTTTATTAAAATAAACATGAATCAAATAATAACTAGATATGTAAACTTATGCATAATATTGTGATTGTACAGCTTTAGAAGATGAAGCAGCCGGAAAGATATCTTTGCTGAGCTTTTTGTTCATTTATCTCGAATGTATAAACTGATCAAAACTGTCAGTGCCTGAAGAAATGTCAAAATTCACCTTCCAAATCCTTAGGGGTGCAACATATTTCCGTTCGTTTTGTTTTCAACGTTTAATTATTTTTCTAAACGGGTAACAGCGTAATATATCAACCAATCTCACTAAAAAATTATAGCTATCTTAATAGTAGTGTATTTTGTAGTCGTTTATTATCCTATACAGCCTCTTTTGGGTTAAGAATCTGTATAAGCACGTTTCCTCAACGAGGTCTGAAAATCCTCCACCCTAGTTATCAGTTAATGCTAGTAAAGTGCTATACTTTTTCTTATATAGAATTGAGTGGAGTCTATTTTGCCAACCTTGATAACCGCGGTACTAGAATAATAACCTTCTACATCCTGTTATTGAATAAATTACATCTTTCTGGAATTCATTATAGTTTGATCTCTAAATTTGAATTTTTCCTAAGGTATACACTGGTCACAGATTATATAATTTATTTTTTAACCGTAAAGTTTGCTTGTTTCTTTTTTGAATAAAATTATTGTTCAAGAAATGGAAAGTATTTGCTTGGTGCAATTTAGAACTACAAGTGTAATTACCACTTGTTTGTTTTACTAATGAAGGCTAAAAGAATAGGGAGGTTAGCGAACAATGTGTAAAGCTGATTGAATTACAAATTGATTTGAAATCGTGTTGAAATTTTTATCAGTTATTTTCAGCCTTTCAGAGTCACCTAGCATTGTTGTATTATTTGAAGATGCTAAAGAAATCTTTGTACATGGGAAATCTCCAGAAGCTAAAAATGTAATTGCGATTATTAGTAATTATTTAGACGGAAACTTAAGACATACATGACTTAATCCGCCATCTGAGTATGCCTTAATAATTTTAGATGGTTGCCAGGCCGTTTATTTCATACTTGACTACAAATCCAATCCTTTCGGAGTAATGTTTAAAGTTCCACACGAACCTGATTTGTGACTGACCTAGTTCGTAATGCCTAGCTAAATGAAAGAGCACTATCCAAGATTTTGGAAGTTATGCTATCTCAAAAGCGTTGACTGAGATAAGTATAAAACTTGGGCACTGTGGTAGGGTATAACTCCATTATGAATACGATTTTTTCAATAAATCACACAGTGTTGACTGAAATATGAAAGTGCGTTATACCTAAAAGTATGCAGTATGTGCTATTTGACCACTGGTTTGATTATCTTCCTAGCCAAATACATACAAGTGCATACTTTTTGGATAATTAACTCGGGAATCAGTTTCAAAATGTATGTTCTAAACTATTACTTTCAGGTGTTTCTAAGTGTGTTTCTGTTCGAAACTATTTAACTGTCACTGTATACATTTGACACTCATTGTCAAAAATCAAGTGTAACACGTAACTGATTGGTATAAGTAGTCACAAGCTAATGACAGTGATCAATATATTTCAGAGTCAATGTTACAACGGCATTAGCCCCGCAAGCTGTTCTGCTTTTATTAATGGGCAGCGATTGGAAGTAAGGTAGAAATTTAGATTTCAGTAAGATTCGAAACAAGAATTTCCAAATCACTAACTCAACATTTCTTTGACTGAAATATATAACCTGGCTGCTTTCTTCCTAGTACATTTCAGAAAATTCTGCCTATGAACTAAATTACTTTGGATGCAAGACACAATTAAATAACAGATTTCAAATAACTCCAATGGGTGTTGAAAATATGTGTTTAAGTTGTGCTTTTATAGTTACCACGACTGTTTAACAAAATGTTCTGTGACTTTATTGATAATCAGTTCTGATATTGTATTATTATTATTATTGAAAAACAGTGAAAGTTTTTACAAAATTCAAGCTATGCCTTTTCCTCTTATTTTTCGTGGCATTTAAACGCTGTATATTTCTGAGCTAAACAATTAAAAGGAATAAAATAAGGAACTAATAGATGATCAGTACACTTCGGGCATTTTTATTATACTGTAGTTTATGACTGTCTCTGATGCGATTGGTCAGTATGTATGGGTATCTAAGAATGTTTGTCGGCTGAGTGTGTGTGTATTTGGAAAGCTTTTCGTGAGAAGGCATCTACAAAATTATCTCGTCAACAGGATTCTCGAAGTTTTGGATATTATTTTCTGACAAATAGCTTAATAGCTGTGTCTAATATCATGACTTCAATAGCTAACAAACCGCACATTTCTGCTGATAAAGGGTTCGAGGAATGACAAAAAACATCTCTTAAGACTGGTATCATTTTCTCAAACTATGTTTTCCATGTGGATTCATTTGGATTAGAAAACTTGTGCTTAACCGTAGTTACTCCAGTTGGCTACTTTCCAGTCTTTTAAATAACTATTTACCTAGAGTAAGAAGTCGTAGCTTCATATAATAGTGTATCTTCAGAAGGATCACAATCAGTTTGAAACAGTTTTCATCCTATATCAAATTTTGTATCTCAACTTGTAACGTTTGGGTAGAATTTTATGTACCTGCAGTAGAATATCATTTGGAAAAGGAAATGTCCATAAACTATTTCGTATTGTTTTTACTAAACATTCGGTGAACGAACAGGTTAATTTTTATTCATAAGGTTTCATTGTTTGGGAAATTTCCTTATTTTCAAATAAAGTTGGCGGTTAGAGAAACAGTTACTCATCGGAAAAGTAGTTCTCCCTGATTTTGTACACTTTTAACAGAAATGTCCCCCTCTAAAAAACAAATATTATCCCAAATAATACTAACCTCCTCCGTGATGACTTATGGATATTGACCGGTTTAACTATTTAACTAACAGGTTGGTGCTAATTTGTGAGAAGTCCAGTAATTTTACGATATTAATTCTCCACATATTAGTCAGTCACCCCTTTTATAAAAGTTCATGTTGATTATTATTTCTATAAAACAACAACTTTTTCCAGCTATTACTTCATACTATGATGATTTACAAAATGATCAGGCTCCTGACCAGTAAAAATGAAACAAATGTATTGCTGTCAGGACTATCAACGACACTACTGACAAGAATGTAGCTGTTTTGTGAATATGTACCAAACAAGTTAATGCATTACACACATTACGCTGAAAGTAAAATGAACTGCATTGTTAACTAAACGTTGCTAAATCTTAAACTTGTGTTTCTTTTTATTGTTATTTCTTGTAAAAATTTTAACAACAGACTATTCTGCTTTTCCTGAACACATGAAAACTTCGGTACTCATTGGCTTCTGGGGTGCTACTTTTGAAAAATACTACTTTAATTTAATTTCCAAATTAACAGTATGTTTCGACTATCAATTAGCAACAAATACCAACTATAATAAAGAATCTAATCAAACAAGAGAGTTAGAATACAATGTGTTAATGTGTGGTTCCATGGTAAAATAATCTGATTTGATTTACCTATTGATCACGTTTTAAGCAATATTTATTGCTCATAATCATATGATTGTAGCCTGAATAGTTTTGTGGTGAAATTTTAAACTTTGACATTGGATAATGAGGGTTCAGATGTAAGTGAGAATATAAATTTCGCGATGACTGACTGACTTCAGTAAACATGAAGTTTAGGACAGATATTTCTTCTATCTAATTAATTCCTCACATCTTATTCTTAAGTTTTCTTTAATGAACAGATGTGTCATGATGTTGCCTATCAGTACCCATGAAGCCCAGTTTTATAGTTTATCCACAGGAGGTCTAACTACACCTGGCTTTTTCCGAGCAAACGCAAAGGAAGGTAATAGTAAACAAGTTGAAGAACAATAAGCAAAAGGAAAATAGTTCATTCACTTCTTAAAACCCATTTAATCACCTAGCCACTTTATAAAGCTATTCAATAATTTACAAATTATCATATTTAATCATCGGAATTTGTAGACTTTGCATATTTCTAACCACTTATTACTGTTTTGAAAAAAGACTGTACTCAATAGGGTGACACTACGGTTTTTTCTCTGGTCCTTTGAACACTGAACACTTTTCGTCCTAAATCGTCAGCATTTTGAAATGTTCACTAAAAATGTAATATCCTATGAAATTGAATTATACGATTTTCAAATGCGGTATTGAATAATGCGAGTTCAAAGACTGAGTCTTAGAAAATGAATGTATCACGTATAGCGCCTTATTCTACCGGTGTTCCTTTTAGATATCAAAATCAGGCCAAATTGTGTAACTTCACTGTCTCAAATGGTCGGAGCAACTGTAACACGCAATCTGCTTCTGTGCTTGAAATGAATGATAGGTAAAACAAAAATAACTGATAGTGATCCCTCCGAAGCTAGAAAATTATTCAACTGGTCTGTAGTAGTAAGTGTGAGCAATAGAATTAGGATTACCAATATGTTAAGAGTGAAACTCAGTCACAATGACTGAAATTTATTCGAAGCATTAAATACTTTGACTTCTTCGATCTTCCATAGATTCACACAGTCGTCCATGATACGATTTATATTCCTTTTCTTCCAGAGTTTTATGTTATGCTGCTGTAAAGAGCTGAATAAATGCTTTCATTTTTTGTTCAGATTATCTTTCCGTATTTAAGAAATTAATTTCTGTCATCTGATGTGGTGTGCATGATAATCAATAAGATCAAAGAGAATAAAAACACGGAGAAACTGATTGACTGTCAGGTAGATTATGTTAGAAGTTGCTTAATTGTTGGGTAGGGCTGCTAGCCTCAAGTTCAACCTTCCTCCTTTCCGTGCTTACCACCGGCTAGTAAACTAGGCGAGATTTAAGACTGAGTCAGCCGAAAGTCGAATGCGGACATTTCACGTGGTTGGTGGGAACACACAATAAATAGTGGGTTATAAATACACGAAACTGTTTGTTCTCCCAGCTTTGGTTAAATGACTGCCTACTAAGATTTAACACAATTTAATTCATGTTGAAACTATCTAAGATTTTGGGTAGGTAAACTTAAAGGTATTTTGGAGGTGAAATATAAATCTCTTCTGACAGCACGGTTCAAACCAGCCACCTCTAGACTTGTAATTCTGAAAAAGACGATTTACACCACTATATTTGACTTTTAATCATCTTTTTGAGTAGAAAAATATCAAGTTAGATCCCGAAATGACATTTGTTGGTGGCCACTGGAAACCATGGACTGCTGGATAGCTGTCTCACTCTAGTTCTAAAAGCTTCAGCAGTACGCACCCATGACACCGCCAGCATACTTTCGGAGGGTCACAAACAAGAACAAAATATCTATTTAGTACTCCCTGGTTTTGAATGGTTTTATAACTGATATCAGTTTGTGTCCTAACGTGAATTCAATCGAATCTCTGCAAACAAACACTAAATAAAAATACTTTAATGATAATCCTCCTTTTCAGCAAACTGAGACATTGAAATAAGTGGCAAATTTTGTTTTACTTTTATATCGAAAGACACAGTGTGTTTCTCTTAGCTGTCTCCGAATTTTAATATGTCACTATGTGAAAAATTCGATCAACTTTAAAAAGAATTCACTCACTACCACCCAAAAATTCAAACAATTTTCATTACGGTATGTATCCTGAATGACCACATAAGGTTATCCTTATATATAACAGATAATAATAATGATTATAATATTAAAAGTTATTTCCACCTATAGTGAAGATAAACACCTGACCACGTGACTTTTTTATAAAACAACAAGGAGGCTTGCAGCTGATTGTTTGGTTACGAAAATATTTTTGTCACGAAAACAAGTTAGCTAGAGAACTGTAGAAAACCAAAGAAAATGTATTTGTCCTAACTGCAGGATTTAATATCTAGGCGAAGTGAACAAAATTTCATTGTATTACGTGAACGTAGATTATTCTTAAGTAAATTTAACCGATTGAATTGTATGTCTCTGTTGCAGGTTATTTTATGCAAAAACTGACTGTTACTCACTACTGTGAACTTTCTGTCTATTGCTTACGTTACAGGACAATGATGTAATTGTAATAATACGATTGACTGTGATAAAAATAAACTGCAATCACGCAGGCGTATAAGGATTTTCTCATAATAAATAACCCCTTTTACGAGAGGAAACCCATCAATTATTTTTATTTTATATTTATTTAAACGCATTAGAACTTGGTACAATATGGCACCAAGAAGGATGCGCCACACAATAATAATAAAACAACATAGATGAAAAAAAAGGAAGGAAGGCAGGAAAAGAAAAAATATATATATAATATAGTAGAGAACGAATAAAGAACTTCATCTGGAAGGAAAACACTCATTCTTAACAGGTTCAAACAGTGTTCGTTAACTATCATCGGGAATGGAAGAAAGAAGGAAATCGCAACACATTCGCCATTGATTACGATTCTTGGCCATATCCGATAACTTTTCGAGCCATCGATTTGAGCTATCTCTCAGACCCCAACCAGAGAGTCGTGACACACCAACCGATGCTAATCTAGCACAGAAATCCTTCATCCCACGACGCCACGTCATGGGCTGACCACCTCTCCGCCTTTTCCATCCCGTCCCAGGGCTAGCGAACAGAGACCTGTACGGAAGCCTCTGGGGTGACATTCGCAGCACATGTCCAAGCCACCGGAGCCGGTGTTTCCAGATGACGACATTCAATGAATGGTGATCTCTACTGTGTTCAAACACACGCCGCCGAACCTCAGAATTACTCACGCGATGATGCCATCGAACGCAAGCAATCCTGCGGAGACAGCGGTGATCGAACACGCAGAGTCGCCTCACATCCTCAGCTCGGAGAGGCCAGGTTTCACAGGCGTAGAGCAGCGCAGCCCGTACCGAAGCATTGTATACCCGACCTTTGACAGCCAGGCTAACGTCGCGACGGCGCCAGAGGTGGCTCAAGTTGATGTATGCCACCCTAGCTTTCATTATACGGTTGGAAACCTCATCCGTCACCCCTCCGCCAGCACTCACACAACTACCTAGGTACACAAACTTATCGACAACTTCAAGCGGTTCACCCGCAAGAGTGAGTGCAGGTACAGGCTCCTGCCAATCTTGTAACAGTACTTTGCACTTAGATGGTGCAAAGCACATACCATACTTACAGACACTGATCGCCAACTGATTAAGTGCGATTTGGGCAGCCTGCATGCCATCGCACAGTAAGACGATATCGTCTGCATACTCGAGGTCGAAAAGTCTATCACCAGGTAGCAGATCTACACCACCTTCACGCACATCCTTCAGAGCTGACTCCAGAATGTCGTCGATGGCAAAGTTAAAGAGAAATGGTGAGATTGGGCAACCCTGTCTAACCCCACTGTTGGTTGGGAACAGTGGTGATAGTTGGTTGTATGCCCTCACTCTACCTGAGGTGTTTCTGTATAGGGCTTTCAAGATGTTAACAAATTTCTCAGGTACACCTCTCTCTAACAGACAGTTCCAGAGCACAGTTCTGTCCAACGAATCGAAGGCAGCCCTAATATCAAGAAACACAACGATCGTTGGCCTGCAATACGTGTGGCGGTGTTCCAACAACTGACGAAGGGTGAACACACGATCAATGCATCCACGACCTGAACGAAACCCAGCCTGCTCTTCGCGAATCAATCCTTCACGTATTTTGCACAGTCTGCGAAGCATGACAGCAGCCAATATTTTAGACGCAACTGGTAACAGACTGATACCCCTATGGTTGTCACACGAATTACGTCGACCCTTTTTAAAGATGGGGACGATAATGGCTTCGTTCCATCAATAAACTGATTTTAAAATCCAAAAATTCAGGGAATTGTCATAAAACTAAATTTTTACAGAAAATGACGTTTAAGAATTGAAACGCGTGTGCTTTACCATTTTAATTAACGTTACTATGATAAGGGAAATGACATTAGTCATTACTTCAAAGTTGTGAAAAAATTGGTTGTGTATGATTTATTGATTTATTAGTTCGTTCACAAAGGTCTTTGTTAATTTTGAAGATTATCAAAATAGGAAAAAACAGTTGTTTAGGTTATTTTGGCATTCAAATATGATGAAAGCTAATTTTTCATCCACTATTATTCATCGTCGAAAAATACTCACTGCAACTTAAGCTGTTGTCATGATCACGTAGGATGTTATCAGACCCATGTATCACTAAGTAAAAAATGGACGAAATACCTTTTTTCCACTGAAGCTTGGTAGATCTAAAAGGCAACAGCAGTCATCGTTATTCAGTCGTAAACTTTCGATTTTGTTGAAGTTACGGCAAAGCTTTACTTCGCATATTTTTTATGTGGCTTAATGATTCAGGGTACTGTGACGCAAAACAGCAAATCCATGACATAATCCCGAATATGTGCTAGTCAATAGACGTCGCTTTCAGGATCAGAATTAGTGATCTTACCAAAATGTAAGCAGACAAGCGAAATAAATTGCACAAATACATACATCACACAACATTTTATTACGTTTAATTTTATTCATTCTTTGCTTTCCTTGTCAAACCCAAGGTTTCAATTTTTAAGGTTTTAATACCAGTTTTGTTATTATCAAGAGGTTGATTGCTTGCTAGCTTGACTTCCAATCTTCCCTCCTTTTTCGAGGACAACTATCGGCTAAAAAATTAGGCGAAGTTTAGAAGTGCATCGACTG
Source organism: Trichobilharzia szidati (assembly GCA_944472155.2). NCBI lineage: Eukaryota > Metazoa > Platyhelminthes > Trematoda > Strigeidida > Schistosomatidae > Trichobilharzia > Trichobilharzia szidati. The sequence goes on from OX235279.1 coordinate 65,646,346, forward strand.
GAAATCTAACCCTGGCCACGTACATGGTTGGCAAGTTTGACACCTTTGAATAAGCAATATAAAGCGTTATCTACTAGGCTAAAGTAAGTGAGTAAGGGTTAAGACCTCATTTGGTGTTAGGCTCATAGAGTCAGTTGCTAACACACTGTGTAAGTCGCATTCCTCTTCTTGTGCTTGTTACTAGCCAACAAAATTTTTAAACTTGAATGATCTATTGTTCTCATGATGGTTCGAACCTGTGTTGTTTTCACACTAACTTTTACAAAGTTTACCACTGACGTACTTAAGTATACGATTTTGAATGAACTTTTTCTAATTTCTCTCATATATGAATGTACGGTTTTAAAACCTCTGTAAATTCATCACTAGCTAAATTAATCCTACAGAGAAAACCGCTTTGCAGAGTACAAGGCTTGTGTGTTTAAATGATAAACAGTGCAACGGGAGAAAGCCTTGTTCCTTCAAAGCTCTGTTAGTGCAGTTCATCTTGTTTAGTATCATTAATTTCTTCGTCTGGTTTTTTTTCAAGCATATGCATCAACATTTTGGATGATGTGTACGATTAAAATCCTACGTTTTCGGCAACAATTTTCTTTTCTTTTATCAGCGTTCCGTGACTTATAAATCCTCTCCCTATCTCTTACCAAGTTTGTTCTAAACAAGTTAATAAATACTTCCCAAACCTAACCTAATTTAATAATGAACCCACAAATAATCAATTTAGCCCTATGTAGTCTTTGTCACTCTAAATAGACAATGCTTAAACGTACTTAAAAAATGATTTGTTTGAATCCCATACTGGTTACTATATAAATAAATCCAAATCATAAACAGTTATCTACAGCAGGTTAGATATTTTTGTTTTTTTAAGAGTGCATTAGAATCTTAGGCTACAGTTTCTGGTGACTACTAGAGGGACTAGACTTCTCAGCAAAGCATTCTCTATAAATCAGAGTTGCTAATATTAATATCGCTGCCATTGTTACAAGTACTACAACAACAACTACTACTACGCTGCTTAGTAGTAATGCCGCCTTCTCTCATTTTCTGGGTGACCGCTTCCTGTTCTTTAGTCACTTGCTTCTTGGAATCATTACTTCCATGCAGAACTAATACTAAGATTGTAGCTGACTGTTAAACATACTTCACCAGGTATTCTCTTGTTTCAGTGGGGTATAGATACCAAGTTTGCTTTCTCTCTTATCTCCATAATAGTTAATATATTATTGCCATCACATATTACACCATAGATATGACTTCAGTTGTTGGTTTGCAGGGATGTAGTAGGTCCTTCTGTAAGCCAACACTTGAAAATTAATTTAGTACCCACTACCGACTGACTTCAGGATGGAGTTGCCCGAAGTTCTAGCGAAAAGCTATGACCAGTGCGGTTCACAAATTCGAATGTGAGAACAAATACTCACAAGCAACACTGGCTGGTGGTTGCGCTATACATATCACGAATCGGCAGAAGTTAGAATTTATGCACCGTCCATTGGATTCCATCCCCGTGTCTGAATGGTCACCTCGTTACCCAAAGATCATGGGTCCGATCCTCGGTAGGTGGAATGATGAGTGCGTACTGCTGAAGAGCCTCAAACTAGGGGGTAATAGCTATCCAATGCTCCATGGGCTTTAATGATGTATCAACTGATGTCATTTCATAACTATCCAATCCATGGTTTGATCAAAACATGGAAAATGCACTTTTCTCTGCATCAATTTTTATCTAGCCTACTAACATGAAGCCTAATAAGTTTCTATCGTTTCATGTTTTAGAAAAACCTCATCAATTACTGGTCATGTAACACCTATACACACCTTTAAAAACTTTTAAACTAACAAAATTAATCAATGATTTAAAGAGAAAATACAATCAATATTAATTAGCTTTATGATTTATTTTTACATTGATAAACATAACTTGTTGACAATTGTGCTCAGTTGAAATTTTCGGCTTTGAGCAGTTATGTGTAAATTATTTCTCATTTCAATGAATACGTTTGCATACATTATATATATATATATATATATATCGTATTTAAGAATTGAAAACAGCATACATTATAAATTTGCCAACAGCATACTAGTTAATTTAAGAAGATGGTAATATCCAGTGTAAGTGGAAATAATGATCCAATGATATCGATTGAACGGTAATTAACAAAAATAACACAACAGTTATTCACACATATATTAGAACCCAAATCAACAAGATAATTCTCTGTCTGAAACAAGTTGAACAAAACATTTTTCTTTCTGTTATGATTACATCTTTAAAATAAAATGAATGAAACTCATTAAAATAAAAATTTATATTTCGTGATTAAACTGATTAAATTCAATCCGATTTTATAACTGCATTCTGTATTCATTATTTATTGTTTATTTCGGGAAGCATTGACTATGTAAAGCCTTATTTTTAACTTTTATGGTTGACAACGTTGTATTCAGATGTGCAAACGAGAATTTGCAATGAGCAATATGACTAGAGTGATAGTAAACTAAACATTTCTAGTGAAAATTCTATTTCCTATGGTCATTTTATCTTAAAATTATATGATATTATAACGGTTGTGACAAAACGTGCGTAAGTATTTTTTTTTTGTCAGTCTACATTTAAAAGGTTACAAAGTTTTGCAGTACTGTCGTGACTGCAAAAAGATTCAGGAACACTTTTTATATTCCTTAAGTTCTGAATGGAAAATACAGCTTCAAGCTTTTGAAGTCTCAGTAAATATGATGTTATTTTTACCGGATGAGATCGCTAACATCACCCCTAACATTTCGTCTCTTCTAGGCTTAATGTCAACTACTAAACAAGGTGAGGCTTGAGAGTTTTTTGACCAGGAATCGAACCCGAACCTCCTGCATTCTACCATCGAGCTACCGGTGTACAATGTTTAGCATGAGCATATCGGTTATCTGCTGGAAACAATTAAGTCGCAATTATAAGTGAAAATTGCATTCTTCCGCAGGTGATAATTCCTGCAGAAATTGTGTGCACTCGAAATTCTCAAGGCTTTTCCGTAAATGTCTCTTTCTCACCGGTTTCTCAGTTGTTGTTCTTGCTGTTTTCTTCGTCGTCCTGAAAACGATTATATTAACTAAATTTAATTAACAAGTTATACTTAGTGTAAGTGGCAATTTTTACAGCTCTAATGCATCAAGTGAACTCAAGGATAGCCCATTCCAAATCGAGTTTGCGCATTCAGTAATAACCATTCTGTTGATTTTGTTATTTACAACGAATATAACAGTTAAGCGCATTATATTGCGTTAGATTTACCGTGACTTATTATTGTCCGAGCGAGCAGCATAAAATGATCTAGCCAAACATGAATGGTCCACTTAGTGCATACATTCAAAGAAATAATAAGCATTAGATTAAACACAATGATTAGTGAAGAAGTTTGACAACTCATTGATGAAATAGGTTAAGAATATTCATGGTTAATGAGATGTGTCCATTATTAAGACGAGGGACTCAAATACATTATGTATTTACCGGGTGTCCAACTCCGGCAATTCAACTTAAGCCTATAGATATATTGGGAGGTGTACCTAACAAATATTTATGGAATGTACGTCAAAGTCACATTATGTCTGCGCAACACTGTTAATTCTGAAAGGTGACTGACGTGATTCTCCGCTTTGCAAAAAAGACGGAAATAAAACAAAACATACATTCGATCTCTTCATACAGTCTGTCAAACGTACCTGCTTATGAATTTCTTTATACAAACAATAGCAATTATTTTGGGTAGTAAGATGTACCATAGTAAGTTATATGCATCTCTAAAAGCTATCTGTGAAAGAAAATTTGTCTTTTTGGTGATTGGGCTAAACTCACTAGAAAAGCATTCACAGTGAACACTGAACAGCTTAGATAGACAAATATAAACACCACTAGAGGTGCACTGAAAAAAATTATGTTTCCATGTTGGTGGTTCAATGTAAACTGAAAACGCCTGTTTCTCAAACAGAAATTAAAGGACTTTTGTAATCGAAGTAGTTGTAGCCGCAACGGTTCACTCATCTGGAAAAGACTATTCTTTTTGTTGTTGAACCTATGTAACATACTTATCATTCCATGATGCTATATTGTTTCTGCATTCACACGCTTTAATACTTTGTTTCTTTGTATGCTGATATCATGTGAAACTAGATATCGGTGTAACGGACTGTAATGGTTTCATCTCAATTTAAAATCTTCGAATAACCACGTTAGTATTTTCTTGTGTGCTGGTACGACTACTGATAGTTAAGAAAGGGAAGTTAGCAGCTGTACTGGCAGTAGATCGGGATTTAAGTAGGTAATACTGAATTTGATTATCTTGCTTGTATAAGTTTGACTGGTGACAACTCGTGAGGTTGTATTAAATATTACTCACGTTTCATCTGTGCGTCGCGGATTTACTAACATTGTTTTGCAAGTGGTCTATATTCTTAGAATAATGATGAATTAAGGCAGTATAAATTATATGGTTACCTAGTTTATCTTGTTAACATTACATATTCATTATCAGAGGTTTGCTAAGAGTGACTTCCATTTATGGTCTTTAGTTTACGAAGTATGAATAATCTTCAGTCGTTCAATTTTAATACAAGCCATAAAATGTGCATACTACAGTGATGTTTCATAAGAAGGTATAACGAAATGTTAAAAATCACCTACGCAAACATTTATTTCTCAAGGTTATTTCTACACAGTGTACTTTACTTCAGTGGTAAAGTATTCTGACATATTCTTCCACGGCCTTATTGAATTCGTTTTCTAGTATCTTTAATTCCTAGTGAAGTATTGAGTTCTTTAGTTGTTTTTTGAAGGAGAACATCACACATTCATAGTTGCATTCCAGAGCTTTGAAAATCCATACGCTTACAACACTAAACGCTTTAAAAACCTTCACATTTCATTACCAAAAAGGTTACCAATGAAGAAGCAGGAGTCAAGATGTGTCTTTTAACAGACCAGATATATAGAGCAAGATATCTGACCTCCAATTAAGGCCTTATTGCCTATAATATCTACTCTTAGATGGCTTCAAAAAGGCCAAGATATTGCTTTAGAGAAGTGAATGAATAAATAGAAAAGAATGGCTAAAAAGGTTCCGGTGAAGTTAAGAGTACTGGCAACAGATAGAGTCTTAAGATAAGAATGAGTAAAGCTAAAACATCTCTTATTTTCAAATGTAAATATGTAGGGGTCTGCGTAATTTGCAGTCAGAACTTTGCCACAAAATGACACTAGCTAGATAACCATCAGAAATCAAGGAACATAGAACAGAAAATTGATTGGTATGTTTCCAACACGAATTTGTGAAATGAACTAAATTTTCAGTGTAGAACTTTTCACCAAAGTGCAGTAGTTTAAGCTGTCCCACTTCATAGCGAAGGGAGACATGCAATAAAACTATAGTAAACTAGAATTTACATGGAGAAGGAATAGTTACAACAGGAAAAAGGAGAAATTGATGAGTCTGAGAGTTCATTAAAAGTTAGTGCATCTACACCATTAAAAATGACTTCAATTTACATCACCAACAGTCTCTAGCCATGGATTTTTAATGTTTCAAGAACCTTAATCCTGAGTTCCATGGTACATTAGACCGTAATTTCTTTCATTAACTGAATGTGATTTGTATGCAAACTATAAATAATGTATAATATTCGAATACCTCAGTATTCGAAAATACAAATTTACAAGAGCGCATTTTTATGTGACTGGAAGAAATGATGATTTGAAATTCTATTATACTTTTAGATAGAGGATGATCATGGGGCTTTCATTAATTCCTGAGTGTGCTTCAGATGACGTAGCTGAGGGTTATTTTGTCTATACATTAAACTGTTCTCATATTAATGGTTTCCTGTATGAAGTCAACTAATGCTCCCCATCAAATGGTCTTAAATCCATCTGAATGTCAGATTTTTAATTTTTTTTTCAAGCATGGACAGAACTTGTGTGGACTGCTTCAGTCCCATGAATCTTGCAATATAGATGGTACTGTGGTAAAAAATAAGTTGAACATCCCTTATGTAGTTAACATTTCTTCCTTATCTTTATTGTTTGTCTCAAGCTCTGCTGGTTTCTATAAAAATATTTCGTTCTGTCTATTGCACAGGGTTGCAGGGACTTTCTAACATACCACAGCTTGTGTTATAATTTATAATTTCATGTACCCTACTTATTATTCTTTGTTGTTGCAAATTAATCAGAACTTTGACAGGTGTTAGCATGGCTGTTGATGTGTCTCTGACCCAAATAATTGCTGCTTACAAATATTGGAATTCGTGCGAGCAGTTGATTAAGGTTATCTCGTTGGATAGGGAACATACTCCTCATATCTGTCATATATAAGTGGGAAGTGATTACATTGGATTGTATGCAAATAAAAAAATCCCAGCCATATACTATTTAGCACGAAGCTTGTGTAGAGGAAATGTCAGAAAAGGAGTAAACATAATGCGATTTGAAAATACTAAATATTCCAGTCTGTATCAAAACCAGTGTTTGGAATAAAGTTATTATCATTACCGTTATTCACATATGCTTTCGCACAGTGCATGTATGTTTTCTGGATAAATAGTAGCACTGGTTTGAATGGAATAATCTAGACAAACAAATTCTGACAATGATACGTGAGAAAATCTCTATGGTGATTCACTTACATTAAAAGGGTGAATTTTTACAAATTATCAGTGCAGTCTGAACAGAAAATCTACTGAAGTAAATATAATTTTCCTTTACTATAACTCCTAACGATCTATACTGCTAGTATGATACCGCAGGTATGATGGATGTTCGATATTTATGCAACAGCAAAAATGAAACATCTGTTTGCTCAGAACATGAAGGCTGGATATAGCTGTCATCACAAACTTATCATTTTATACACTACTCTGTATTACAAAGACTTAGGTGTTGTGTAAACCCATTTCAAATTATTCAATGAAGAAAATCATCGATTTCTCGTTACTGTGTAGGCAGTGCGACAGATTACTTATTAGACACCTACTATGTTGTAATTCATTAGTGTGTGTTTCCAAAATTCAGGCAAATCATGACTTCATATTCTTGATGAATAAGCATGCACTTTGGGAAAAGCTGTTAGAGTTGAGATGAATCCATTCTCTTGTACAAATAAAAGGAGTAACTTATATAGCAATATAACCATTAATTTCAACCTAGAAAGGACTTCAGGGAAATGTAATATATTCTTTATGCAAACTGAATATTTGTTTTTATTCTGTGCCATCACACTTCTCTGTGTCTATCTATTTGTCTATGTAACTTAAGGTCAAAGAAATCAATCTTTCTAATTTCGTCAAATTCATAACAGTACTATTTTCATGTAATTTAGCCATCCTCATTGGACACAACTGACACGAACCTACTAACTACTAAACATCGTTAATCTCTCTAATATTATGCACTTATGCAATTAGAAGACTGACCAGCAGCATTTTAAGGTAACTGACCTCAGGAAACTTGAGTGATTTAGTGAATCAATCTAAATTCACCAGGTAACTCACTGTGAGTAGCGATTTTCTTCTTTAGTTCAATATATTTTATTTTTTGTTGTCATTTGATAATAACCTTTGAACTTTCATGGCATTTTTGTTTCATGACCGAATGGTGCAAAAGCAGTCAGTCCACTTTACTGACTCTCTGCTTTCGTGAATACAGAGCAAGAGACAAAGAAACACTTGAGTTTCTTACTAATCCGATTCTCTTTTTCTCTGTTTTAGTTTTCTTTGAAGTCCGATTGAAATAATGTCTCCTTTTTTTGTTTCTTATTTCCACAGATATCAGGCGTCTTCAAACACAAGTTAGAGTATTCAAACGTTGGGTGAATGTATTATTAAAACAGGTGGGTGATTAACTGAAATAGACATCAATAAAAAGTACCGACAGTGTTATACAGTAATGTTTACTGATGACGTTCCGAGCACAATTTATTGCTCGTAATCATATCATATCACCTTGATATCATTATGAGCAATAAATTGTGCTCAAAACATCATCAGTAAACATTACTGTATAACACTGGGACTTTATGAAAACAAAATGTACTCATAATGGAATTACATTCTACCACAGTGCACAAGTTTTATTCTTATATCAAAAAGTACGGACAACATTAACTTTCAAACCTTAAAGGTTTCTCATAAATTATCTTCTAATTATTTTCGATGTTTTTGTTGTTTGGTATCGTGAACTGTAAGGATAAATTCTGTTTCATACCTTAGTTAAAATTGTCACGATCATGTAGATGAGAATGAGACTATGAGGATGTGTATCGACACATGCGGTTTTTGAAGGTAAACTATATGCTGTACATCCTCATGACTACAGTCGAATTTCATTTTAATGAGCCCGTAGGTGATGTGCAAAACCAGTTACTAAAATATTTAGATCGTTTTGTAATTTTCGTAATACATGCATGAAGTGAGCATACGAACACAAACAAAATTGTATGGTTATTCAATTTATGTACACATTGTTAATGTTAAAGTAGATTTAGTCATTAACAGTTTTCGGTTAAACAGACAACCTTCACACACGCCAGTGCTTACTCACGGGCTGCTTTTTCTGAAGCTCTTAGAACTGCTAGTGACTAAAGGGACTCACCGAGTCATCTTTGAGGACAAACACCCACTCACCAGTGCTTGCTTGCATATCGTGAATCAACAGGAATTACAGTTAATCACTCATTGGACATCTGAGTGATAGTGTTCTCGCCAGACAGCTTTCCAAAGATTCCTAATTTCCAATAGTTCTCCAACTCATTTCACAAAAACTCTACCTTATAAATACAAATGCTACGTCGATTAAATCTTTCATAATCTTTAGCTGTTGGCAAAACACTTGATGTGTTTAATCCAAAAAAATATTCATCGTAGAACATTTTCGCTTGACAAACAGTAATACAGTTATTTACACTTCCCAATTTTGCGTATGATTCCTGAGTAGCGTTACGTATGCTAAGATTGAAACGATGCACAGACGATTAGCGTGGACCTTGTGCAAGAATGACATGCAAAGTAATACTGTATTACTTCGCGGTTTTATCAAGTAAAATTATTCTGTGATTGATTTGTATTCCATCACAGAATCCGAATTCTATTTTATAAAAATTACTCACTATAAGAGATGAATTAAAAGGCTGAGACTTTGGTGACCATTTACTGACAAACAGTGGTAACAAGGGATTTTGGATTATCATAAGCTGGTCTTCATTTTTCAGCTGACAGCAATCCTTTATGAATATACCATTGTAAATCATTTAATTCTCTATGAATAAACAGTTAACAGCATAGAAATCAATCAATGAAGTATTTTGAGTTAGGTTTCATGAAATTAAATGCGGAAGCAAGATTTGTAGCGCAAATCTACCAGTGAAAATATTTCAGGTGATAACAGGCCAAAAGTAAGAACAAAGGAAAGCCAATCATTCTGGCTTAGAGCTAACTAACAGTTCATAATACCTTTTAATAATATGCTCAATCAAAAAGCAAATGAAGTGCTCACATCAATATATAGTGCTTTAGTCGAGTTACAGATCATTCTAGTTTTAAATATCTAAGCAGATAGATATCATCACTCGATGGAAACTATCCCACAAATGAGTTAAATGTCAATAGTTAACTGGTCATTATTGCATTATTTTAGAAAAAAGGCAGATATATTTTACATAAGTAAATGAAATACCAATGAAATAAGATTCTTACAAACCATATCACATACTGTCGGCTGTTAAACAAAAACTTTGGATGATTAGTTCAAAATTAAGATCTGGTCAGCAGCAGGATCTAGCAGCCTTATCGACTGAGATTTCAGCCATTGGTTTGAATGGTCACCATCAGCTTACCAAACCAAGTCTTTCCGATTGAGTTTCATCAACAAATCAATCATATTTAACAAACAAAAGTGATGTGGCTTGAATAAGAAGTGATTATCTTCATAACAGTAGTTAGTGTGGAATATTATTCGTAAAGAATTCAGTTCAATGTGAACAGTTTTACAGAACTATTTGGTCATCTATAATTGATTGATTGGTGCTTACTTGTATCGATAAGGTTTTCCTAAATTTACAGAATAAATTCAACTCTGATTATAACGTGATACAACATAAAATGTGAAACAATTGAGGAAGAATATCGTTTTATAAACTTCAAATCAGTGGAAACTAAATTGGGAGAAGTTAGAATTCAAGGACCATTGGATAGGGTCCCAGTGGCTCAATGGTCTACAAGCTCGCCTTGTAACCAGAAGGCCCTGGGTTCGAATCCCAGTGGGTGCGTACTGATGAAGAGTCCCGAACTAGGACGAAACAGCTGTCCAGTACTCCCAGGTTTTCCAGTGGTTCTCTAACTGATGTCAGCTCATGATGAAATCCTCCATGCAATGAAACTAAATAAGCTCACATCTTAATTTTATTGGTATTTCTAATGTGGGGTGATCTGAATAATTCAGTACTTTAGGAAACGAAATAGAATAACTAAAATGAACTAAGGAGATATGTTGCTAGGCTATTCAAATACACTAGTTAACTTATAATCCTACGTCTTTTGAATAACTTGGAGAAATACCGGTTATTTTCAGTCGAATAAATACCTTTCTAAATATATATATATATGTATATATATATATATATATATATATATATATATATATATATATATATATAGGATATGAACCGATAAATTATTAAGCATATGTCTGTCTTCTATTCTTACTAACTCATACCTCAATGTTAAAACAATAAACATTATTTGATTAGGTGAATTTCAGCAATGATTATCTCCAGGTGCATTAAAATCAGAGCTCACTGACGATGCACTAACATCTGGAGTCAGACAGTTATTGTTTGAAAACGTAAACGTATAGGAAAATCTCACTGTCAGATAGGTAATACCACAGGTTAACAGATCTTTTTGATATGTTCACCAGATTCGAAAAGAGGGCTTTAAAGACTCATCATTGCTGCTTAAATAGATTTATTATGTGGGCCATTGAAGGGACTTTTGTTAAGGAGATATGGTTGTTTGGTCGAAATTTCAGGTTTTGTTCAAATAAAATGTCTTCAAAATTAATAGTGTTTATCCCAAAAATTAATTACTCACGCACTTTTGAAGAGGTGAATACATTCAGAGACAGATGAAAGAAAGTAATTATTAGGAAATATTAGGTCTCAGTGCTACTGTTCACCGGTCGTCTCTTTTAGCTCATATTTTAAACTTTCTTGAGCTGTTAATCCATGGGAAACACCTATATCAACTACTGGTTTACTTTGCATATACAATCAGAGTGAATATTCTTGAACTACATTCAATAGAGCAGGCACTGATATCCTGAAAGTTTATTGTGAAGCATGCAATGACTGGTGTTATTAAAATGAACTCAATATTCAGGTGAAAAAAGTGGTTGTTTTCATGTTTTATTTCTATAAGCGTATTGTGAATCAACTGATGAGCTAAATACTAATTTTGTTGTTCTCCCTAGCTACACAATTTATTTAATAATCTGAAAACATAAGAAAATCGTTAACTTATGATTTATAACGGCATGATGTAAACACACCTATCAAAATATTTCTTTTTTAAGACACATAAACATACAATTAATATTTAAATGTATAAAATTAGTTTTAACACATTATTTCTTTCCTCTTCACCAGGCGAATGCCAAACAAATCAACGATGTACTAGAGATATTTACTGATCATGAGAATTTATATAACTTATGCAAGTATTTGGCAAGTCAAAAAGTAACATGCGTAAGTTATCCAAATTGTTTTATTAATTTAGCTTATATATATATATATATATATATATATATACAGCTTTTTCCATTTTACTACTGTCAAATATTTCTGTTGTGCTGCTGATAGTTAAAAGAAAGGAGCATTCTCATTTTCCATTTAATCTTAGAAACAATAATTGCTCTTGAAGATTTTTATCGAGAATATGCCTTTCTGTAGGTATAAATTCAAATGCTTACTGAAATCCTCCTTCCGTAAAATATATTTCTTGAAACCATCTTTTGAACAGTGTTTTTTCTATAGTTCTTTTTGTGTTCTATTGGGACGTTGCCGTTGTAATTACAGTGGCACTGAACACACTTCAGGACTTTTGACTTGAGGAGAATACAGAAGAACTGTTGCACGACAGTATTCTAGAAAAATTGATGTCCACGAAAATTCATCAAAATTCTCCTTCTTTCAATACGAATGACAGACTCAAAATCAGCCAATGAAAGCTAAATTCAAATCGTTTTACCATAAATGAACAGCATCTCTGAAATCATTAGAAGACTGTTGAAAGATGTCACTCAGAAACCAAGAAAGTCACTCCAGTCTATACTATGTCAACCAAAAGACAACGAAGAGAGGAAGAAAAGCAAACATTAACTACAAGATTAGTTGTAACAGCTGTTGAAAACATTATATTGGTCGAAGTGGACATTCTTTTCTTCTTTGCATCAACGAGGATAAACTGCCTGTCAAAAGATATGACGTCCATTCCCTCGAATCAATATTTGTAGGCAACTACGAACATCAATTCGACTTCAGTAATGTGCGAATCTTAGACAAAGGAAACACTAATAATGTCAGTGAATTCCTGGAATTATGGCATTCAGACGAATCTGTAGTCAACAGACTTGTTCAGATAGATCAGATTTACTAAATGGTTAAAAAAAGTCAAATGGGCAACTATCAGGTCAGCAAAATAATGAATACAAATACAAGTGAACCAGAAAGTGTGAAAATCACTGGAAGAAAGGAGCCACGTTCAATGACACAAGGAAACATGGTTATTAATTTCAAGGATAATTCTAAATGTTCGATCCATACTGAAGTCACAATTGAAGAAAATAAAATTTTCTCAGTTGAGGCATCCAGCTCAGAGAACCTAGCTACATTGGTGTCTTCCATCTGAGCTACAAATCTCCTTTATAATTTCTGATTTGAAATGAATTTTCAGCGAAGTACTAGGCTCCTAAGTGCAGCAGTTCAAGTCGCCACTCTTGATAAAATCACATATAAAGGAAGACAATTAGAGAAGATAATCACAGAACATAATATAATGAAATGAAACCTACGTGGAGAATAATGAGAATCTGATGGATTTTTGCCATTACAAAAGGATACTGTTCTAGGCTTAGAGTAATTCTGTACGCTAGCGAATAGGCTCAAATTTATTCATCACGACACTGATGATATCTGGCTACCTGACATTCATCAGGTTGAGTTCTGTATTACTCACAGTTTCATGTTTGAATACCACAGATGATGGGGCATATATTTTTTCTAACATAAAGTCGTAAATTGATGTAACGATAAAATGTGTGTGAATAAAGCACTATTCGATATCTACACACCATATTCTCTGATTGGTCCTGTTGAAGTTTCCAATAAATCTAGCAAGATTATTTAAATTTAATGCGTGTGATTTTTTGTTACAGTCCAGTAATTCTCATCATTTATACACTACAACATTCACATAAAATGTCCAAAGAAATTCCAGGTGTAGTTGTTTAATTCTCGGTCAAATAGTTGTAGGTTGTCAAGGTTACATCATGATGTGCTTTTCAATAGACTAAGCAAAATGAGCACCTTAACACAGTGCTCCAATTAGCATTTTTTCTGTTCAATATTGCGGAAATTGATTCAGTAGATTTTTCATACTCTGTTTAAAACTTGTTAGCCCGAATTAGGTAGTTTTTGCATAAACAGTATGTCACTTCCCACTCAGTGATACACAGCCTACGCAGTGTTTTCCACTGTTCAGAGTAGACTAATAAAAAGTCCTATTTATTGATTGGTCACTAGGGGTTAACTAGGGCGTTTGATTAGATTATGTATGCTGGGTTTCACTCGTATCTTTTATAATCAAACAATAACGCGATTACTGCCTGTCGAAACAGACACTGGAAAGAAGTGTAAAGATCTGGCAAATGACGAGTACAAGTGACTCTTTGTAAATAAAGAGAGCAGTTGCTACAAAAACAAACATTTTTTCAATACTGTACATTAATGAACTTCGGTCTGATTACCAGTGCCTCAATTATGACTAAATAGTGTGATTTCGGTGCGTTTGATGAGCATGATAGAATAAATCACAAAAATAAACATTGCACCATTATATTACATATGCATGTCGTTAAATGCTCATACATTTAATGAGTATAAGTTGCACAAAATTATACTCACTATTCACATAAATAAACATCATACTATAGGTCATTTAGAGCGTGCCGTCTCTAATACAAATTAGTAGGACGTGTTTTCAGAAAAACCCATATCTGGTCGATACAAAGTATCATAAAAATATTTAAGATAAATATAGCTCTTTTTGTACTTTAACTTATATTATGTCTATAATGCCATGAGAGTCAGAAACTCCTATATTTGGCGACTATTCACCACCCATAATGTTGCGTTTTTTTCACTGGCGATAATGGCAAAAAATGGTATTATGCGGCTACTGGTTAGTTTAAATATACCGTGTGCTCATACTCTCCGGATAAGTTGTAACTGGTTTATTATTAAGCCATTCAACACTGGTTTCTTTATAATTAGTTTTACCTTGTAAGTCACTCAAATGATCAATGCTTTTGGGCATATGAGATTCGTGAACCAACACCTCAATATTTAATTATATATTGTTTCACTATAATTCCATAATGGATAAGATTTTATTTTGATAAATCACACAGTGTAGTACAGTTATATTAACTGATGACGTTTCGAGCACAAACTATTGCTCAGTTAATATAACTGTACTACACTGTGTGATTTATCAAAATAAAATCTTATCCATTATGGAATAATACTCTACCACAGTGCCCAAGTTTTATACTTATATCAATTTTTTCACTATAGTCTGTTCCAAAGTAGCTAGCAGCTTAGTTCACGGACCCTCAGCACCGATGTTCAAACTATCCATTAAACTCTGGTGTTTACTGTTTTTCGCATCGTCTGTTAGTCCTTGAAAATAAGAGACCTGCAAAAATTACTAAAGTTTTCACGTTTACTATAGAATGCACAACATAAATTTACTAAGAACTACAATCATTTGACACTGTACATGGGACTAGTTCCCCTATAGGAATTTATTAACAGTCAATATCAGTTATCCATTTTCTGGACATTGTTGTCAGTGTATTATAATAGACCGTCTATGTTATATTGTAATTTATTCTAACCATATATCTAAGCGACTAAATTTCGAGAGTGTTAGTCCTATCCAATTTACAGTAGCCTAACAATTTGGAGATAAATAACAGTTAGTTGTGCAAATTGGTTCTCGACAACACTTATCTTTATCCACTGAACCAGATGCTAATAAATCAGTACCTCTCGAGGCAGGACAGAGGGTTACACGCTCAGTGACACTTTAAATAGAGGTGAATAAGATGAAAGTGTATAAGTATTCTCAACATATCTCATTGAGACCATCTAAATTAATAACTTTTGGAGAGAGTTTAAGGATGCGAAATGTGTTTGAAAGTTTTAAAAATTGATCACAAGAAAGAATTTTATTTAACTGTAACACTAATCCTAACTAAATGTTTCATAAGTAATGATATTTTTTGACATAATGAGTTTTGTTTCATTGCTTTGGCATTCTCATTTTCTCCTGATGAGTTACGTATGCTTTCGTTTAAAAGGATGTTTTCTCTTTCCTTGTGTTCCGATTGAAACACAGGGCTACAAGTTTTGAAGTTTCATTAGTGGTATTTTGTTTATATTGTGGGATTGCTAGTTTCACGTCCAACCTTCCCTCTTTTCCAGGCGTTCATTGTTGAATACATGTACTGTCATTTCTTTCATTAATGTACTTTCTGGTTGAATCCATTTTATGGTTTATGCTACTAATCTGTATACTCTACTGCTGTACACACTTAATTATTGGTTGAGAAACACATTTGCCTCTTAAGTGTCAGTCGTAACGGTTAATTGCCTAGGTCCAGATAAGTAAAAGATTTTAACCTGTGATGCGTCGATGAATAGTTGAGTGTTTGATCCAATAAATCAAAACGTTGTCCAAGTACTATGAAATAATAATAATTAGTTACTGAAGAAAACTAAAATTCGAGTGCATAACAGTATATATATATATATATATATATATATATGTCACGAAGCTGACGATTTGTGAATAACATTCACCTGTCTTTGATTTTTGTACGGCGCAAGTCTCTTTTATTCCTTTACGTTCCCAGTGGAACAGGACTTCAAGCTAGAGGCTTGAAGTATCTGTAGGAGTGGTGTTTATTTTTACGAGATGGGGTTGCTAGCTCCTGCCCAGCCTTCCCTCTTTACCAGCCTTATTATTGTTTTGGCAAGGTAAAAGAGTGCGTCGGGCTGGGATGGAACCTCGGACCGCTTGCGTGGTTAGCGGCTATTCTACCGCTGTGCCATCGATGTACACGGCATAAGTCTAGTGGAACCTTAACTCACTTTTGTTTAACTTCTACTATGAATGCTGACCAGCAAAATCACGGGGAGTTTTTGTGAAAAACAGTATGAGGTCAAATGTATTCTTATCGGAAACTACGTTCCTGTCGTCTGTTACTGTGCGTCGGTGGCACAGTGGTTAGGACTCTCGCCGACCATGGACATGGTCCGAGGTTCGAGCCCCTGGCGGCGCACACCCGATATCTATGGTCGGCCTGCAAAATTTGGGCTACCGATATCCATGCTGAAAATTCCATACCTGTACCTAAATATACGGTGTGGCATCAAGCTGTAATCAAAAATAAAAAAATAAAAAATAAAAATACTGATTGAGATCAGTGAGTACGGCTCCTTATAATTAATTTCTGTTCATTGCTTGTTTTACTCACTGTGAATAATTATTGACACGAAACATCATCACCGATGCTCAACACCTCTTCACATCGAACGATCTGTTATAATAGTCTACAGAAGCTTGGTAAACAAATTACTTCATACCATTTCACTTTATTGTGGTTCAGAAAGCTTTGATTTTTCCGCTACAAGTGAAACTTAGTTAAATGAAAAGGCTGTCAGCTTCGATGATGCTGCGTACTGTTTGTGCCCTTAATATCAATGGGCATTTCACGGTGTATGTAACTCATCACATGTTTTTGATTCCAATTCGAAAATGACTATAATTCGCAAGAATTCAGTCCTCTTGCAACTGGAATTTAAGATTAACACTATTAGTATGGGAGTACTGGACAGCTGTTTCATCCTAGTTTGTCAGTCATCGACAGTACGCACCCACTGGGGTTCAAACCTAGCTCTTTCCGGTTACAAGGCAAGCTCGAATACCATTCAGCTATTGAAAACAAGCTGGATTCAAGAAAGGCAGGTCATGTGCTCATCAAATTGCAACTCTATACATCATCATCACAGAACAAAGTATAGAATCGCAGTGAAAGCTCTCTCCATATCAGCTTCCTCGACTTCAAAAACGGCTCCACCACACAGCATTGACGGACAAGTAATCTGGAAACTTCTTCAACACTACGGCGTCCAGTACCCAAGTATTTATCAACCTCATTCAACTCCTGGCTGGCTATATGACAATTCCACGTGTCAGTCAGGTGATCCACAACCGAAAACTCAGCTAGGTGTTCGAAGTGCATACAGGAGTAAGACAAGCTGGCTAGCTGTCTATTATCACCGATTATATTCCTAATTGTGGTGCTCAACTGGATTAGGCGTCAGACTGTGCGTTAGGAGAGAGGACAGAGGAATATCCTGGACCACCGATAACAAGACTCTAAAATATCTGAATTTCGCAGATGATATATATCTAAGGTCACACAAACTCTAAGAGCTGCATGTAGGCTTAAACCAGCAAACTGTCTGAAGACGTGAGCAGCGAAGACAGGACTGCAGGTGAACACAGAGAATACGGATGTGATGAAGATAACCAACGAACAGCGACAACAGAAACAACCAGGACTAATCACCATCAACGGGAGAGATTTAACAGAGATTGCCTCTTTCACTTATCCGGCTAGGAAGCATGGTTTCAACCACACGCAGTCGGAACACATGAAGGTGTCAAAACCAGTCAGAATCGGAAAGGCGAGACACGCCTTCATCAACGTGAAACTAATTTGGAAGTCTTCTGCACTCAACATAAGCAACAAGATTCGGATTCTATACAAAAATGCGAAGTCGGTCAGTTCTTCTATACGTTGCAGAAACTTGCACTGCGTGTTACGAAAAGGATTTCCAACAGTCTATTGTAGACTATTATCAACAGCTGCCTTCAATGGCTCCATACTGAAGATAAAATGGTAGGCAAGAAAGAATTAGTAACAAGAGGCTGTGGCAACAAACCAGCCAATAGCCTATTGCTCAACAAATATGTAGGTGAAAATGGAGATGGATCGGAAATACATCAAGGAGGTCGTCGAATGAAATCGCGCGCAATGCAGGCCATCGCTCGAGTGTAACCTGAATTGGAAGTGACGAGTGGGTCGTCAGTGCGATGGTGACATGGAGCAGATCGTGTGAGGAAGAGATGAGATATTATGGGCAATCGTAGACACAGCTGAAGAGGATAGCAGAAAATAGAAGAAAGTGGAGATGTTTTGTTGAAGCCCTATGTTTCACTCGAAAGCCAAGGGAATAAATATAAATATTAGTAAGATTGCTAAAATACCATAGGCAATTTATTAAAAGTGAATTCTTAGATGGTATACCATGTTACACTTTATGTAGTCAATTATTTCTAGGTGGAATAATTAATGGTGGATTGTTTGATTATCTCTCTTTGATGCATAGTGACTATTTAAAATGAGGCTAGTTGCACATAACGCACAACAGAAGTTGATTTCTGAGCACCACATGTCACAGCTGATCGATAGACATACCTGTAAACATAGTTTGTTATCTCAGACATGTTTCCTAATGTTCGTTGATAACTTGACTAGTACTGAGACATGTGATATGGACTCTGGAAGTCCAAACAACCTTTTAGAAACTTTCTTTTTCACATGTGTTTAATGTATCTGAAAAAGAAATAAGTCGAACACTTTATGCACACTTATTCTTTATCGACAGTATTAGGGATTTCATCATACTTACTTTTATTGTATTAATGTCACACTGCAATGGTGTGACACTGACTGATCTGTACCCAGTTTTTAGAACTTTAAAGTTGGCAAGTAGTCTTCAATATACACCTCCTGTTAGCATGCACTTTCAAACAAAGAGTATCTGAAGGAAACTGTGTTACTTTGGAAATTCAAACCTGTTTTACGAAGTGCTCATATCATACGCTTTGCTTCTGTGGTTCGGTGCCAGAATACTCTCTAGACATGCGGGAGATCAGGTTCGATTCCAGTACTGCAAACAACTAAGCCCCACCTAGTTTACTGGTCGGTAAAAATCCTAGAAAAGAAAGAAGGTTGTGCGTGAGGCATTGTGATGCCATTGTGTAAAAACAAAACCACTGCTACTCAAAACACTCGGCTTGAAGTTCAATGTATTACACGGAACGCCAGAAATGAAAAAAAGATAACACACTTTACTGGTAAACTTTCCATTTGATGGTTAACTCTTCGTTCGACTGTATCATGTCGACAAACCGATTGTTAAAAGATAGCAAAAAGTGAAAACTTAATTCCAAATTTTTGATGAAAATTCGTTGAAAAACCCTGTATTTAATGTGACACGAAACCCCTGGGCATATGACATAACTAATTCGGATTTAGTCAAAAATAGGTCTTAAATCCTAGTTTCAACATTAAAAGCTTGGTTAGAAGAAGTCCATAAACAGTTATGACCTATCAGAAATATTGACTGACATCCAATGAACGAATTAGGAATAGAATTGACCCTAGTACTTGTAACATAAACTCACACTGTGGTGAGAGCTGCCTGCTAGCTAAAGTTGGTAGACAGTAATTGACGTCAATGTTTATGTCCCCAATATTGGTGTTGAGAAAATGAGAACAAAGGCTTTGCGTAGGCGGATACAGTTATCATATGGATGATCTGACACAGCCACAAAGAGATGCAAGGTAAACTTTCTGTGAGAAACAACCACCAATCAAAAGACTGTATTTTCTACTAACAATAATCTACATTAAAATCTATAAATATGTGTTGATTTTCCTTAATAAACGATGTGTTGCCTGGCCCTTGTCTTCTGTTGTTACAACACTAATTAAACCACAAGATTACTACAATCAGTGACTAAATAAACTTTTCACTTTAAGCAGCTTTTTATTTAAAACTGTAAAACAAATCAGATTACAGTAGAAGATTTTCAAACATCAAAAGTGTGTACATTAAATACTTGTATAAATTTTGTTTCACAGAAAGGTTAGAAATAAACTTCCCACATGCAACCAACTAAACACAAATTCAGCAAGAAATAATCAGTCTTTGACATTTCTTATAAATTGTGTTACATAATAAATTTGTTTTATTTTTCTACATCTTTATGGAAAATCATTCGCCTGTCAATGCAAAACAGAAAAAAGACATTAGGACTTATTCAAACAAAGGAAAGAAAGAATTCTTAGAATTATGCTACAGTTGGCAACAACCACATTAAAATGTGTTCCAAAGTAAAGAAGGATTTAATGAAGTGAAGAGGTAGATGCATATCAAGGATTGTTTAAGTAACTTCATATTCTATGAAACAGCACATATTCAAAATCCTTATAGTTCACACACTAGTTTCATTGATTTATAACAAGGTTGTGGTAGTTAAGTGTTGGCTTAATATATCCTCACACTTCGTCTAGTTTTAGTTACTTCCTCCTGTCAAGCAAACTGTTATAACTATAGTACTACAAATTTATTACGTGTTCAAAGGTGGGTTTAACGCCATTTCTGTATCCTCTGAACGATTACTAAAATTCAGAAGATAGCAGACATCAAAAACGGTATAATATATTTCCCTGCCTTTGCCAAGATATTACTGAGTATGTTATGAAACGCTGGTTGGGAATGAAGCACACTGGTTTGTTGTCACAAACGAAAAGCTTAACTTGATGATACTTTGGGAGATTTAAATGTCTCATTTCGGAGAATAAGTGACGTTGTGAACACAAGTCAGGCATTCAAAATGCAACTAGGAGTATCTAAAAATAATCTATAAAAATTATTTCTGGTTTGTACTAGTTTTCTTGGCATTTAATTCAGATTTTCCTGAGTTAGCAGTCATCATGAGTGTCTTACTTGGAAATTATATAATTCAAATTTTCTTGTTTTGCTTATTTAACAATGTATTATATACATCCCCAGTTGGTTTGTGGTCTCCTTAATGTTGATTTCTTTCTTTTTCTATTTGAGTTTTCTTTTCATCTCTTTTTTTCTATTCTTTAGAGCAAACAAACTTTTCCCGATCATATCCCTCATTTGGAGCGTGCAATTACAATTCTTGAAAAATTATACGGAGTAAGTAATCTAATAACTTCACTATACAAGTGTACTTATTTCAAGTAGATTAACTAGATCAAATTTCTGATGATTTCATACACATTTTCAATGTTCAAGGGATAATTTAATAAAGTATATTATTTGATATGACATATATCGAGTAAAACAGTGTTCATAACGACTTCTAATCCCACTTTTAATGTAGAATGGAGGTTTGTGGACGAAAAATGTGTCAATGGGTTGAGATCTGAACATATCTTTTATTTGTTTCCATTTACATAATCTAAGTAACAGATGGAACCCAGTTCACTTTGAAGTTAGAAAATTAACAGAAGGAGAATTAGCTATACAGGATTGCAAAGTCAAATGTAGAAACATCAATAAGAGACCATCTCATTTTGGTAGACACTCTGACTCTGGACCATCCCATCCAACATCAGTAAAGGTGGATTTATTCAAATGTTTACGTGATGGAGTTTGAACGTTGACTAGTCAGTTAAAAAATTTAAATGAAGAAATCAAACAAATTAGGAAAAAATTACTGTTGAATGTGGCAGGATAGTCGGTCTGAAAATCCCTCCATTAACAATCAATTTACAACACTGAATTTTTTGATATTTCAACTTTGTATTGACTACCGTTTTTTTCCGGTCTCTTCTAACGTGTGCATATCTCCTTCCTTTTGAACCTGTCCTTATTTGTCTTCGTTTTTAGCTGATCCCTATTTTTGCTGCTGCCTTTTGTTGCTGTGTGATAGTATTGACAATGATGTGTTGTTTTACAACTACATTTGTGTTTCAGTAAAGTTAGACTTACTTTGTGGGGTGTCTGATAGACCTTAGACTGCCTGAGGGATATGTATTTGTTCTGTTTGATCATTGCAGAAAGAGTTTTCATCTTGTTGGGAATATTCTGATTGGTTCTCTGTACATATTTCGTACCTGAGAAACCTTTGAACTGTATAACTTCTGAACAACAATGTCCAGATATATCGCAGATTCTATCAAACACGTTTTTTGATATTTCAAACTGTTTGTCACTCACGGAAGTGTAGAAAGCAGTAAAGAAAAACGAATCGATTGACTTCTTGCTTTCAGACAGAAATACCTGAGTTTTGGTCATTGCACTGATTAGCTACGCACTTGAATTCATTCAGATATTTATTAAGGCCAGTAAGAAAAATGGTAGTAACGTAAATAATGGAAATAACTTAAATGACAAAGATTTCAAAATCTCTATAGTACTACCACATAGAAGAGGCCTTATGCGGAGTTTTTAATTTGCCTGGAATTAGGCTGTCATTATAGCAACCAGATGCATCGTTAATTCAGTGGTAGAGGACTCTCAAACCACGCACATTGTCCGGGATTCTGTTCTTAGCCAACGCATTCCTAAACCTTTATTAGTTGGTATTAATCCCAGTAGAGAGGCAAGGGTGGGCGTTAAGCTAGCAACCCCACGCTGTAAAAAGAAATACAGCTGTTACTGAAACTTCGAAGCTCAAGCTTGAAGCCGTGTTTTCCACTAGAAACGCAAAGGAATGAAATAAAAAATAATAATAGCAATAAATAGCAACGACTTCAGTGAGTGGCAAAAAGCTCGGTCATTACTATGCATGCAGTAGAGTAAAAATTCTAAAATGTGATATAGTTGGGCGGAGGGATAGAGAGAGGCTGATTACCGACTCTTTGCCCACCGGGTCACCATCAAACAGGAATGACAGAGCACCTACTGCAGATACGTAAAAAATCATATAAATACAAGAATGATTGAGAAAATTTACGAAGGAAGTTTGGAACCCAAATGAATACAATGATCTGATTATGAACAATAAATTGTGCTCGAAACTTCCTCCAGTTATTGATAATAGATCACTAGCTGTTGCTTAAATTAAATTTATCGCATATGGAACACGGTGACCGCATTTGTATTGTCTCAGTGTCAGTCAACAGCAGTTAGAGGGGAAACAACAGATCTTATACTATCAGATTTAGCAAGGTAGATTTAGATTATTATCAATACGAGTGTCTGCAAAAATCTACCTAACCTGTGCGATATGTTATTAAGTTATTCTTTATCTGATTAACGAAACCACACAAACTGCTTTCTTGTTTTTGTACATTAAAACATGAAATTCTGTTTGTCTTGGCAATGTCTTCAACTCTAAGGTTAATTTTCACTTTTGCACTTATTTGGCATGAAGCCATGTGATTTTCTTTCGTACTTGTTTGCAATCATCATTAAGGTGTAACTGATTTTCTCTTCACCATTTTGTGTTCGCATATTACTCACCTCTACAGTCATCTAATTCTCTAATTCATTATTACAGCTAGTCAGCAGGTATCCACTTAACTATTTCAGTGAATGTTGAATTTTTAAAAAATTATGATAAAGTAAAAACAATAAACATTGCAGGATGAATTGTATTCTAAATCTTCCACCAAAAGCACTAAATTGAAATTTGTATACAATTTACCGAGTTTTTGGAGGATCTAAAGTACACGAAATGAAATGGAATACAGTTTATTCCACAATGCTTATTGTTCTTGCTTTACAGAAATTTCTATAGAGAGAAATAGATGTAAAAAATCTTTAAAATTAGTCATAAAAGCGCCAAAAACAAAATTGATCATAAATGAACGATACCCAATAAGGCAACGCTATTCCATTGATTATTTGAAGCGCTTAAAATAAGTGTTATGTATCATCCTTGAGTAATGCTATCATACTGGTTTACTGGTTTTACTGCTGACCGCTTAGAACCTACAGTTTATCTCACCTTAGCCTAAAAATCACTTTTATCAGCAATGTGAATGTAACATTTCACAATCAGTATTACTATGTACCTCGATTGACGTTAGCTGTAAACTGAAAATTGACAAGCATAATTTAATCATAAGGTACATTAGTGAAAAGATATTTGCATTTCTACATTTGAGCGTGAGATAGTACTGCTTGTGAACCTCTGTTTTCTAATTGTGAAGACTACAAATACAGATTAACAATTTTCAGTGCTTTCATAATCGTATTACTCATAAGTAGTCGACTTACTCAAGGAAGAAGAAACCCACTGCTTTATCTCTCACAGTGATTAGAAAAGAATAACAGGACCATAAGATCTAAAATCTCCAAAAAGAAAAATCAACTAATTCTTGTGACTATCACATATCGCAACAATTTAAATTCTAACAAGAGATATGAATTGTTTGTTAGAGAAAAAACAGTGAAAGGATTAAATAAGTAAATAAATAAATGTTTCAGTTAATTTTATTGTTCACCGACACTCAACTCACAATAACAAATTGTTATCCGCTTTGTTTAAATCTGTTTAACAATTCAGTTTATAATCTGCTCAATTAGTTCATTTTAGGATATTGTGAATAAAACTGGAAGAAAACCGTTGCCGCTTCCTCCCAAACTGTTCACTGATAGCATGTTTTTTAGGCATATATATATATATATATCAGTAAAAGTCGACACAGTTTTTGCATAAGTTTTAGGATGCACACTATCCTATTTAGTGAGTTAAATATTCGTTAGTACCATTGTGTTCACTAGTTGACAACGAGTTTATCGCGTGCGCGTTTGTGTGTGTTTGGCTGAGTGCACTCATGGATACAAGTGTGAGCCCAAATGATGAACTTTCGGTTTACCTTAAGACTTTTTAAGGTGGCACTAACTTCTCATTTTGATACTCTTGGTCTCCATGTAGGAGGAAAGAGAGACAGAGAGTAGGAGGAGAACTTTAAGTGTCTGTAAATTCAATAATCGTATATTATAAAATTTTTTATTAACTGTTAAGTGTTTTCATTATAAATCTCAGTATAGGTAATTAATTAAGCTACTGTTTATTTCTAACATTGTTGTCGTTCTCTTAACAAGTGCCCTGAATTTACTTTCACCTGCCATCAAAAGAAAGAACAATAATATATCAGCGTAAATGCTTACTTCAGTGATGCGTCATCGTGACTCAATAGGTACTTAAATAAAGTCATTTGTGCTCAAATGGTGAATCATCATTCTGATTTGTTGAACATTTGATAAATTAACTAGCCACGAATCCATGTTTTTGATTGATTCTCTAATAGAATTTTCATTTCACAGTTAAGTATCTTTCGCCAGTAATTCAGGGGTTTTATTTCATCTTCCGTAACAAGCTGATCCATGATAGGCTGATAGTATAAGGCAATATTATTCGTTCCTTGCGTTTCTAGCAAGACACAGGACTTCAGCAGCACATATCCACTACACTCGGTTTTCTGCCTTCATTTTCACTTGGCTACACTGTTGTCCACAAGCTTACATTTCCTCTTCATATGATTTCCTCAATGTCACCCTTAAACCAAGCCCAACTCGTTTCCACTTGAGGGCTTGGCATGTGATTTCATTTGATGAATGTCTTTTCACCGTATGTACAATCTATCTCCATGTACTTCCGAATACCTGCTTAACAATAGATTCTAGGTTGATTCGCTGCCATAGTTCCTATTTGTTTATTCTTTCCAGCCGCTTATTTGACCTCCATTATCTAGTGCGGGCTGTAGGTGTTGGTGGATGGACATTCTTCATTACTTGTGAGCTAAGTCTTTGAACCGACTTGACATTAATTTCAAAAATTTGGACCTTACCCCTTTTATAGAGTGCTGGAAATCTCCACATCGATTTCAGAACAGTGAACACATGTTTTACTTTTCTGAACCTGGCTGGATTTTACTCCCTCATATGTGTCGCCTGTCTGTGGCTGAAATGCTAATATCTGGGTAAATGAAAAAGACTCGTTCTCTGCTGAAAACTTGCTGGTTTTGGCTTGTATATCTATAAATTTGTGCGACATGAGACAAATCGTCCACGAACTTTAGATTTTCTAGAATCAGTTTATTGGTTCAACGCATAACCGTCTCCTCACCTCTACAGTCCGTCACATGATCTGATCCATCGCAATCAGGAAGATTATCGGTGATGTCGGGCAGTCTTGTCTTACTCCTGTCTTCGCTTCAAAAGATTTGGTAAACGTTTCGTTGGGAATCACCTGGCATGTAACATCATTATATAGCTGTTGAATGGGATTTTTAAACGTTTACCGAGCTGCACTGCGTAGTACTGAAATAGTTGGGATATCTGTCAAGTTCAGCTCTACAAAAGCCTTTTCAAAGTCGATGAAATTGGAGTAGATGACTGACTACCATTTTAATCTCTATGCAACGATATAAGACATATTTATTAGTTATTTATATACAAAGGACCTATTTACTCTAATATACATGAAGAGCATAGCGACTTGCCTTACACTCTACAGTCTTGATGCTAGTGTAGTTAAATGTTCTGACCATTTGTTCGTGAGCTAGAGTACCTAAGTCACTTGAAAACCTAAATTAATCATTCACTTGTTTTATCAAAAGATGATACGTTAGACACTGACATTGCAGACCAACGCTGTCATATTATATGCGGATAGTTAACTCTAATTTCTATTTTTGAAATTATCTCTCAATTAGTGTAGGCTGATAGCCTGGAACCACATTATTTAAATTTGACTAGTGTAATATTTACCATTGCATGAATGAAAAAAAATTAATGCCTAAATTCTAGTAGGCAATCTAAAACAAGGAGAACTAAATTCAGTAATCTCTTAAACATTTATAAATTTCCATTTCCACACTATTTTTCAAGCTTCACATCTCACAGCTGAGTTGAACAATAATTCGTCATTTCTGACTTACGACAGATAACACTCGCACAGTCGCTTAATCGACTAACCTCTGACCTGGTTTTTCTAAAACAAAGAATTATTTTGACACCACAAGTAGTCAAAGCATACGTAACATTAAATAGAAAAAGTGCCCGAAGAAATATATAATCTGTTTTGGAGTGATGTACACTTTCATACCTCATTCTTTCATGGTTTTGTCGTGTTTTTTTCCTTCCGACTGTGTACAAGCACACAATAAGGTAATATTATTAAGTGTAAACCCAATATACATGTGCGTGCATGTATGGGCACGCGTCTACTTTGTCAGTCGATGTATACATAGGTGCATCCTGCATGCAAATTTATTGATCGTATAATTCAATACATAAATTCAAATTCATTTGCATACTGCTTTTGCACACATGTGTGCATGCAGTTTTTCTGTATAACGTATGAACACCTATTACACTCAATGCATTTCTTACCAAGTGAATCTACACGCACCAGAACAATAATCTATCTGATCAATAAAACCTGTTATTAAAGTCAATGGAAACCTTTCAGTTCATTCAGTGTTTATCCATGCTAAAACAAAAGTATTTTTTGTCTGAAACTGTATTTTTACTACTTTTGTGATAGCATAAATTATAAGCATCAGTAACTTTTTGAAAAAAGTATAGAAGAAAAACTAGTAAATCTAATTTAAGCCAGAAGTATCCATCTACATATATTTGTTGTGATCAGAATAACTTATTGCCACTATTTGCAATCACAGAAAAATGAGTGTTCTTGATTTTTCAAAGACTGCTTGATGGGAACAACTCATTCGAGACGGTACTCTCTACTAAAGCGTATTCTTATTGATAATTTCTTAAGATTTCAATCTTCTTTATTCTAGATATCTGAATTAATTCAGAAATTGAATTCCAATGATTAATTAATCAAGTTTATGCAATAAAACCAACTAATTTACTTCGGTTTATAGAACACACTATTGCAAAAACAAACGCTAATTCATTTGAATTTTGGGTAAACTGATAATCACAGTAAAACTATTCAATGGATGTCCCTAGAAATCAAATTATACTTCAGAACACTTTAGTCATTTATTTCATGCTTTTAAGTTACAGCATAAATTTAATATTACTACAGTAGTATTATGAGTGAAAACACTATTGAGGGTAGATATAAACTTTATCGAGATGAAATATCGTGGATATTGGGGTAATCATGAACCTTACATTGAACTGGAAGCAGTGGATCCTTATGATGCTGCTCTAATCTCTATTTTTCCAGGGAGGACAGTGAAGTCGGTATTCTTTGGACAGTAAATATGGTTTCTATCGTATCGGAAAAACTATTTTAGTTTCTTTGATTGTATGTTTAGCAGAATGAATTGAAAGAATATACAGTGGGAGCTGATTTCGTCACACGTGGTAGAAGTTCGAGTGTGAGTTGAATCAGATTTCAAAGTGAGAGATTGTTGGCTAGACTTCTACTGTGATATTTTTACTACTGTTTAATCCATTATTACCTTGAAACACGATCTCTTATCATTCTGCCTATGCCTTTACACCAAATAACAGACATTAGAGAGGAGGCTGTCACATAAATCTAGCATGTTGTATTGATCTTATTTTATAGTATAAAGATACTCACTGATGAGTCTAACAGACATTTGGGTTTAATAAGTTTTATCGACAATTAAATAGAGCTGCAATGCATTCCTCCCTTGGTTCCTTATCAGCCAAAATTTTCCTGGCTAAATTGGGAAATAGTTCTCCGACAGAGATGTTGATACCTTTATTGTTAGTGACAAGAATTTTGATAAATCAAATCTAATTCAAGTCTTCGATAATATTTATCCAGCTATTAAATTTGCTTGTGAAGAAAAATACCGGGGTGGGATTTTCTTCTTACCAGAAGAATGGACCTGACGATAGGGGGAAACATCTACGGGAAAGCTACTTGCAAATGACATTACAACCACTTAGGCAGTTTCATACTCATAAAGTACGAACTGAATTTAGTTCGTTATCGCAGTCAAAGAATTAGACGTATATGTTCTGATGAAAATCTGAAAAGTACCCTGTTACAGAATCGTTATCCTACCTGTCTTGTAAAGACGCATATAGCTAAAAGTGTAACAA
This sequence comes from Trichobilharzia szidati, assembly GCA_944472155.2. NCBI lineage: Eukaryota > Metazoa > Platyhelminthes > Trematoda > Strigeidida > Schistosomatidae > Trichobilharzia > Trichobilharzia szidati. Next base: position 65,675,577 of record OX235279.1, read on the forward strand.
CAGAAGACAAGGGTCAGGCAACAGATCGTTTATTAAGGAAATCAAAGCATATTTATATATTTTCATGTACATTATTATAGTTTAGTTAAGCAAACAAACACAGTCTTCTGATTGGTTGTTTCTCACTTAAAGTTAATCTTTCATCTCTTTGTGACTGTTTCTTGAATGTCAGATCATCTATATGTTAACTGTATCCGCCTACGCAAAGTCTGCTGTGGTCGGTTTTGAATCAATCTTTGTTCATATTTTCTCACGACAAATCTTGAGAACGTAAACATTGACGTAAATTACTGTCTACCAATTTGGCTAGTAGACAGCTCTCACCACAGTATTAGCCACAACTTATTATAATTCGGCGCTGAAATCAATTCAGGAAATTTGCGAAATCTATCGTCTGGATATTTATTTGCCGAGATTATCTACAAAATTCACCATTTCGTCGACATATTTACTTCTGCATTATGCATAATTCTGATTTTAACCTCTACTGCGAAGAGATCAACATCTAAAGTTTCTTAATTCCTTATGAGATATGTTTGTTTGATTTGACGCATAGTTTATTGGGATATTTAGGGCCCAATTTCATGTCTTTAGCCTTACCAATAAAGTAACTTTCTGCAGTCTGATTTCATAGTTTGTTTATTTCTTATTCATTTGATCTTATTTGTTGAAGACATTTATCACATCTGTAGAATGTGTTACCTCTTTTATTTTGCATAAATCACGTATAGGTTCTATAGATAAGCGTTTATGATCAGTCTGTTCCCGTCTACAGTTTTGCAACTGTCTTTCTCACCCTTTGAGCTATCATATATTGATAAACATACACCTACCAAGGAAGTATTTCTAAATAAACTATCGTAGTGAAGTTTCTCCTTCCATGGACTGACTGACCGCCTGACAAATACTGTTACGATATTTTGTTCCATATACCCATTTCTATAGTCAGTGAATGAACCAGATTGTCTTTTCTTGTGTAGTCAGTAGAATCTTCAAATCAAGATAGTTTGCCTGTTAGTGAATGTAGTCATTCATCCCCTTCAACATTTATTAAGAAACCTACTTAGGATTCAAGTATTGGATTGTAAGGGTTTGATTGATTGGTTACATGATTTCATATATATATTTGTCAGTACCAACTTGTCAGAGGGCTGATAATTAACCAAAAAAATTAATGCAACAACTAAAATCGTAGAAATAATTCCAAAATACAAACAAGGGGATTACACAATGCACAATTTTGGAAAAATAAGGAGTAATCAATAAATAAGTCTGGCTTCTTCCGGTGGATTTCCATGGCCTCAGTTGTATGTAGAAGATAAACTTATGAAGCAAAATTAATATTGGTCGAATAAATAAATAAATAAATGCTTTATCAACAACAATTTTATGCTCATTATCTACAAGGTGTGCTAAAACAGAGCTACGAGTAGATCCTGTTTGTTCCTCTCCTTACCTGACAAGACAATGTTGAGAAATTCGATGATGAACCTACCTAATTGTAACTTTAATGTAACTAGCTCTACAGAAGCAGTCAAACTGGTAGACACACAGAGAGCTGGGGAAATTGGTTGGTTTATCCTTATTTCTTGAACGCGAAATTGAAATGGCTGTGAAGTGACATTGTACCTCAGTCTTTAGTCATCGTGTTACAATTTATATCATTTGCTAAGTTTTGCCTCACAGTTACTGTTCACCGCAGAATCTTTCTCTCTGTGTATTTGTATGACTGTCAAAAGTTATGTGACTATCTTGCTAAGATCATGGGTAGTGAGGTGGGCTCAAAATACCATCAAGTAAATTATACTGTATGATTCACTGTATGACATATCAGTGCTGAAATTTGGGTCTAATACAAATAAAATTTTGTGACTAATCACTATAAAGTTGACTTGAAATGGAAAAGTGACATGTGAACTGTTAGCTGGCACGGACCTTATCAAACAGTATAGTGTAGCATAGTACATCTTCTGATTAAAGTTGGCATATAATATATACCAGAATTATTGGAATCAGATTAAAGAAAGAAGAAAGTTTACACGCTGCTCAATGTCAGCAGAAATTTCAAATTATACTTCATATTTTACTCTATTTTCAAGTCGCTTTCACATTTGTGAAAACAAACTCATAAGATTTATTTCTGGATGAAATTATTTTCATTTGAATGAACCATGAGATTAAAGAAAACAGATTTTGTTTCACCACTTGCTTCATATAATTTTACTTTGTAGAGTGAAATAGCATCTGCAGTTCAATCTGCACTTTCTGAATTTACTAACAGTCCTGCATTCGATTCAGATAAGCTACTTTCAGAACACTCTCCAGAGTCGAAAACAACTGCCTTTAATTTGCTTGTTCTCGGTCTGGATACGCTATGGATCCTAATTGTTGCTATTCGAGCTGGGACAGGTCCATCAACAAACCTAGTGGGATCAATCAGTTCATCAGGGTCAACGATAACTAGACGAAGTCAAAGTATTGCTTCAACTGGTCATTCAGCGCCAGCTACACTTGTTTCAACAAGAACACCATGCATGGATAGATGGTTAATAAGTCAAGATAAAAGATTACTCGCTTGGTGTGTTGCAGTGACAGAAGGGTAAGTGGTTTAAGTAAATCATTTCAGTTAATGTCTTACTCTTATGTTTTTGTTTTCTGTTAAAGATGCTGATAGAAACCATTTACTATTGCACAAGTTTTAAACATCCATCTTTTGCAGGACAAAAGCAGAACCTCACAATCTCCCATACTTACCAGGTTTCCCAGTAGGAAAAGAGGCTTACAGTGCTTGATAAGTAGTCTCTTGTTATAGCGATTGACAGTAACAGAAGTAGTATTGACAGGACTGAAGAGAATGAGACTAGCGAGGGTAGACCTAATACGATGAACAATAACAAAATTATAAATCATTGTACTAGTTCTCTCAAGAACTGAATCTCTGCCTTCGCTACTGCAAGCTTGACGGAGTAACGCAGGAAACGGTCCAGCTCCTTCACCGTCACTGGGTCCCTGCAACGTTTCAGTAATTTGAAAATTCCCATTCAGTCACAGAAAAGAAAAGGCGTTCAGCAAAGAGTTACTCTTTTCGGCGATAGTTTCATTATTTGTTGGTAATGTTATTCATTTTGTATTAAGGAATGCTTTCTATCTTTATTGTGCGTCGACTTAATAGTTCTTCCCAGTGGTTTTGTTCATACCTAAATTTTCACTGCCCCGCCGGAATTTACACCAGTAGATACTAGACTAGACACTACTTATATTTCTTTATAAGTAGCACACACTCTGGTTTCTCGTAGTACAGTTTTTTCCGCTGCTGTGTCGATCGCTTCATGAAGATTATACCTGGCGAACTATCGATTTCTATCCTTTGACATCTCTATATATTCTTTCATCATAGTGTACACAAATCCGCACTTCAAGATGACCACACATTTTCGTCCCCCCTTCTGGAGTGGCTTTTCCGATCCTAGTCCACCTCTCTTTGTGTGTTACCGTGCTCTGTAGTAGCATTTGTAGCACTGTGAACAATAGTCATTTATTAATGTGCGTTTATGGGTGAATAAAAATATAAATACAATGAGTTCAGCTTCGACTTCTATTTAGCTAGGCAAAATCAGTTAATGCCTTATGGTTAAAATAAACAAATATTTCGATTAACTTTTTTTATAATTTAAGAAAGAGAAAGTTAGCCAACTGATTTATGAACTTAATATAGAATGGTATAATTTACACTTTATGATGTGACTTATCACTCGTGCATAAACTGTGAAGTATGCAACGGTACTTACGTGAAATTACTACTCATTTAAATGAATACTGTATCAGTTAAGTATCTCAGCGACAAAACGACTAGAGGCTCTGATAGTAAGCCAGAAGCTTACATATTATCTTGAACATAGGGCACTTTTAGCTTAATAGGACCTGTCGACTTTAACTATGAGATATTTCATCAGCATACAACCTTGATGAATAAAATATTGGTGAAAGAGGAGAAGTACTCCGACTTTCAAGACATTCCAAGTGATCGACTCTTTAATGGATGTTTGTATTCCTAGTTAAAACCATCTTCAGATAAAATGGTTTCTTCAGAGGAAATATGTTTGTAGGCATTACATCTGCCAGTTGTCAAAAGGCTCGTAAGTACTTTTTGATGTCTAGATAGCCACAGAAACTTCCACTACTGATGTACTTTTTTTAAACCTTAAATAGTCTCATTTTAACTCAGCGTGCCTTTCGACTGAGTTATAAACATCATGAATAAAGTATAAGCACCTAAAGTTTTAATCATACGTTTCAACGTCAAGATTTATTATTGATGAAGTGCAGAGATTTACATATCCTCCGTTCTTCATAAATTGAATCTAATTCCCTACAACAGTAAAACTCACTAACCGTGGTAAACCGTAGTTTCGTTCTGAGTATGCTTGGTCTGACTATTACTTGCTGGTAACTGTTGGTTCCCATGTTATTTTACTTTACACAGGGAATCAGTGTTTCCTGGAAAGAATCCATCGATAGGGAGAAGAAAGTATCTTTAATTCCATTGCTAGGCATTCTGAGGCAAATAATATGAGAATGAGACTGAAATCACTATACAGGCGTTTTACTAAGCAAATGATGTATCAAGACAGACTAATTGCCTTGGTCAAGTAAAATAAAAATGTAAGACAACTACCAAATGAAGCTGTAATCACCTCAAGCCTTGGGATTGAAAAGTCATGACAGGATATCACTAAACAGTAGAATGTGCATGCATCTAGCTAAGGAGGCTTTTATGCAACTGAATACACGAATATTAGCCGCATCCACACACACAGCCAAGGAGTTTTGTAGGGTAAGAATATTTTTCAGCCTCACTATACACAAGGCAAAGTCAAGTTATGTATATTTTTGATTGCACACTAGTCAGTAACTAGTGTAATGCGTCTAGTCCTATCTTCGCTGCAGACTAAATTCTATCACTAAAGCTTGCAATGTGGCCACCATGCTAGGTGGCTCGCCATTACGGTGCACTGTGAATTGTAGGTATTAGATGGTTGGAGGCAATCGGCAGGAAGCTTTGGACCTAGGTTTTGTGCTAGTTGGCACTCATCATCATGGCATATCTGCAACCTTGAAGGAACTCATGTGCCTTCTGAGATTCGAACCCGCGTCACCCAGTGCTGCAGTCGAGTTATGTCTTCAGTCCAGTTGACTGATTAAACGACTCATCTTAAAATTATGCTGTTATTACAAAAGCTTAAAATACTTCAAAAATGACATGATTCTTAGGATGCCTCTTTTCATTCAGCTTACCACACTCTTAATCAATACAGTCATCATTGAATGAAAATAAATATTTCTCTTCCTTTGCATTCTCAAATGGGTGCATTGACTATGGCGATTTTAAAAAACAGGATTTAGCACCAGTCCTGTAACATCATGGACCACTATTTATGAAAATGTTCACCACTGAATTGATTTGCAACCCTAGTGGAGTAAAAGATTCAATCCACAGAATTATCTTACTTTCTTGCCAAAAACTCAAAAACATCTTCTACAGACCACATACTGGAAAAAAACAATACTTGTAAGCATCGGGTGATAAACCAGTTATGAGAGAAAATAATTATCAACTTCACTCAATTACCCAAAGAATAAAATTCCTATTCGACAGTATTTCTGGTATACTTTAATGATGATTTCAGCAACCATGCATGACCTTGAATAAGTTTTTTTTGTTTTTCTTAAATTTATAGCTATCCCGGTATCAGTATTACCAATTTTACACATTCTTGGAGGGACGGTTTGGCATTTCTAGCCATAGCGCATCAAATCAGGTATGTGGATGCATAAAGTTTGAAAATGAAAGCAAACTGCGAGCAACACTACAAAAGCAAGAAAAACAAATCAATTTATCTAATCTGTTCAGTTTTATTGTTTAGTTTAAGCTTTTCTCATGTATATCATTAAAAAGGAATGTAGTATTTCAATACTCCTATAATGATCATAACAGAACTTCATAATACGTTTCATTGTCTATTTATTGTGTTAAATGTGTCAATGCTGAAAGAATGTAGGAGAGAATTTAAATTTATTCGGATGTTCACTTGTGACTAAAAATAATTAGAATATTTGTGTGTTAGTCGTGATACTAGACAAGAGGAATGACATTTACATGATCATAAAGAATTTTCTGGATTGTGTTTTTAGACGTTTTCTATTGAATCACTATAATATATATATATATATATATATATGGTGTTAGAAAATGCGTTGGATTAACCGGCAGTTATCGATTAGCTAACTGTGATACTGAAGAGTGCAAGCTCTATTCACCTGACAAATCAACAAAATTACTACGAAATACTATGAATGTTTGACGGATAACTTTCACTTGACAGATAGTGATTACTTCCTGATGGTTTTCAGGAGATGGTTGTCTGTGGTAAGTGTCTTCAGAAATACCTGGTATCCAGATAACACTGCATTAGCATAGAAGCACATCAGTTCAAGTCACTGCACTTCAAAATATAACACACACAAAAAAAGAAAAAAAGTTGTTCAAATTAGAGGGAAGAAGTAATTTAATTCTGTTTCGAAGGTGAAATTAAAATAATGATCACCTCAGAACTCGGGTCAGCGGCTCTCATGTTGCTACGTCAACACTCTACCAGCTGAGCTACAAAAGCTAACTATTAGACAGATCATTTCACTGGCATGTAAATAGATTTTCTGTCATGTGAATGAGTAATTCACCTGCAATCACCGCCTATTACATCAATAGCAGTCTGATAATTCAAAACTTTCTGAAACAGACTCACTGTGAGTAGTGAATATATGTTCAAAATTTGGAAAATTGTATGAAGAGAATACATCTACTTGAATGATTACGATTCTGATCACTGTCACCAAGAGTTTGCAGTGTCAAAGATCTATATGCTTGACTTATAGTCGCCACCTTCATGCAAACGTAGTCTATTTTCGTATGATGACCCCAACCTGGTCTTCGTTTGGCTGAATTCGTTGGTCAAGCAGGCATATGTTTCAACTTATTTAAAATATATGACACGTCTTCTACTCTCTGTAGCCATGTCTTTCAGTTGAGAATTAAGTGAAAGCAAGAGGTTGTGCATTACACACAACCCTTAGTATTTACATAGATAGTACTGTAAGGACAAGAAGATGTTCATTGTCTGTGGACGCGAAGTATTCTGTATCCATACTGAAATTTATTCAACAACCAGTTATTGAGACATTGTGAAACTTCGAAATAAATGAATCGGTCAACACATTTAATTACTCAAATCTCTTTCCTTGATATTTAATCTTATTTAATCTGAAAAAGACTTACCGGATTGTAGTAAATATATCCGAATTTTCTAGATCAATGCACCTGCATTTCAGTGAGAAGCTTCACTCTACGAAATCATATATTTTAGGGTAGGGGGTAGTTCCTTACCAATGACAATAAATGTTGATCATGATACATTGCATAATGAATAAAGTTATGTAGAACTGACTGCTTGATTATGTAAATTAAATTTTAGTGAAACTCTGAATTTTCCTGATCGTGTATATATATATATATCATCAGACTACTGAATGATGTTCATTTTTGAAAGAAACATGGTACTGGTTCTGTTTTCTAAATAACGTCATTTGTGCATCATGAAATCGCACAATTCAGCCTGTGAATTAATTAACAGTTGCGTGCAGAAATAATTTGTCATAAACAACCAATGACATTTTCTTGTGTTATATGATGATCAACATCTGTCGATCAGGTATGCCGATTGGCCTTCAGACCAAGTAGCACAACACTGAAGTGTTGTTTTTACTAGTGTCTGAGATTTATTTTTCAGAGTTCAGGTCACTTATTGGTGGATAGTCACTATTATTATTATTCCCTTGGGTTCCGAGTGAAACATAGGGCTTCAACAACACATCTCCACTTTCTACTTTCTGCTATCCTCTTCAGCTGTGTCTACGATTGCCCATAATATCTCATCTCTTCCTCACACGATCTGCTCCATGTCACCATCGCACTGACGACCCACTCGTCACTTCCAATTCAGGTTACACTCGAGCGATGGCCTGCATTGTGCGCGATTTCATTCGACGACCTCCTTGGTGTATGCCCAATCCATCTCCATTTTCGCCTACATATTTGTTGAACAATAGGCTATTGGCTGGTTTGTTGCACAGCCTCTTGTTACTAATTCTCTCTTGCCAGCCATTTTACCTTCAGTATGGAGCCATTGAAGGCAGCTGTTGATAACAGTCTGCAGTAGCCTGTTGGAAATCCTTTTCGTAACACGCAGTGCAAGTTTCTGCAACGTATAAAAGAACTGACCGACTTCGCATTTTTGTATAGAATCCGAATCTTGTTGCTTATGTTGAGTGCAGAAGATTTCCAAATTAGTTTCAGGTTGATGAAGGCGTATCTCGCCTTTCCGATTCTGACTGGCTTTGACATCTTCATGTGTTCCGACTGCCTGTGGTTGAAACGATGCTTCCTAGCCGGATCGGTGAAGGAGACAATCTCTGTTAAATTTCTCCCGTTGATGGTGATAAGTGCTGGTTGTTTTTTGTTGTCGCTGTTCGTTGGTTATCTTCACCACCTCCGTCTTCTCTGTGTTCACTTTCAGTTCTTTCTTCGCTGTTCACGTCTTCAGGCAGTTTGTTGGTTTAAGCCTACATGCAGCTCTTAGAGTTTGTGTGACCTGCGAAATTCAGATATTTTAGAGTCTTGTTATCGGTGGTCCAGGATATTCCTCTGTCCTCTCTCCTAACGCACAGTCTGACGCCTAATCCAGTTGAGCACCACAATTAAGAATATCATCGGTGATAATAGACAGCCAGCCAGCTTGTCTTACTGATTTATGCACTTCGAACGCCTCGCTAAGTTTTCGGTTGTGGATCACCTGACTGACACGTGGAATTGTCATATAGTCAGGCAGAAGTTGAATGAGGTTGATAAAGACTTTGGTTCTGGACGCCGTAGTGTTGAAGAAGTTTCGAGATTACTTGTCCGTCAAGGTTGTCTAGTGAAGCCCTTTTCGAAGTTGGTGAATCTTTCACTGCAATTCTCTACTTTGTTCTGTGATGATGATGTGTGGAGTTGCAATCTGATCAGTGCATGACTTGCTTTTTCTCAATCCTGATTGTTCCGGTGGGACTGAAGACTTCTCTTTCCAGTGCATCCTCTATTCTCTCCAGGATGATACAACTTAGTATTTTACTTGACTCAGACAATAGCATTATTCCACCCCAGTTCTTGCAAAGTGAGCAGTAAGTCGCCCTTCTTCGGCAGCTTGACTGTGTAAACAGCCTTTCTTCCAATCGGTAAGTGCCTTTCCTTCGTTTTGCAATAATGACGTGAGCACCAACAGACGCTTTTTCTATCTAACAGTGAGTGCCTGTTATTGAGAACATTTTATTGTTCAGAGGACTATCAACAACGTAAGTATAAAAATAATCATACATTTAGATAGGTGTGTGATATTCTATACTGTCATCATAAATGGTTTGATCAACCTATCCCCATATTATTTAATTCTGATTCATTTGAATTTAGTCATCAGTGGTTGATTGCGTGTTCAGTTTCGTGCTACTTATGAGCTTAAATTAAACCCAGCCAGCTCAGTTGGTTATTTACAAGTTGCTAATTTTAATCTTGAAACGATATCGATTTCTTTCTGCTTTCACTAAGCATCATTATACATAAGCCTGACTTAGCCAAATTAACATTCACTATTTCCTGATGGAGATTAATTAGAACAGTATACAGGTGTGTAGAACTGTACATTTATTTGATCATAAAACATACCTAAATCAACTATTAGCTGTCTGAATAGCATATATTTACTGACAAGCATAGTAGTTTGCCCCTTAGAAAAGATAGAATTTCAGCAATTGAAAAAATCCAATTTAAACATTGAGAAAAAAAATTGAGTGAAGACATTTGCACCCCTTTTTCAACTATTTCCTAATTAACAGAGTTACACTAATACATATGGTTTTATAACAAAATTATGCCAATCGTCTAGTTATGTTAATCACTAATAATTGTCAGTTTTGAGGTATTTGAGGGGTGAAAATAATTACGAAATACAAATTAATTTAATTTGTAGAGCTTAGCAATAAGTCACTACACAATAATTATTTGTAAAATAATACTTAGTTCACGAAATAAAGACAAACTATCTAATTTCACCTCCTGCATGTGTATTTACCAGTTCAACTGCTACTGGGAAGTTTTGTGGCTAAAGAAGACATAATCTGAATTCATCCGATTCGTGCAGCCCCTTTCTTTACCGTGACTGTCCACACAATGTGTGTATTTAAATAAAGCAAGAACAACAGCGGTTTGTGCAGAATAATATGGTACCATCATTTATTTCGTCGGCTTCTCATCAGCTGCTTACAGCCTAAATAAATTGTGAGGTTTACGTACAGAAAAGTTTTTTACATACTTGCAAATTTTACATGTTGTCAGTTGACAGAATGTTCCACAGTAAGTGAACAGTGCTCAGAAAATTGCGCTTATATAGTTTTTTCACAGGCAGTTCAAGTTTAAACAAAATAGATGTATGCATACAATGGTAAAATGAGTTACGTAATAAAGACGAGAGGTGAGTAAGATGATGAGTAACTAATAAATTTTGTAACGATGTTCTGAGTTCAAATCACGCCATAGAAACAAGAGACAAGCAATATTACAGATTTAAAAAAAAAAAAGAGGGGTGAGGGTAAAGACAAAGATTACGTAATCAGATGAGAGAATAAAGACATTCAGTTACCATGGCAAGGAAAGACTAATAACTGCTTCTTTCTGAACACATAAATCTGGTTTGAAGCGTTTGATAGAAATTGCTTCGGCAAACTTGAGGAGAATGGAGCTCCTTTGTCAATTCTCCTCAAGTTTGCCGAAGCAATTTCTATCAAACGCTTCAAACCAGATTTATGTGTTCAGAAAGAAGCAGTTATTAGTCTTTCCTTGCCATGGTAACTGAATGTCTTTATTCTCTCATCTGATTACGTAATCTTTGTCTTTACCCTCACCCCTCTTTTTTTTTTTAAATCTGTAATATTGCTTGTCTCTTGTTTCTATGGCGTGATTTGAACTCAGAACATCGTTACAAAATTTATTAGTTACTCATCATCTTACTCACCTCTCGTCTTTATTACGTAACTCATTTTACCATTGTATGCATACATCTATTTTGTTTAAACTTGAACTGCCTGTGAAAAAACTATATAAGCGCAATTTTCTGAGCACTGTTCACTTACTGTGGAACATTCTGTCAACTGACAACATGTAAAATTTGCAAGTATGTAAAAAACTTTTCTGTACGTAAACCTCACAATTTATTTAGGCTGTAAGCAGCTGATGAGAAGCCGACGAAATAAATGATGGTACCATATTATTCTGCACAAACCGCTGTTGTTCTTGCTTTATTTAAATTCATCAAGGGGAATAAATACAATGTGTGTATATTTTTGCAAATGATTTTGTCATGTCCTAGTAACAGTCTTTCGACATTGTTATTTTATTTTATTTCCCTTGTATATTACCATCTTGGCTGATTTCTCTAAACTATATATTTTCATGAGAACCATCAAAGACCGGGGAGTACTGGACATCTGTTTCGTCCTAGGTTGGGACTCATCGTCAGTACGCACCCACCGAGGTTCGAACCTAGGACCTTCTGGTCACAAGGTGACCTGTAGACCATTCAGCCACTGAGACCTGGCTCAATGGCGTGTACATATATATATATACATATATACATATATATATAAATTAGTGCAGAGCCATTGATGAGGACCTAACTGAAAAATGTAGGATTTGTAGGTGCCTGATGGCAACTGTCATGAAACAGTTGTTTGGTACTTAGGAGTCTTTGATAATTACCTTGCTGTTTCCGTAAGCCGTGGACTATTTTCCGCAAACAGCCAGTCGGTCAGTTGTCGTTTTGTCTTTTTAGGACAAAAACAAATCCCATTTAAGCAAAAATAGTCACTACAATTTTCTGAATATTATTATTATTATAAATTAGTTTTTTCTTATTTCAATACTTTCGCTACTGCTAGCGTATCAGTTAATAATACCTCTGTTCTATTCAGCCATCATATTTCTACTTGAACGAGCCAGTGAGTAATTCAAACAATGCAATTACCTTGATTTTTAGTTGTCTAGCTGAATCATCTAGCGGTAGACAAATACGCACAGAATAGATGCAAATAAGTACACAAGTACACATGCACATATATATATATATATATATATATATATATATATAAACACAAAACTTTACATGTCTTCTTAATTAGAAAGCTGTGTACCGTCAATGTATGTCTTAGTAAACAATAAACAAGGTAAGAAAAACGAAAAGAAGAGTTAGAATAAATTCAGGTCAACAGCCGACGTTAGTTTAGTTTGATTAATATTCATTTAAATAGGGCGATTTTTGTACCTATTGTTTGTGTGCACATATTTATCAGTGGATTTCACTTTCGATTAGTTGATAAACAGTCTGAGTGATTTCTTGTGGAATATCAATAATAGTTTAACATATGGTTAAATATGAATATATCTGCCTAGACTTAGCGAACAAACAGCTTAGCAATGAAGCTATGTGGCAGACGTATTTTAATCAGACTAGCCAGTGTATTTAAGGTGCATGAATGAGAGCCTGGCAGTGATAGGCTTAAAACTAGCAACGTCTTCCTTTAAGTGCCTGGTGCATTGCCGGTTAAGCTATATAGAGATCACTTCTTTGTTAAACAGTTCACTCTGTAAGACAGGTTAACAGCGAATAAGACAACACAGATAAATATGCTGTAGTTACTATGTTTGTCTTTAAATTACAAGTATTGCCCACTTATAAACGCGAGGTGAACTGGACACGGGTGACTTAATCTCCTCAATGAATGTTAATTTCTGACTTCTGGAAAACTAGTTCACTAAGTAGTCAGCTGAATGGAGATTCAAGTATTCATGGTATGTGAGAAGTAAAACTAATGTTGGTAAGTTTTATACTCAGAAAATTAAATGCGGCTAGTAATAATTATGGAAAGATATTTGGATGTGTAACAACAGAAAAAAAGTTTGGAAGACTGTTGAAAATATGAATACAAATGTTTGTTTGAACTTAACCATCTGGAGCGAATTTTTAGTGTACCAGGATGTGATCCACATCTGTTGTGTGACGATACTATTCATTCACTTAGTCTGAGGTATGCGAAGGGGTATTCGGGTCCTGTACCCCCTAGCTTACTTCGATGGCACAGAGGTAGAATGCTCGCCAGTCACTCACGTATTTCAGGGTTCGATCCCCACCAAACGCACTCCTAAATCTCGCTTAGTTTATAATAAGCCCGGCAAAGAGGGAAGGCAGTGCGTGAGACTAGCAATCCCACCCCATAAAAATAAAAAAATCACTGCTACTGAAACTTCAAAGCCCTAGCCTGAAGCCCTGCGTTCCATTGGGAATGCAAAGGAATAAAAATCCCACTGACTTAAGCCAATAAGACATGTATCCCCACAAATTATTTTAAGATAGATACGATCTATAAAATTACTAAAACATCGAGTAATGTTTTTAATGACTGTTTAAGTTTAATTTAAGGTGCATTATCGGAGTGTCAATGTTAGATTCTTAGGTAACTGTCTTCACATTCAGGCCCTGTATATGATTTAAGTAGCACGTATCTCTAACTAGTTCTAATCTATGATAAAATACTGACAATTAAGCAGTGTCACAAGTGAATGATGACAGCCACAACTGACTCAGGTTTTCTAATATCCTTAATCTTGTTTTCACAGTTTGTGTCGCTAGCTCAGTAGTAGAATGCCTGCCAACTTCACTCGTGTAGTACGGGTAGGATTCTCGGTTGACGCACTCATAAACCTCACTAACCGGGAACAAGATCGGGAAAGAGAGGAGTGGAGGTACGAGGCTAGCAAAGCCGCGTCGTAGGAAAACAGCACCTCTGCCATTGAAACTGTAAAGCCCTATTTTCTACTCGGGACTCAAAAGAATGAAAAAAGTAGTAATCATGTACTCCACATATTGTTGAAAAATAATAGCTTACAGGATACATAAAGAGACATTTTAATTTTAAAGAAGTTATAGACTTAATGTTTCTCACATTGTGTTACTGATTCTAGTATATAAAAAAATACCTCAGATAATTAGGTTGCCATAAGCTCTCCTAGAAAAAAGAACACACTTTAAGCAATGATTCATCTATACAAATAAATAAAAAAGAGACATAGGTCACTCAATATGTAAACAGTTTTTGGCTAAGACAAACTGATGACTCATCGAGGTGTGAATGTTGAAGGGTCAGATGTTATAGGATTCAGTGACAATTTGCTTTAAGTACCACTAGTGCCAACTGATCAAAAGTCATTTTTGTAACCGGGCAGCTAAGACATTAAAATCAATAGATTTTTCAATAAACGGTTGTAAGATACTAAAAATTATTAGTTGGCTAAAGACATACGCAGTAAGCTTTTTAAAATCTAGTCAAAAGGTGTCCAGTAGTTAGTACAGATAGATAGATCTTTGACTCACCAGTTTCTGAATGGTTAATCATTATAGTGTCTGTTTTCTTCATGATAAACCTATTCCCTATAAGATTATGTATATTTATTATTTCAGATATGAATATCTAATTCATCACATAGACTAGTCAACCGCTTCGATGTCTATCTTTTCGATTCACTTGTGAGGAAAGCTGCGAAACACGGTGTTTTATCTATTGTATTGTATGTTTCTGTATACCATCAGACGGAGCCCATACTATCCTACTTGTCCATTATTTAGACGCTAACTCATTTACTTAATTGTATATGGTTGATTAAGCATTCAGCATTTTCAACGCATTAATAGAATCTGAGAATTACTCCTTTTTTTCTTCCACATTTTTGAAACAAATCCTCATTTCACTGGATTTTACCTCCTAAAATGCTATGAATGCAGTGTGAACTTGAAGACTTTATGATGGCTATTTCAATCACATAGACTTATGACTTTAGTGCAGCGATATTCTTGTGATTTCAACAGTTGAATGTGACGATGGTAGTTACAAAAAGCTAAGATTTGGAACAGAATTATATCTTTTATGACGTCTAGCATGCAATCTATTGTTTCTACCTACTTCCATTTCATGAATTTCCCCCGGCTATAGCCTAATGATATGTAATACTATTCTTCAAGTATTGGTTTTGTAGGGATTTTGTTTGGTTGGATGGAGGATTTCATCATGAGCTGACATCAGTTAGAGAACCCCTGGAAAACCTGGGAGTACTGGATAACCGTTTCGTCCTAGTTTGGGACTCTTCATCAGTACGCACCCACCGCTAAGGTTCGAACCCAGGACCTTCTGGTTACAAGACGAGCTTGTAGACCATTGAGCCACTGGGACCTGATCCAATAGCCCATGAATTTTAACTTCTGCCAATTCATGACATAGCACGACCATTTAGCAATGTATTCTTCAATGAGTTACTGCCTCATCTTCAACCTGCTGTTCGAACCCTAGCGGTGGGTGCATACTTATGAAGAGTCCCAAACTAGGATGAAACAGCTGTCCAGTACTCCCAGGTTTTTCAGTGGTTCTCTAACTGATGTCAGCTCATGATGAAATCCTCCATCCACTATAATACTATTATCCAACCACCTTCTGCTGTAAATAAAATTTGCTGACATATATTCAGGAATGATTTCCTTTTATATAGATGCAATATTATTAAAGCTTTGCTATATCTTAAGATCAATATATAACTATTTAATAATTTATAATATTAGGACCATAAGAAGAGTTTGAGCAATATGGCAAATACTGTTTCAACATGGTTTGTTTATTAGACATAGCGTAACAATAATATTCATTCGATGTATCGTGAGGTGAATTTAATGAAGAATTTGCCTTTTTGTAGATTAAACAGATGGGAGTGAAATTTTGCAGACCATAGTATATGTTCACTTGATAACATAAACAGCAATCAACCAAGCACATACAAATAAATGCATGATACTATTTACTACTGACTGATTGACAGGAGTAGTTTGATAACAATTATTCAACCAATTGTACTTACTAGGCAGGTCGAAGTCATCTAAACAATGGATGACCACTTCGTTTGTTAGGGGCCAAGCTTATTAACAGTGTACTACTCAGTTGAGCTGAAGTCAAAAGGCCAAATTACTTAAAAGCAAGAGAATTCTGGCTAGGTACTTAAGTGACTAACAGAATGCAACGCAGTGGATCAGACACAATACACTCGTCTGGTAACCTGATGCTCTTGAACTTTTCCCTTATTCGGGCTCTGATTGTAAGCCTTTCAGAAGTCTCAAATAAGATAAACATAGCTGTTCATTGATTTCCAGTGTTTCTTTCAGGCAGTGAAGATTAAAGCTGGTAATTATTTGGAAATAACAATAATATTAACCTACTGGTAATAGTGATTAGAACCGCAAACATCAAATAAATGTCTAAAGGAATTTACAAAACATTTTAAGTTGTCTAAACAAATGAAAAATAATAGACACAGCATTATGCAATTTGTCTAGAAAAGCCCACTGAAATGGCATTAGACGTATTAAGTGAAATATCGTGGAAAATTGTCGAAAATACATTCCATATCAGTTCATTTATAAGATAGATTATGTGGTGAAATAGTATTATTCGCTGAATGAATTTTGTGAACAGAATTTATTAGCCGACACACTTTATTCCCTGGTGATTTTGTTGCTTTAAATGACGCTTTGACCTCTGCTTGTTTAAGTGTCCTAGGCGGAATTTCACAAATTTATTCTTTTTGCAGTTTTAGGAGTAGAATATGTGGCATGTGCTGCTGATAAAATTTACCAGTGGTATATAAAGAGACCTCCATGGGCATAAAAACAGCAAATGGCAGGGGGATACATTTGATTTCAGTGAAAGCGAATGATGCAGCGTCGCGGAGATACAAGGGAGACGTGATAGGAACACTAAGAAACACAATATGTAGACCCGATAGCACAACACGGAAGATGTGTGCAAATGGTGGGTTGAATATAAAGTGCACATAATTTCGCCATATAGAGTCGCCAAGTTTCCCGTTAACTACCGTTATAGATATACACAGGACGACTGTTCCATGGTCCACAGTATACCCACTCAAAATTAAGGCAACAGCATTCATTTTTACAATGGAATATTCCATTAAATAAAGATGTCAACTAACATGAAGTGATTTATGACATTGTATTTATCTTAGTTTATTCGGTGACACAACTCTCAGGGTACACCAATACCCTAAAATCGATGGTGCTGAGTTAAAATGAAATGTTTACATCAATATTCGTGCTATGAGAATAATTCATAAATAATTAATTAGCTTTGATTTTCATTCATTTAACATACTTATTGAATTCTGTCTTTGTTTCTTTATTGAAAAAATATTTCTCATTTGTTATTTTTCTACTTATAGAGGGGAATTGTTTGCATTTGAATCCCGGTTAGAGAAAACAGCCAATCAAAATTTATCACTCGCTTTTCACTTAGCAACAGCAGAATTCGCTGCTCCTAGACTTCTAGAACCAATTGATATGCGTCCAGAGAATGTAGATGCACGATCGACTGCTGTGTATCTTTTGGAATTGCGTAAGGCAGTTGAAAGGGATCGGAAACGTCGCTCTAGAGGTATTTTAGAAATACAAACGTCTGCTATGGTAAGCCATCTATCTTGTTAGAGACAGTTTTTTATAAAATCCTTAGAGTTTTGGTTTATGACCATTCTACCAGTTGCCTTTTTTAAATCCTTGAAGAGTTATCTTGTAGTGTAATTGGTGGTGTAACTTAACCATCGTCGTCGTAGAAGCAGATGTCCTGCCACAGAGTTGTCTCGATAATCCATAATAGGGTAATCCAAGGGCTGTTGAGAAGGTAGTTTACTTTTCCAGCACTATGCTCAGAATATTCCCTCACATCCTTATTTGTCGGTAATTGACTTCGGATGGGAATTTTGATATCATCATTTAAATTGAGGGGTGCGGAGGGTAGTTAAATTCCACCTTCGCATTATTTTATTTTACTATGGCTTTACTTACTTATAAATACAAAGTGACCATTCGTTCGCGTGGCACGACATTGATGTTTTGTTTCAAATGTCTTCTGGAATAT
Organism: Trichobilharzia szidati; assembly: GCA_944472155.2. NCBI lineage: Eukaryota > Metazoa > Platyhelminthes > Trematoda > Strigeidida > Schistosomatidae > Trichobilharzia > Trichobilharzia szidati. The sequence continues at coordinate 65,693,739 of OX235279.1, forward strand.
CTAAACCTATTGTTTGTGTTTCATAAAATTCTTAAAAAGGGTCGTTTCATGTCTACAGAGAAACTCATCCTTATAATTACAAATTATTTTAAACATTTTTTCCTTTGATCAACTTGCATAGAGCGGGAACAACGGGAAAAAGGGTGATATGATACTACTATGTTTCATCGATTCTTTTCAACTGTTTGCATTCCGACAAAGATTATGATATGAAAATTCATAGATCATCTTCGGCATACTTCAGTCATTTGGTTTAAAAGTGGGAGGATATAATTATAACCCAATTGGCATCTGCAATTACTAGACAGGTTGGCAAGGTCATCTATGCATTGAAAGAGTGGATGAATTTCTCCCAAATAAAAAGACAGATTAGACATGAAATAAGTGAAAAGATATTTTGGATGTGTGAAATTACCAGTACAGGTTGTTCTAGGAAATATGTGTTTAAAGGTTAAAGTAACTAAATTCAGTAGAGTTGAATATTAAGATCAAGAGTATGATAGGTGTGAAATTTTCACATTTTAAGACTGAAAATAATTGCGATAAAGAATAATATTACCGTGGTGAGGAAAGATATCGTATATCCACTAGTCTAAGAATTAATTTTGTGGTGGTGTGATATGGACAATATGTTCCAACAAAAAAATTATTCTCACATATTCCCACAGTTCAATATGGCATTAGCAACAGAATACGATATATCTATTTGAACATTCTGTTTGTCTCTAGAGTCAAAATACTACTCCCACAGTTGGATACTATGTTAGCAACAGAATACTGTGTATATTTGAACATTCTATTTCATGTCGTTTAATGTAAACCAAAATCACAAGCTCAATGATTGGTTAAAGAATACAAATTATATATATATATATATATATATATATATATATATATATATATATATATATATATAGAAAAACATATATATATATATACATATGAACAGCGGTTTGATTAATGAAAAATATACCTTGGCTGCCGTGTCTTGCCTTCTGCTATTACAATGTAATAACTTTATTGGTATAATCAGATAAAAGACATATAAAAGGATTAAAGAGTAGGGCGAATAATACTGAAAGTTTATATGGAAATGAACCTAAAATCAGAGTCTAAACGGTATTGATATGAGTATAAAACTTGGGCACTGTGGTAGAGTATAACCCCATCATAGATAAGATTTTATTTTGATAAATCACACAGCGTTATACAGTAATATTAACTGATGACGTTTCGAGCACAAATTATTGCTCATAATCATATCAAGTCACTCACACAACTTTCTGGCTTCATTTACATACATGAGTGAAATTAATTAGACATTTGAATAAAAATCAATATATGATTACGTGCATTCAGAAATAATATTAGTGTTATCAATCCAGTTAAATTTTAAAAAGGAATGTAAACTTCTCTCAGCTGAACAAAAGTAAGACAGGAAAGTTCAAGAGTCTTTTAAATAGAAGTAAATAGCGGTATTTTCTGTGAACGCATTTATATATGGAATGTATTAATGACAAAAATTACCGGTGAAAGAAGTAACAGTAATGAATTCTTTCTTAATTGACTAAAGATGCCCATTAAAATTTTTTTTCCAAAAGAATAGACACGGAACAAAGAGTACTCTTTTCGATAAATTCATCATCAGGTTCTACAATTATATATACATTATAATGAATGAATGAATTAGTCTTATGAACGACATTAATGTTTAAATAACATCAAATCAATAATATTGATAAATTACAGCTGAATAGCATCAACATCAAATAAACTGAATGTCAGAAGAATTAGGAAAGGTAATAGTACAAATTCATGAGTTTATAGTCTCTACTGAGGGCCAGGGCATTAGTAGGGGCTGGACTTGTTTCTTTTGGACACAGAGCACTGGTTGTTTGAGGCGAATTGCAATAGCCTCTGCTGTTTGGAGCAAGCGGTGCTTCGACGATTTTGGTAGTTTGTTAGGCACCCGGTATATTATGGAGAAGGATTCGTCTACGCTGGCTTTGTGACCGGTTTGCACCAGATGGTCTAATATCGAGCTGTTAATAGTTTTAACTACACCTTTACTTAGCCATAGTGGGATATGTTCTCGAGCACGAAAAATCAAGTTCCTAGAGCAACGGCCAACATAACTCGCTCCACAAGCGCAGTTGAATTGATAAATACAATTTGAAGTGGCTAGTCTAGGTACTTCATCTTTCAGTCGAGATAGCACCATCGGTCGTGTAGAGAATAAGACGTGTAGTTCACCAGCATTAAAAGTTCTTTGAACTGATTTTCTTAATTTCTTCGTAATTAACTCACTTGGTATATCGCCCATGAATTGCAGTCGTATATAAAGTGGCTTCTTGTTTACAGATAGTGGGTAGTCCTTTTCGGCTTTCTTTGTCATATGTTTCTTGATAAATTTGTCAGGATAACCATTTTCGATTAAAGTATCATATACCATGCTTAATTCATCTTTAATTACTTCTTCAGAGCATATAGCTCTAACTCTGTGGCTAAGGGTCTTCACTAAATTCCTTTTGTATTTGATGGGAACGAAGCTATGAAAGTGTGTATATTGTCCCGTCCAAGTACTTTTTCTATGTAAATTTCTTTTTATGCTACCGTCTGGTTTTCTTGTAAGTAGGACATCCATGAAGGCAGTTCTGTTTTGGGATTCCTCTTCGCATGTGAATTTCATAGCCGAATGTACTTCATTGAATTCAGTAATTATTGTACTCCTGTCGGAACCATTATCACAAAGAACAAAGGTATCATCCATATATCGGCAATAAAATGAGAGCTTACTGATAAGGTTGTTCAGAGGTCCATTTTCTAGCTTACTTAGAAAGAAATCAGCCAGAATTGGACCCAATGGGGTGCTCATTGCCAACCCGTCCACTTGCCTGTAAAGCGTGCCGTCAAATTTGAAGTTTACATTCATCGTACATCTTAATATCAATTCTTTTAGTATTTCAATATGGATTCCAAAATTAGGAAAACTTGAATGATTAAACACATTAACTGAATATTCATAACACCAATCAAGCAACAACTCATCACCGGTCTTCCTATAGTTGAAAAAAATGATATGCTTTCAGTGCTTGACTTGTTCAAGATACATGTTCTGAAATAAAGCTGGCAGGTAAAACTAACTTAGAGAACACAACCAAATAAAAACCATCCATCTGAGCTAAAATCCCTTCTGTTATTTCTAAAACCTTCCTACAAATATCTATTTAAACTGCAATTTTTTAAGAGTCAGCAAATCCAGGTTTGATTGGTTGGAGTATTTCAATACGCACCCACCGTCGTACTGCTGATGAGCCCCAGATTAGGACGAAACAGCTGCCCAGTGCTCCTAGATTTTCCAATGGTTCTCTAACTGACGTCAGCTCATGATGAAAACCTCCAACCAATCAAACCATGTCTCTACAAAACCAATACTTGAAAATTGTGGTTTATTGATAAACTATGCGGCTGCGTTATTCATGAAAAACAGAGAGAGACCTATTAGAACAAGGCATTTAGAAGACAAATTTCGCGAGATGATATCATTTCATAGTTTCTTTACAAGCGCTTTACGACCAACATGGTTCACAATAATAAAATAAAATGCATGACAATTGCTCAGTAATAAAAACAAAAGTACATACTAATGACCAATCATATTTAAATAGGTTAGGTAGTCCATGGTAGGCGAAGGTTGAAGTCTATTGTTTTCTGTACACACAGTTTACGATGCATGTGATTAATCCAAAGTGCTTCCATCACCTTTAATAACCTTGAATTAGAGTTATGTGAACTAACTGTTAAGAGATCATTAATACTGATTTTGGGACTTGACATTAATAAGTGTTTTGCAATGGATTATGCTGGATTTCTATTCCGATTAATTTTATGTATGTTTTAATAACCATTTCTTTTCGACGACATTGGAACCTTCTATTTATGAACTTGTAGATAAAGTCTGAAGTAGAGTCCACAGAATTTCGTCCTTTAATCGTAGGTACAGGGATCGAAAATGTTCGAGTTGTGAGGGGTGGAGATGCAGCGTAGAATGTGCGTTTGATGGCTGACCGAAGTCTTTGAGCTGTCAACTGCTTAATTTGATCACCCCTGAATGGTAGGTTAATAAAGATAGCTTTCTTTGGTACAGAAGCTGTCTTTTCAAGATATAGTTTATCCATACTGTGATAGTAGATAAAGTTTTCTGGATAACCATTAATTATGTATATGTTGGAGCTCATCCATCAGTGTGTCGCTCGTGCATATTTTCCGGGACCTTGAAAACAAACATTTCACTAGGTAACGTTTATACTATAACGTTTATATACTATGAGTAAAACTGGTGAAATGAAGGAATCTCCACTCCATGACATATGAACACAAGGTTGTTAAAATAGCGAAGATTTAGAAAAGCATAAATTAAGTGAGAGATGGGAGACAAAACGGCAGTAAAATGAATGGATATGAGTATCTAAAATGATTAGTGAGAAATTCAGAATTTCAAGCGTGCCAACAAAAAAAGAATTTTGAGCAATATCAATTGTCCACAACCACTGATTAGAACCACCTCATAGACCCTAATCAGGTGAGTTAAATCTGCCTACGTAGTAGTAGCCGACTTCATGTACAGCTGTTATGTTCTTGTCACATCATCCTAACCTTGGTTTGGCTGACATCACCTTTTAGGGAGGAAGTGGATCAGAATACGCAACATATGTGTCTACTATCTCAATCGACGAGTTTTCATGCCCTCATCGATTGAATAACTTTCCTCGTCTGGCACTCTAAATTGCCTCATTACTCTTCGTGTTGTTGCATACAGCGTTACTACTTCAATAAAAACATCCACAGCTAGAAACCTCCAATGACCACATGTAATCTACTTTCAGCGGAGATGTCTTACAGCTGTGTGGTCGTATACTACGGATACTCTTACATATTTAGATGAATGTCAATGCTGAGAAGAATATGATGGTTGCGACGATGATAGAGTTATACATCGACGCCAAGATTTCGTCAGCAGCTAGTTCTTTATAAGTGATACAACTTTGATCACCACCTTCAATTACTTCACTCTTTCTCAATTAGTAATGGGTTTATTTGAGATCAGTCCTGTAACATTTGACATAAGAGTTTAGATACTCCCACGCTTTTAATAGACTACAGTTTTTTCATATCTCTGGCAGAGTATTCCACTTGGTTGTGTGGAATTGTTCTTCGTGAGAATTAACAGACGTATCCAACAGACACAACTCATAGATTGGTTATTTATTTAGTTACAGTGATTAGTCTTAGTTAATACATTGTGTACTTTTTTCATTAGAGAGATATAAGTAGCTAATTTACATTAGTCAACCGTGAGGCACATCTTCTGTTTATCTCATGCACACAGTTCCTAATTTTCTCATGAAAAACCAGTGAGCTGTAATTGTAGATATTTTAATAAACTGGTTGTCTGCACCCATTTTTTATCCCCACTAAAACCAGCTGAGACTATTTCAGTCTTCGGCTCTTTTTATTCATTCATTTTACTGAGAACCAACTAGATAACTAGTATCACGTAGTCATCTGCATTTGACCACGAGTTACTCTTTGTGCTTTATTATCCTCAGAGTTCTATAGTATTGAACTTGAGTATATTTTTCGATTTAGATTCATGGACAGTCAGGTGAAGAGCCGAATGTAATAGTCGAAAGTAGATCTTCACCAACATCAACAAGTAGTACTTCAGAGCTTACCTGGCTTGATGATGAAATTGAAGGTGATTCTGATGATGATGTTGATACGGAGGGTAATCCAAATCGTTTACCCGATCCAGATAATTTTGCAACAATAATTGAAAGTACACTTGCTTGGTTATTAGCCATGGAAGAACAATTTGGACAAAATGATCTACAAGATGATACACGTAATTTCACTAATTATTCATTGAATAAATCTGAACATCTACAGTCATTGCACAATGAAGAGGATAAGAATTTCATTGCACGTCTTCAGAAAGCCAGTTCAACTGAGACTAAACTAATGCATGCTGGTATCCTGAAAAATATTGATGAAGCCAGAGATCGATTCGAAACACACGAGGTAAGAGAATAGTATTTGACTAGCTTGTGCGTGTGATCTCATGTTGATTTAATCAGTGTTTTTTTGAAAGATACATATAGGAATGTGAGTACTTCATGCTGGCAGTTTTTACTAATTTAGAGATGAGTTTTATGGCTTCTATGGGTTTCATCTGATGATATTGCACTTAGGTTTATCCTTCAATTACATTCAGAGATATGCACACAGGGGCAATGAAGCAAAACATTTTCACGTCTTCAGAGTGTGTAGAAAGCCAGAGTGAGTAATATTCTACTTGAATGAATCAGTGTTATATGCAGCTAACACATCTGCATCAATTGTATTGATTGAAGTTAATTTCCAACCTAACCAGTTGACATATGTACACAAGGTAGAATGAGTTGAGTTCTTTAGATTGTCCAAGGTTTTACTGTCCAACTTGATCCACTGTTCGCGAATATCCTTGTAAGCGTTGAATTTGTGTGGAATTAACTCCAAAGATCTAAGCGTTTAGAACGCCTTAACTTTTTTCATTTAACTGTTTGTATAAGTAAGTCTTAGAATGTGAATATTTGGTACCTGATAAGATGATGTTCTGATCAGTTTATCCTGGCAGTTTGTATCTCTTAAACTGTATAAAATGATTTGAACCACAAAAAGTGTGTTATGCTTACACATTATAACAAATTCCTTACTGTCTTTTAAGTTTTCTTTAAAGACTTGTAATCATGAAAAGACTATGCTTCATCTATATGTTGCCTCAAACCTTTTTTCTTCTTTTCAAAATCGCTGCAATGAAAATAAGGATTTGACAGCGCATTTATCACGTCGCCAAATGGCTGTTGGTCGTTGTCTGCGTCTTGGGAATCGTTTAATAAAAACACATGAAAATTTGGGCAGTATTTTAAAAGCTAATGGAAGTGAAGCAGATATTAAATGTACTCACAATGGTGGTGATAGTGAAGGAAATGATCCTGATAGTGATGAAGAGAAGCAAAGACAACTACAGCTACAACAAAAACTACGTGAATTAGACCCTCTTGTAATTCAAAGGCAAACTGTTCTTCTGGCGACAAGGTGGAATAATTTGTGTCGTTTAAACTCTGCAATAGGTAAACGTATCACTGCCAATCTGCTAAGACGACAAACTATGCTTTTGAGTGCCATACGCATCCAACTTGATAAGCTGGAAAGCGAACAGTGAGTTTTTCTTTCTAACACTTAATACCACATGATTTAATTTGCGAAATATTGTTACTTGAATAAAGTAACGTTTATCAGTAAATTTAAGAATTCAGAAGATAACATTAAGAGTGGACAGTTGTTTTCAACAAATTCTTCTTCAGGCTCCACAATTATAAATCTATTAATTTAAGCTTACAGTAGCCAATAAAGGCAAATTGATATCATTTAAGACTGAAGGTAATTTTGAGAAATTTTCTCGCTTACAAGGCAGCATTTCTGAAGTGGTTAGCAAGTAACAATATCAAACTAAAATTAGCGTAAGTCTTAAGTCCAAACATAGTAGTAGACTTGCACATATATTAAAGTCACAAGAACCATTTGACAAAATTTATAGATATCTAATATGACGTGAAAAGACAGTTACAAAAATTCGTTTCTGTTTGTTGTGCTAACAAGTTAAGCTACTCACAAACTACGCAGTAGTTAAATCAGAACAAAGCCATTTTTTTCTAAGCATTGCGCGAGTGGTAAACAAATGCAGTTACTTTGTGTATGGTAACTGGTAGTGGAACCCAGGACGCTCACTTAGTCCTATTTGTGACTGGTCAGCTGCATTTATCCGCGTGTTGACAGAGGCCGAACATTCCGGTCTAACTGATCGATGGAAGATGTGTAACTGATATCAGCATGGTAAACAGATGCTGTTGAATAGATTGAATTGTAGTGAATGGATCAACCAGAAAACTTGTCATAATTTTTTCTATCCAGACAACATTCTTATCACTTCCTCTGGTCATAAATGAATTTCCATTGCTTTAGGAATTAAATTATCAATGAAGTATAGAATACGTATTACCTCTCCTTAATGACTGATAATCTACAGAGTTTAACTTTAATTCTTTTAACCTTGTTACAGCTAGATTGTTATATTATTAGGTCATTATTCGTTCCTCACTTTTGGAGTAGAATGTCGGGGTTCGGCAATGTATCGAAACTGTACTCGGTTTTCTGTCATCAATTTTGAATGTCTGCTTGCAAGTTTTCACTACTTCTTCACATGTTCTCGTTCATGTCACCCTTAGACATCCAACCCTCAGCTTTTCATTCGAGTTTCTTAGTCTATTTTCAGTGCATATCTATTTCTATCTACATATCTGTTTAGCAATAAGTTCACGACTAGTTCACTCCTAGAGTTTCCCGCTGTGTATCCTCTCTGGACATCTGAAAGTCACTGTCAAGTGGAGGAAATCTAGTGAAAATGCTTTTCGTTATGGGCAAATGGATATGGTAAATAACTGGAAATGGAATGAAATGATTAATAATGCCTTCCATAAAAAGTCAGAAAATTTACTTCTGTACACTGGAATCCCATAGTTATTTTTATTGATAGTATAATTATGTGAGATGCTTATTTCCTTGTAAACAAATTGATCTGATTTTTGAAAATAACACCAGGAATACCCAAGCAAGTCAATCGATTGGTCCATCGATTACTGATGTAAAAAGACAACTTGAAGCTAATAGACATTTGGAACAATTAATTGAATCCGGTGAAGCTTTAGCTGAACGCTTAGACAACTTCATAACTATAGTTCCACAAAAAACAACTGATAATGATGAAAATTATGTCAATGAACGTGGATTAGAAAATGTGATAGCTGAGTTGGCTACACGATGGAGTCGTTTAGTTGGTTGGGTGAATACACGTTATGCTTCCTTACAGAATGTTTTATTACACTGGAGACATTTTGAAGAAGAAGCAAGTGTTCTATCAGATTGGTTAGATGAACGTACAGAAGAAGTGAACAAAGTGTTAGTCAATATTCTTCCATCAGTTGCAACTAATTCAAAGGAATTTATTGCCACGTCACATTCACGTCACAGTTCACTTGGCAATGACGTTGAGATGATGCATGAACAAAAATTGTCGAATTATAAATTTCTCGAAAGAGCTGGATCAAGTGGCAGTTCAGTGATGCAAACACAAGACAGCATGGAAAGAATTACCGTATCTAAGGATAATTTAAATCGTGACAGTTTACAGATGATTTTAACTCAAAATGATGCTGAAATGGAAGCAATTGATGTAAGTTAATGACTGGCTGATACTTTTATCTATAAAATAAATAATTTAATAAAAGATTGCATACAGCTCTATGATACACTGCTGTGACTATAGTCAACACTTCTTGATTTAAATACTTCATACATATATATATATATACATACATATATACATATATGTATAATGACAGAAGACAAGGGCCAGGCAACAGATCGTTTATTGAGAAAATCAACAGACATTTATATATTTTAGGTACATTATTTTTCTTTATTACTGGCAGAGAAACAGCGTCTTCTGACTGGTTATTTTCTCGCTGGAAGTTAATCTGTCATCTCTTTGTGGCCGTTTCTTTGATTGTCAGACCATATATCTGCGAATTGTATCCGCCCATGCACAGTCTTTGTTCTTGTTTTTCTCATGACCAAGATTTGGGAAGTAAACATTGACGTAAATTGTTGTCTACCAATTTTGGCTAGCAGATAGCCCTCACCACATATATGCAGTTGAGGTCATATGATACATCTTGAGAGAGAGTAGAACTGAAGTTTTACGATGGATCTAATTACTTAAGTCACAGTGTATTTCTGTTTTTTGTTCCCTTTTATTTGAACAAATAAGAAAGGTGTAATCTATTTTACTGTACTAACCTAATTGCTAGTCTTGACTGCTATCAGTTTTCTAGTAGTTTTAAATGGTTAGCAACGAAAACATTTCTAGGCTTTTTCTAATGTACACGTTGCTAAGATGTGCCAGTCAAACGTTAATGTAATTCTTTTGATTTGTTAACTAATAACGAATACAGTTTAGTATCATGTATGTACTTAGGATACAACCTACAAGTTGTTTATAATAGGTCGTGGTAGTTTTAAATAGCTGTACAAGTCTAATTAAGCCAAGAAAGAACTAGAATTTGTCGATTATAATTCCAATTGTTAGATTTTCATCAAGAAGCAAACTTAGTTAGAGAGATCATTGTAAACCAGGGTGCAGTGGACGCATGTTTCGTCCTATTTCGATACTCTTCGACGGTGAGCCCCACTACCCAACCAGGTGGCGAACCCGGAACCTTCAGGTTACGAGGCCAAGTTCGTTGACCATTCAGTCATTTGGACTGCGCTTGAGTGACCCTTGACTTCTGACTTTGTCAACTCGTGATGTAGCCTTGCCAGCACCATTGATCTCTCCAACTGGTATTGGTTCGTGACAAAAACCTAACAACGAAAATTAAGCCGAAATCCCCACAAATTCTACAAGCTGAATATCAACTTTAAGCTGTAACATGATTGTCTGAACTGGTGAACAGTGCATTTACCTTAATGATGATGATAATGGTGATGATGAATATGGCTGTTATCATTGTTTTAAGTTTAGGCACATTTGAGTTGAATTAATCAACAGTTGTATGAACCTGTATTCTTTCAAAGTAAGCTATAGTTGTTAGATAGTTGGAGGCAATCGGCAGGAAGCCTTGGACCTAGGTTTTGCGTTAGTTGGCACTCGTCAGCAAGGTGTATCTGCAACCTTGAAGGAACTCATGTCCCTTCTGAGATTCGAAGCCGCGTCTAGAATGTGGCCTAGAATGGTGACCACATTGCAAACCTGACTGACAGAATTCAGTCTGCACCAAAGAAAGGACTAGACACGTCACACTAGTTACTAGTGCCCAATGGAAAAGCTATAGTTAGTTAGCTGTGGTTACTCATATCAATTTGACTACGTCCGAGTTCTGTGCATGAGAATATTCAACGCTATAATCAAATTTACCTTCGTAAACAGCTGCAGGCCGACTTTATTATATTACTTGTTACGAATAAAAACTAACTAGAGAACCTCTGTAAATAACATAGTATTCAGCATCTATTTTGTTCTGGTTTATATACTTGTAGACCATCTAACCTTTTCTCAGTTTCACTAAAGACCGTCAAGTCTTACTTCCGGATGATTCTATTTGCAAATTGGAATAAATATTATTTAATCTCACAGCCTTGTAACTATCCTAACACTCGAGTATGTGCTTCTTATAGACCACCAACACAGTTCCAAGTTCGATCATCATCGGGATCAAAACTAAGCACTACTGAATAATGCCAAGCTAGACGAAAACAATTATCCTGTGTTTTATGGTTTTTTGGCAAAAACTCTCTGACATAAAACGTCTCCCTACAATGCCTTCAGTTGGACTCGTGATAGGCTGCCGCTAATCTTGACTCGTTCTACTGACTAATCAGTAGAATGACGAAGAAAAAAGTAGTACGTGGACAAGACAAGACAAATAATTGATTCGCTAAAGAAACTTAACCTTTAACCTAAAGCGCTTTTTCGTCGTGTGCTGCATATTAATATTGTGTAGCAGGTAGAAGAATTTAGGTTGCTTGATTTCTTTGTAACCAGTTTGTATGTTGTGAAAGTCACGTTCCAGTCTACAGACTCACTATATCACACAGCAGTAGTGTGTCCGATTAATAGACACGTGTGTGTATGTTCATCACACACACACGCACACACACATTTCGCTCACATACAAATTGTGAAATTGTTGGCAAGACATACAGTGAGAAGCACAAATCAATAAGTGTGCATGCATGCCTGCGCACTTTTTAGTGTGCCCGTAGATATGATATGTCTGTATGCAAATCTATGAGAAGCCAATCGTTTTAATGCGGTCGTGATGACGATGTTGGTTAGCAAAAAATACCTAAAGAATTTTAATCACTAACATTTGACTATTCTTATCAGATGAAAAGATCATAGATATCCTTTTTCCATCACAGAATACTGCCGAGATCAAATATTGAGAATATGGTTGAATCACTTAGATCAATAAATTTGCATTCACTGTGTTAATACTGTGAAGTTTTCATCAATTATAAAACGACTTCTGCAAGTTTCAAGGATTTGACTCATTGGGTTTGTATGCATATACAGTGGTTGTATGTATGTATGTATGTATGTATATGTCTGCATCCGTGAATGTGTGCTAGTTAGTATGCATGTGTTTGTGCTTAGATCATTCAATCAATCTGAGTTGTTATAATCAAGAATTTAATAACAGGAGCACCATTTTGAAACACAACTATTCTGTAAATGTTCACACTGATGATGACACGTTATTTTTGCGATTAAATGCATAGAACAGGTAATAAACACTTCAAATTGGAAAAATATCAGCCATTTGTGAATCAATATTCCACTTGCTCTTCAGCTTTTTTCTGTTATTGAAGTACACACACACACACACGGATTTATCTTGCATATCTTTAGTAAGACAAAAAAGGCGGAAATCATTTGATAAAATTTACATCCAACGTAAGTTGCACACTGTTATTTGTAAAATGTAAAAAACAATAATTCTGTTTGCAAAAGTCTATGTGTAATTTTTGGATTGTGGGGAATATAAGCATTTGCCTTTTATAAGATTTTGAAAAAATGTGCTATCCCAAGTGACATTTCACAGTTGTTCTCGTAACAATGTTAAGTATGATCTGATCGCCACCATACATTATGTTACGATTAGGATAGTGAAAACAGTACTACGTATACTACAGATTGAACAGAGTAGACTGAGGCTGCACAGACCAACCAGCTAGATCGAGGTAACAGCTCTTTTGCTTGTTTGGGGCCAACATGACTAACAGATTACGCGGATGGCTTCAATCCATTTTCTAGCAAATGAAATAATATTTGTTATTAGAGGGACCCACAGTGAAATGTCTGTTTTGTTTCTATATCTGCCACTTCACCGGAGCTGAGATGGTCTCAACCGATTTGGTCCTATGAATTGAATCAGTCCCAGTACATCACTGGTGAACACGGCCAAAAACTATGGAAACGGTTATCTGGTAGTTAGATCACCTTACTCTCTGCTTAGAAGACATTACACTTTGATGTGGATGGTTTCCAGATACTTTCATCATTAATTAGTCATATATATATAAAATTACAATTTCTTGGTTTCTGACAGAGAATTTCTCATTTAAGGAGGGGGTGTAGAAAATCAAGTGCTAGTCTAATTTTTACCCTGCATTCATTCATTTCGAATTTATTTACTAGTAAGGCAACATAAATAATAACAGAGAGTCTGAAGACTAGTTACTGATGGTAAGGAAGAAAACCAGTTAATTCACTTAATTATATGGGTCTGTCAGCTAGGTAAAACTCAATTTTGGTTCATCTGCATGCTGGTATATCACTACACGGTGAGACATGTGTATCCAAATACTGATGGATATTTCCTTGAAAGATATGAATTCATCGTTGTGTTTGTAAATTATATATATATATATATATATATATATATATATATATATATAGTGGTGTCGGTGACAATTATATTTTCATTACAGCTAATTTTCATTAGACGAAATCTCTTACTTTTGGGTTATTTTTCTGGAATACATCACACTACTAATTGTTTTTCCAAGTATTACAAGACTGACTCATGAGCACATAGACAGACTGTTCCATCTTAACAAGCCGCTCATCAGGCTATGATTTCTGAAGTATTTCCAACTGATTTCCAACTCGTAACCAACAATCTAATTACTTTATCAAAAATGATATATTATTCGCTTTCTGAGTGTTCACTTTCAGTCTAAGCGTTATCTTCACTTCTGCTTTCCAACAAAATAAATAGGCTTCGCTATAAGGATACATGAATAATACTCGAGTCACAGCATTGAATCATAATAAAGGTAGTAATTTTGTCTCTTAGTTCCTGTAATGCTTAAAGCAGCTATGATATGTCTGTATGTGTATGCTATCGTTCAAGTATCTTCCAGAGTTACTGTCTGTTACGTGATACTTTTTTGTTATTCTCAGTATAGATTTTTAACATTGTTGTTCATACGAGTAAAGTAGACTGTAATTAAACACCTGACAAAAATTTCAAGTGTCACATGTGTTGTTACACTCCTGTGTTATATATCTTTGACTAGATGAATTTACTGAAATATCATTATTGATCAACTTCAGTGCACATGTGTGTTTCTTTTGAAAATTCTCACTTAAAATATCATCGCATAAGTATGCGGTTTATGTCACAAAAATAGGATGATATATGCATACATTTTTATATACATTCTGCCTATCTGTTTATCTACATTATCAAAGTTTCTACTTTCATTGGTATCAGTTCTCAAGTTATGTCTGTGTCATACCTAGAACAAATGTGATGATTACAACAGGAAATTAGTGAGAATGATAACTAGGTGGTGTGTAGTAGATTCGTCAGTTTAAGATTACAAAATACCACCTCTCCAGTGTATAAATGACAGTAATGCAGTTCTACAGGACTTTCAGTGATATTCTGACATTGGTAAATGTTAGTGAAACCGCGTATTTATGAGAAATACATGGACTGGTCATCAATACAATTTTGAATATTTACAGTGAATGAAAGACAGAGTTTTATATCTTTAGTTTTTTATGTACGTGTACAAACTCAGAGAAACGTTGGTTCTTTACCTCGTTCCGATTTATGTGTCCAACTTAGCCTAATAGTAAAGCCGTCGTACATCAAGTGTTACCGACATACTGGTAACTGAGGGAAATAACCATATTCAGTCAGTAAATTGGCTTATCACACACAACTCATATTTCAACAACCAATAGTGTCCAGTTGTCTGATAAATGACGTTTTTGCTTATATACCAGAATAAGTAACTTTTAAACATAAAATACAACAAATTGGGCAACAGAGTCTTTCAAAGTATTTTTCTTGCAGAAATAAAGTGCCTGAAACACGAGACAGACAACTGCTTTTAGGTTCCTCCAATACAATAAAGTTTAACCAATAGTCATTTACAATTGAAAAGCCTAAGCTACTTTAAAGATCAACAGATTTTCCAGATAAGTGATCCTACTCGATATTGTATGTAACCAGATGGTGAAGACACAGAAATTTTTCCTCGTTTGCATTTTCTGTTCTCTAACTATTTCCAGTCCAAGTGGCCAGTTTGTATTGATCGCTAAAAAAATATCACTTAAGTTATAGGCGCCATCAGAGTTCATAGGAGAAGTTGGTTCCATATTTAAGTTCATCATGAAAGTAATCAGAGAGTGCATATTGTCTGAAACATTTCTGCTTTTTGACTGAATAACGAAACTAAAAAGAAATCTTAAACTAAAAATACTTAAGCCGGTAATATTTTCAATTCATTCCTTGATTTCCGAGCGGAACATACGGTTTCAGTATTTCGAAGTTGCAATGACAGTAGTGTTGTTTTGCCGGATGAAGTTGCTAACATCACACCCAACATTCCCTCTTTTCTAGGCTTAATTTCGGTTGTTAAACAAGGTGGCATAGCGGTTAGAACGCTGGCCGACCATGCATATGGTCCGGGGTTCGATCCCCAGCCGATGCACTCCTTTACTTCGCTAAGCCAGAAGTAATGCTGGTGAAGAGGAAAGGTTGGGCATGAGGCTAGCAACACCATCCTGTAAAATAAACACTGCTACAGAAACTTCAAGCTACTAGCTTGAAGCCCTATGTTCTACTGGGGAACGTAAAGGAGAAAAAACAAAACAAGGTAAGACTTATGAGTGCGTTGGATCGAAATCAAATCCGGGCCTTCCATGTGGGGTTAGTAAGCATTCCACCATTGAACAACTGACATGCAATATTCATCATGAATATATTGATTTTGTGCCGGAAAGAATTAAGTCTGAATTACAAGTAAAATTGGCGTTCTTAAAGTGTTGATAGAGTCCTCCAGAAGTCGTGTGCTATCGACATTCTCAGAGCTTCTTGTGGATTATTTCTTTCTGAGGAGTTTTTAATTTGTTATTATTATTGTCATCATTACTGTGAGCAGACAAAAACTCAGATGGACGTATTTAAAAGAACTCGTGAAGCCGAAGTGGTATAACTCTGAAATGTTAGAATTCTATGTTGACTTTGCTTTGACTAATTGTCTGACTTGTTAATTCAGCCTTCCTTATATGTGCAATGTGTTTAGTAATAATATAGCTTGCTTGTAATCCACTTAATCAATAAAAATGTTTAGACAACAACAATAATCTGACAGTAGAATGCTTTTTTGATAGAACTATTTTTTATAGGATTAGTAGACAAATCGAATAAAATAAAAACGTTACGTAATATTGTGTGAAATTTGATAGCATAGAATTTAACGTTGTAAAAAAGAATTGATTTAGAATGACAAGTGGAACAAATGAAATAATACCGGGGACAGTTCAAAGTGAGAGTAGTAATAGTAATAATTGACATAATAAGAAAGAGACTACAAATTGAATAGACAAAATGAAAAATAAAAAATCGGTAGACCTAAAATATGATTGGGGATTGCCATACTTTAGCATAGAGGGATTAAGACTATGAAAGTTGGAGAGGTTGAACGAACTTTTTCTGTGCTCAGAGATTTGGCTTTTCTGTTTCGATAGCCAAAGCTTCAGCAATACAGATGAGTCGAGTACGTAGTGATTTCGGTAAATTACTCTTTGCCTTGTAGATGACTATGAGACAGGGTGATCATTATCGACCAGATGTTCAATTATCGCACTTCTTATTGCTCAACTTCCACCTTTTCGTAACCATGCAGGATAGTGTTCTTTCACCCTCTTGGACAAAACTCACTCTTATAAATGCAGCCGATATAAAAGCTCATTATCCTGCCTACACGTATAATCCCGAGGTAACCAGCCTTGGATCTACAGAGATTGGAATTCTGAAGTGGAAATTTTTAACCTAACTAAAATGGACGTAGTACAATATATATTTAAACAACCCACAATGAAACTTAAAACAGTTAATTTACTAAATTAATCAGTTCTACCCCAATTTTTTGTCTATAGCAGTTTTGTCAATAATAAGCACTAATTCTGACCACAGCCGTTAAGGTGTCATGAATTTAACAGAAAATTGATCTGTCCTGCTTAAATTACATCATGAATAAATATTGAACACGTAGCGTTATGTAACTTTTCTGCCTTCGAATTCTGAGTATTCTTCTTCGAAATGACACTGATACACAACATGAAGTGTCTTTAAGAAACAACTATTATCAATAAGCTTCTGTTGTATAAAACAAAGTATTGTCTCACTACTACAGTCTTCGAAGTGTACCAATATTTTTTACAATAAATTAGCTTATCAACCTACTACCTGACCTGATTTGAATAATGCCGGTAGTGTTTATACCTTAAATCGATTGAAAATTGTACTATTGAATAAACAGAGAACAAAACAAAAAATATTGGCTTGGTTGATGACTTCTTATTCATCTTTCATACTCACACCCACGCATCTATTGGATTATTAGTAAAAATTTATATTTGGCTTCGTTTAATAGACAAAGAATAATATATTCTAATGTATCATGTCATGTGGTAATGCATTTCCTGACACTCTGAATTGTTATATGAACAACTAAATAATTATTTACTTTGAAAAATGTGCAATAAACAAAGGCTTAGTCAAATATTTTCGAATTGTATTCAGTTTCTTTTAACCTATCGTTATAAACTACTTTAAGTAAATAGTCGATAATTTTTTTTATGTCAAGTTATGCTGTATCCTCCTATCAAGTAGGGGTAGTAAGAAGAGGTCACCATCGTCTATACTGAGTGCAGACACTGCATCATATTGTCTCCATTGGGAGAACCTGGACATCACTAGACATTAGATTCTAACCCAGTGACTGAATGCCAATATAATCGCCTTGTAATCTGACTTTCTGCTTTCGATCGTCTGTGGAGCCGTCGGTACTGAATGCTAACATATTTCACTTTGCGAGAAATCAGCCGTTCAGTGTTTCTTGATTCTGAGTGATTCTTACAAATAATACTGGATTGTAGTGGGATCGACTAAATGATGAGAAACTCTTTTGTATTTTACAGACTTTTATAAAAATAGATATCCAAATAAACATAATGTTACATAATAGGGCGAAATGATTGTCAATCTCGCAGACCATTTTACATCCCCCTAGAAAAAGGTTAAAACATTGAGAAAAGGTATCTTCTTTCAACTACACAATACAGGTTGACTGTTCTATTTCTAGAAGAATTGGCTTTCTGATTTTTAAAAATTCCTTTTGCGTTTCAGGTGGGGCATAGGGCTTCAAGCTTAAGGTTTGAATTTTCAGTAGCACTTGTCCCTTTTTTATAGGGTAGAATTGCCAGCCTCACACCCAATCTTCTCTCTTTCCCGGGTTCACTGTCGGCTAAGCGGGTATTAGCTGTGCGTCCGTCAGGAATCGAACCTGGCACCACGTGCGTCTACCAATGAATTACTGAATCATGATTTTATGATTATCGATCGAAAAATGACTGAAGACTGTAACAGTGGCAAGTGAGATTGAATACACATGCACGCATAAACGCGTGCACACACACACTCACTAAAATCTACTGTTCAATTTATTAATGGTGCCGATTAAGCAGATACTTTGTGATGAAAGTTGAACAAAATTGCTATACACTACATTAATCATGGGCTCACTGTTGACAAAGGCTTGTAGAGAATGTGCATTTATCATCCATTCAAACGTACACAATTACTACTAGATCACAACTTGGAAACATTTATTCTAATGAATGTAAATAACTTCAAAATATTTCTCATAGCGTTAGATGTGAACAAAAGTAACCTTAATTCTAATTTAGACTGGAAGTAAAAGTTCCTGTACAGTATCGGTTGGCTGTTTTCTCACTTTTTTCCAAGTCTAACACCATGGAAGTATTGCCAATCTGACTTTTTATAAAGAACTACAAGCTAAGTATTGATGGAATTCGGGTTGTAGTAAAACAGTCATGAATTGTAAAGTTCACTGAATTCCCTTGAGCAACATTAATATGAATAATATGGCATAGTTATTCATACAAAGTGAGTATGATAGTCATTCATCACCAACTGTAATTAGTTATCACACTTCATGTCATAGAAGGTACACTTGTGTGACTTTTATAATCCTGACAACTAGAAGTGTTTCATCAGTAAATCGGCAGATGTTAATCAGTATACCAGTCAAGCTCTAAACACTATTATTAAGATGACTTTGATGTATGCCACTGTGCGCTGTATCTAACTAAGCCTTACTCTTGTAAACACTTATCTATCAAGTCACATGCCTCCAAATTTCGTATAAATTTATCTTCCTAGGTTATCGCGCCAACTAACTGACAACACCTTCCATTGAGAGCTGCATTCGGTTTTTCAACATTTTGTTTAAGGGGCGTAATTTTTACTGTAAAAGCCACTAAGAAATAGCTTAAATATTGTCATGCCGCATTTCAGCAACTGTCACAGTGTAGTTGTATGATAACAAAGTAATTCAAAGGCCTGTGTCTTTCCGCTGACCTTCATTATCTAAATACAGACAAAAGTAAATATATATATATATTATATGTAATGAGCATGCATTTTGGATTATATGGTGAATGATAAGTATTTGTGACTGAGTGTGTGCTCTCTATTTAAAAGTGTACTGGTAAAAAGTACGCCAATGAAAATAAATCAGACTAAAAACAAACACTTCTACTCATTGTTTGTGACTTTAAGACCTACTGGGCCAGTTTGCCTTTCTGTTACATACTAAGTGATTCATAACAGTTTGCTTTGATTGTATTGTTCATAATCATATAGTGAACAACTGTTCAAAATCGTAGTTTTTCTACTGTTCTGCAGTACAGAGGGTAGATTTGACCAGCAATCTAGACCACGCGCTGACACTATAATTGTTTTGATGTTCAGGAGATAAAAGAGGCTGCGTCATCTATCACTCTGTCTCTTTCACTGAGTATCCAGCTATTTCAGTTTCACGGATCATTCCAACCCATGATGTTGCGTAATCATACAGTATTGTTTGCACAGTAAGGGTTTAGATTAATTATAGAATTTAAAAATCCTTATTATGGTGTTCAGTTCTTGGTGCAGTTAAGATATTCTACTGCGGCATTATGCTACTTGGCCTCATTTAACTAGTTTTAAGACATATAGTCTGCCTGATAGTCACCACGTGGTACTTCATACATGAAATTTTTCAATCCAATAGACTCAGCAGGATTATTTAATAAATGTCTGCCAATTAAGTCTTTAGACTGAAATCCCACATTAATTGCCACTGTCTTAGAAAATCCAGCGGTTTCATCTTTTTAAGATGGCACTAGGCAAGTTTTACTACAACTTTCCATGGCGTTAAACAGTGGCTTTATTTTTGTTGGTTTTATCTGCAGATCCTTTGATAATAATCTTCCTCTAGACTATGCATTACTGGCTAACATGATTTGTTGAAAATCACTAACAGTGAACACAAGTGTCCACCAGTCATGTAAACGCCACATAAAACCTACGCAACGGTTTAATTACTCTGTAGTTTAGTTCATCAGCTGCGTATCTAAGTCGGGCATAATCTTTCTAACTACCTTCATTTAGTGGAGTACTACAGCATACTGGACGTTTACATATAAATATATGTATTCATTCTCAAATGAAACTCTTCCCTGATTGATTTTGTAACTAAAAAAGTATTTCAAATAAGATATGTGATACATTTAGGTACCCGGCGTCAGTCGTCTTGCATCTTCTCCGTTGTAAACTGCGGCTAGTTAATATAAGTATAAAACTTGGGCACTGTGGTAGAGTATAATTCCATAATGGATAAGATTTTATTTTGATAAATCACACAGTGTAGTACAGTTATATTAACTGATAATATAACTGTACTACACTGTGTGATTTATCAAAATAAAATCTTATCCATTATGCGGCTAGTTAAATTCCACTGAATCCTTTCATTCCTTCTTAATCACATTGCCCAACATATGATATCTACAATGAAACATGTGAGTGTTTTTAAAAATTTTAAGGACTTCACCCTGGTAAGCAGAGTGCACAGAGCATTAAAAGTCAGTTAATCGACAAGAAAAGTATCCTTCCTCATATGTCTCAAATATGCAATTAAAAAAACAAACAAAACAAACGAGATTTCTAAAATTATCTTATCAATATATGTGGTTAACTTGATGAACTTTCATAAAGCAAGGAAGACCAAATTTGCATTATAGAATAGAGTCATTCAATTTCACAGGCTCTCATCAGCTGAAGACTACCTGGAACTACAATGATTATGAAGGAATGAAAATAACATACTTCAATAGCGGAATGATAGTAGAGAAAATCTTATAAATCCAGGCATCAAAAATGTAAGAATCACAATTTTTAGTTCAAGTCACCGCCAGTTCACATAGACTTCAAAGTAGAAAATGAGTGGGAGGAGAAAACAGAAAACAGGAAAGACAATAGATACCGTTAGCTACTAAGGTCATATAACAGCTCAGAAAAATTATACTTCCTAAGACCGAAATTAGCTCAATCATCTAAAATCACTGATATGGATGATTATGTGGTTAACATAGATAAAACCAAAGAGCAGTTACCAAGGGAGTGGGAGACTGATCTCCTTGTTTCTCTCTCTCTCCTCTCTGTATAATTCTGGTTGAAAACGTGTGATTGCAATCACATACTTAATATTTGGAGGATTTTGTGGTCTCGATGAAACGTCGCATATCCACGAGATGTGTGGTAATTGAGTTTTTTAAGCATCTGCTGTCTTTTAGGCGTAAATTCTTTGGAATATGACTAGAGAACCGAATAGAAACCTTTCTTTCCGTCCTTCCGATACGCTTGATACCACGGTTGCATGTAAATATATAAACGCAGTTGGAGGTGACAACAGCAGGGTTCTTATCCAACTTAGATGTTCACCTGCAGCTAATCGCATAACATTACACAACGCCACATGCTCAATAGGCCAAATGGGATAAGAACCCTGCTGTTGTCACCTCCAACTGCGTTTATATATTTACATGCAACCGTGGTATCAAGCGTATCGGAAGGACGGAAAGAAAGGTTTCTATTCGGTTCTCTAGTCATATTCCAAAGAATTTACGCCTAAAAGACAGCAGATGCTTAAAAAACCCAATTACCACACATCTCGTGGATATGCGACGTTTCATCGAGACCACAAAATCCTCCAAATATTAAGTATGTGATTGCAACCACACGTTTTCAACCAGACTTATACAGAGAGAGGAAGAGAGAGAAACAAGGAGATCAGTCTCCCACTCCCTTGGTAACTGCTCTTTGGTTTTATCTATGTTAACCGCATAATCATCCATATCAGTGATTTTAGATGATTGAGCTAATTTCGGTCTTAGGAAGTATAATTTTTCTGAGCTGTTATATGACCTTAGTAGCTAACGGTGTCTATTGTCTTTCCTGTTTTCTGTTTTCTCCTCCCACTCATTTTCTACTTTGAAGTCTATGTGAATTGGCGCTGACTTGAACTAAAAATTGTGGTGCTTACATTTTTAATACATGAATTTATAAGATTTCACTGAATTGAAAGTTTTTCGTAATCACAAATGCACACTGAATAAAGCCTTGAAAACCGTTAACAGTGACTAGCCAACATTTCCAATCTTTAGTATTTTGTATAGTATTTATCTATAACCCTATTCTAGATCGCGGAAATAATTCTAATGATAATGGGTTATTTCGTGATAAATATGTATTTAGCGCAATTGCCAGCCAATGTCACAGGCCAGTGTCCCCCTACCTGAGGACAGTTACTCGCCTGTGATACTAGTCGGTGGTTGCGCTAAATATATGTTACAAATCGTCAGAAGTCGGGATTCATGTACCATTCGGTCGGCTTCCAGTGGCTGAATGGTCTATGAGCTCGCCTCGTAACCGAACGATCCTGGGTTTGAACCCCGGTGGATGCATACTGATGAAGAATCTCAAGGTAGGACGAAACAGCTGTCCAGTACTCCCTTCGGGTTTTTCAAAGGTTTCCTAACTGATATCACCTCGTGATCAATCCTGTAACCAATCGAATCCCTGCAAGCCAACACTTGGTAATGTGTTATTTGTTGATTCGAACAAATAGTTTATGGCATTATTTGGTTACTCTTATCGACGAATTTGAAATACAGGGGTCATTCGAATCCCACTTATTGTCTACACCGCTTAACTGTCCTAAATCCAATATCAGTTGAGGTCATAAATTCACACCACTGCTTAAATATTGATAGGAATTATGCAAGTAGATGCACCATGTTTTCGTTAGTTCTGCAGTGCGGGCTACCCCTATAATAAGTATCATGTAGAAGGTTTGAAACAACACTCATAATTAAGATGTAAATGGAAAATCTGTTGCACAAAAGACGCAAGAATAGTGTTGAAATGTCTAAAGGTTAGTGAATAAACGATGACTGTTATTCAAGAACAAAAGATCCCTAATGCACAATGGCCAGTATTATTTGATAATATTGGAATCAGTGTGAAGCTGGTTATTTCATTTGTCTTTCTCAGATCTTCCCTCATAAGTCTTGTTTTCCTCAATTCTGTATGGAGTATCGGTTTCTGGCGAATACTAATTCCTCTATGTATTTCCCGAAATATGTTAAAAACCTTATAGAAGTCATTGTTTGTGTATCTAAAGGCTACCTAGGGACAGGGAACAGAAACTGATGGTGACCATAATGGTTTGCGTAGTCTGTTTATACAAAGGTCAGCATAGCCCATCTGCCAGCTGCAACCAATTACTGACTTTTTTCTTTACAACTTCATCTGTGTAGTAAACAGTATGGGCCAATTTTGTATTTATGTACTGGATGTGATAAAGACAATTAGTTGGGCAAGAAAGATTTACTACAAACTAGTCGTACTTGACAAAACATGTCTGCTTCATTATTGATGAATAACTAACATAAGGTAACAAACAGTCTTGTCGAAATTTAATCAGTATTGTTGCAGATATGACCGAAAAAAGTGGTGCTTTTATTGCTTATATTTTTTAAAACAAAAAGTGACAGAAAATGATGTGCTTTTCTGAATCAATTGTAGGATATATTTTTGTACTGATTGTTCTCTACTTTGATAACCACCAAGTCATCTGTTTTATCTTACCTTAAAAAGATTTCTGATAAAAAGCATGCGAATGAACTCATTACAATATTTGTGTGTGTGTATGTGTATGTATTCTGAAATCCTGTGAAACATGTTTTCTCGTATTCATTCACATGATCGATTAGTTGATACTGTCTTTTGGCAGTGACAGAATTTCTCATTTTATCAAGTGATCAGGAATTCTGTGCATACATTTAGTAAATGTCGAAGTGTCAAGATTACGAATTTTGAGATGAAATTGTTTATGCAGAATACATATATATATATATATATATATATATATATATATGCACACTAGAGGCTAGGCAAGTCAACAATATTGTTATGGTTTTGGATTTCCGAACATTTTTCCTGTGTTCACAGGAATATTTGTGTTGTTGTAGCATGCTTGAAGCTCTAACAGTAAGATGTATAATTTAGAATAGACTTCCAATGAATAACCATTTCCTAAACGTTTTTCTCCGAGTTTGAATCGTCTAACACGTGTCTAAGATCTGGTGGTGAGCCCGTCAGTGTTAAGCTATCCACCTTATCCTTCAATGTTATTATCAAATTCATTACAGGACAGGTCATTTTCATTAATTCAGCGATGATTTATTCAAAACTGGAGGTTATTTATTTCTGAATGAAATAAAGTCAGATGGTGTCTCAGTTTAGTAATCAAATACAAATTCAAGGCGACATGGTCTTGGAGAAAACACTATGCGCATAGACTGGCCCATTCATGGGTTCGGGATGATGTTGCAACTAATCGCAACTAGCTTCTTAGTTTTTTCCTCTCTTTTTGTACATCTTATGTCATTATGTCAAATCAGTGTACAATTAGGATGATGATTTTTGTCACTGAAAGTGTTGTGTGTCTGTGTATGCATATGCGTGGGTGTCTTGTGTAAGAGACGTTTGCTCATAGTTGAGCTGTATGATAAAGAAAAAAACTCACGTGTATTTTACACCCCCAGTGTTAACGCAGTTGGAAGTTTTAATAAATGACTGGTTATTGATCTAATCATACTGGTAATCACCGTTTTAATAAGATATATTTATATCCATTGTATTTCACCTACTGTAATGCTCAGAGCATAAATATAAAAAGAGATATATACATAATAATTGCGACACTAGCCAAAAATGGTATGGTGGTAGGCCTAGTTGTCAGACTTAGCGAATTCGCTTAAGATATTCCCGATCAGGCTAATTTGATCAGCTGTATCATAATAAAGGGGAATGATGGTCTGATTGTTTTGAGGCTGGATCCCTGAACAACTTCTGTTCACTCGTGAAAATTTCACTTGAAATACTGAGGAATTCAACTTTGATGGACGGTTTCTAGAAATAGATAGATTAGTACACTGTGTAACAAGCGTCGGTTTATGGATTTATCATATCATCACCATCTTTAAAAACATGAATGGTGCCCGTTATAATTAATAATTTCTGCTGTTCTGATGAACACTTCTGAGTAAGTGACAAACCTTCCTTTGTGAAAAGCTACACTTGATACAGTTAACGTCTGAAAGTCAGGCATGACGTGCGTTGGTTACTCAGTGGTGGAATACTCACTAGCCATGCCGGGACCTCTTACTTTGATTCCCGGCAGTCTGCTATACTTGTTGGAATCAAGACTATCGGGTGAAACATATAAGCAAGAAATTACTCAGCAGCTGGATTAGGGTTCCAATGGCTTCTGCTGATTTGCAGTTTAGCCTGACCTAGTGTTATCAGTGGGTGTCTGTTCCTACCTAGAAGTTGGTCAAGTAATTTTGCAGTTTTAAAAGCTGGGCTGTGTCAGTACTATTTATTACTGAATGATGTTTCAAGCATAATTTATTGTTGATAATCATATTAATTGTAACTAAACAAGTTGTGAGGTATATCTGATATTAGAAAGAAGAGAACACGAAGTTCAGCAAAGATATCTTTCCGGCGATTTCATTTTCAAAAGCTGTACAATCGCATTTAAATACATAATTTTACAGAGATACAATTCTTGTTTGATTTCGCATAATTACGTCGGCAAATAAGAGGTGATAATTATTTCCAACTAGATATGGCTTTTACGCGAGGCTTAGAAACAAAATTACACAGGATTATAACGGATAACAAGTGTGTAAAAGTGAGCATGGAAAAAAAATTGAAATAATAATTTTCAACTTGAGATGAGAGTTAGGAGGTGCGAATGTAGATTACAAGAGCCTTAGAAACAAAAATTATACAGGGTTACAACGAATTACAGGCATATAAAAAATGAGCATGGAAACAAAATTGAAATGATAATTTTCAACTTGAGATGGGAGTTAGGAGGTGTGAATATAGATTACAAGAGCCTGATAAACAAATATCTTATAAACAAATTAATATGGAATTGCATGCTAACACAGTGTTGATATTTTACACATACATTCATTTGAATTAGGTTTTATATATGGTTTTTTATATGGTCTGGCACATAGTGACACAGTACTGTTTACTTGCTAGGCAACATTGTTGCTAATCAGAATGGTATATAAAGTGGGTTGGTTAAAACATAATTATTACTGCACCACAGTGTTGAAGTTTCTGCTAGTATTTCTGCTACTTACGTACTTTACTATAGCTCGTTCCTGATACACACTTTGAGTCAGACTGGAGGTCAGTATAAACTTTTAAGCGTATGAGCTTATGCGAACTCTAATGGTCGATGGCTTAAGAAGTTAGAGTAATTTAGCGTCACTCAACTAGTGTAACTTATCTCAGAGATTCACAGTTTTGGTTATACTGCCTGTCTATATAGTATATTTTGTGAACTTTGAATTTTAGATAGCAAATTACAATTAAGGTGTTATTGAGCGCTGTTTTTTTATTTACATGACTAAATAAAGTGAATACGTGAAATGCATTTCTTTTTGTATCAAACTTTTCAAAATGAAACTGAATATCTTAGTTCTGGCAGTCACCAACGATTAAGGCAAAGAAAAGACATCTGAGACAAACAGTGTGCACTGACGTTCCGTAGCTGAATTAATGAATTTCTGGTTTCTGAAATATTGACATGATATGCGTCTCAGTATGAGTACAGTAATACAGGCATGTGGAGTTAAGCAGAGAGTAGTGAAATTCATTACTAGCAGCTACCATATATATATATATATATAATATATATATAATATATCACTCAAACAAAGTAAAACATTCCGAAGTCCTGGTAAGTTAATTCAAACAGATACTATCAAATTAGTCCCTGAAAAGTTTCTGATCAACAAGTTTTAAGGTGTGGTTTGATACTGGAACATCTGACAGACAGATATAAATTTCAAGGGTATGTTTACCTTTAACATGTTGCTTAGGATAATTGAATCTTCAAATGTATATTAGACGAATATTTCGTCGCATATAAATGACTTACCTATTCTGTTTTTCTCTTCATCTGTTTTTTAATTTCAAGGCCTGCTTATCACCACACGAATCTCGTTGGGCACAATTATTGGCTAGCTTGGATCGTCGAGCACAGGCAATACGTGAAGCTTGTGGTGACACAGACAGTGTTAGCCGTTTAGTTGAAAAAATAGTTGACCAGTTAGTATCACGTTGGAGCCAACTGCGTGATCCTCAAATCAACTGTGAAGATTGGCCTGAGAAAGATTTAAAAGATGTTGAAAAATATGTTGAGTCTACAACTAGAACAGGCCTATTGACCAATATTCCAAATCACTCATTGACAAAATCTGAACAGGTAATAATTTAATCTGCTGTCTTTTATTTCGGAAACTGTGAGTTTTGAGTTGTTCTGACTGTAGCATTATATTCATGACTTGTTGCGGGAGAAGACAAGAGACTTGGTAATGGAATTTCTGTTAGTAATTTGACATAGGAGACATATAGGGAAATTATATATATACCCTATATTAAAGTAGTCATTTACACAGATCTTCCGTGTTGTGCTACTTCTGCCCTTCGTATTGTGTTTCATTGTCTTCTTTTCGTGTCTTTCATGTTTTGCCTTTGGTGTCAAATCCATGTCTCCTCTAATGATATTTTTGTGTCTATGAAAGTCTTGCTATATACTACCGGTAGATCTTGCCAGTAGCACATGCAATAACTTTTTCACCTTTCTCTTTTTCTTTCTTTTTATCACTGCACAGAACTCACAGTCAGAAACTAAACGAACCTCTGAAGGTCACCTTGTACTTCCCAAAGCCACAAAAATGTCACGTTTCGATATGCAACCGCCACCATCGCCAACTGGTAAGTTGACTATACTAAATATAACTGGTATAAATAGAGAGATTGTTGTTACAAATTTCAACTCACCTAGTATGCACTGTGCGTTATACACGACAGTTACATCATTATGAGTAAAAATGGTAATTTCTACAGATTGATCTGTTTCTCCTTTTCAGGCAACTTAAACTTCACTAGATAACGGAAACTGAATGAGACAGTGGTTCGTTTCCAGTATTTTTCGAACAGTAATCTCAAAATCCACGTTGTTGTTAGAATATGGGATGCAAACATATTCATTCACAGCACTTATCCATTACTAGTATACTTAAACTCAGTCGATAGTAAACTTTAGATTCATAATCTTATTAATTTGGTATCGGTTGGTAGATATTTCTGTGAAGGCCTATCAGTAATCATACTCTTTCTTGGGCTTCAACATGTTTTAGTGAGCAGTGAAACTGGAAACTTCACCGAGAAATTATCTGAATACCAAATAGTCTTTTGTAGAACTATGCTGATGATGTATAGCGCACGAAGTTCACACGTACTCAGGGAAAAAATCAGCATTTCATATAATTCCTTCCCTTAAATAAATTTCATAAGGAAATAAAATGCCTGACAGAATTCAATCTGCACCAAAGATAGGACTAGACACATCACACATGTTGCTGACTACTGTCCAATAAAGATTTGAGTAGACTAATATAACATCATTCGGCTTCATCAGTTCTTTTGATCTGCGTGAAGCTAACAACAGCTTCACTGTGTGAATACGCAACGCTTTTCACGCAATTTAATTTAATTTGGTTGAAAATAGTCATTGATTGTTCAAGAAGGTGGATAAACGTGAAATATATTTGTTGCAACAGAAGTGGTTAAGTTAGAAAAGCCACACCAACCAAGATAACCAGATGATTAAAGATCAACAATAGGAATTTGGACGAGAAGTAAGGGCTGGAAAATGTGATATTTTTAAAATGTCCATGAACATTTATCTTCACGCAAAAAGAAGATAAATTCTTATCTTAAATACCCAAGTTGAGTTTTATTTGTTTACAAATTACCTTTTCTACGAGGCTTGGATTTTAGAATGCTCAGGATATATCTCATTTTAAGTGGAGTGATAAGTCGTACTGTACACATTTAAATAGCCAGTTTAATTTTAGCATAATCAAAAGCATTCATCAACTTTTCTTTCTGCACATTTACTGTATATGCTTGGCAAATCCATATGCCTAGCTATATTCATCTCAAGGATGAAATGAAGAGAAAAAACTGCCAATCATAGATTATCTCAGTAAACCGTTCCTTCGTCTGGCGACTGGATATCACATCTACGTCCAGCATTTGTTTTTGCGTATCACTCATCAAGTGATGACATTGCTTTTCAAGCCATACTTTATGAAAATGGGTTTTTTGTCACTCACTGCATACTTAGCATTCTTAATCAGTGTAGACCACTATTGCCAGACACATACCTTTTATTATATTGGTGTAAGCTTTTCTTCTAAAGCTTCCTTCGATTATAGTAGTTCTCAGGAAAAGCAAAAAAGTATCCTGATCGGTCATTTGTCTAGCTCATTGGGTGACAGTTATCAAAATTCAGGAGTAACATACTTCATGTATTTTTACGGTAGTTAGCATAATTACAAAAAGGAAAAAGGTCAAACTTGTATCATTCCATGGATATGTCCACGTTCTCATTACAATTATCAGTTTGATGAAGTAGATGAAAAGCATGTTTGAGATTATTTGGTATATGGTGGCTAGCAGTGCAGTCGAACGAAGTGATTATCCTAGATTCCAGTGTTAGTCGCTATCCAACAAATGATTCTCAGTATCTTTATTTACACTGATGTGTTCATTCGAAAAGTTATCATCTTTTAATTACTTTACACCAACGACTTTCTGTAATCTCTTAGTTTACAATACGAAAAGAAAGTCTAGTTTAAACTAGAATGTAAACTTAAATTGCGATTAGCATGATTCTGGCTTTCTTTGATTATTTTTTAAACTTTCGTTTGGCTTCAATTTTTATTTCACAAAAATTAGCGTTAAATATCTAAATTCTCGTTTTGCAACTGAAAAGAGCTGTTTTTCCATTACATTGTACCAAAAATAAATAGAGTAACATGAAATCACAATCTTTGTTCTACTCAGAAACACTTAGATTCTCTCATGCACACAATTTAACAAACCAGATTTCATATGTTTACTGTTACAACATTTTTAGAATTTACTTGTGTAAATGTTTATATCTGACTGTATGCATTTTGAATGTTCAGATATTCAATTGACTTTCACCTTAATTAATTCACTTACTTCTGTGGGCTTACAAGTAAGTGTTCTAGCTAGAGTTTGTTAAAGAAAAGCCTAAGGTTTTTTGAAATACTTGTTAATGAATACCAGGAAATAAAAAACACTGCACGTAACTGAATCTTCCTCACTGATTCTCTCCAGTATATCACCAATAATTATTTTTCCATTCTATCATATTATAGGTTATCGGGCAGAATTTGAAGCTAAAGCTGAAGAACTGTTAAATTGGTTGGATAACAGCGCAGAAATACTAGAGTTAATTACAATGGATAAACGTCGTGCCCTTGAAGCAAGTGGACAAGCTCAGGCTTTAGGTCGGCATGTTATATCTACCCGTACTGGTAAAGATAATAATGAGGATGAGGATGATGATGATGACGCCATCCACGTGATCAATCGTGTAACCAATGAACTTGACGACTGGCGAAACATAAAACAACGTGTTCTACTCTTAGGAGAACAATATCGAGAGGAATTATCTCAAGGTAATATACGATAATATTTCATCTTGATCTTTTTCCTTGTCGTGTAGTATAGTGTACTGTTTATCGCATTATGGGTATGACTAGCTACTGGGAATTCTACAAAGTTTTAGTTGAATCATTCATATGACTTCTTACAAGACGCTTGATGATAATCAATCTCTTAATCTAGTCTATGAATTTCGTTTGTTAATAAACGCTATTGTTGTCTAGGCGCTGTTGAAGGTTCTACTCATATACATACACATACACAGAATACTAAGTCCCTTCAACAGCACTCATTAAGCGAGGTAGAAAATGCATGAATCGATTAACTAGAGACCCTGGATATTGAAAAAGTTGTATACAACACAGACATGGTTTCATTAGGGATTTTAACTCATTAATGCCAGCACTGTAGTCTGGTAAGTAATGATATATTTATGCATTTTCCTCTGGAGTAGATCAAGACAATAATGAAAGCTGACTTTACGACTTTTAACAGACTAGTCTGACGAATTTATCCATAGGCTAGCATATTAAGATATTGCATCAGATGGTTTAATTTCTAAACTGCGAAGATCATAGAATTAGATGAACGTATTTGAATAATCCATTTAGCATCTTTCTCTTTTCTCATGCTTTGTTATCATTTCTCAATAATAGCCGGTGAAAATATTGAAGAACTGGACCAATTATTCGATGAGGTTGAAGAAAGATGGAGTTACCTTGACAAATTGCTTGTGGAAGCCAATCGCCAGGTCAGAATTACAAACCAGAGTGCTGAATTTCAGCAAGAGGCAGCCAAAATACATGCGTTATTATCTCAATCACAAGAAGATTCAGTAGAAAGGAATTTCAATGATATGCAAGAAAACGAAGAGAAACCAACAAACACCACAGATTCTAAGTCATTATCCAGCGAACTTAAGTTCCATTCCAACAGTGATTTAGACTTCAGTAGTACAGGTATGTTTTCGGTTATTCTCTTTTTGTTATACTTTTGTCGATTTTGGATATCAGCAATGACCAGTGTATTCAGCAATAATTTATTGGTAACGAATTGTGTAGATTATTAGGCCTGCTAGTTTGATCTGCTTTAGTTTTTCTAAATTCACCAAGAGAAACACAAATATGTGATATCATTTCTATTGAATTCTTATGATTTGGACATCATTAAGAATAAATTTTATGTAGATAATAATAGCGACAATGCTAGCAGTAGTGAGAATGATGTTATAAATGTGACTGATCTGATTGCCTACAATGCCCAACTTTCTGAGTGTGTCACCATTTGGCCAAAAGTATGTTAGAAAACTATGTGTACGACTACCTTTTGTCACTTTATTGATTTAGTTAGGCGGTAAGCAACTGACGCAGTGCTTGTTGGAGCATGATAAACGACTTTCTTCATAAAATTAATACGTTGTTTTTCCATTTCTGATAGCATTTCTGTCACTTTTAGATTCATACCAGCAGTTAGCAAGGTACACAATATTCAGTATGTTGAAAAAACATAATGAGTACTTAGATGTGTATATTTGGACCATCTAATTCAATCAAACCTATGGGCCAATGGATAATTGTC
Source organism: Trichobilharzia szidati (assembly GCA_944472155.2). NCBI lineage: Eukaryota > Metazoa > Platyhelminthes > Trematoda > Strigeidida > Schistosomatidae > Trichobilharzia > Trichobilharzia szidati. The sequence goes on from OX235279.1 coordinate 65,726,549, forward strand.
TACTCAACTGACTGAGTTTCAACATAAAACTTTGCACAGAAGTGCAGCACTCCAACATGCTACACTTCACGTGGTATACAGAGGTAGGGAAAAGAGATAAAACTGAAAATGAAACAAAATATAATGAGTAGAAAAGAATGGGACATGAAAAATATGAGGGTTTAATGGATCTGCGAGATTGCTTAGAGTGAATGTATCTGTGCCATTGAGAATGCCTTTGAGCTGCGTCACTAACATTCTCATTTCATTGGTTCATAGCATCTGGAGAACTACATGGCTCGAACTAACTGTCAAAGAATTCATGGATTGATGCTGTTGATCACTCCTATCTCTTTCTCAGCTTTATCCTGTGTCAACTAACATTGCTCGTTGATGTGTCCAAACCTTCTCAACCGATGTAGCTTCACAACCTCATCGATTGACTTCCATTCCTTACCTAGCACTCCCCACTTAACCTCAGTACGGCACACACACACAAAATTAAGAAGATAAATGTCGAGTTACGTTTACAAGCATAATGTGTTGACGAAATTTTTGAAGCAGGTGATTATTTCTACCTATTTGGTGCGATGAAGTGAAGTTTTAAGTTCAGTTTCACTTGACTTTAACGAACAGGCTTCTAAAGAGTACAAACAGATTCATAGTTGATTCAAAATAGAGTGGCTACTTTAGCAGATATGAGCGAACCAATTATCACACTTGGATAACTTAACTTTTCATAGAACATTTTGACTGCTCAGTTTAAATAACAATAGTTTTCCAAGTTGAAGTGTTCATTATGATATACAGAAAATTACCATTTTAAAACTTTATGAGTGGTGTTCATTCGTTCAGTGAAGGCATTTCATTTGTACGTAAGCTAAAAAAGGAGTTAGATATAATAGAGAAGATTTGTAGCTCAGGTGGATGATTTCAATGTGGTTGTGTTCTCCGAGCTGGATGGTTTGGTTGCGAAGCTTTCATTGCTCTACTGAGCAACATCGTCAGCGCATACTTCGATGTGAAGTGAGCTTTTAGAATTCTCTATGAGTTTATTAGTCATCTCTTCTAGTAACCCTGAACGTGATTGGTTGTTTTCGTGTGACATTTCATCCCCTAGTTTGCTTGTCTCGGTGCTGGCTGCTTCTTTGGTCTGAATGTCGTTAGTCATTCCTTCTGCTAGCCTTGAACGTGATTGGTTGTTTTTGTGTGAATTCTCACTTTCTAGTTCACTTGTTTTGGTGTTGACTGTTTCCTTGACCTGAAGTTTGACTTTGTTTTTGTGCGAATTTCTTCGTATGGATTGGTATATTTTGTCAATCTCTATGTGTCTATTGACTGCTGATTCATTTGAATACCAAGCCTCTAGGAATTCTCTGGCATTTTTGCAGTTCCCTTTGTCTAAGATTTGAACATTGTCCCAGTCGAATTGGTGCCCGTGGTTGTCTGCGTGTAGTGATATGAGGGAGTGTATGTCGTGTCTTTTGACAGCTAGTTTGTGTTCGTGGATGCGAAGACGAAGAGGGCGTCCACAAAGTCAAACTTCAGGTCAAGGAAACAGTCAACACCAAAACAAGTGAACTAGAAAGTGAGAAGTCACACAAAAACAACCAATCACGTTCAAGGTTAGCAGAAGTAATGACTAACGACATTCAGACCAAAGAAGCAGCCAGCACCGAGACAAGCAAACTAGGGGATGAAATGTCACACGAAAACAACCAATCACGTTCAGGGTTACTAGTAGAGATGACTAATAAACTCATAGAGAATTCTAAAAGCTCACTTCACATCGAAGTATGCGCTGACGATGTTGCTCAGTAGAGCAATGAAAGCTTCGCAACCAAACCATCCAGCTCAGAGAACACAACCACATCAAAAAAAAGGAGTTAGAAAGTGATATAAGAACAGAACTTGTGCACTGTGATAGAGTGTAATTCCATTATGGGTAAAATTTATTTTGATAGAGTCTCACAGTGTTATACAGTAATATTTACTGATGACGTTTTGAGCACAATTTATTGCCACTCATAATCATATCAAGGTGGAGTTAGAAAGATAGAAAACAGAAAGACTTCGTTCTGAAAAACTGATTACAGTAAGGCATAAATTCAAGATGCTAGACTTTTAAGCACTAGTGATCGACAATGTTAACAGGGAAATCAAAAGGCCTGAATGGACTTGTAAAAGCCTGTCGCTTAATACACAGTGAAAGTGAAAAAAATTTTAAGTTTAGTGAAAAATTTCTAAGAATTTGATTTGTTCTGAACTGTGTTAGGTAATATCTAGAGAGACATTTTTATGCAAATTAACATTGCTTGATGATAACAGTCTCGGGAAATGCGTAAATTAAAGGCATTTGAATACTGCCTTCAAGGAGGTCTTCTTTCGAATCTGAAATTACTTCGTTTAGTATGTAAATCCCAATGAGGCCGGATAATTTTAAAGATGACCATTCGGATATATTTGTTATTCACGGTCGTAACACAATTTCACTGTGTGGTGCACCTAGCATTCTACTTGAGTGTCCAAACTGTACTGGTATACTTGTTTTCAGAATTTTGTAGTTTTTTACTAGCTTCTTATCGTACATTGTTTAAGGGGCAAAAAGCGCTCATTATCATATCTTTTACTCGTCTAGCACTGTTTATGATCCTTAAATTGTAGATTGATTAAGCAAACGATTGTTATTTATTCCTTTCAAAATGACGCCATTCATTTTTGATGTTTTCAGTCATGACGACTGATTTTTCACTTCTCACCAACTTGTCTAGAGTTTCTTTTGACCTGCATAAATTATTCACCCCCTTTCTTGTAAACATACATTACTTAATGCCTTAGACTGCATTATTTATGTACACAATTTGTATTACATTGTGATATATAAAACTAAGTATGCAAAATAGGTAAACGGAGTTCTCATGAAATTTAATAACTCTTGCTATTTGGTTTTCTCGTCTCTTTCAACTATCTGTTTCGACTGTGCTGGTCTTCATGCCTGTGATTTTTTTTCCAGTAAACTCTGTTTTGGCCTTGGTCTTAACCAAATGACTGTTAAAAATAAGCCGACAAAATGTAGTTATTTTACTTCATTCTAGGACTCGGGTAGACAGAATATCAATGGCAAAATTCATCTGAGAAGTCATGCGTACGCATTGTCGCATTTATGTGTGATTCAGGCTGTTTTACGGAGGCTTGACAAACGTTATTCCGCTTTTTTCAGCAAAGAGAAATACCTAAAATAAAATGCCAATGTGATATAAATGTGTCTTCAGACTTTATAATTTGAAACACTGAATAAGATTGATGGAAAGAGGCATTTATTGGTTAAATGACCCAGTGATCTTGCAGTTTATGTGCGACATTCTAGATAAGTGTGCTATTTACTTTCCTGAATAATTTGTTAAAGAATCCAGAAATAAGATGGGATATTAGCGTGCTTCCCTTAAGTTTTCAGTGGTTTTCCACCTGATATCCATTTATGAAACAAACTTCTTTAAAAAAATTATTCGGTTTTACTATAACTTGGCATATGGATGAATTAGTGAATGACTTTGCGTGTGTTTTGACCCTTTATGTGTGCTCTGAGGACTGTGCCTACTGGGTATTTGCATAGGACTAGGATCTTTTTGACTGATACACAATATAATATCGTTAATAACTATAACTTCTTCATCTGCTTCTGCTGATAAGTAGACATCTAAGTGTCATTTCACCAAGATTATATATTTCACATAATTTAGAATTCACTTCTTAAGAGAATATATGGCCTTGTAGGAAGTAAATAACGTTTGAAAGACACTTCCAAGCCTGAATCATTTTCTGCTTCAACCCGGTTTTTAAATAAATCGTTTCATGTAGATAAGTGATACTCAGAATGACTTCGAACTGATCTCAGATGTATGTTAATGATAACTGCTAATCAATAACACTCTTGCTCACCTCTCATTCTTCAAGTTTGAGTGATAAAAATAATGACATCAATGGAATTAAAGCCATACTATCAAAATCGTAGAATAATATAAGATGAAACATGAAATAGTAAGATGAGGATGAAAGTGTTATTAAACACTTATATAGAGAATGAAGTGTGGATTGGTTCTGTCCAAAATTCTTCACTATTTTGAGACTGTCACGTTGACTTCAGTACAACTGATGTATAAATGTTGTTGTTCCTGAAAAGTGGATTGAGGAGGTTGGAGGCACAGTTTCGTAGACTTTTAGTACCAGTGGGGTGCGGCAGGTCGGGTGTGAGGATAAATACTCACGGATGACATTCACTAGTGGTTGCACTTTGTTGTGAATTGGCAGAAGCTGGAATTCATGGACCATTTGGTCGGGTTCCAGTAGCTTAATGGTTTGCAAGTTCACCTGGGTTCGAATCCCGATGAGCGCGTACTAATGAAGAATCCCGAGCTGGGACGAAACATCTGTCCAGTACTTTCTTCAGGTTTTCCAATAGTTCTCTAACCAATGTCAGCTCATGATGAAATCGTGAAACACACCCTTTAACATGAAGTATATCACCGTGTTTAGTGACTCCACACACAGTGATAAATTTTATTTTTTGTAATATTCCTAGCAAAATTATTCCTCGTGATTATAGCAGTTCCAACCCTTGATCATAGATGTAATAAGATTTTCCTCTTGTTCTCAGTGACCAATGGTTCGGTAGTAGAATGCTTGCCAACCACACAGGTGATCCGGGTTCGATTCCTGACTGACGAACTTTTAAACCACAAGTCTATAAGCCGATAGAAAGTCCAGAAAAGATCAAACGTTAGGCTCTAACCTAGCAACCTCAGCTCATAAAATAAATACCACCGGTACTGAAACTTCATAACCGTGAAGTTTTACTTGGGAAATAAACAAACTTCATGCTTAAATTAATCATCTCACGTTCGTAATGACAAAAATGATCGTAGTATTGAAAATTACTTTAGAAATCAAAAAAGTATTTCAGTAAAGTTATTTTTCCAGGTGCAATATGCTACTAACTTGTTCTCATTTTCTATCATTGTAAGAGTGAATCTATATTTTATCGATCACAAGAAGTTAATCTGAAATCACTATTTCTATTATAATTTGTAGCTTATATTCAATTTATTTAGCTACTAATAAGAAATACTTTTAGAACACTATAAATAACACTTGCACAAAAGAAAACACTAAGCTCAAGTGCATTCATTTCATCCAAGGTTAACAACAGTATGCAAAATGATAACAGTATATGAAACAGAAACCAATCAATCAGCATATATGAAATTTTCAGTCACGTGGCAATCAATATTTCAATAGTGATGCTAGATCACTCACTATTTATACACCTACGCAAAAATGTTGGTGAACAAACCATGCAGGTGCTCATTATCATTTTGTATACACACAAAACACAATATGTCTCAATTTAGCGGTCATTTTTTCACATAATAAGAACTACTTAGTGAAATCTAATGACCTAGTTTATTTGGTAGTATTATTTATTGTGGCGGTGGTGGTGGTGGTGTGTTGTGAAGTGACCCACATTCTGGTCTGTTCTATCAGCATAGTTTCAGTAACAGAAAAACATACAACCTAGAAGAGTTACGAATAACTATCAACCAGATCAACAACTATACTCTTTTTGTAGAGTCAGTTTTGACTGCAGAAAATGTCTCTAAATGTTTGGCAGACAAACACTTGCATGCGCACATTTAAAAAAAATGTTTCAGAAAACTGTGACGTGCTTATTTAACGCTTGATTTATAAACAGTGACAGGCTCATATATATATATATATATATATATATATATACGCTAAACAGTAAAATTATCCAGTTGTTTATTAAATAGTACTACAGCAGTTCAGTTCGTAAATTACAAAGTCCTTACTAACTACGATTGCCTTTTGTTTTCTATGCTACTCTAGTGAGATAGTTAGAGGATGTTACTGTTCTAGTCTTAGTCTTTTAATAGAGTGAATATTATGGTTTAACCAAGCATAGAGGCATGTTTAAGGTGTGTACTACTCATTGCCAAATGCAGAGAGGGAGAGAGTCTTTACCACTTAGCTGTTTAGTTTTACACTAACAATAATAGGTTATGATTAACAGAGGAAATTAACTTGTCTGTTTGAGTAATTTCTACGAGTTTCGAAATTTATTTCCTATATGAAGAAATACTTACATTGTTCCTACTGGCTTTTTACTTTGTTATAAATTGCAATAACTCTTATTTTTACGAGTTGATCACGGATTGATATCAGTTGGAGAACCATTGAAAACCAGGGAGTACTGGACAGCTGCTGTTTCATCCTAGTTTGGGAATCATCGGCAGTACGCACCCATTGGGGTTCGAACCCAGGATTTTCCGGTTTTCAATGGTTCTCTAACTGATATCAATCTGTGATCAACCCGTAAAAACAAAACTAACTCTTACAAACCAAACTATACAAAAATAACTCTTATCAAAATATTCTTGGCATTAGGTCGAAAGCAGTAATCATGTGTGCTATTTTACTTCAGTCATTGAAATAATTAGTGCTTGGTATTGTATTGAGTAATTTACATCCGAATAGTTTGTTTTATATGTCAAGTAGACGAATCCATTATGAGTCATTAGTGCATGGCTCATTGTAAGAATACGTGTTGGTGTGTCTAAAACTGATCAGTCTGACTGACCTGTAAGAAAACACACTAACAAGCTTTATATGCATTACTGAATTACAGCAGAATCAGGAAATTCAGTAGGATGATACAGTTATCTGGGTTAAGACACATTGCAGCTGGATGCTGTTTGCGTTTAAGATAATCACATGTATGTGTTCACATACAGATACGAATTGTCTTTCTGTTTCCACTATGGTGAGTGATTTGTGCTAGTAGAACAATCCATAAACTTCCTGTAGCGCAGTTAGTATTCACCATCAGATTTTCAACTTTGAAGGTTAAGCAATTTATGAAACACATTTTAAAGGTGAACCTACGTTTTCCAAAAAAAGAATGAATAAACTTAGTGAGAATATTATTTTATAAAGATTTGGGACTTTCTTTGGTCAATTTTAATGCAGTACCAGTTAACTAGATTTCTGATGAAGGAGATATGCCAAACAACCATAACAGAAAGTTCTATTCAGTTTACCAAATATACTACGCTACATAGTGATTATCTACAATCAACTTAATTCATAGTGGGTGACACCACTTGTTCTACAGACTATAAACTGTTCCCCTCTCACATCGTAACACAAAGATATTTTCTCTTACGCTTTATAAAATCGGGAATTTATATTTCTTGCTACTAAATGGGCTAATATTTTTTTCGTATATTTATTCAGCAGACAAAACTGATTCACTTTTGTTTTTTTTAATCATATTTTTTCTCTCTCCAGACATCGATCAGAGATTGGAGGAAATCACAGTATTACTAAGTCAGGCAAAGGAAGTTATTTCACAGCCTATAAGTATTCGCCACCCTGAAGATGCAGATGAACAATTGGGAAATTTAAATGTAAGTGTACACTGTGTAGTTTTACTGGTAACCATATTAGGATAAGAAAGTTGATCCCAGCAGGAATTGCCTGTTAAGAGATGAAAGCAGTGAGTGGTTAATATCCCTCCCACGCAGCAAAATTAATTTGTACAATTTCCTGCCTTCACTTAATAATAAGAACAATAATAATTCTTGCATTCAACTGAAAATCTACCACTTGTATGTGTGATTTAGTTGCATTTATCAAAAAGAACTGCTGCTTACATCATAAAAGTAAGACTGGAGAATACATACTAAGATTTGAATTAGATATTTGAAAATCACTCACATCAGCGCTAATATTTCACGTCAGCCACATTAAAGTGATGTGATTAGCAACAAACGAAACAGTTGTTTAGCGTTTCAGTCACCCTTGTCTGGTCAATCATGATGTACCACTATTCAGAATGAAAAAAGTTTCCAGCTTTCCATTTCCATATTACAGCAGTAGATGCTGTAATATCATTATACTGACAATTTTATGAGCTTAGTGAAGTGACCTTAACACCTGGTTTGTTAACTTAACTGTTCTTTTTCTAAGCGAGAACTCAGTTTACATGCAGAGCAGTGATGAATACTTTCAGTTCAGGTTATTGGTGATCTAAAAACATTGTTGTTTTCCTAAATTTGGATTTCATTGGCACAGTATATTCAACGTCATCAGTACTATTGTAACAACAGAAGGCAAGGGTCAGGCAACAGATCGTTTATTAAGGAAATCAACGCATATTTATATATTTGCATGTACATTACAAACACAGTCTTCTGATTGGTTGTTTCTCACTTAAAGTTAATCTTTCATCTCTTTGTGACTGTTTCTTGAATGTCAGATCATCTATATGTTAATTGTATCCGCCTACGCAAAGTCTTCTGTGGTCGCTTTTGAATCAGTCTTTGTTCATATTTTCTCAAGACAAATCTTGAGAACGTAAACATTGACGTAAATTACTGTCTACCAATTTGGCTAGTAGACAGCTCTCACCACACTATTACACCATAAAGTCAATTTGATGTGTATTTTTTTGAGTGTTTACAAAAAAATGTATTATGAAGTGAATATCGTCTTAATCTTCAATTAATTGTACTCCTTATAGTAGATAAGTTACTGTACATCGGTCTACTTTAACCTTCATTCATTTTTACTAATTGTTGCTTGTTTTGTTTTCTCAGTCGACATTCTTCAGCTGAACACAAATTTTCACTTGAAATGATTTGGTTTTGTGTAAAGTTTTTCGTTTCATCTTTTACGACAGATTGATTTAAAACTAGTCACAACTGATACTGTTTCACACTGTATAGCAAATTAGCAGAGGAAATCACAAATCACTGAAGTGCCACTAAGTGAACGCCTGTTTATTGTGTTTTCAATGATGCATCACCGTACTTTCTTTCTCTCTAACCCGTATTTAGTTATTAGTACTTAGGATTCAGAATATCCAAACTTAAGTAACAAAGATGTTTACAGCTTCATAGTTTACAATACTTGCTTAATTGATTTAAGTTTATGATCAAAAGGCGCTTCAGACATCTCATAGGCTGATGAAATCTTGATGTGGTGTTTAATTTCTTTATTAAATTGAAAACAATTTTTGTCTATTCCAATAGAAAATGCTGAAAGATTTTGAAGCAACAGCACAATTTCTAGTCAGCTTAGAAGTCAATGCATCAAGTCAGTTGGATTGTATCAGTTGGAGTGGAAAAGTTAAAGATTTACGAGAACAATACGAGACTGTCTGCACAGATTTGACTGAACGTATTAATTTTCTACAAGATTTATCAGAACAACATGAATTATTTTTGGTGAGTCAAAGTAGTAAAAAAAAGCAAACTTTTTGCACTGGAACAATTTTTGTGATGTACGTTGGATTCGCCTTGCTCCTGGAGAATAGTAATACCAGTTGTAGTGAAAATTAACTATATTCATAACTTTGTAATTAAGCCTCTCCTCGAGGTTAAATAGGTTCGATTTCTGCCGAAGGACATAGATATACTAGGAGTTCATAGAAGTCGCGACATCCGGAATCAGCATCTGAATAAGAGAGTTCTGTCTCCCAGTCACATGGACTAAAGGTGAACATTGCTGGAGGCGGCGTTTAAGACTAAGCTACTACCAGGTGATCATTCATCTTTTGTCCTTGTATATAATTAAAATATTTTTATCGGACTTGCAATCTCTTAGTTTTTCGTATTTCTGTTTTTCTTTCTTTTCGCTGTATAAGTGTTAGGTAATGATAATAAAAGTTACTGAGCAAAGAGGCCACAGTCTACAATACTGACTGAAATACTAATTTGTGGTAGGTGGTCAAATTCTGATGGACTCCACTTTACATCAAGACACTTCGCTTCCTCCAGATGATTTTATAGTGTTTACACCAACGGCGATAGTCCGATTCATGCATAAACGGGATAAGTACTTGTGTAGCCAATACAATTAACATGGATCCTAATTTGCACTACTCTATCGCACAGAATGAAAAGTATCGAAAACCAAAGACTAAGCTAGACTGGATTAGACTAGAAAGGATAGAAGTGAAATATGATATTTCTGTTTTATAGATTGGCCAAACGTATTAACCTGGATAGCTAATTATAAAATCAGTTAAACAGCGAAAAGAAATCTGATAATCAGAATGTATGTATCTTCATCTTGAAACTAAACAATAAATGTGAGAAGTATTAATACTGGTAAGACAGAAGGAATGTGTGTGTTTTGTCAATCAAAACAGTGTGTAGCTTTGCTACTTAAAGAAAACATTCAGTAGCTAAACTAGAATAGTATAAATTTATGGGGGAAAACGGTTTAACTATCATATCAGTTATTTTAAATGAGTTAATTTTGCTTGATTTTGAAATTCAGTCTTAATTTTATTTACATTCAAAAATAGAACCAATTTGAAGGAATTGAAAAGTGGCTCGCAGATATGACAGATTACTTGGATTCAGTATCACGAGCCCACTTACCGTCAGTTCCAGTTATTCAGGCACAATTGCAGGAGAGCTGTGAAGCCTTAAATGATATGAAAACACTGAAACCAACTTTACAAAAAGTCGATGAAGTGGCGCAAAGACTGTTAGAGTATTTTAGTCCCACTTATGCTGAAGTAAGTTTAAAAGATTGCGGATAAAAGACGAAATTTTCATTTATGCATCGCTTATTATTGCTCGAAAAATCGCTGAGATGATGACTGATTGAATAAGTGATTCAAGAACAAAATGTAGCACTCATGAAATTGAATATTATGTTAGTGAATGCCAAAAATGGTATTGATTTTCAATGTGGAGATAACTTATCATAGTCTCTTGAGTAGCAATTTCCCTGTCAGAAAAGGAACCGCAGTAATTGTTAACAATGGTTTTAGTTTTGGAGATCACGAAGTGTACTTTCCTTAGAAACTTTACTTCTGTGAATTCAAAAGTAGGATCAGGTCAGTGCACACGGACACACACATACACTGTGTAGGTCATCTGAATATTACTGGTTGACTTTAAAATAATGATCAATACTGCTAACTGATGTGAATAGGGTTCACGAAGTTGTCTTTGGAAAGTCTACTACACCTTGTCAAAATTCACTCGTATTTTTCCTGTTGATCAGTTATATTGATTGTAACGAAATGCTTGGTTCCTTTCAACATTTCGCTCCTCGTACGAATGCTTCGACGATATCTGCAGACTAACACTGTATTAGTCGGTTGATCGTTGGTGGTGGCCAGCAGTGAATTCCAGGTATTAGGTAGAGTTATAATGATGAAACTTCTTTTGCAGTTAGAAATGTTAACTATTACTTCAAAATGCATTCTATTCTACATGAGGGAAATGTCTCTAATGCTTCAGATTGGCTAAGAAGACAACAAAGATATACAGAGTATATTTGAGTCAAGTATTCAATCTTATAAGTTAAGCATAAATATATTTCAGTCGAAAAGATCATATCATACCGTTTATTTTATATTCTAAATGAGTGTGGATTTAATTTTCTCTTATTTTTTAAAATTAATTAATTAACTCAGTTGACGACCAATCGTCTTCAATCTCTACACGACGACTGGAATGAGGTGAAAACTTTGACAAAGTCCAACAGAGATCATTTGAGGGCTAAATTAGCTGAAGCAAACAGCACAGCTTCAGTGAACAGAAATCAAGATGTTACCGGAACTGTCCCATTGTCGACTAACTCAGCTAATCAACAGACACTGTGTAAAAATGACTCGGATGACAATCACAATACCGTCCCTACTACTACTACTAATGCTGAGGATGAAAACAATGACAGTAATGATCATAGGCATAATGGTAATACTTCATCATCAGTACCTACCGCTGAGGTCACGGAGACCGTCATTGACCCAATAGGATTATCACCAGTCGTCAATGCTATCACTGCACCAAATATTGTACATGTGGATATAGAAGCGCTTGAAGACTGGATGCTTCAATCCAAAGACCAGTTATCTCAGTTTGCAGTTATAAATGATCCAGGAGATTTGAAGAAACTGGAAAATGTTATCAAGGTAGGCATCAGTGTCTGCAATAATAGTTTCTGTTTTTAAAACATAATATAACAGTTTTATAAATCATACTGATATTTAGAACCTTTTTTAATTAGCTCTTATTTCAATATGAAGTGACCTTTTGGAAGTCTGCTTTGAGGGTGCTTTCTAGTAGGACAACAAAGGCTTCTCAATTAAACCATTCATCCAGGAAAATGCAACTATATCTCAAATACAAAGCTACAGGCCTACTGAAATAACTGACTAAGTTTAAGACCTCTGTTTCCCAGGTGAATTACACATCATCTACATACAGATGAGATAAGTGGGATAACATTGTCACCGTGTGTTCATTATGCAACAAGTAGTCAGTCAAAAGAAGTATAATGATCGGTAGTCAGTAGATAAATTGTTTTGTAATGAATCAATTAATGTATTTCTGTCTATTATGATGCATGTTAGAAATGTTAATCTTCGAGTTAAATGATCAGTACTGCACCAATTCACCTACTAGAATTAGGTACTAATTTGACCTCTTGTTACTTTTCGTCCACTTAATCAACATTTAAGTTCTGCTACCCCAAGCTTACCGGTCAACCTACCATTTTGTGGAATAAAACTGCAGTAGCGAAGTAAAATTGAAGAATGGCTGACAACAGTTTTCACCACTTTACCAATGTGAGGAACAAGTGGTTTCACCAAAGCATTTCATTGGTTTTCATAATGGAAATTAATTATTCTTCTTGCTTTGCTAGGTGATCGGTGATAAAATTACGGAGAATCGACCAATTTTAGCTGCAATCGACACATGCAGTGCAGTCAACTTAAAGGGTCAGTCTATTCTAGACACTGACGCTTTGTTGACAAAAGCACATTTTGCTGATTTGGAGTCCGCTGTCGCAGCTGAAAGAGAACGTTTAATGGCAGCAGTTTACCATTTAGATGACTTTAAAAGTATGTGTTTGTTAAACTTGTTATGCTTGCCTTTTAATTCTCAATAATATTTCTATTCTATTCATAGAAGTATTACCCCGTTGTATGACAGTGGGATTTCCAACGGTTTAAGTTTCTAGTGATGGTAGTGGCATTATGTCTTTCGACTTTGTAATTGAAAGTTCAACATTTAACACTTTTACGAATTGTTTGTTCTTTCAAGAAATCACTTAAAAATTTAAAATAATAACCAGTAGAAGTGAATGATTTATGAGGAACAGTCATTTATTTGAGTACAGCGATACGACTTTTCAATAAAACCGATATAATCACGACAGTTGACGTTAAGAATAGCTTTATTTTCAATGCCACTTACCAGTCCCCTAAAAAACATGATAACGGAAGTTGACAACTGGTTCCTAAATTGCTAGACTGCCAATAATCGTCATTGTCCTAGCATCAACTTCTTAGCTCAGTGTAAATAGTTACGACGTATACTAGACTGTCTTCTTTATTATTATTATTTTTTCCTTTACGTTCCCAGAGTAACCTGGGGTTTCAAGCTAGAGGTTTGAAGTTTCTTTAGCAGTGTCTATTTTTACAGGATGGGGTTGCTAGCCTCATGCCCAACCTTTCCTCTTTACCAGCATTATTTCTGGCTTAGCGACGTAAAGGAGTTCGTCGACCGAGGATCGAAACCCGTACCGTGTGCATGGTTGGCGAGCATCCTAACCGCTATGCCACCGACGCACAAACATTATCAGGGCAAGGCGCATGCAAATAACACACAGCCTCCTTCAAACCTTGCACACAAACATTAGGTCGCTTACTATCCCATCGCCCTTGGCAGATCTGGCAACAAAAGTCATGAGAACACCATCAGAGCATATGACAGGTTAGGTACCCCTTCTTTATTATAAGTCTTCGTATTAGGGTGATTATGCAGAACTGTTTCTAAAGTAATTACCAGAAATATACTAGAGTCAGTTAAGAAGTTGGTTAAAAGCAAACAGTAGTGAGTCGACGTTTCTCTATAGTTGGGGATTCTTTAAACATTTAAAACGCACAACGAAATTCAGGTTCAACGTATGAGCTATCACAACAATCTGAAAGTAAGCAGCCGTTCACTAATGTCAATTTGAACCCTTTGGCCAATTTTTATCAAGCTCTGTCAATCCATGATTTTACATAGTGACTATTTAAACGGCTGTTTTACTTTGTGTTGTGTCGTCCGAAATCATCGTTCAACGTAGTTTAAAGCACCATTTTAGCATATCAAAGAAGCGTTATAAAATATATGCCTACAATTTTATTGGTTGAACATATTGCTAAAATTCATCAGTATTAGAAATTCAATAACTGTAATGGACTTGTGGTTTACACGGTCGTCTGTTGATTTTATCACGAATAATAAAGGTCGAAGAGCCTTGAGATGTTGTACCTGCTTAGCTCTATTTGTCCTTTTTTATTCTTCATTCAGCACATAGTCGCAATATGTGTAGTGATGACTGTGCTAGTTTTAAATTTTTCTCAATTTCTTTATATTCTCTTCCTTTTGTTTTGAACTACAGCTGTACTAAATAGTGAAAAACGATGGTTTGAAACGGTTCGTACAATAAATGATCGTGTTAAAGGTAGTAATTATTCTGACCTTGGTGAGATTGCTGATGATTTAGAAGTAAGTTCAGCTTTGCCAAGACACCTATACACTTAACACTTGGTATGGTAGATTAAGATAATATAGTAAAAACAACCAGAGGGATATAAAGTGAAGAGTTACCTAGTTAAATTTTATGTTAGAGCTCAACCAGCTCTATTGGTTGAAATCCAGTTGGTTTTCGGGGAGATTGAGACTATGAGACCGATCCTTTCAATCTTGTCTAGTTTACTCAGATATGGATGAAGTTACAGATTTTGCAGTTAAGCTTATTCTAACAGAAATACTACTATTAATAACAGTAAAATTCATGACAAGGTGTAATCACTTTCTGCGTCAATGAATGTTTTCGTGCTTAAAATGAGTCATTGTTAAGTTTAACAATTTGTTCAAGAAGACAGATGTGTACGAGATATGTATTAAAAGCCCACTCATAGTAAGAATCAGGAAATCACTACGCTAAAGTTTACGTAAAAAAAACTACTTTCGTGAAGAAATGAATAAAATTATTATAAGAATTAACTGAAAGTGAATTTTATTGATTGATGATTAGTATTTTCATAATGCTCTAGTTGTTTACTTACTCCAGTTTTCTCGGCCTAGACTAAACAAAGCACTGTGTTCTGAATAGTTTTGAAAGAATGTAGGTATGGAAAAACAACATTTACAAACTAATATAATCTCTTAGATGTGAGTGAATAAATTTCACTGAGGCATATCTACTTTCATGTGTGTGATTTTTCACATCAGCCGTTGTGCCATTTTTTGTTCTAACAGCTGATTTGCATGGATAACTGTTCGAAGTATTTTGCTTTTTGCTATCAGCTTACATGAATTTCTATCAATCTGCTCATTTTGTAGTCAGTTGACAGACTATCACGAGAGCATACAATTGATGATGAAGAACGATTGAATAAACTGGCCAATTCATTAAATGAATCCCGTGTTATGGGGAGTGTAATACTCAAAGAACTTGAAAAGTATAAAACAGAATTAACCTTAATTAAAGTTGAAGTGAGTTACACTTGTACAGATTTCAAAGTAATTATTATTGTTATTATTGTGTATCCTCAAAAGCATGTTTAATATTGCGTATATTAAGTTGTAATTATCAGCGAAATTCGGTAGATATTTCGAAAAAAATAATGTTTGGCAATTTGTAAGTGAATTTTTGTGTATTCATATGTGTATCTCCGATCAAACTTCTTGTCACCTGTAGATAAAGTCAAAATATGAACTGCAACACTTCTGATTACTTCATCCAAAGAAAACCATATTCTGTCATACACTGAGAAATTCATTTTTGCGAAAATCAGTGTAGGGAGGAAAAGGTACAGTAGATTGTGTAGTAAGATCTGCACTGCTCGCATAGTTTTATTGATTTGTTCCTCTGCGATACACTGAACTTGGTATTTTTCAACTTTTAGTTTCAAAAAATATCTTGATTTGTTACCAGTAATGAATAGTTTTTAAAGACATACACAGATTTGTGCATTACATCACAAAGCAAACCAACTAAATGAAAAGGTCGAAGTATCATTTGGAATTATGAGTTTTCAAAAAAGACAGTCAAGTTTGAATCTTCCGTTTGGAAGCTGGATTTCAAACCTTGGAAGTAATGAGTAGTTTATGGAATATGTACGCTCAGAAAACCATCTGCGTTGTTTCACAGGGCTCGAATAAAAGTACACCATCAAGTGTTGACATAAACACAAACTCTAAGTCACAGTGACTTCACTTGAACAACTTACTCAGGTTTACAAGAAACATTGCAAATTTTGAAGCCCTCCAGTCGTAAAACTTCTAAGTTGCATTATGTCAGAGATTTTCCCACGAACTTATCTTGCGTTCGCTTTATTTGTTTTACCAATATCTTATAAAATAAACAAACTTGTTTTTAATAGGAAAAACATTTCGCTACATAACCGTTACTCTGAGTTTAAAGTGTTATGTTTCGTAGAAAACGTCACCGTATGAAATGACTGGTGCTCGGAAACTGAATATGCCAGAATGCTAATAGATATTTTTATTACTTTGCCTACAAGCTGGTAGCTATCGATCAGTCTAACAAATCTTCACGATAAGCAGTTTCACAAGAGCCACTGGCTAACTGTCACTTACAACACAGACGTCAAGTTAGCCTTCATCTCAAATGTAAATAGAAAAAAAGTATTGATTTTCTGGGAAAATGAATCAGTAAAACGCATTGCATATTTTAGGGTTCAACACACTGAATTGTAGGAAAAACTAATTCCTCTTTATTGGCTTTTATCCATTTTAGATTAATTCAACGACAACTTATCTTAAAGGTCTTCTCAGTCAGCTACGCTCATTTGAAGACCGTGTTATAGAAAATGAAAGTAATCTATTGAACATTGAAAATGATATTGAAAATTGCTTGAACAATGGACATTTCGACAGTGATATTGTTGTATTATCGGATAAATGGCAAATGCATATAAAGAATACAAATAATTTAATTAAAGAATTGGATGAAAACATTAAGTTTAAATCATTAGAACCAGAAAATGAATGCCTGATTCGTCGTTTAAAGGCCTATAAAGCTCAACTTCAGGTAAGATTATATTTATACTTAACGAAAAACAGTGTAATTACTACCATCAATTTACAATTTTCACTAATTGGCAAAGGGTGACATCAGCTTTGTTTAAGTTAAAAAATGCACAAAAAATTTAAAGCTGAATAGCATTAACGCTTTGCAGGAATTTAATTATGCGGACAATTTGTCAAACTTATGAAAATTATGTGGTGATTACTAGTTGGTGAATAAACATGAAATAATCTGTAAGGAATCTGCTTTTCTCTACTCCACTGATGAGATTCGTTTGTTGCTGAAAATGACGTTTGCTGGTAGTGCTCCCCAAACATGTAGGAGGTCTGGGTTCGATTCCCGGTGGGCGCAATCGTCTTAGACCTAGTCTAGTTTACTAGGCAGTCCTAAATCCGGAAAAGAGGAAAGGTTTGTCGTTGGGCTAGCATACTCATCCCGTTAAAAACAGTACCTCTACTTCACCTTTGAAGCAAATAAAAGTATGATGATGTTGATGGTTTACACTAGCTAATCTGCTGAAGATGGATCCTTATTTGTCCCATCGCTTATGTGTTTCAAACTGATAGAGTGAATTATTTGGAAATGTTACCTCATACCACCTTTCTTCAGTGTAAATTAAAGTTATTCTAGTGTCATAAGTGAGAAATGATTGATTCTTCAGTCAGACTGATGTTACTAATCTATAGTATCATACAGCAGGTACCTGTAGTATGGTAAAATAAGAGAAATTTAAGTTCAATCACAGTATGTATAAAACTTTAATGCTGTGACTATCAATATCTTTTGTGTTAACTGGTGAATCGGTCTACCCTCCGAAGTAAGTGGTGTGATATGACAGTCAGGTGTCTGGAAGCCATACTGGGATAATAACTATAGCGAATCGCCTTTATCAAGATAGTATGCTTCACTTTTTAACGTTGTATCATATAGACATTAATTATATTAACAAACCTTTGATAATTCATTTTATTGTTTATATTAATATTTTTAAAATGTCAAATTTTCTTTTCCTAAAGGAACGTGTTGCACCTTTAAGTAGGCTAATGTCCCAGTTATCCAGTTCATCTGACCATCAAGCACGTCTAAATAAGCTGTGCATGGAAATAAAGCAAATAGAAAGTAAAATTTGTACACTGGATGTTATCTCTGTAGACCCAGAAGATATTAAAGCAGCAGTCAATAGTGGAAGAGTAAGCTCCTTATTTAAAAAAAAAATTTTATATGTATCTCACTCGTTTGTTTGTTTATTTGTCGAATTCGTATTGTCTCACACACCACTGTCCTCTACTTACCAATTCAGATCTGTAGCTTTGTTCATATTAAACTGACACACGGGTCATTCAGTTACTTAACTTCGGTTGTCTTATCTCTTTGACCGTACATTTTGTGTGCATTTCAGTGATATCCAAAACTCATATGGACATTAGAAAGAAGAGAACACGAAGTTCAGCAAAGATATCTATCTTTTCGGCGATTTCATTTTCAAAAGCTGTACAATCGCATTTAAATACATAATTTTACATGGATACAATTGTTGTTTGATTTCGCATAATTACGATGGCGAATAAAAGGTAACAATTATTTTCAACTAGATATGGCTTTTACGAGAGGCTTAGAAACAAAATTACACAGGATTAGAACGGATATCAAGTGTGTAAAAATGAGCATGGAAACCAAATTGAAATAATAATTTTCAACTTGAGATGGGAGTTAGGAGGTGTGAATATAGATCACAAGAGCCTTAGAAACACAAACATTGCACAGGATTAAGATATAATTGTAAAATAGTTAATTTTTTTAAACGAATTATAAATATGAACAGGAAAAGCATGGAAACAAACTTAAGATAACTGTTTTTATAACTGAAAAAATGGGGTGAATCGAATGAAGACTGAGGGAGTAAGAATCACACACACAGCGAAAGAAAAAAAGATCAAAAAGAAAAAAGAGAACGAAAGAGGAAAAAAACCAAAAACAAAACGGAAACTAAGATAACATACCTAACTAGGTCCATGATAGTTGTAGAGGTTGGACTAATTTCTTTTGAACACACAGCTCCGGCTTCTCCATGCATATTGCGAGGGCTTCTGCTCCTAACTCCCATCTCAAGTTGAAAATTATTATTTCAATTTTGTTTCCATCCTGATTTTTACACACTTGATATCCGTTCTAATCCTGTGTAATTTTGTTTCTAAGCCTCTCGTAAAAACCATATCTAGTTGAAAATAATTGTTACCTTTTATTCGCCATCGTAATTATGCGAAATCAAACAAGAATTGTATCCATGTAAAATTATGTATTTAAATGCGATTGTACAGCTTTTGAAAATGAAATCGCCGAAAAGATAGATATCTTTGCTGAACTTCGTGTTCTCTTCTTTCTAATATCTAAAACTTTCCCATCATTATTCCATCTTGTACTTCTACCACAGTATACTACTTGTGATAATTGTAGCTATTGTATTCTAGAGTTAATAGTTTTATAATGGTAGATCATGAAGAAGTTATTCTTGTTTTGAATAAATTATGTGGATACTCAAATTAGACATAATATTGCTTACTGAACTAGGTTCAAAGCACAATTTATTGTCCATAACTGCACAGGGATGAATTGTAGTCATACATTTTGTTTTTGTACGTCAAGTATTCCTTTTTCTTACTTGGAAATACACTGACTAGTAAGTTCATGTGTGCTTCAACACCTGTATCAGGGGAAATTAATGAGAAATTTTTCATTTTAGCACTGCTTTTGCCTATGTATCCCACTCATTTGAAATATTTAATTGCTTCTTATTCCTGTATATGTACATATATATATCTATATGTTGTAGACAATGCTTGCAGCACTGAATGAACTGAAAACTGATTTGCTGAACATAATGGATAATGGGGATTCTATATACGACGATGAGACAGGTGTGCTAACAGCAAAGGCAAACAACGAATTAAGTATGCTGTCTGATAAACACAATCAATTGGTTATGCGAATCCTATCAGCTCTGGAACGTTTAGATAAAGCTTTACCACTGATCGAAGAATTGGAAAGTTTAATGTCACAAATAAACGACAATTTACTGAGTGTTGAGGAGGTAACTGACTACCTAGAAACAGCAGACTGTCCAATTTCAAGAAAAGATTTATTACAGGTAGGTGTCATTAAAATGTTTGTGACAATGGAGTCATTTTGTTCTCAGTTCTACTTTATGACCAAGTATTCTTCCTTATTAGATAAGTTTATTTTATATAACACACAGTGATATAGCATTGATAACTGGATGAAGTTTTGAGCACAATTCATTCTTCATAATCTTTTCTACCATAGTGCCCAAATTTTTCCCTCACATGAAGCAATATTCTTTCTGTGCTTGTTAAGAGTCAGTATGCAATTGTAGCGAAATTAAAGAGCTAAATATATGAGCAAGCGTATTCTGTATTCTGAAGATACATTGATTCCGATCGACAAAAGAACAGTGATCATAGAATCTGATACTTTTCTCCAACTCTGTATGGCATAGACTTAAAGCTATATGGCACGTTTATATGGAATGCGAAAAATTATCTCCTGTGATATTGAAATAATGCAATCTCATCATGGAATATTCTGTGATAATTTCATTTTTTAATTTTCCTTTTTTTCTGAGTGGAAAATATGGGTTTAGGCTGGAGTTCTGATGTTTCACCAGGGGTGGTGATTTTTATACGATGTGGGGCTGTTAGCCTCGCGCCCAACCTTCCATCTTTACCAGGCTTACTACTGACTGAGCGAGGATTGGGAATGGGTCTCCAGGAAATTGAACCCGCGCCAAATGCCTAGCTGGACAGCACTGTATCACTGAACTAACCGTGCACCAGTAACAGTTACTTAAGTATATTTTCCGTCCAGTTGAATTCAAATGAATATAGCAAAATGACGGTTGCAGTAGAGAAAAAACGTTTTCCTTTAGGCGAGATCCGCAATTAGGCTGTACATTCGTGAATAGATAAAAGAGAGGTGAGAAAGTCCCAGTACTACTTCCTGTCAGAGATCACAAGATAACAGATAGCAGCATGAAATTGGCTACTACAAATAGGCAATTAAAAATAAAAATAAACAGGAAGTTCCAATAAACAACACATTCAAATAATAATGGTTCTTCTGAGTAAATACACTGTTTATGATGACAATGGTAAGGGCCAAAGGTGAGCGTACTTCTTTTGGATATATAGTACTGGCTTGAATTTTCGGGTCACTAGTGCTTGAGATATCTTCATCTCACTCTCTTTAAGAGTTTTGATCGGATCTTGTATGCGAGTTTTCAGGACTTCTGAAATGGAATCGAGTGTCTTGAGTTGACGAGATGTTCTGTTACCGAACATTTGAATGCTGTCATCGTGCGCATTGTGTTCCGGAGCATGTTCTATGGACGAATACATCAGCATACAAATACGTTAAAATCGACCTTACGGTGGATAATGCTGCTCGAATATCATGCTACTCAATAATATTAACAACAGTCCTAAAATTACAGCTAATTCATTTTCGTCACAACTTGTAAGCAGATATCTGTTTGTATTCCTGATTAAGAGAATCGTAGACATCCTACTAATTTAAGACTAAACAGCTCTCCATCGGTGTTCAATAATTCTGTTTAATTACTGAATGTTGTCTTAACGCGCACATACAGTTTCAGTTGAATGCTTCTATTTTACTTTAGAAAATTTATATGAAATTAACACGATTGTGCCAAGAGAATGGTACAGTCTGGCAAATTAGACAAGTAGCAAGTAAACTACGATCATTGACGCCAGCAGATAAACCAGAATTAACTGTTGATTTGTTCAATGAAATTGAAGATCATTTGCATAAAGTTATTATGGCTAAAGAAATCTTTCAATCACAAATAGAAGAAGCAGAAAAAGACACAAAACAAGATGAACTATTTGACACTAGTACAACAAATCAGCTGAAATTGAGAGATATGTCTACACCGGAATTTATTGATAAACTCTCGGTAAGTATCAAAATGAGTATGTTTATGTCTATGAGTGTTTCACAGGCATCACGTTTTCGCAGACATGCGATTTAGGAAGAGAGATACCTTTTTAATGTTTAGGTTACTAATCGGAAGCATTTATTAAGTGGATTTGAATAAAACATTTCAAATGTCATCTATCCTATTGAGGTGTATGATGTCAGATCTCCTCTATAAATTGGAGGGAATACGAAAGCTGTACAGCGTATTACAGTATATCTGCACATTTAAGAAGCAAATTAACATTTGTTTTTATCAACGTTACTAATTTGAACTGTGTCAATTAATACAGTCAAAAAGTATATTTTTAAAATGGCTAGCTGACGTTTAGCAGTGAGGTGAGGTGTTTTCGAACAAAGTATATCAAACAGTTCTCTAACCAATGTCAGCTCATGATGAAATCCTGTAACCAGTCAATGGAATCCCTACAAACCAATACTTGAAAGCAGTACAACAGTTGCGTAAGCAATAGACGAAACACCTTTAAAACTGCCGGACGTAACATTTGAAATGATGACGGTATTCTACTAAACATATAATATTAAAGCACATTAGACTGTGCACAATAATTAATGCCTGAGGAAATCCAAGCTGTTATTCACCGTCTCTACTCTATTCTATATAAAGCGTGGAAACGGCGGGATAAATTTGTTCTGGTGATTTTTTATATACTCACGCGTATTTTGTTCATGTAACGTACACGAGGATTGGAAGAAAGGATACTTATTCAAACTACCAAAGAAAGGAGACTTAAGTCAATGCAAGAACTGGTGTGGAATTATGCTCCTGTCCATCCCAAGCAAAATACTAAGCCGCATCATCCTGGAGAAAATCAAACAAGCCCTGGGTGAAAAACTTCAACCGGAACAGGCTGGATTCAGGAGAAACAAGTCATGTATTGATCAAATCGCCACACTACGGATCATCATTGAACAAAGCTTGGAATGGCAGTCACCTCTCTATCTCAACTTCATCGACTTTGAAAAGGCCTTCAACAGCGTCGATCGAGAAGTGATTTGGCAACTACTTCGCTACTACAGGGTGCCACCGACAAGTATACATCTCATCCAACAGCTGTACGACAATGCTGCATGCCAAGTAATCCACAACGGGAAACTTACGGAATCCTTCGAAGTGAGGACAGGAGTAAGACAACCTGGCTGCCTACTATTGTCAATGACTTTCCTGATTGCAGTAGACTGGATAATGCGACAAACAGCGAGCAATGAGGAAACAGGCATAAAATGGACTCACACAAAAACCTTGTAGGATCTTGACTTCGCCGATGATATATGTCTGATTTCCCACAAACTGGAAGATATGCAAGCGAAAAGCAACAAGTTGGCATAGATTAAGCATCAAAGATAGGACTTCAGGTGAACACAGAGAAAACAGAGGTGATGAAGATTCCTGGGCAACAACACCACAGCAACAACAACAACTGACAACAATCAGCATAAATGGGAGGAACCTGAAAGAAACAACCTCTTTTACCTACCTGGGAAGCATCGTTTCAACTACAGGCGGAACTGACGAGGATATCAAAGCAAGAATCGGAAAAGCAAAACAAGCTATCACTACTCTCAAGTCTGTGTGGAGGTCAACAACACTCAGCATCAAAAATAAGATCCGGATTTTCAACTCCAATGTGAAGTCAGTGCTACTATACGGATCAGGGACTTGGCCAGCGCGTCATAAAGGGCCCCTCGAACAAACTACAGACCTTCATTAACAGTTGTCTTCGCTCAATAGTCAAGATCAGATGGCCAGAAAAGATCAGCAACAGGGATCTCTGGGAGCGAACCAACCAGGAACCGATTGTGAAACAAATATGCAGAAGGAAATGGAGATGGATTGGCCATACTCTTAGGAAACCATCAGGTGACATCACTAGACAAGCCCTTGAGTGGAATCCGAAAGGGAAGCGGCGAGTTGGTCGTCAGTGCGAGGGTGACTTGGAGGAGGTCATGTGAAGAGGAGATGAAAATGTGTGGGCAGACTTGGAGCCAGGTGAAGACTCTAGCAGAGAACCGAAGGCAATGGAGACGCACGGCTGAAGCCATATGTTCCTCTAGGAATTAAAGGAAACAATAATAATATAATAATAATAATAACGTACCTTGTGTCCCAAGTGTGATTAACGGACCGATTTCAGTGAGTATTAAACTAAATTTTTATAAATGACTAATCTGGTTGAAAATAGAAGTAATTTCCACAATACCTTCTATGCAGTTAATTAAAAGTTAAGCAAATTGAATATTCCCATAATTTATTCATAACAAAATATTTAAAGTGAACAATTGTTTTCAATAAATTCTTCTTCAGGCTCTACAATTATAAATCCATTAGTTTAAGCATAAAATAGCTAGCCAGTAAAGGCAAATTGGAATCATATCAGAAAGTGTATTATGGAACAAGTATAAGATGGGATGGAACAATAGTCAGTTAGTTTTTTAATGTGCATGATCAATGAGAACATGGGACAAAATGAGATGAAGTAATTTAATTTAATGATGTGTGTTTATATATGTGTATATATATATAAATATAGTGAATAGAAAATACAGGTTTCGAGAGTGAGTGTAATCAGGGTATATGAGACAATATGAAAATAAACCAACGAATGGGGTGGTCTAGACATAAGTTCAAGGTTGAAAATAACGACAATAAGAATGAAGGTAAAATAATAACTATGATAGGGTGTAAAATTACATGGACTATTGGTGGACGATTGTCAAATAATAATAATGAACATAATGAAGTGGAATGAACAGGATTTTGTAAATACGATAACAAGTTAGAAAAGCACTACTTAAATCTAAGGTAATAAAATCATAAGGAAGGTCATGAAATCATAAAAGTCGAAAATGAACGTTTGTCAGTGAAACAGAGGAATAGAAGAAGAAGAAGAAATTACTTCATCTCATTTTGTCCCATGTTCTCATTGATCATGCATATTAAAAAACTAACTGACTATTGTTCCATCCCATCTTATACTTGTTCCATAATACACTTTCTGATATGATTCCAATTTGCCTTTACTGGCTAGCTATTTTATGCTTAAACTAATGGATTTATAATTGTAGAGCCTGAAGAAGAATTTATTGAAAACAATTGTTCGCTCTAAATATTTTGTTCTAAAAGTTAAGCCTTTGAAATTAAAAGAATCCTTTCTATTTGTAAGATTGCATCAGTTGCGTTGCATTGTTAAGGAACGAAGGCATGAGTTCAAGTGACATGTGTATGAAAGTCCTGCGGGATAAATTGAGAAAAGCAAATGCACGACTCAGAATATCAATAATTCAATGTATCACCGGGGAATAAGCGACATTTCACCTCCTAATTTCTGTAAACATATAACTTTCAGAATAGTGGAAAGCAAAAATTATCTATGACAAATATTTTCTTTCTTGCCTTTATTTTCTACCTTCAGATTGAAGTCTACTCAGACGCTATGCTGAAGAAATCTTCACATGATAACTTGTTATCAATTAATCGATTAACTGATAATCTTCTGAAATCTGACAGCCAAATATCCTCAACAGTAAGAAATTTAGCCTGTGAAATACGCATACATTTCAATGGAATCTTGAGTTTTAATCATTATTGTTTGGGATCCAGTATGCAATTGCCTTCAGACACAAATGATGAGTATTTTTCATCACAGAAGGTTATCTTAGAAACGTCAATATCTGAAAGAAAAACCTTGTTACAGGTAGGTGGAGAATGTAGCCCATTTGGGATTGATGTACTGTTAATTGTTTTTATGAAAGTTGATTTATTACAGGCTATTTCACAGTCGTCACTATCGTGGTAAAATCAGTTTTTCGCTCTATGAAGCACGATGACTACCACTTTGATTTTTGTATTTAGCAGCTTCTTGTGGACCACAGAGCGAATTTCACAGTAGCTGTTTAAGCTCAAGAAATCTGTGAAATCCTGGTTTTTCATCTAGATTAGTTTTAAATGCCAAAAGCAGACGCTATTTAAGAAAATGTCTACTGTAATGGTTTATAAAAGAAGAGTCACAAAATACATCTTAAATGATCGAAACAATATGAACACTCTTTCAGAACATTTTTACACACACACTTCAGCGTGTTCTTAATTTCTTCTACGAGATCTGATACGAAATATTTATAGAAAAATCATCTTGAAGTAACCATTTAAGACCATTAGATAAGGCTTATTACAATTTCGTTATTGGTGACTACCGATGTGATCTAGGCTGTGCATGTCATCTTATTTAGTACTTGTCTGTTGGACGTGCCCACTGAGACTCGAACCCACCACCCACCATTTCAAACGTCAAAGCTGGGTGGTCACTCGGTTCTAATCTCAGTGGGAAGACCATCTACTGAATGCAGATACATCAATTTTGACTAGTCCAAAATAGAACGAAATGAGATTCCTGGACTGCATTGGTATTGAAAGAGCATTTCTGTCCGATATTTTCAATCAACGTGAAATGTGAATTAATCTAGACAATTCACCTGTTTATAAATTAGTTGTTTGTTTATAAATGGCTTTAAAATGGTAATTAAACGTAGCTTAATGTGTCACATCTTCCTGAGGCATGTTTACACATTCTGTCAGTTGAATGGTGTACGTCAGTACTCAGTCTTATCACAACATACTGCCAAATGCGAAGTTAATTAAAATAAAAGTTTTTCAACCTCCACTGCGATCAGTATCTTTCTACAAACCAGAGAAATCATGAATATATTTGACTAGGGTCTGGACTAGTTCTACTTCCTTATTGATCATTCTCATCCATTCACCTATCCTTCATACTGGTAAGTTAGTCAGTGACCTAGCTTGTTAAGACTTTGAATTCTAATGCACAATACTATCACTTTGCTGTCATTCAGATATTGAATTTCAGTGGTTTTCACTGTTTTCTCTATAGTAAGTACTGTAGGTAGTCTTATTCTGTATGTTTAAAATCTCTATGGAAATGTTTTCACATAAATATTGATTGATTTATTCTATTTCTACCAGACGTATTTCAAATTTACACAATCTGTAAGTGAGTGTTTGTCTGTAGGCGTATATATGCGTGTGTGTGTGTGTGTGTGTCTGTTTGCAAACCGCGGAAGATCGATACAATGTCCATGAGGTGGAAGGAATGTTTGTTTTTCTCCCTCCACCTGTGAATCTGTTTAAATTTATATATATCTAGATATCTTTTTTTGTACATATTGTATAACGGAGCTCTGCAGCTATTTATTATACTTTTCCTGTCTGCGCGCGCTCTGTGTGTGTCAGCCTATATGTTTCTTTTTTGTTTATTTTCGAAATGTTGTGATTTTAGTTCTGAGTTCTGGTCGTGTGATTTTTTTAGTTCTGCTCCAGTTTGGCATTGTCTGTGGTTATTTATGATAATATTGATAATTATAACAATAATAATAGTCATTATTATTACTGTTGTCGTTAGGACCAGTATTTTAGTGTAGGAAATGGTCGATAGTGGGTAATTAAATTAAAATAACATTAGGCATACACTGTCCACCGTTTATATGTCTGTTTGATTATTCTTTTTTGTACAGCTAGCTGTATTAGTCTAGCTATCTTGTTATGCTAATAAATCGATGTGGAAATTTGATCATAGGTATTCATAGGATGGAATAGCACTGTAATTTAAAATGATGGTGTCACAGCCTTATTTATCAGCATCCTCATTACATTATACAACAGGCAAGTCGGGAAAAATTGCATGTAAATATCTTTAGCAATCACTTTATCCTGTCGTATAACCGGTTGCGAGCAAGAACCACTAAGCTCACAGAGAAAGGTTGTATCTGCCGTTCTACGAATAACCTCAGAATGTCACTAAGTACATAAGGTTCACTGGCATTTGTATATTAAGTATTGAAACGATTGAGCATCAAAATCCATCCGCTTGACTCAAGTTCAGTCGTCCGGACTTCCTAACTTCCGTTAAAATAGTCAACTTGAATGACAGTATAACTATGTATAAAACTGATTAAATTCTTCGCAAACAGTTGATTGTCACGAAGGTACAAAGGGTGTTTGAAAGTTCCATAATGGATAAATTTTATTTTGATAAAATCTCACAGTGTTATACAGTAATATTTACTGATGACGTTTTGAGCACAATTTATAGCTCGTAATCATATCAAGGTAATCACACGACTTCCTAAATTCATTTATATAACACTGTGAGACTTTATCAAAAAAAAAATTTACCCATAATGGAATTACACTCTACCACAGTGCACAAGTTTTATTCTTATATCGGTGTTTGAAAGTGTTAAAAACGGTAACACGTCCTTGAAGGACACTGTTTGTAAGCCAAAAATGTTTTTGGCAAACTTATAAACAAATGAAATCTCTGCATAAAAAATATTTTTTCACAAAACATACACAAAACTGAACCAATCATCGTAGACTCGGTGAAATTAGTAGGTGAATTTATCAATGGAAACCTTCATAAACGCCTCGAATCTGTTTTGCTTAGTGGTGAAAAGCAGCAGAACCCAGGAAGCACATTTCTTCGTCCTATTCAGGACTCATCACCTATACGTAGATGCCCCCCTAATGAGTGATGATGTTTCCACTAAGGACAGAACTCAGAAGCCATCGTTTCAAAAGTCAAAACGTTATCCACTAGGCCACTTGTGTAATAGTTATCAGTTATTGTTTTTTAAGATGATAATGTCATAATAATTTTCAGGCATCATCAAAGCATCCGTACTAGGAGTGGACATGTCAGCATCTAAATCCAGTGTAATCTGTCGTCTGAAAATGCAAATTAACTTAAAGAATAATACTTGTAATTTATATTGTATTTCAGAAATCCTCTGGTAGACGGGAAACTGTCAGTGACGGTTTAGTCTGATTCTCATTTTCAAAACGCATACAGTGTGACAATGTAATTCATGCAGATACTTCTGCTTCACTAACAGCAGTTAATAAGATCACTCATGGCAGCCTTGTTTGATCAACTGAAAGTGTGAGTTACAGAAAAACTTAAAAATAATTCAATTCAACATCGAAATACAGTTGTGATATGAAGGAAGCTAAGGCACTATTAATTGCCAGTGAAAACGCTAAACGTATTTGTTACCGTTAAGTGTACAATACAGATGAACTTTATGGTAACAGCAGCTTAACAGCATTCCTTTGGAGATTATGGTTATCGCCTACTTTTCACTGGCATTTTCGTATAAAGGTTCCAATGACACGTTGGTCAACTCACTTCTATGAGATAACTGAAGCCTTAATTGTTGAATTGTTCTTCTCAAAAATCAAAAACACTTAACTTCGTTTTAATTTCATTTGAACTAGATGAGATAACGTGTCTCTGGATAAGTTAAATTCCTCTACCCTCATTTTGCAACCGTCTTAACTACTTTATGTGAAACGGTTGAAGTGAGAATAGCTACAGTGTATCTATTTTATTGGCCCTACATGAATAAATAACCAGTACACTGTCTAATGATACAGTGACTGTTTCATAGGGATGTTGACGATTCTGTCCATACGCCTCATATTCATAGAGGAAAACTGGTGGGACGAGTCTGAAAGAAAATGCACTGTACTCAAAACTTCAAGAGAATCACCTAGATACTCTACAAGGTATCCATCATTTTTCATTAATTATATTAGATTGACTGTCACATTCTAAATGAAATGGAAGTTAATCTCATGGTCATTATTGCATTCTTGCAACTTAGTAAATACAGTTGTTGATAGATATTTATACATTTGTGGAGTTCACAGCAGTTGGATACACGTTTATGCTATGGTTCAGTTTGGTCCTCGAGACTGGTAAAAACATTAACTGTAATGGCCGTATAAATATAGTAAAATAGTTTATTTGTGTCTCGTTTGATTTGTTCAGCTGATCAGAATATCTGTCTAAGCATTAGCTGCTAGTGGCGGTATAGACACACATATGTATACATATATCTGTAAATGTATTTATAGTATAATTATATGTTTAAAGACAATTTATATGTCAAGTTTCAATATAAACCTATACTGCCTGCAAAATCATTCTTCAACTTTCTGTTTTCTTTCAAAACTGCTGATTATTTAGCTTAACTACTTTTGACTGTTATCAGTACTATAGATTGCATCGCATAATTTTTTCGCTCATACTGTTTTTTGGTGTGATTGCGTTGGCATATGACTCTTGATTGGAATATCTGCTACAAATATATATACACATATACGTAGTATAACTATAAAGATTTATTTTTATCGCCCTTTTGCCTACATGTATACGCATATAAATATATTTACATATATATGTATATACCATATAAATAGTACATATAAATAAATACTGTGGTGTAAAATGTAAAAGGTGTTCTCCTACTATCTATTGTTAAAATTTTAGTTTATGTCATTTGGTTTTTCTTTTCCGCTATCTTCCTCTTTGTAGTTATTAATTCATCATATTTTCTAAGCGTGATTCTCGGGGTTGTTTTAATATTGTTTTAATAGGTGGTTTTACTTTCTGTTTTCTTTTATCTCTGTTTACTTTACACTGCATCGTTATCTGCGTCAGTTATTTGCCCAACAAAGATTATACCTAGAAACACGATTAAGGGATTTGATTGTCACATGTGGTAACAGTGATTCGTCTGATCGACTTGAAGATTTGTTGAATCTGCAGGTAAGCTTTTTTCATGTGTGTGCATGTGTGTCTGCTTTTCTGGATGAGGGAAATAATTTCACCTCCACTAACTGCTAGGTTTCGTAAGAATATGAAAGCTACTTTCCACGGAAACAACTAATAGAGACATTTATCGTAAAATTTTATCAGACTTCTGACGTTGAGGTTTTGTGCTAAACAAATGTCACCTAGTGATGAAACTGTATTTACCTGTAAAAAGTTTTAGTACTTTAGTCTGCTGTCATGGATTCTCTTACATCATGACAGTTTACAATGTTCACTTAAATTGAAAGTATTTAAAATCACAGTAGTTAAACCGATTTAATCAGTAATACATGTCACTGGCCATGTTGTTTATTAGTGCTCTTTACTGATAACACTGGTTAACTCACTCTGCATATTTTCAAAGAGTGCACTTGCAGTCCATAATGATTATGAATTTAAGTAACAACAGTAGAATTTCTTCTGTCTAGTTATTATTAACACTAAAGTAATTTAGACTGAAGAGACTTTTACTTTTTCTCTCCCTCTCTGACCTCTTCGATATTACCACCGTTTTCTGTCAAGTTTTTGAACTTCGGACATTCGTCTTCACTTTAAAAAGATTTAAGGTACATTGAATGCTTTTATCGTTGGTAAAAGCTGTAAGTTGTTGCCATCAGACATTCATACACACACATGTTCCATGTGTGTGCCTCATCCAGTAGCAGTTAAATGTTAAAAGGCAAAATGTATGCCAAATGGAAATCTTATGCTTATTGGCACTTCCCGGACTCAATCCCATTCTTTCCTCCTTCTCTGTTTACGTGGGCTGATTGATACGACGCAAAACTACTCTAAAAATGAAGGTGATAAAAAAATTTCGGATAGGAATTAAAATCCGCCTCATTATTATTACTACTATTTTCATTTCTTGCGTTCCAAGCGAAAAATACGGGTTAAATGGAATATTTCAGTGACTTTCAGTTCTCTGTCATCACTTTCAGTTGCCTTGACGGTTGTCCACAAGCTCTCACTTCTTCCTCATATAATCTTCTTTCTCTCACCATCAAACGACTAACCCACCGCTTTCCATGTGTGTTCCATTCAAGGGCCTGGCGCAACCTGGACGGCCATCTGATCTTCAGTACCGGGTGCACACACATGTTGATGAAAGTCTGTAGAGTGTTGGAAGTGATTTTGGTGGTACGCGTGCCAAGTTTCACAATGACAAATAAGCACTGACTTGATATGAATGCTAAGAATTAAAATCATTATTTCCTGTACTAAGTGTTTAAGATCGCTACGCTGACATCAGAGTAATAAATACCTGTCTTGCTTTCCCAATCCTGGCTAGGTGTGACATCTGTATACGTTCCATCTGTTGTTGAAACTGACAACATATGTCATGAAATCTATGAATGCTCAAATATCCGTATTTCTTTGTATTTACACTTACTTCTTAGTGAAATATCTTAGAGTTTTATTTCATAATTGATCCAGTAAATTGTCAGTACTCTCTTGTGGTGGTAGACAAGACAGAGACTGCTTGATTGGATACGAGCTTTTCTATAAGACATACCTGCAAAGGAGTCAGTACTTCTTACTGCAAACTCATTCTTTGATGATCTTCCATCCAGATAGGATGGATATTATTTTTCTTGTATTTTAAGACCCATCATCGAAACACCCAACTCATCGTGCTTACTGAACTCAATTTCTCACTAGTCTAAGACTTTCCATTGCTGCGTGAATAGGTAAACGCTTTAACTACTAACCCATTTTTGTTGTGCTCAAAAATGTTGTATTAATTTAGTATTTTCATCATAATTGGTCTCTTTTTTCTAAACATTTGTGTATAATCAGAGCTTATGGTATGAAACAAATGAAAAATTCAGTAAAAAATTTGAGGAAATGACTTTATTGGAGAAACAGCTCAGTATGATTCAGCAACTATTTATTGATTATGCGGTAGGTGACAATATTTAAGCGTTAATTCTTTTAATAAAGTTAAATCTTTAGTTTTGTTTCATTTGTTTCAAACAGTCTTATATTGCCTAAAAATCAGAAGTATGTTGACGGTATATGCCACCAATTGATGCAGTCAATTCACTAGCGAAGACGCTTATTTTATCAGCATGTTTGATTCCATTGTTTGCGTTCCGAGTGCAACTTGGAGCTTCAAGTCTTGAGAGTTTCACTAGTCGTATTGTTCTTTTTTTTACGAAATGGGTTTACCCAACCTTTCCTCTTTTGCGTGCTTACTACTGCCTAGGAAACAAGACGATAATTAGGACTACGTTCTCCGGGAATCAAAACCCGGACTTCCTACGTGGTCGGTGAGCATTCTACCAAACCGAAAAGTTTTATACAATTAATTTCCTGCATAATTGTTTTCAGCAAAAACCACTAATTCTGTGGTTGAAATCGAATTCACTTCCTCTATTGTGCTCCACACACTGACTACACAATTTTTGTGTAAATTTTACTTCTTTAGGGTGCAAAATGCAAACTCATTGGTAAAATGAAGACAACATAAGTGTTTATTTGAGAGATTCATGCCACACGAAAGGAAATAAAATTAATTCCATGCTACAATGCTTTATAAAATTTCATAGTGCCGTATGCGTTTACAAATTTTTTGAGTTTCACGTAGACTAAATTATCGTGAACTATATGGAGTCAGCCTAATGACCTGGTTAGACTGGGCTGGGCTATTCAAATAAGAATAAATGTATGCAAATACTAGTTCACTCATAATTCCATGTCTTTTGGATGACTTAGCAACATGTCTGGATTGAAAGGGAGAGTTTTATTCCTTTTTCACACTGGAAAAATTTCCTGTGTCTAACACTAAGTGATACCCTGAATGCTTTCCAATTGCTGCTATACATGAAAAAACATGAATCACACAAGGTGTGGTAATATTCTAACTTGGGTTCGAGAGGCGAATACTAGTAGCATCCATATCTCTAAGTGTTTCAGTGCCATCAACAGGATGTTTTATTAACAGTTTTATACTTGTTGTCACTTTCAAAACTAGAATTCATCCTGTTGGTGTGGAAGTTATGAATACTATTCACAGTAATCTCACTCATATATAACATGATTCTGACAACACAGTGTTTTCTCCAATGATCTGTTATCGTCCTCCGAAAATATACGAAAGTATTCATGACAGTGCACAATATTTTATGTAATATCAGTTTAGAAAACATAACTAATGAGATGCTAAGATACTCAACCAATAGCTTATGGATTAGTTTGGTGGATGATGACTGGCAGTGGGATCCACGATGTGCATTTCATCCTATTTTAGACCCGTCAGTTGAATGTACCTGCAATCCCTAGTAATTGGTGGTGTTTTCAATGAGACTCTAACCCAGTAACCAGTGTTTCGAACGCCAAAATGCTTTTCATTAGACCACTTGGGATACAGGAATCACCTCTCGTGCAATGGGCATCAGTTACAAGTCAATTTTGATTTCCCCATTGGTCGATTGGACCGAAATGTTCGGCCTCTGTTGGAATTGAAAACGAAGGTTACTGGGTTCGAGTTTAAATAGGAACTCCAGCACTCACTAGGGACTCCAGGCACATTCAGCTGACAAGTTCCAAATAGTACGAAATGAACATCCTAAATTCTACTCCTACTCCCCATCCACCAAAATACTTCATGTTAATCCTCAGACCTCAACCAAGCGTCCGTACTAGGAACCGAAATGTCAGTGAAGGCTCACCATTTAAGTCCAATATAATCAACCTACAGGAAAACCGAAATTGTCTTTGCAAAGAATCTACAATAAACAATGTCAGCACTGATGATTACTAGATGTGTGTAAACATTACAGATTTTCCGAATTCCAGTAAGTTTAAAGCGCTAACCCAATGAAAGAATAGATTTTCGTTGAGATTTTTGCAATAGGTTTAATGGATGTGTCATCATGAGTACTTCTCATTCAAACAAACGATGTAGAATGTTAGAAAGCTCCTGCAAAATACCGATTTTAGCCGAAAGTTCTTAGAATTCATATATAGTATGTAAAAACTCTTCCTTTGTTTATACCACCAAATTGCTTTTACAGGTTTGCTAGTATAAAGTGAAACAGTCTTTCCCATATTATTTTGGATGTTTAATAGAATCAAGTATTCATTTTCCTGAATATATATATATACTTTTTATCTTTTGCTTGTTTTATATAGAAAACTCCAACAACTGATCTGTATGGTCAGTGCTTAGAAATTATTAATGAACTGGAGAAGAAATATGGTTGGCGATTGACAGCAGATAGAGAACGATTAAAACACAACAACAATAGTGATGGTGTAGACATGAGTCTAACTGATTTAAAAAATAAATTCATCACTGGCGACCATGTGTTCGATGAAACCCTATTAAATGCCTATGAAAAACAATTACAATGTACCAATCGGTTATTGAATTGTATACAGAATGATTTGGGTCGGTGTCGTGATGCTTTGACTTCACAGATTGGTGCAAATATGGATGTAAGATGATTTCTATTGGATAAATTCAAACGAATGAATTAGCATACAAAATTTTGAATCCTAATGTAGGCCTTTTCATTTTTTAATCTGAAAACAAAAGATTACAATTCATCAAGCTGTTAAAATGACCACTTTTAAATGACGACTGGTTGGCGCTAATCTGTTTAAGGTCTTCCGGTATCACTTACACTTCCATCTATTATAGAATAATTGAAGTTAGGACCTATGGGCCGTTGGATTGCAATCCACTAGCAGAACTGTAAAGTGTTCCCCTCGCAACCTGACTGTTATACGTTAGAACCTTGGTGGTTCTGTTGTTCGCACTGCCACAAGCTGCTACACTGATACAAAAGAGATGTTCAATGCCCTCTCATGTTCACTGGTTCTCTGGATTTCGCTGATTTCCAGCGAAATACAACTTTAAAATAATTAGTTCCCTTTATGAATTTAGGCAAAGCAATTTTTTTCCTTCACGTTCCCCAGTGGAACACAGGGCTTCAAGCTATTGGCTCGAAGTTTCTCTAGCAGTGTTTATTTTACAGGATGAGGTTGCTAGCCTCCTGCCCAACCTTTCCTCTTCACCAACATCATTTCTGACTTAGCGAGGTAAAGGAGTGCGTCAGCCGGGGATCGAACCCCGGACCATGTGCATGGGTGGCGAGCGTCCTAACCACTAAGCGCAACACATTTCGTGTATGATGAGATTGTTCAAAATGTCTTGCAGAAATACAACTTGTTAATATACTCGAACTCTTTGTTTACATGACCTAAAATATTTTTTTCAGAAGTGCTGGTCAAGTTTACCTTTGATGTTAGATGTTAACAGAAGGCTAAAAGGAATAAACACATACCTTTCCTGAAACTTCTGCTAAACATCAGCAAAGCGTATACATAGTGCCAAAGGAATTCATTTTATCTCTAATTATTTTTTTCTCAGACTAGTGCTGAAAAACAAAAAACAAAAAAATACAAAAATACTAGCAGTTATTGTCAATAATCTTTTTATTGGTGACAGTAAGAGGAAAGGATTTAAAATATCTGCAGTGTTGCTGTGTTTGGACGGACAGTCAACAAACTTACTTAGTAGAGTCAACCGAACGTAGAAAGACATTTCTTAACCGAAAGAAACTGAATACGTTAATCAGACTGTTAGAATACTAAAATTTCGTTTTTACCAGTGAATATTTTGTGTCTTCTGAAATGTTTCACAGTATCATGAGTGCATTTGTAACGGCAAACAGTTTATAACAAAAGCCGAGTTTATCCAGTCAGCATGGCATATATGTGCTTTTCCCCAGAGTAATATATCTGATGAAAGAATTAATAAAGCTATATAGTTTGAATTTTTAAAAATAACATATTTTTTTCATTCTTTGGAAAAACTCGTTACAAGGGCACTTCATACTAACTAATACTTGCTATTAAAATTGTTAAGCGTAATTAAGTTAGAGAATATTTCTGAACGATTTCCACTCGACTTCACGGAGTTATTTATTAGGTAAGCATAAGCAGAAAAACAAACTTCTGTGTAAATTTCTAATTAAAATTATTAAAAAACAAACAGAACTGTGGAAGAAGTTAATTCGAAATAAACATTTCTTCAGAAAAACCATCAGGTGACTCGATTCTGATTTTTGGCATTGTTTATTAATATTATTATCGGTATAAGCTAATTCTTTGTGTTCTTTGCTAAACAATTATTTGAGCATTTCATTTATTTGCTACACTAATTGTACTCGGGGCCGTGACCGCTGACTGAAGCTATGCACATTACTGTCACACCTTACCAGTACTATAGAAACAACTAAATGTCTGTGTGGTATAGTTCACAGGACATCTGAAGATAAATCCATGCTGAAATTTCGTCAACAGCCGTTTTAATAGAGTAGACGCCTTCCATATTACCAGTAACCGATGACAAAATGTCAAATACGGTACACGCATGTATTCTGTGAATGGCATGTTCTTAAGGCAGTTTTATCTAGTGACTCACTGCTTAAAATAGAATTCAGATAGACAGGTTGAATACATTTTCTCAATGTGTTACACAACAAAGAAATGACTTTTACATAAAGAAATTTGTAAATTCCTGCTTGTTTGATATTGTATATCTATAAACCAATCAACTGGAATTTCTCTCCCGTTTTGCAGACTTTGGAAGGTGAACTACATGCTTGTAGTAAATCGTTGACAGACTCAGCAAGAATTCTCAAGGAGATTAATGACAATGAGGTACAGTCTGTGAAGGGAAAAAGTCAAGATGATCCGCTGTGCCAAGGTGATGCTAATGTCAGTGTACAAGATAATGATGAAATGGTTTGGCTTAAAGTTTTACTGTCAACTCAAAAAAGTAGACTGGATGGTTATATAAAAGAATACGAATTAAACAGAAAGTAAGTTTCAGAAGTGTGTGTCACTTTTCCAGACAGGGAGGAAGAAATTTCCATGAATTTTAAATAGACTGATTTGTTTTACTTAGACTTTAGTTAAAGCAGAAGTGTTTAGCTTTTGTGTGATGTATTCATATTGATTTATATCACTATAGCCTAAAGAATACTTCAGTCTATCTACCCCCTATTAGTTGAGATGATTAGTTGTACACTGCTCACATTAACCAATAGCGCCTGCTAATCAGTATAAGTGATCTAATCACCGGACTGCCGTTGTTACCAGTTCGCCCAAGTAGACAACCGGAAATCGGGGGTTTGAAATGGTTCAGCTCTCTAGCCTGAGTCAAATCAGGTATACTGTTGACGAGCCTGACCTCAAACGAGCGAAACGGCCGTCTAGTGTTTAGATCAACTCGATATGGTTTTCAAGCACCACTGGTTAATATGAGTACTGTACAACTACTCATCACAATCAATCAGTAGTATATAGACTGAATTGTCCTCAGATCGGCGTATCTGTGTGAACCTATAAATGTTAGAGCAGGTAGTTACAAACAGAACGTTATTTAATTTTGATCCTGTTTTATTCTACGAGGTTGTTATTCAGTTCATAAAATTGAATCTTTAAATAATAAAAACCAACATTTCATAGCACAGTGCTAGATATCTCGACTGAAAATAGACGAAAGATGAAATGATGAAAATGATATTATTACTATAATTTTATTTCTGTAAATCCTTACAAGATCCTAACTTTTTGTGAAGTTTAATCAATGACTTGACAGTTGTTTTACTCTACACTGATATCCATTCTATCCCCAGACCCTCAACAAATGCCGAGAGTAGTGAAGTGTAAAAAATCGTTTTAGTATATGATTAACTGTACAATAGTCCATCTGCTTTCAGAACTTGTGCAGGCATATATTCGTCTTTGAGACTGCACCGATATATGACTGAGATAAAGTGAACAGTAAGCTTACCATTTATCGAGACAGCATATTTTAAACTTCTTCCAATTAGCGAAAATCGTTTTGTCCAGTTGCAAACCATACTTCAGAATACACTAAGGGAGGGAAGTTAACATCTTCTAATCCCTTCAAAAATGAACTGATTGGTAGCATTTTCTTCACAGAGATATATATTTTCAGTAGTTTATCTCAGTGATTATCTTCTTGAGTGCTTTTCTTTTTTCATATCACCGGATATTTTATGAAATCTGGATAACCAATTACACAAAATCCCTGCAAAGCAGTCCCTGAAAATTGATCTGATGCTGACCAGTGACTAGCCTTGTTCAGACAGTTATCTGGGGTTATAGTGAGAAACTGTGACCAGTAGGGTACAGCAGGTTGAAGGTGAGGCAGTAACTCATCGAAGAAGACATTGAGAAGAGGTCATGCAATGTTATGAATTGGCAGAAGTTAGAATTCATGGCACATTTGATCAGGCTCCAATAGCTTAATGGTCCTCGAGCGCGCCTTTTAACCAGAAGGTCCTGGGTTCGAAACCCCGTGGATGCGTGTTGCTGAAGAGTCTCAAACTAGGACGGAAAAGTACTCCCTGCAGGTTTTCAAATGGTTCTCTAACTGATGTCAGCTTATGATGAAATCCTGCAACAAATCTAGATAAACTTAGTGGTCTCTGTGTGTTTCTAGCTGATGAACTGTGATTGGGACAGAAATTAGTTTCACTTAACCTTACAAGAAATACATATATATATATATATACTTGATAAAAGCACTTTGCTACTAGTGAGCAACGAAGACGACTTTGATCTAACCTAGTAATTTCCCTCCAGTGTTAAGCAGTTACAATAATCCCATCCGTAATATCTGCTTCTAATTATTTCTGATTA
The DNA here is from genome assembly GCA_944472155.2 of Trichobilharzia szidati. Taxonomy (NCBI): domain Eukaryota; kingdom Metazoa; phylum Platyhelminthes; class Trematoda; order Strigeidida; family Schistosomatidae; genus Trichobilharzia; species Trichobilharzia szidati. Next base: position 65,766,076 of record OX235279.1, read on the forward strand.
TCTAATTTTCTGCAGTAAATATATTTCGTGTAGTGAAAAGTTACAATGATTTAAGTATTTAATGAAACAGCTAATGAAGAAAAAAAATGGTTCTTCAAAGCGCATCTTCAACTCTTCTTAGTCGATAAAATGTAAAGTGCAGACACACTTCTGAAATACTTAAAACTGAAGTATTTGTCTTCTTTTTATTAAGTTTGTAAAGAGTTTACTTACGGCAAAGTTTTTTTCCCCAGTTCTAACATCCAGAAAAAGTTTCGTTCTGAAGCGTCAAAGAAAGTATTTATATATATATATATAATCCTGTGAAAAAAATTTCTTCGAGTAATTACAGTCTAATAAATATTGCTACGTTTTATTGAACAAGAAAAATATTTATATAATAATAACAAAATTTATTGATTTCTAACTGAATTAACAGTGATTGGTTCAACCGTTACCAAATGTGGCAGTCGTTCAATGCACGACTGATGGATTTGAAAACAACAACTAACAATCTGTTGAACTTGCAAAATGAAGACAAGAAAATCGATATGTCAAGTATTGAGGTAGTGTTGACCACTTGTTTTTTTTTAATACTGGAAATTAACAATATTATTTCTCCTGGCTACTTTAAATTGAATTAAGCAGTAGAAATATTAATACTGAGCACATCTCACTGTTGTCTTAATTTAATAATATGTAATAGAGAGTAATCGTGTTAATTATCGTTATTTGTTAGCGCGATGCTGAAATGTCTACCCTTTTCTGGTTTTATGTAAGTGATCAAGTTCAATCAAATAAAGACTGAAATCTACCATACTATACAAAAATCATTCAATGAGCAAATATGGGCTCGTGCTAATCAATGGATGTAATGTGGGGAAAATCCGCGGAATTTCATGAAAAGTCTGATAGTATTTCGTAGGAATTTTATCGAACAATCTTTCATAACTGTCTCATTCCCTTGATGATTCATTACCTTAGCGGATACACATTCTTTTTGATTTGTTTATTGCATCTGCAATAAAACTACACCCCTTAATGTTAGCTTGCGCATCGCTTGTGCAGTCCGAAATCCTCCTCAGCTGATTCTACCGCTATCTGTACTTGAAATCTGTTTTCGTGTAAGTATCAGCGCTTCATATTTAGGATTTATTTTGTAGATGAGAGAGAGGAATAATAATTAATGCGAAGGCAAAATGTGCCAACGGAACATGAGTAATTACCTTCTATAGAAAATTAAAATTAGAAAACAAAATTCATAAATCGAATATATAACACGAATATACTTAATAAATGTGCACGATATTACACCTGTTCCGACTTGATTTTTATACCCAAGTTACTGGCAGCTTGAGTAAAGAGGGGAAATTTTAAATGGGACTATACTTCAGCTACCTTGTTTTCTTTACTGTTGACTATGCGTTTCCCAACTACTTGTATTATTCGCTTCAAGGCTAAATTTTCTGTGAGTTAATAGAGTGAAGCTTAAATATAGTTCACAGCTGCGTTTTTCACAGCTTCAGGCGTGTGTCTGTGGTTTGAGTTGCCTTGACACATCTTCTCGAGACAGTGGATACAAATAATTCATTTATTAAACAAGTGCATCGGTGGCACAGAGGTTGGGATGGTCACCGACCATGCACATGGTCCGGGGTTCGATTCCCGGCCAATGCACTCCTTTACCTCGCTAAGCCAGAAATAAAGCTGGTAAAGAGGAAAGGTTGGGCATGAGGCTAGCAACCCCATCCAGTAAAAATAAACACTGCTACAGAAACTTCAATTCTCTAGCTTGAAACCCTATGTTCCACTGGGAACGTGAAGGAATAAGAAAAAATAGATAAATACAAGTAGAAGTCATGAACTTCAATAATCGAGCATTCGCATAGTGTGGATCACTTTGTTCAATCTCTAACAGAAATGCGGAATTCTTTTCTTATTATTCGTCATTGTTCATTCTTGAAGTTCGAAGGAGGGCATAGGGCTTCAGCAACACAACTCTCATTCTATACCACTTTTCTCATCTCTCTTTACATCTGCCCATAAGCTTTCGTCTCCTCTTCACATGGTTTCCTTCTTGTCATCCTTGAATGACCAACTCACCGTTTTTCATTTTATGTGTGATGTCGCTTGACTGTTTTTTCAACGTATGTTCAAACAATCTCCATTTTCTTCTGTATATTTGTAGAGCAATAGGTTGTTGGCTTGACTGCTGCCTCAATACCTCGTTGTTTATAATATTTAGGAAGTTGCATCAGCCAATCCCAGAGGGTTGATCGCTGACGAAATCTCCGCATGGATACAGAGGGCTGGTTTCACATATGCCAGTTTAAGCCATCTCTGGCGTAGACGTGATATCCGGCTATCGACTAAAAGATGTGTGTACTTCTCAGCAGTCCGCTCCGTCCTCTTTTATGGCTGTGAGACCTGGCCATTGAGAGGGGAGGACATGAAAAGGCTAGATGTCTTTGACCATAGGTGCCTGAGTCAGATCTCCCGTGTGAAGTGGTATAATAGGGTCAGCAATATTGAGGTTAGGCGTCGAGTGCTAGGTAAGGAGTTGAAATCAATCGACGAGGCTGTGGAGTTACATTGATTGCGATGATTAGAACATGTGTTACGTATTCATAGCCATCGTCTTCCTCGACGGGCAATGTTAGCTGACATACAGCCAGGCTGGAAAAGACCAAGTGGTGGTCAGACCAAAACATGGCTTCATCAGTCAATGAAATCCACAGCAGTTAGTTCAAGCCAGCCATGTAGGAAGGTGTAGACTTCCTGGTTAGGGTCCTCGGGACGGTAAAAACCGATGGCTGGAGACAATTGATAACATGGCTCAAAATCGTTCTCAACAATGGCGCAGATGCATCCGCTCCTTGTGATTTATAATATTCAATGAAACTACATTGTTCTTCGATATTGCTATTCTTTTTCCCCCCTATTTTAGTTTACTGTCTCTGTTTTGTATTTCTCTTTACTTTCTTCTCTTGTTTTGTCTGCTAATTGAAGTGTGGTGAGTCGAACTGCTGCACTTCGGTGCAAAGTTCTACGTTGAAACCAGTCAATATTTATAAGATAAGTATTTAGCCGATAATAAATTCCATCTCTAAATTAAGGGGAATTAGTTTGTTAAAAGTAGAAAACCTGGCAATAAGTCATTGCTATTATCAGTAATTGAGCCTTTGTGTTGTGACGTTGTAACATACACTGTTTATTTTCGACTAGGAAATGCGACAATCAGCAGTGGTTGTTGAATGAAGATGACTGTGTGCCTTTGATTGTACGTACCTTTCGAGAATCTCACAACCTGAAAAAAAGTATTACTAATCTTCCAGTATGTTGCATTTCAGAAAATTGTAGTACTTCCCCTTCTAGTAACTCATAACGAACTTACTGATGAACCATATCATCTACAGTTACTTCAAGTCTAACATTTAGTGGTCAGCACAGATTTTTCACTGTATTCTGACATAAATGACATGTATTCACTTGTCTTTTACTAAAAAGTACTCCCTTTTTTTTAAAACCCATGTAACAGTGTATGGATTACACTTTTAGTTGTTATAAATTAGTGTGTAAGTTCGAATGAGGAAACTGTATAATTACGTGTTTTTTCTTCAAAAACACTTTTTAGTCTGCTTGTATTTAGAGGAAGGAGAATTCTTTTAAAGGAAGACAGTAACCAGTAAGCAAATAAAGAATGTGACCAATTGTTAAGTGTGTTGTTGTGACACTTTGTTGTCTGATCTTTTCATTGTTGTTGTAATCAGTGCTATCCGCGTCGTTGTATCCGTTTGATTGAAAGAAATCGATATAGTGCTTACACTTGTGTGTGTGTTTTTGTAATGCTTCTGGAAAATGAATGGTAATTAATAAAAAAAATGGCAATTATCAAGCAAGTTGTGGGTTATTAAATGATATACACTGCTTCATATTAAATGCATGCTTGGATGAAACTTGAGTGACAGAAATGCACACACGCACACACACACTATTAGTCTCATTTGGTTAAGTCAACTCAAGTTTATTGAAAGAAGGGTATTTAAATTACATTTTTATACAACTATGTTGTTCAGTCATTTAATTAAAGTGAAGCGAACAGCTTTAAGCTAGCTGTACAATATTCACATGTAAATGTAGAATGTTCAACCTACTGGTTACCACAATGATAATAATAACAGTAACGATATATGGTAGTAGTATATGCCTAATGTTCATTTTATCTGCTTTCATTGTAAAAGTACCATTGTTGTTTATTGTTGATATGTGTGCACCTGAACATTATTCTGTTATATAGTTACATCTGGCTACCTGTTTTTTGTTCATTGAACTTTAAAGTGTTTGCCAACTAAATAATTCTGTAAAAAGAAGAGCCTTTTTACTTGTTGTTTATGTCATTCTTATGAAAATAGTCTATATATATATATATATTTCTTTTTATTATACTGTCTCTTTTATCATAAAAACCTGAAAATACATTTTCAAAATCAGAATAAAATTAAAGACACTTGTCTGGAATTCTCATTATTACGACAACATAGTTCAAAGTTGATGGGTATGAATTCATCTCGTGTTAAAGGCCCAGTTAAACAACATTCTCTACCATCTAGCAATAATACATCTTCAACAGCAACAATAACTTCAACAACAACAACAAAAGGCGATATTCCTGTTAGTAATTTAGAGAATGAAACAGTCGACTTTACACCAATAGATAGACATTATAAAGATAAACCGCCATCAGTTCCACCACGTCGACACAGTCTTTACCGAGGAAACAATATCCAATCGATAGAACATGATCATGAATTTGTGAGGTATGAAATGAACAGGCTGGAAAACGAACTACTCAGTTTATGCCGTAAATATGGAACTCCAAATTATGTTACAGCAAATACGACTACAAGAAATCCAACCGGGCTGAATTATCCAGATAAGTCAGTAAATCAGTCCAACCAGTCCAGCAGCAAACCGTAAGTTTCAAAATGTTGATCTTGTTACGCTTCTATTTTTTTCCCTTCTTAGTGATAAACATTTTCTAGTCTATTTTCAGGGCATTAACGTTAGAGAAAGTGACAGAAAGAGGATTAGCTTATGGTTCAATCCACCTGGTATTCAATATGCAGTTTTTAGTCCTATAAGCCAGGACATCGAAGTATTTTGAGGGTCGGCCAGTGACCAAGATTGTCTGCATGAGAATGGGTTTCTTTCTTTTAGTAGAGTCTGTTAAGATTGTGTAATAAGTATACTAAAGCCATCTGATCGGTGTGTTTCTACTCTGATTTATTCTTTTTGTGAAGACTTCTTACATCTCTCTTAGGTTCACTGGGGAAGTTAACTTTGTTTCAGGTTGATTTTCATCTGCTTGGTTTGTCTGAAACATAAAACAGAGGCTTTCCCCCACCTTACAACTACTTGTAAATTTCAGCAGTTTTTTTAGTATTATTATTAGTATTCATTACTTGCCTTTCAAGTGAAATATAAGGCTTCAGCAGCACATTTCAACTGTACGCTATTCTCTGCCATGATTTTCAACTAGGTCCAGGACTGAACAAAATCTTCCATTTTCTCTTCACATGATTTCCTCGATATCAATGCCGGACACCCTTCTCATCAAATATCAACCAAATTCCAATCAGCGATGCTATGCTATATCACTTGACTGTGTCCTTAGCATATATTCGACCTATTTCCATTTTCTGAGACAGATTTTTCGTTTGAGGATACAGCCTTGTGACCCAAGATTTTTGTTTTAGTTTATAATTAAATTAGTAAAATGTCGTTGCATTATCGGAATATAAGTGTACACTACTCCTCATAGCCAGTATGCGTAACTGCTCAAAAATAGCGCCTCACTACTTGACTCCCGGTTTTATTCAAAAATTACAAATGAACATTTGTTTGCATTCTGCTTGTGAAAAAGATAAAAACGATGCATCAGTACTTCAGAGATGGGTTTGATAGTTCCATGTACTATTTAAGTGCACACTACTAATAGATAATCCAAAGTAGAATTAATTTACAAGAATGGGATTCACGATTTGAAATACATACAAATGGTTGGCAGTCCTTCCTTTAATTACTATATATCCTCACTTTAAATTTATATCTAATCATCTGCATTAAATTGTATCAAGACACGATGACCGCCTGAATGACTGAGCAAAGTAATGCATACCTTTACAAGTGACTTATAGATGTGATATTTGGCTTCGTGATTAAACTCTTACGAGTCATTAGATAGATTTGCCTTCAGGTGAAATAACAAAATTAGTAAGCGAGTGAAAACCTACAAAATAAAATATTAACAGTAATAACAATAATTAGCCAAAAGAATGACACTTGCCGTCAGCTGCTGCTAATCAGCCTATGGTAGCCACAGTTAATTTCACCAACAGTTTACTTACTCTTGTGATGACATTAAACGAGTAGGCATGGATGAATGATCCGCTTGTTAGTTGCGTAAAAACCCTGATGACTGGGCCTCATAAAATGGTTAATAGAGCTCCTACTCAGTTATTAGGAAGCAATTATTGTCCATTGGTGCAACAATGGACAATACTCCAGTCGGCGACATTAAAATACTGATGGGAGACATGAACGCCAAACTGGGATCAGACAACACAGGAAGGGAACTCATCCTCGGTAGAGAAGCTCTTGGAGAAATGAATGAAAACGGAGAACTCTTCGCCGACTTCTTCGCCTTCAGTGAACTAGTGACTGGTGGCAGCGTATAAAATTCAAGGATATCCACAAGGCTACATGGGTGTCACCAGATGGGCGAACCAAAAACCTTCCTCTCAATCTCAAGGAAGTGGAGGCGAAGCCTACTGGACACGAAAGTAAGAAGAGGAGCAGACGTTGGCTCAGACCACTACCTCGTACAAGGGACAATCCAAATCAAACTAAAAGCTTTCAGAGAATCAGGAGCTGCAGATAGACCACAAGCCAAGTTCAACACTCAAAAACTAAAGGACCAGGACACAAAGTACATCTTCACTGCAAGCATAAAAGACAAAGCCGAGACACAAATCAACACTGGCGAAGAGATCAGCGTCGAAAAGCACTGGAACAACTTAAAAACAGTGTGGAGTCAAACCTGCATGAAAGTTCTAGGCAGAAAGAAGAGACAGGACAAACAGTGGCTCCCTACGGACACTTGGAGACTGATAGAAGAGAGAGGGATGGTGAAACAAAAGATTATCCAGTGCACCAACGAGCAACAAAAACAGGATTTGAATGCAAACTTCAAGACACTGAACAAAAGAGTAAAGGAGAGTGCCAGAGAAGACAAAAGAAAGTATTATGAAACCATGGCAAGGGAATCAGAACAAGCTGCAGGCAAAGGAGACCTCGCAACACTCTACCAAACAACTAGGTACCTATCGGGCAAAAGTTTGACACAAATTAAGCCAGTGAAGGATGACAACGGAAAGTCACTCACCAAAGAAGTGGAGCAAAGGAAACACTGGGCTGAACACTTCAAAAGACTCCTAAATCGACCACCACCTGCAACGCACCCAACAATACCAACGACGGATACAGAGCTACCAGTGAACACCAACTCCCCGACGAAATCAGAAGTCCTGAAGACAATCAAGATGCTAAAAGCTGGAAAAGCAGCAGGACCAGATGGAATCCCAGCAGAAGCATTGAAAACGGACCCAGAGACAACAGCGGACTTGATGACACACACCACTACTGGAGAAGGTGTGGAAAGAAAGCAAAGTACCCGAGGATTGGAAGAAAAGATACTTAAGTCAATGCAAAGAACTAGCGCGGAATTACGCTCCTGTCTATACCAAGCAAAATACTGAGCCGCATCATCCTGGAGAGAATCAAACAAGCCCTGGATGAAAAACTTCAACCGGAACAGGCTGGATTCAGGAGAAACAAGTAATACATTGATCAGATCGCCACATTACGGATCATCATTGAACAAAGCTTGGAATGGCAGTCACCTCTCTATCTCAACTTCATTGACTTTGAAAAGGCCTTCGACAGCGTCGATCGAGAAGTGATTTGGAAACTACTTCGCTAATACCAGGGGGTGCGACCGACAATTTTATATCTCATCCAACAGCTGTACGACAATGCTGCATGCCAAGTAATCCACAATGGGAAACTTACGGAATCCTTCGAAGTGAGGACAGGAGTAAGACAACCTGGCTGCCTACTATCGCCAATGATTTTCTTGATTGCAGTAGACTGGATAATGCGGCAAACAGTGGGCAATGAGGAAACAGGCATAAAATGGACACACACAAAAAACTTGGAGCATCTGGACTTCGCCGATGATATATGTCTGATTTCCCATAAACTGGAAGATATGCAAGCGAAAAGCAACAAGTTAGCAGAAGAAGCATCAAAGATAGGACTTCAGGTGAACATAGAGAAAACAGAGGTGATGAAGATCCCTGGGCAACACCACCAACTCCAATGTGAAGTCAGTGCTACTATACGGATCAGAGAATTGGCGCGTCATAAAGAGCATCTCAAACAAACTACAGACCTTCATTAACGGTTGTCTTCGCTCAATAGTCAAGATCAGATGGCCAGAAAAGATCAGCAATAGGGACCTGTGGGAGCAAACCGAACAGGAACCGATTGTGCAACAAATAGGCAGGAAGGAAGAAATGGAGATGGATTGGCCATACTCTTAGGAAACCATCAAGTGACATCACTAGACAAGCCATTGCTCGAGTGAAACCCGAAAGGGAAGCGGCGAGTTGGTCGTCAGTGTGAGGGTGACTTGGAGGAGGTCATGTGAAGAGGAGATGAAAACATGTGGGCAGACTTGTAGCCAGGTGAAGACTCTAGCAGAGAACCGAAGGCAATGGAGACGCACGGCTGAAGCCCTATGTTCCTCTAGGAATTAGAGGAAATAATAACAATAATACTGATGTATGAATGTCAACCCCGGCTACCCCTTCTTCCCATTAAATCAGTTTCAGTATAATAACGTAAGGTGATTTCTGATGATCTTGACAGTAATATCAAACCATCCTTACTTTACTGGTTCGTATTCAGTTGCATACAGCTTAAATAGATAAGTTGACAACCAACGTACCGAATTAGACAAGAATTTAGATTTTGTGACAGTAGATGAGTTCATAATGGGAATGAGTGAGAAAACAAATAAAATTATTGACGGTAAGATGCATATTTACAAGGAAATAGGAAAAGGTTTCTAGAATGACTAAGAGGAATTTATATTTTCGTACTTTCTGTTTTAGGCGAGCACTGCACAAGAGTCCCCACCTACGGGTTTTATTAGTTGTTTAGCTGACATAGGTTCAAGCTGAAATCTACCTTTACATTTCTATATGAACATTTCATTGACACACAGATAACAGCTGATAGAATGGTAGTTAAAATTATATAAACCTTTTTACGATGATAGCAACAACACCAAAATAATTTCAACCGTCTTGGAAGTGAAGGTTTGACCAACATTCATTTGTGAACACAAGATAGTTTATTTTCATTTGATAATTACAGCTTCGAGGAGGCTGAGTTGATGAGAATCCTTCCGTTTTATGACCATGATGAAAACTTTTTATATGTCAATCCGGTGTCCTGTGCCATATATTGCATCGGATAATGTCACAGCTTGCGAAAATACAGCCCTCCATAAATGTTCCTTCATGTTCATGTAAATTAACAAACTCGACCTGAAGTACTGAGAGTTAATAGCTTGTCCATTTACATCCTGGTGATTAGCATAAAGTATGCAAGATAAAGATGTTTTTGATTGAATAGCTCTAAAAAATGAGACTTCTAATTCGCTAGTTTATTCTTTTTCTCTTTCACCTAGTCTTAGAAATATTTATGTTCTGTGCCACTGAATTATACTCTTTTTTATTGTTAGTGTATTATTATCCACAGATAACCACTACCACTTAATAGACTTCATTTCAAACCGAGTAGTTTCATTGCAATGATAACTTATCTAGCCTTTCATATAACTTGCTCAAAAAAACTTCCATATCCCTCTTTATACATTGAAAAATCCTAAAGTATTCCAAAGATTTGACATATGAATCAACTTTTAAACGTTGATCATTAAATTTAAGCTGTGTACAGCTTCGGAAAATCTGGTAAAACATATATTGTGATGAAATTTGATCCTGCTTGTGATCTTCTTCTTTAACAACAGAAACTTACTATACTAGTGAAAAAAATTATAATAATCCTTTTGTACTTTGATAAGTGAAGAACTGTCACCTTTCATAAAATTTAAGACCGTTAAGTAGATCATGCTGTTGGTCGCAGCAAAGCAAGAGACTGCACAAATTTCGTCAGAACACAAACAGACATGTTCAGCTTATATAAGAATAAAACGTGTGCACTGTGGTAGAATATAATATATATAACACTGAGATTTTATCAAAATAAATTTCACCCGTGATGGAATGTTCAGTTTATATACATCTATCGAAATAACTTCTATTGTAAGCAACAGAAACTACAAAGTAAGGGTGAGATTTTGGTGTGATTGTGTTCTCTAAGCTGAATAGTTAATAGTTTGCGAAGCTGTCATCACCCTACTAGGTGACATCTTCAGCGCATACTTCAATTTGAAGTGAGCTTTTAGATTTCTCCATGAGTTTATTAATCATCTCTCCCGGTGACCTTGGACGTGATTGGCTGTTTCTGTGTGTTTTCACACCTTCTAGGCTACTTGTATTGGAACTGATTGATTCTTTGACTTGAATTTTGACCCTTTGTATGTGAGGTTTCTTTCTTATCGGTTGATAAATGTTGTCTATCTCGATGTGTCTATTGATTGATGATTCACTGAAATGCCAAGCTTCCAAAAATTCTCTCTCTAACAACAAGAATGCTAGAGAATTTTTAGAAGCTTGGCATTTCAGTGAATCATCAATCAATAGACACATCGAGATAGACAACATTTATCAACCGATAAGAAAGAAACCTCACATACAAAGGGTCAAAATTCAAGTCAAAGAATCAATCAGTTCCAATACAAGTAGCCTAGAAGGTGTGAAAACACACAGAAACAGCCAATCACGTCCAAGGTCACCGGGAGAGATGATTAATAAACTCATGGAGAAATCTAAAAGCTCACTTCAAATTGAAGTATGCGCTGAAGATGTCACCTAGTAGGGTGATGACAGCTTCGCAAACTATTAACTATTCAGCTTAGAGAACACAATCACACCAAAATCATTCACCTGAGCTACAAATCTTCTCTATCATATCTAAGGGTGGGATTATATAAGATACGATGAATAATTTCTGAGGCATTATTATTTCCAGATATGAAAGAATAACTGGTACATAAAACGTCAGACACACAAGACTTTATGTTGACCTCAGTCTTTATGATTTATAATTACGCAGAAAAGTCTATGAATGTTAGCTGCCTCAAATACATTCAAATGAACCATATGAAAATACTCATGTGAATTGTAGATACTGATATTTTGCAAACAAGAAAATGGGGACAGGGCTTGGAAGTCATATCAGACTATTATTTTCTCCTAAAAATGATCGCCTCATGACAATTGATACAAGTTATAACTTTGAAATTTTGAAAATAATAGCAAATTAGAGGCCAGTAAATAAACAATACTGAAAACACTGTCGTAATTCAGTTGACCTAGTAACCTAGTTCATTTCATTGATTGCCATATATATATATATATATATATACATATGAGAAAGCAAGTTGTTGTCCGTCATACAAAATGCACACAAGCCGAGAAAAGGAGAGAAAACAGTTGGAGAAACTGCTTAACAAGACAATCAGCATATTTCTTTCTGCATTAACAACTTACGAATTTCTTATATGTTGGTGCAAAATGACTCGAAATACTAAAAAACAGTTATTGTTCCAAGCATTCTTCGATTTATGCAGTTGTCGTATGAAGAATGTTTGTGTGAAAATGATTTGTTGGCAGACAATAAATGGTGCGAAATGTTTAGTTGACAGAATTTCTCCATTCATTCATACAAATAATCTTTGTGAGTTAAAAACAATTGAAGACACTATTCTGGTTGCATTAAGTGTGGAGAGCAGACTAAAAGATAGACTGTTTGAATTGTCCACTGACATTCCACTTGTGCAATGTGTTCTGCAGCATATCATTAGAGATCAACTTTTACTGTTGAATCTGTTACAAAGTGAATTTTATAGAATAAAAAATGACCAATACCTACACAGACGTGATCAAATCAAAACAGGCAGAGATACTGGGTGAAAATCTTCCGATGATGATATAGTTGAACGTGTATAAAAATATATGTCATGTAAAATATATCATACTTGTGTAATTCTCTTGCATTTTCAAATAAATAATTCGTATGTTTCAGGACTGCCACTTTGTTTTCCGTTACAAGTTTGACCTGTTTAAATCTTCTTCGCTTTGAAAGACCCCTGAAATAAGTGGTTCAAGTAATTAGTAATTTTAAGTTGAAAGTCTGATTCTCATTGTTGATTCCTCAGGTTACTTCCGTTAATTACAATTAAGAATTATCTAAACCATGTTAACAGACTCCTTAGGGTACTTTCAGTCTTCGTAGACATGGGCAGTCATGTACATGTAGAAGAACACAATTTCATCGAAAACCTTAAACCTGACTTCTAAATGCTTCCTGGCTTACACTCTGTTGCGTGAGAGTAGAACTTTCATCACTTAATGTTTCCCCATTATCATTTAACTAACAATTCAGGCGTATAGTTCTAATACCCATAGCTATTCTTCATTCGCAGATGTTTGACTCTCTTCAAGTAATTCCCTTATTGTGGAAATCATAGCATGTTTCGCACACCGGGATTCAGAATAAATCCTTGCAAGTGTATAGAGCATTTTTGAGAATGATAATAATAAGTTTGTCAGTGTATATAAATTCCTCTTAAGATTGAAAATGGGTATGCTGCATATTAATTGTTGTTATTTGTTTCTCGACTACCCAGTGAAACATGGAGTTTCAGAAGTCCATCTCCATTGTATTCTGCTTTTCACCATCTTTTTAATCAACCTCTACGACTGTCCATAAGCTTGCATTTACTCCTTATATGATATCTTTACTGTCACTCCCTGCCATTCATTCTCATTCGATTTTCACTCGAGGGTTTACCTAACTTATGATGTCAATCGACAGCCTTTTCAGCGTATGCTCACTCTGTCTCCTTTTACTTCTATATATTTGTTGAACAATAAACTGCTGGCTGGATCGCTGCCAGAGCTCGTTATGGCTTGCATTTTCCGATTGGCTATCTGATCTCCAGTGCTGAGTGAAGGCAGTGGTCGATGAAGGTAGGCTAGAAAGCCTGTCAGAAATGATTTTGGTGATGTATTATATTTCTGAAGCATGTTGAATCAGTGACCTGAAATCAGTTCTTCGATTTTGTAGGTGCTGATCTCCACACGGATTTCAGAGTAATTAACGCCTGTATTGCCTTCCAGATCTTGCTTGGCTTTAATATCTTGATGGCACCAAGTTTAGATTTAATCAAATGAAGTTCAGAAATTTTTTAAGTTATTTACTGTCTCCATTGTCGTCAGTATCTGTGTTAAATCCATCGTATTTTTATAGAATACTGTCCGCCTGTTTGCTTGCTTTTCTTTCATCTCGTTTTGTCTGTTTCAAAAAGAAGTGGAATCGACTATCTTTTTCTTTTCCGCACAGTAGTGGTCAAATGTTTTTGGCCAACAAATCAAATTTTTTTCATGGCTTTTTCACTCAGCTACTGATTTTGTTTTTAAATTCTAAGTTCTTTTTTGTGACCAATATTTCTTGGATTTGTATGTAATTCAGAATGAGGAGAGACAGTAGTGGTTCATAGTCTTGCTATTTAAACGCAACAATTTCTGTTGTCCAAAATCTTGTCATTTGAGAATACATCTTTTAGATTTCTACTGGAGAACTTGCCTTTGTGAGATTGATTCTAGTCTTGAAATAAATATGCAACTATGTATTACAAACAAGTTGATAATATTCAAGTATTGGTTTGTAGGGATTCGATTGATTGGTTACAGGATTTCATCATGAGCACTGACATTGGTTAGAGAACTATTGGAAAACCTGGGAGTACTGAACAGCTGCTTCGTCCTAATTTGGGAATCTTCATCAGTATGCACCCTTCCGGGCTCGAACCCGAGGCGAGCTTGTAGACCATTAAGCCACTGGGCCATTGGATCGGGGTCCAGTATGCCTAGAATTGAATTCGACCTGAAGTACTAAATACATACTTATGATTGACCGGACTAAAAGAATCGATCAGTTTCAGTATGGTGCTCTCTTATTGGAATTCTTCTATATATGGAATCTGAGCAGTCTCGTCATTAAAAATAACAGTTATAATAATTTGCTAAAATTGCTGTATGAACAAATGTTTGTGTCAACGTTTATCAAAGTAGACGTATCACCTCGTGCTGGATGGCACCAGTGAATACTCTCAGAATGTGATTTGCTTTTAAATATATGTTTGCTCACTTCCTGAGTATAGTGATGACCCCGTGAAGGATGGAAATACCACGTGTTAACGTTAATTTTTTTAAATTAAAGGCAGTCTTAATGGTTTATCAGGAGTGCCAAGAAAAAGTTATATTTCTATTGTAAATGGCTCTACAGTTAGTGTTAGGAAACAAAAAGATTCACTAAAACGTCTAATGATAAACTATATATATATATATATATGGTGCTTATTTCGTATAACTGAGTCTTATTGGTTTGACTATTGTCGACCATCCGAGCCACCAATAAATTTATAAATGCTCAAATTCTATTCTCTTGATCGTGAGGAATCAGGACAGAGATTCAGTCGGTGTATTCTAAAATCATTCTGTGAAAAAAAGTAACTTTCCATATCACGCCCGTTATCCAACTATGTTTTCGGATAATTAACGCCAATAAAGTAATTTTAAGTGAGTAATTAGCCTATCGTAAGGAATATACTAAAATATTTTTTTTATTTAACCATTAAGTACAGACGTACTCCGAGTGTTTTAGCTTAATTTCGTGGCCAACTACAGCTAGAATTTTCGTGTTTTACGTTTCTCTTTTTGAAAGCGATTATATTGACAATCATTATGCACAACAAACCATTTGTATTTGTTTTGTGGCCGTAAAGTCAATTGTAAATAAGCTGTGGAATATCAAATTCCACATTTTAAATAAATTTGGTTTCCAAACGAAACTGTTGTGAGAGATTTCACTTCTTCGAATTGTGTTAATTGTAAATTGTGAATTCAGTTCATACTTTAAATACTCTATGTATTTTTTAATAAGCGGAATAAAAACCAGTAGTCTATCCCAGATTAACAGCTGTAAATTATACTTCGTACAATGTATGAGGTGAGATGAATTCAATTGTACCGCCACAGCTAGATTGTGGCTATTCAGGGAATATAGTTAGGGAACTTACTTGCTTTGCACAGGCTGGAATCTCATGACTATGGTGCTATCTGATTGTAACAGGACTCACATTGGTTTTTTTTCTATATCACATGATTTTTCACTTTTGACCCACTGTATTGTTTTAATTTTTTCTTCATCAGATCTAATGAAAACAAAGTATACAGTCAAGTGTTCGCTGTCAAAGAAATTCCACTTAATGCAGACTTGTCTACAAAGACAACCAGTTCTTCAGTGAGATCAATAAAGGGTACAAAGCACCAGACAACGAATTCCGATGATATACGCACATGTTTGACAGGATTAAATGAATCTATTGACTGGTTCATTCATGAATCTTATCTGGTACCTATAAATGTAGTTGAGTGTATTGAAAGTGGAACGACAGTGGATTACTATATGGATCATCGCTTCTGGTGCATATTATCACACAGTAGTTCATCTGTGGACGATGATGGATCAAATGAGAATATAATTGAAGTTAACGCTAATTTTGTGCAAATAAAGCTTCGGGAACTAGATGTAGGTTATCACAATTGGTTTTTTTTATCCCACCACGCTGCTTTTCTTTCAAATAACATTTTGCATAGTATATCAGTGATAGGTGTTTTCAACTACTAAGCCACAGCATTTGTACTGCAAGTTATAATATTGACTGAGGTTACTTTATTAGGGACAAGACAGATTATCTGACCCATTTGGTACCAGAATACTTTTGCAGACGGACTAACCATCGGATACTACACTGAAGTGATAACCATTGTGTAACCAAAGGAATAGGTGTAATACTCACTTATTTATTTCATTGTTTATTTGCAGTTTATTTCTTCTCAATTATGCAATCTTAAACTACAGAGTAAGTATGAAGCATATCGACCAGGTAAACAATGAAACAGTCTCCATCTAACATTCCTTTAGTATGTCATTACTGAGTCTTTGGGAATTGTCTTTAATAAGGGAGGATAACCCAATAGTTTCAAAAGGATCTAAACAGCAAAAACCAGTTTTAATTCAGACTGTAAGTTAAACAATGCAACAATAGGAATACTTGTTAATTAGGTTTATACACTTTTACCTTGTTACCTAGATTCACCTTTTCCCATAACAATGTAAGACCCTAGCAAATCTACTTAGACATTTTCACTTTCAAGCGCAGATTTGGATGATAATGAGAGAAAATAAAAATATGTAAGATTTAATTTATTCCTGTTTTATTATCAACAGTTGCAAATTTGAAAAGAATTAACTATGATACACATAATTACACACAAATATAAGTTGAAATGACAGCCAAGTACTGCTGTTTAATAACAACTGTAAAGTGTGTACCAATCGTGTGTTGTACTCAACAAAGCTGAATATTATTCACTCTTGTTGACGATGCTCAATCACTTGATGAGTTGACTAACTTAGCTAATTTTCTTTCCTTCTTTCAATCTTTACAGAATATTGAATCAAAATCACTGGAATGGAAGAACTGTATGAATGTGTTTTGTGATAAGGCTAAATCACTACTCAAAACAGGTTATGACAGTAGCAGCAGTAGTGGTAGTAGTAGTAGTAATACAAGAGCAGAATTATTGTTAAACCAAAGTGTAGATTTGAATAGATTAGAAGACACTTGTTCTAAAGCACAGAATGTTTTAAGCTTAGCCTTTATGTCGCTACGCAGATACAGAGAAATTCTGCATACCTTTAAGACAAATCTAGCCAAATTTGAAGGATGTCTACGACAAATTGAACTGATCAAAAACTCTGTTGACGATCCAGATCAAACTGTTCAAGATTTAAGCGTAGGCGAATGGTTGAAAAGTCTGTGCCAACAAATTATTCCGCACAAATCGAAACGTGATGGACTTGCAACAGTAAGTATATGTGATCTTTGTTTCAAGAGATTTTAAACATTTTATTCTCTGATGTCATGTTTTTTTAGTAAATAATGGCGGTTTAATAGTGATAAAAAGAAAATTTCCAATGTTAAGAAGAAATAAAAATTCTGGAACAATTTCTTTAGAATTACTGATTCTGTACTTAGATGTAAATCTCGCGCTGTTTAGGAATGAAACCGATTCAGTTACCTACTTGTTCATTCACTTTCAAAACTTAAAAATGTTAGTGAGTTTGCGTAATGCAGTATGGCTTTGTCTAACATACGGTAAATTAAATTTATAACTCCATAGTCTACAAAAAGAGTAAATGCCTAGCTATGAAACTCGCTGAAATTCCCGTATTATGTCTAAATGCAGAATAAATACAGAATAAAGCTGTTATTCGAACAGTGTTGTTAGAAGACGGAGATTATCTCAAAACTTTGATGTATTCGCGCAATACATTTCGAACAATCGGATCACATTGTAACAGCAGAAGGCAAGAGACGGAGGACAAGGTATATTTTTTATTGATCAAACCGCTATTTCTATATATATACAGTTTATATTCTTTAACCAATCACTAAGCTGGTGATTTTGGCTTATACTAAAGGACAGGAAATGGAATGCTCAAAAAGATATATGGTATTCTGTTGCTAACGCAGTATTGAGCTGTGGGAATATGTTGACACACATTGTCTGTAACACACCACCACAACATATTTATTTGTCAAGTCAATTTATGTGAAAAATAAAGGCCAAATAAAGTGCAAAAAGTGACAAAAAGGACTTCAGAATAACAAGAATCTTTAAATATTGCTATTATAAGTATTTAAACAAGACAATATAAGCAAGAAATATTTTTCTCAATTAGATCTTCTTCAGGCTTTACTCTAATTTACATAGATTTATATATAAAAATTAACAACCCAACAGATCTAGACAGAAAGGCTGAAAAGCAGCTAACTAACACGTTTTAGTAGCAGAGAAAAAGTGTAGTAGTCTCAGAGGCAGCTTTCAACCGTCTTAAACCTACTGGAAGTAGTGCTTCACGATTGTATGGTCTGCCCAAAGTACATAAACCAGGAATTCCTCTTCGCCCAGTCCTAGATATGTCTAATTCCACCTACCCTGGAGTGGCAAAGTAACTAAGTGAGCTCCTCCAACCATTACACAAGAATCTGGTAAATCATAGTGTCAAAGACGTTTCTGAATTCATTTCTAACGTACATGATATTAATGTAAATGGGAAGCAAATGCTATCCTTAGATGTCGCATCACTGTTCATCAATGTACCACTTATGGAGGTTGTGGAATTCATATATCAATAGATACTAGAAAAACAGTTTGACATTGGAATTCCAGTTATTAGTCTGAAAGAGTTGCTTTTAAGATGTATCATGAATGTACATTTCACATGCAACAACCTTTATTACAGGCAATTGACGGTATTGCCATTTGTTCTCCATTGGGTCCAATTTTGGCAGATTTCTTTCTTGCTAAGCTTGAAAATGGTCCATTGAAACAAGTAATAGATGAAACGTTATGTTGATGATATGTTTATTATTCGTGATGAGAAAGGTGACAAGAATGTATTGTTGATAAAATTCAGTGATGCATATCCATCGCTCACTTCACTTAAGAAGAAGAACATGGTGGTGGACTGCACTTCCTTGATGTCCTTTTGAGCAGAAGAGAGGATGGTTCATTCAAGAGAGATGTCTAGAGAAAACCTACATCCGTAGGACAATTTACTTATTTCCTCAGTTTTGTACCAGTTCGGTACTAAATCAGTTTGGTCAGATACCTCACAAATAGAGCAAGACGGATCTGTACAGATGACTTCCTAGAAAATGAGTTAGGATACATCCAAAATACGCTGGTCCGAATGAGTCATCCTATTAGATTTGTAAGGAGGCACATGAACACCAGATATAATAAAGAGAAACTGACAACAGTTAAAAAGAAACAACTGTGGCGACGTGGCTAGTGAAGTCTGATATCTAAGATTATCCAGAGCAATAAAATGGATTTATACTGCTACCACCCTTTGTTTGTTAGTTACCAGCTACAGACCAATTATGATTGCTGTAGCGAAAAACAAGTTATCTGGCTGTGCCACTTTTATGCGTATCTACAAATTTAGTTGCTACTATGGAGAGAGCTGTATAGGGCAAACAACTACACAACTCAACAAACGCATTAATGAGCATCTTACTTCATGGATCGGAAAAGGTCAAATAAAATCTATAAGAAGTTCTACTTTGGCTCATTTGATTGATAGCAGTCACCAAGTGGACAAAAATAGGGCCTCCAAAGTTATCTATCGCATTCCATCGAGCCTTTCGAACGGAATTCGAACACGCCTTTTACACATGGCCGAAGCTATAGGAATTTGAGAGAACAATGCCAGTCTTTGCATACAAAAGCAGTTTGTCCTACCTTTTTCTCTCCCTTGGCCTAGGTGAATTCTAATCAAAACCCTCCCAACCTTTCTTATTTTCCATTTCCTTCGTACTTTTATGATATTTATTTAAACTCTGTTCACCTCTCTGTCCACTTCACCTTTAGTATTACGTAACTTTCAAGATTTGACCTGGTTGAATTGTGTACATATACAGATATTACTACTTTCGTTATTCTTATCGCCACATGCATAAACCTTATTATCATTATTTCGTTGTCATTATAATCATTGCTACTAATGACATTTAAAACATTTACCACATCGTTATCATTATTTATCAAGTATTGGTTTTTGTAGAGATTGTGTCTGATTGGTTGGAGGGTTTCATCATAAGCTGGTATCAGTTTGGAAACCACTGGGAAACCAGTCAGGGAGTATTGGACAGCTGTTTCGCCCACCGGGATTCGAACCCAGGACCTTATGGTTACAAGGTGAACTCGTAGACCACTTTAATTATTACCATTATTGATTGATCCACAAAATATAAATCTATGTAAATTAGAGTAATGATTGAAGATCTAATTGCAAATAATATTGTTCGCTTATATACCTTCTTCTAATAACAATAATTACTATCACCACATTTGGTTATCCAATCAGATAAGGATTACCAAGGTGGATAAGGAGTAATAACAGATTATTTTTGTACACAAAGGGGGTTGGAGCTTAATTATACAACTAGACATCGCCTCAGCCTATCGCAATCAGTGCCCTTGACTATGTCCAAGAATAACCTTAAAAGATAATCGGTAGATGGTGACTACCAGGGGAATCTAGGATGCGCATTTCGCCCTATTCGGAGCTCGTCAACTGAATGTACCTGCACTCCGCAGTGAGTGATGGTGTTCCCACCAAGACTCGAACCTAGTACCCATAGTTTCAAACTCCAAGGCGTTATCCGCTAAACCACTCGGACCACGAGACTCACCTCTTGTGCAACGGGTCATATTAATTATTTAATTCCATTTAAGATCGAAAACTGAATTAGACCTCCGTCTTGTGATTCATAACGATTAGATGCTTTAATATGCACAAAGTTGGTAGTCGGCCACCTGCGTCTATTGATTTTCCTATTTGATAAGGATTACTAAGGTAGGTAAGGCGTAATAATAAATTGTTTTTGAACACGCAGATGAACTTTTGAAAATTAATAGACGCAGGTGGTTGACTGCGAACTTCGTGCATATTGAAACATCTAATCGATATGAGTCACAAGACGGAGGTCTAATTCAATTTTAGACCTAAAATTGAATAAAATCTTGTTTTAATTTTTTCTTAAAGACGCTGTGAATAATTTAAATAATTTATATTACAACCTTAAAAGGTGTTTTGACCCCAGTCTTGTGACTCATATCGATTAGATGTTTTAATATGCACGAATTTTGTAGTCGGCCACCTGCGTCTGTTAATTTTCAAAAGTTCATCTGCGTGTTCAAAAACAGTTTATTATTACGCCTTACCTACCTTAGTAATCCTTATCTTATAGTCATCATCAACCGGTTATCTTTGAGCTTATTCTTGGAAATAGTCAAGGGCACTGATTGCGATAGGCTGAGGCGATGACTAAGCTCCAACCCCCCTTTTAGACAAAAATAATCTGTTAATACTCCTTATCCACCTTGGTAATCCTTATCTGATTGTATAACCAAGTGTTGTGTTAATTATTCTTATGATTCTTAACTCCTTTTTGTCACTTTTTGTACCTTAATTGGCCTTTATTTTTCATATAAATTGACTTGACAAGTAAGTGCGTGATCATATTGTTCAAAATGTATTACGCGAATGCATCAAATTTTTGAGATAATCTCCGTGTTCTAACAACGCTATCTAAATGTATAAAAGGGAATTGTTTCTTTAAAAAGCTGTTGCTATCATTATTATTTTTATGCTGATAAGATACTAATTACGGCTGGAATCCACCAACCAATCATATAAAATTCGTACAAAACCAATACTTGAAAAAATAATGTGATTTAAGAATATGGCAGATCACAAAAAGTGAATGAGTCTGCATCACTGAGAACGATTTAGAGCCATATCACCAATTTTCCCCAACCTTAGGTACGGTTGCCCTACAGAGTACAGTCAACACCTCCCTACGTGGCCCGAACTACATTTCAAAGATTTCACCGAATTATCCTCTACCATACTACCCAAGTTCCATTATTATTTCATGAACTGATTCTAGGTCTTGGTGTGACCACCATAAAGCTCTCTTTCAACCTGATCTTATGTCTACGGCTTCATTTCAGAGTCTGGTAGCTAACCAATTGTGATTTAGCTCGTGCGTCAGTGGCACAGCGGTAGAATGATCGCCAACCAATCAGGTGTTTTGGCGTTCGACCCCCGTCCGACGCACTCCCTTACCTCGCTAAGCCAGTAATAAGACCGGTAAAAAGGCAACGTTGGGCAGCCCCATCTCGTTAAAATAAATACCACTGCTACCGAAACTTCAAGCCTCTAGCTTGAAGCCCTATGTATTACTGGGAACGTAAAGGAATAAAATTTTTTTAACAAATATTTTAACGCTGAACACCTGTTCATCGTATTACCACAAATGAATAACTAAATCCATCTGTTGAGTAATATTTTTACCGGAAATGTTAAGTCACTATCTGCAGTTCTAATCTGAAAGCTAAATATTTAAGAGAAAGTATTCATTAGACTGTAGTTTAGCCACATTATAAATAAGACGGGCTGAGATTTCATCAGAAAAGGCCACCATTTTGATTTCTGTTACTCAAGGGAAAAAATACTTCATTAAGTATAAAAACTTAAGACTGTAAGTCTTCGTGTTTTATATTATGAAATACACTGTAAAAATTAAAATTAATTGTCAGCTTGATGTATAACTCTGATTCCAATTGAATTCATTAGCACTGGGCAAACACCCCCCTTTAAAAGTCACGAATCTTCAGTTATCTGAACTGTTGGCAGAGAATTCTTGCACCCAATTTATTCATGAACAGTTTTTATTTTATAAAATAATTTATGAATGAATTATTATAAGTCTGTACACGAAGAAAGTTTAAAATGCCTTACTAACTAACGTTTCATGTCTTTCAAATAGGTTTGTTCACCTATATAGTCAGGACAATCTCTGTGATCAGTTGAGAAATCTGTTTAATAGTCATTTTGATATATATTTTGATTAGCTGTGATATGTCTAAGCTTAATACACTGACTGGTATGCTTTATAAAAACATTTTTATTCTCTATTTCATATTCCTGCGGACATGCGAGATAAATTTATTCGAATGAAAACAATGTATAATCTAAGCTATTCCATTTAATTTATTCTTCGTAATTTTTACTCTTCCACTGACTTTATAAAACCTTTCTTTTTAACTCTTTCCAGAATGAATATATCAAAGAATTAGACCCGCAGTATGGTAAACTGGGCATACAATTAGTATTACTGGGAAATCTTTGGAAGAATGCTCAGAGTCACTTGTATGATTTAAACCAACTTAATCATGGTTCACTGAGATTCGTATACTCGGCTTCAATTCACAATTATGTTCAAGAGATATTGAATGAATGGGATAATTTGAGTAGTTCATTACAACTGTCATCAGAATCACAGTCTACAGTAAATGCTTTAGAAAATGTGAGTATGATTAATTCTGATGAAGAATATAACTAAAGCCTCGGTCACTTTGATATTAATTTTAACTGTATTAATTTTATTTACATAATCGCATCAGAAATTGAACATTAGAATCTTTGACAAGTGAAGTGGCTTTACAGCTTGGCCTGTACACATAATGTATCATAGGTACTGGTAAGATAATGAAAGTGTAGTTGACTGTTTTCACTTTAGCGAATAACAAAATATACAGTACATATCAGTTTTGTGTCCTTTTTGTAGCAGTCCATGTGGACATTAATGTACGTTGAACTTCTCAGCCTCAAGTAAACGATGCATTCTCTGACAATGTTCATACTTGTCTTTATTATTTAGACATTTTAGGGGACTATCCCAATATTTGAGATTTTTGTATATTTGAAAGAAACTATGAATGAATTAGTTATCAATAAAAGTCTCAAACAATATAGGATCCGCCTTTATAAATCATATATGAATTATACGATATGCACCGTTAGAAAACAGATCGCAATGGTAGAAACACCACACGAGAGTCTATTCAGCTGACACCACCAGAGTTAGGCTTCTTTGTTTTCAGCAGAATGGTATTTTCGAAACCCACATCATTTTGTCATTGTTTTCTTTCGTAGACTGATAACACTAGGATCACAATATATTATTTCTTCTCTATATCACTCAAATAGGATTTACTCATTCTGTAGCTGATTTATCTTGGAACTACCGATTACTCATGATTATAAGGAGGCTGGCGACCAAAATGTTAACTAGTAGTTGTGAAAACAACGTTGGAAATGACTACAAATTAATTTTCTACAGCTGAAAAAGCTTTTGTGTGTATTTAAGAGAAACAAAATAACTGAAAGCAAATCTTTATTGTTTATTCCCTTTAAGTAGGTAACCGCAAATAGGCTATGAAAATAACAAATGTTAAACAAGAGGGCCTCAATCTTATTCTGAGCTTTTGTGATAGTTCAGATTAAAAATATTGATTTATTGGGAAGTAGTCACACTGAAAATCGGTAAACAACTGATACTGTTCTGTTCCACAATTCATGGCTCCACAGCTTTGACCATTTCTCCCTAAACATATTTTCTGCTTTTATGCAGTATTGTTCTGTTGGAGATAGACGGTTATTTTGTGGTTTAATTCCAGTTACTGCCTTTTACAATTCAAGTGAAGTCTATAAAAGTTAAACAATATCGATTATTGTTATTTTTTTATTTCAATACATAATGCGTAATGAAAATGATAAAAAGGATGTGTATACGCATTTAACTACTTTGCACTGTTAAATGTTTCCAATTTTGGATTTCGTAAATAACAGACATTACTGAAAACATCATTCAAAAATCAAACACTTCATTAGAAACTAAGTTTAAGATAATGTTTTTTGAAGTTCTAGTAAGGATTCATCGATCTTAGAATTCATGGTACGAATAACATTGGGCAGGTGTGCTATATCCCGAAACGAGAAAAATTAAGAATCATGGATCATTAAATCCAAACCACTGACTGATAATACCTGACGGTCCTGATTTCGGTCTTTCTTCAGTGCACAGGTGTGAACGGATATAGGAGTCAAATTCATTTTTGTTCGGGATTTTCCCAAATGATATCGATTTAATTTGAGGTAGTATAGATAACTGCCAGGAATCTGATTGACCACTGCCTTTTTAGAGAAAATCGCCCATATTGTTACAGGTCACAATGACTCATCGGTAGTTTGTATTAACGACTACGAATTAATAGGCGTTGAACAACTGATCTCCATAATTAAACTAAGGCAGTCTGAATGGAAGACAGAAGGTACCTAATGCTTCATAATGTATTCGTTTCCATAATGTATTTTCTAGGCATAAAATGAGTTCAGGTGAACTAATTTGTATGTTGTTTTTGTCATTGAGTAAGGATGAAGTTTTTCCACTGTTATATCATAAAGAGTTAATGGCACACTTGTCCATGATTTGCTAGAAAAACTGAAGTTATTCAGTGTCAAGATGAGACTTACCTAAAAAATTGTCATGTATTCAATCTGAAATCTCCTAGATCTCGATCAATGTTATTTAGGTAATCAGTAGCCACCACGTTAGGCTAAGACTTGATTACTATGTTGCTTATTGAACCTGAAGTTCACGATTTTCAGGATAAGCGTGTCTTGAAAGCTAAGCTGTTTGAAGTAACTAGTCAACTAAGACAACTCAGTAAAGTGTTAAGACGAACCATAATTTGACGAACTTGATTAATGACTACATTACACGAGAATAACGATAAAAGTTACAAGAATACATAGATATCCATAGCTTCTTTTCTTTATATTAGACGCCTTCTTACGTCGATACATTCAAAATTAGATAAAGAATATACTGAGTCAAATTCTTGTCTGTATACCCATAGTGTTAATAAAAGCAGATCTTGAATTCCAGACAATATAAAATGGATTCCACTAGTCGATAACACATGTCTCTGGGTGAATGACTACTTGTGAAGAAACTGTTAATTGTGAAATATTCTACTATTAAAAGCCCCGGCATCAACAGGAAAGGTACGAATATATGTATGTAGTTATTTGCTTTCAAATGATAGTTGTTACACTGTCACAGAACTGATCAGAAACCAAAAGCCTTCAAACCACCAGTACGAATAACCCGTCAACATATTAGCTGCATGTAGTGTCAACTTCCCAGCTGCTATCTTCTTGGTGGGAGAGGTCATTATTTGAAGATTTTTGTATGACTCGAAACGAGTCAAAATATCAGAGATCTGAATTCGTTTTTCTTAATTCTGGAAATCATATTATTCCTTTTGCTAAGTATTTCTCCCAAGTTTATTTTTATATCATTCTGCTACTTCTGATCTTGTTCATATGTGCTGGTGTGATGCATAGTTGTTTGAAGCGACGCACTTTTGTGTAGGTTTTCATCATGTCTATTCATGTCTGTCTCTCTACCCACCTATTTATCTGTCTTACGCAAGTGAAGCTTATTAATTTCGACACTAGATTACATTATTGATATTATAGTGTTGTTCTACTTGAGGATTCATCTGCGATGGAATTTAATCGTATTGCATCTTAAGTTTCTGTACTGGTTGTCTGAATTCCGTTCCTCTATTCCTTCAGTGTTTGTTCAAGTATCTTTTAAGTAGTGTGAACTGCTTACGCAATTTGTGACGTCAACTTTTTGAATTCATTTTTGACGCACCTAAAGCATCCCCTCGAAGAAATTATCAACAGAATAAAAGTTCATACGAATGGTTTTTGTTCCCCAGTCTACGGTGACACTTTTCTTAGTCCTCTTCTTCAGTCAATATCGCCTTGTCAAACCAGTCACAGCAAACAAACAAATGTACGATTTTTTCCACATACACTGTAAGCGAATGATAAATAGAAATAAAAACGATTCTGTATTATTCTACACAGGTTGTCTCATTTTTGTTGATTTATTAAAGTGATCCAAATTAACATTTGTTGATTCGTATCATCATCTTCATCCGTTCTTCTTTTTCTCTGCTTCGTTTCGTTACCTGTTCGTTCATTCTGACCACCTGACTTGTCTACATTCTACATATCTGAAAAATAAACACTCCTGTTTGAAATTAAGTATCATCTAAAGACTGAAATTTCAACAAACACTGGATCTGTACTTGGGAATCCAATGAACAGCTTTTATGAAACTGTAGATCCATCTGAAATAAGCACAGTTCGACTGAATGAAACCTGTAAAACTACATCAGCAGTCACCGTTAATTCAGCCTCTACTGCACCATCAATGTCAGTTGTAATATCGCATGAATCCGTATCACCCACTTTGAATCGAATGCGTAATGAGGTACAACAGTTAGCTCGTTGGTTGACTACAATCGGAAATGTACTTGAAACTAGTCAAGCTAAACTCGGCGATCGATTTGACCAAGAAACTGAAAGTCAACAATTACAGGTAACTGAATAATTATATGTTACATACTTTATATACACATATGTATGCATCGTTTTTTTTCTTCCTAGTCTTGCATGTTTTACGAAGTATTTTAATGAGATAAATTAAAACCGTCCAAATGTATTTAAATGATAAGATTTAATTAATTCATCTGAAACTTTCTTGTTGCACACAAGCATATAAAAGAGTGAACATGTCTCGTTAACCAATCAGAGGGTAAGCTGAAAATATCAAAGGGTTATTTAACAGGAAAGACACTGTATATGCATTATAAGGCAATCAGTCAATCAGAATTAAGCTAAGATGAATATGATAGGCCGAATTTTCCCTAAGCCTAATCAACTGCACATTCTTAAAGTTCTTAATGAAAGGAGCGACAGTTTATATATCTTCAATTGGTTTATGCTTACTGCAAAGTATGATTTCACTGCACAGTGGACTTTGTCATCAGCCGATATCAGCTAGGGTACACCAGATAAGTAAATCACCTCACGTGATGGTTGATACTGTCTATCCTTTATTAACAAAACCTCAGTGAATCCATTAGAATGTTAACAGATAAAAACACTTTGCAATGAAAACCGCTGTATCCAACTGTGTGACTACGAAAATAATCATCAGCGAGGCTTTTTTAATACTCGATTGACTGTATTGAACACACAAGCTTATCTGATAAGGCTAGATTAATGGCAAGTGCCATAAATAGTCAAACACTTGCTGAGTTTATTGGCCGTTTAGCTAAACTAGTCTGTTATAGTATTACTGTGAATTATATGAAATGACTATTGTAGTCATTTTATTATTCAGGTTACTTCGGAAACTATGGATATATATATCGCATACACGCAATTCCACAGACAAAACTCTAAAACTGTGCGTACATCTATGATTTGTCAGCTGGTTACAATGATTTGTTGAGTACACAAATTCAGGGAATGATCGAAAAACGAAGTCGGTCTCATCATAAAATGACCAAGGTATTTATAAATGTCAAAGTCGAACTTATATGGCATAAAAAATGCTTAACAGCCAATAAGTTTGAATCAGATAGTCATGAATTAAAGAAGAATATCTTGGAAACTATATGTTATCCGAGAGAGCATAGAAACACGTACGACTTGAAATTAAGAACCTTCTCTGAAGACGGGTTTTTATGCAAACTGCTTTAAATATAAAATGAGAGATGTTCACTTTTAACCTACATACAAGTTAGCAATATTATATACAAAAATAAATTTCACCGACGAATTGTACCGTTTATTCAATACTCAGCTAGTCGAAGATAAACTGTTGATACAATTACAATAAAAATTAGTAACGAATGGACTGAAAATTGAAACATCATCATGAAATCAAAAGAAATGATATTTCCTCCAACTTTACCTTTTTTTCAAAGCTTTTTTATTGCATCAACTTTGTTCTACACCACAGAAAAAAGGCTACTTTGAAAAATTTATATCCTATAGATTTATTTTTAACTCGAGCGGCATTAATTGTAACGGAAGTAATATTTCATTCAAATAAATAAAACTGTGTTAAACTCAGTTAATGAAATCCATAACAGTTAGTTTGAGCCACGCAGGGAGGTGCAGACTTCCTGATTGGGGTTTTCGGGATGGTAAGAATCAGAGGCTGGAGACAGTTGGTGATATGGCTGAAAATCGCTCTCAGTGGAGCAGACGCATTCACTTTCTGTGATTTATAATATCCAATAAAACTCTATTTTTCTTCCCTCATACTTGCATTTATTATCTCTCTTTTGAAACTCTCTTTACCCTCTTCTCTTGCTATACGGAGAGTAGTATATTTGTGCAGAGTTCTATATTGAGACCAGTCAGTCAGTCAATCAGTGTTAAGCTCAATAAGACAATGTTAACATTTGCTTAACATGGGTACACTAGTTAAAGAGATAAACTGTCTTGTTTTAAATACCTGCTGATAGATGGTACCATAGAAATCAGTAGAACGGGAATGATGGAAATCTATGGCGTATTGGTTGGATGTTAGAAGATCACATTAACGAGTAATTTACTCTCTCTATCTAAAATTTAAATCTGCAAACAAATCTTTGAGACATTTGCTCACTGAAATAATTTACATAAACCAGAATTATGAGCGAGAGAGATATACCAATCTTCTAATAAAAGTTAAAGATTAATCATGCAAATGTGTTCATTTGTTCTTCAAGAGATAGAGAGAGAATGCATATTTTCATGGGAAACTCTGTAGATTTGTAACTGATATCTTTTCGCATAAATTAAGGAAGCACTGTACTAGAGTAACAAGTATAGATTTAGAAAGCATAACAGAAGTTTTAACTGATAGGTGATTAGTTCTCTATACATTTCGATAGCCACTTTGTTTTCATGTTGTCTAAAGACTGCGAATATCGAAATAAATGAGTACAGATATATTTCTGAATAACCATACGCGCGCACACACACATACACACCGAATTACATGCAAATAAATCTGTAGACCTGGTTGAGGTTGACTGCAATAAAGTAAACTATTACTTATCCTTCAGTGTCAGTAAAAAGTTTGAGCATTATGGAATAGATCAAATATATTACAATTTATATTTCAATAGCTTACACACAACGATAAGTTCTATTTATTACTTGTCTTTCTTGTCCATTAATTGTCTATCCTGTTGAAGACAAAAACAGAATCAAGTCAATAAGCCCCGTATCATTTAACAACCATAAATTAATACAGTCATCCTCATTAAAGAGAATTTTTGCAGAGGCTTTCTTCATAAATGAAAAGTCAGTCGAAATATTTTAGAAACAAGATGGATTAGTGGAACATTTCTCCTTAATTTAGATTTTTAAGGACAGAATAACCCCATTATTTCACACTCTACAGTGAATGTGCTTCCACTCAGATTCAGAAACCCAGTGCTTTCCACCATCCACAGTTATCGAGGGAGTAAGTGATCATACAGTGAGAGTTGTTAATGTTATCGGTCAAGATTGCTGGCTGAAAAAATTCGAGAAATCCATTTCAAATCAAGTAACTAACTTGCATTGCTTTGCTAATTAATTCTGGACTTATCGGATGGAATCAGATTTTCAAGATGAATGTTTTGTATGCCTACTTATGCTTTGCCAGTGAAAGCTATTAATGTGTTTTCTTACTTTGCAGCAAATAAAACAAGCTGTGACTGATGGAATCTTATCAGATAAACTGGTCATCTATCATCCAGCCACTATACAACTTAAAATAAAAGTAAGTTGATTGTATTCATCATTTTCGTTTTTTTTTTAGTGTTTTGATATTATAGATATTACCACTATTAGAATAAAGTAGCTCACATACACACAGCAAATACAAAATATTTTCTTTGTGTACGTTCAACACTATCTTACTAAATGCTATAATTCTCGAATCAGCAGATAACACTCCTGTCTGATAATCTGTAGTGGGATAAATAAATTTACTTTCCACTTGGGAGCGAGATTTAGTTATGAGATAAGTAATTTGTTTTCAGAATTACTATGGTTACACTGAAGTTTACTACTTACTACGTACTTGCTGGTTGTTTCCTCTTCAGTGGATTTAGTATATACTAAGTAATATACTCAGTTTTCTCTTATAATTTTGTCTGCATTGTATGGGTGTCCCTTATGCACAGGATTACTAGATGGTTGGTGATAGTAAAGTAAATAGTTTGTTACAATGCATGCGCTAACTCATTAGGTGAGAGTATTTTGATGAGATTCATGATGAGACTCTGCGATTCATCATAAAGCATTTCAGAGAACCATAGTGTTGTCAACTGCATCTCCTCTGGCTTTACGTCAATGTGCATAACAATGCACGTGGATATCAAGTTATAAACCAATCAGTATACTTTGTCAGCTGTACTGAAATATTATTGTGAATAATAATAATAAGGTGATGATGATAGCTATGAAGAAGAATTGACAGTTAATAATAAGGACATATACAGCGATAAAATCTGTTAAAGTAGTGTGGTTGCCCCTGGGGAAATTTATTAGAGTAAAACCTCAAGAAGTCCAACTGACAACACTGTTTTTTTTCAATTTTATATCTTATTTTAAATAGACAGATTTTCCACTTCCCATTAAGTGACATATTTACTACTCAGTAACTGTCCTACTTTTACAGATGTTAGACAGGATTGGTGTTAGGTTGAAGGCATTGAATGACCGTAAGATTTTATCTGGAGTCACCTTTACAGAACTGCTGAAAATAGTTCCCACCGGATGTTGAGTTGCGCCCAGGTATGACTTGGAATGTCAGCCATTGAAAAGGAATCTATAAGTTAGGAAATATTTAAGGGCTATGATAAGAATATAGTTTGTTATTCAGTCATGTTCTCCCTATTAGACACTGAAGATACGTTTTAAATAGAGTATTTTCTCCTATACTTTTGCCAGCCTACTTATGGAATGTATGTTTACATATGGTACGGAAATATAGATTTATGTCATTATATTTATATTTGAATGCTATCACACGTCTCATCATATAACAGTATATGTCTAAACTGATTAATC
The DNA here is from genome assembly GCA_944472155.2 of Trichobilharzia szidati. Taxonomy (NCBI): domain Eukaryota; kingdom Metazoa; phylum Platyhelminthes; class Trematoda; order Strigeidida; family Schistosomatidae; genus Trichobilharzia; species Trichobilharzia szidati. Next base: position 65,797,849 of record OX235279.1, read on the forward strand.
ACTGTTAAACTGGAAGCCTTTAGTCTTATACAAGCTTTGCTTGGTGATTTTGCTGTTCTGCATTCTGATAAGACCCATATACTTATAAAACATATTTCATGTGATAGTTTGTAGGCATTTGATTGGTTTCAAGTTTGATCGCAGATTGATATCACTTAGAGAACAACTGAAAACCAGAGATTATTGGAAAGCCTTTCGTCTTAGTTGGAGATTCTTCATTTGTAGGCACCCATGGCCCCACCGAGGACTGAACCTATGACCTACAGGTAAAGAGACCAACTCTTTGACCATTGAGATATCAGTGTTTAATAAGGCTGGACAAACTGACCCTTATTTTAAACAATAATTGCTTAAAATAATATGGCTTACGGAACTAAGAGGTAGTGCGGACTGACTGACTGCGGTGAATTCAATGCCTGTAATTGAATGCAATTTACGCAAAGTTGATAATCAACGAATCAACTATTTTTCATGCATATCTCTATGCAACTTCTAAATGCCATGCCTACTGTTGGAATATAAATCAATATTTCTGAATACCTGACACAAACGTTTGAGTAATTTCAGTTAGTTAAAAGTTGCCAACTTCGATGTTACAAAAAGAGAGGGAAGCGGATCAAAATCACTCCTAAATATGACTGAATACAACATATATACACATACATATATGCTTTAAATGATAACATAATCAAATCCAGTGGTTAGAGGAGGACAGGGCAATGTCTTTTTTAAAAAAAGAAGCCATTTTTATATTTTAAAAATTGGTTTACAATGGTCTAAACCAGTAAAAAAGGAATTATATATTTCACGGACTTAAACGGCTTATTTTTCTGTATTTTTCACTACATTAAGTCAATCAGAGATAGCAATCTGTCAGGTTGCAAAATCATTGTCATTGGATGCTGTCTGTACATTAACATTCATAAATATAATCCTTTTTTCATCAGTATTCACCAATGCTCAAAATTTGTAACGTCGTTTGTCACTAGCTTTTTCACTGCTCACTTTATACTCCTTTTAGACACCTACTATGCGTAACAGTGTAACTGACTATGGGCTGGAACACTAACTAACTAGATTATGAAGCAATTGGGAAAAAATATTACTTTTTTTCCTATGATATGTCAGCGTATACCTTGAAAGAAACGTATTTATTTAGATGACAACTTCATTTATCAAACTAATTGTCTATTATCTGCAACTGTATTAAATTGGATATTTTAATTACCAAAATGCATAACCGTAAAATAAATTACAGTTGATTTATTTGTTCGAATTCATTTGAATTTCCTGTTAATTTGGTTATATTGGACTGAAATGCTCGGACTCTGTTGGCATGTAGACACCTCATTGATGTCTAATAGTCAGCATGATACCACAAACCAAATTACATCATACTGCCCCTCAGACATTGTCTTAACGTCAGTATGAGGAGCCAAGATGTCAACGGAGACTGACTGTTTCAGTTCAGTATAAATCAACCAGCAGGAAATTCAAGTTAAACTGAGCATATAACATCTGATACCCACTGCACGAAAAGTGACTATCGCGTGACCTGATGAATAACACTTTGGCATTTAAAACGATAAGTGAAAACACCAGGTGTATAGATCCTGGGGTTGTTTCCCAAACACAATGAAACGTGCATCCTGGACTCTATTGCTAGCTACCATTAACCAAAGAACATGAGGCTGAATTGATTAGCTTTAATATAACTTAGAAATGGACTCCATTGTATCTGTAGCAATAAGGCCAAAGTTTAATTATGGTCAGTAACTTGCGTTCAAAGCAAGTTGTTAGTAGAAGAATTCAAGAGGAATTCACAATTACAGCTCAGTAACACAATCATTAAGTTTCCGGATGAAAAAATTCCCAAATACAGCAGGCAGTAAATTTATCGTTTATTAAATATATATATATATACCGTTTTTCTGTTTTACATCATGACCATTTTATCTATTGGGACGAAGGCTGGGCTATTCTAGGTAAAATGTTTATTTGTGTATATCGAAAATGGATAATGAATTCTACTTTTTTTTACCCACAGGGTTGATAATATTATAAACTTTTGGCATTTGGATAGTTTACTTAGAAGCCATTTTTCTGTAGAATTATTTCCATATCAATGAGATGATTTGGATCAAAAATGGGATAACTCATACTAACTAGTTAGTTATGCTTACGGCTAAGGCGAATGCATTAAACCGGTCTTAAAATCTTTCTCTGTAGAACATATAATATAGTGGATTAATATGGACTGGTTGGGAAAAGGTCGTTATAGTAACTAGGTCGTTCTTTTTCTCAAATGCATAAATTATGAGCACAATCTAAATATTTCATTTGCTCCTACATTTCGTTTACTCCTGTTTACCCTTTCTGCATGTTGCTGGTATATCGTTTCTATTGCCATATTGACTAGGTTACACAAGTAATCAGTAGACCTTGAATAATATTTATGACTAGACATTTATCGTAACTATCATCCCGTTGACATGAACAACAGAGATGTTTAAGAGATTATTAGTTCATTCATACTCTGAAAGCTCATTTAGACGTTCCACAGTATAAGTTATTAGTGCAAAAGCCTTTTAAAGTAAACATACTAGGAGGTATTGAGCGACCTAAGTAATGCAGTGTCGTATTTCCTTCTTCCTTTGGTAGTTGTATCATAAAATTCTATATCATATGTGCATATTTTGTGAAGAAATGTCATGAAGTTTCAAAATTAAGCAGCTCTTCGATACTTTGTCATTATTCTGATTGGCAACATAGATTTGCTTAGGAGACTGAACATGAAAATTTTCTAATATTAAGTCTATTCAGACTCCAATTAATGTACACAACTAGCAACCGCCATTTAGAAAATGGTGGGGGAAGAAAAAAAACAGTTAACTAATATTTCTTATTAATTTTCTCAGCAAAGCATACGCACAATCCCAAACAGAAACGAGTTTAATTAGCAGTGTAAATAGAACAATAACTGATATCTTTTATTACAAGGGCTGTATACCGAGTTCAGTTAATCCCCCCTTCTGATTCTTATGTTACTTTGGGAAATCTCACCTTCAATAAATGCATTACCTTCATGTTTAAATCTATAACTTTCTATTTCATTATCCTACATGATTTCATTTTTCCTCATAAACACTTATCTTATCCACACACAGCAATTTCTTACGGAACTTGAAGCGCGTAAACCGCAAATAGAACGAATGCATTATGAAAAAGAACGCCTTTTATCTTGGACAACTAAAGATCCTTCAGTTGATGAGTTGGCTACACAAAGTAAGTCAGTTGTTTTTGTGGAGACGATTTGAGTTGATATATATATATATGCATATAAATCCGTAGTAGTGGTAATATTAGCAGAAAAAATACTAGTGTGGTTATAGTTGTTTGTTTTCCTTTAATTTTTGAAAGCACCTTAATTAATGTTGTTTTGCAAAATAGTATTATTCATTTATTTGGAGATCATAAAAGTGCTCTAAATCACACATTTCATCCTTTTTCAAAAGAAGTACAAAGGATATATATATACTCCTTTTGTCTGTTATTTTTAATTGACTTTTCATCTAGGCATAAAACACAGTTAGAAAAACCTGTCTGAATGATCGATTTGTTATCTTCTTTGAATAGTGTCATAAGTGGGTATTATGAAAGGCTTGAAATTAACATCCCTAAAGTTTCAAGTATACCAGGAAGTGGTTGGAATATAACTAAAGTATTGCATGTTTTGTATATACTGAATAAGACTTATCGGAAACTTTTTTCAATATCTATGGTGATGCCATAATAGGAGTTTTTCACTAGTAATCCGTCTGAATCACGACCTATTCTGTATAGGACTTAATTACACACACAAACTGATCTCTATCCAAGAAACTGCGTAGTACAGAAACGCTGACTAGGTAGAGATCAACAATTTTGATTTTTACTAGAGATGCGTAGATGATCTCTCTCTCGTAGTCAAAGTGGGAAAGAACACTTAATTCATAATTGAACTTCGAGACTGGATATATCTTTTATTGTGAGCATGATACGTATTTAGCATCTGTGAGACAGGATTGGTTGTTCTAGACTGTTACTGATATTATAGGGTAGGAAGATAGTGGAATGGAGGAAAGAACAATTGAAAAACTATAGGAAAGCGAGGAATAAACAGGCAATAACTATTATCAAACATTCATATATATATTATATATAGTGAGACAGACATATTCATACTCACAAAGGCACACTAACACAATTAAAAAGTCACAAAAACATAAAATGCCAACACGTGAACTGCTGCAAATTTATGGTGGATAAATAGCTTCAACAGCCAAGTGTAATAACTGCTCACAGTTCAATTTTTTCTGCAAACGTACGTATTCTATATTTCGTCTGAATAGAAGGCAATGAATGGAATGCATTTTTTCGCCTACCTACCGTTTATCTATAACACGAAAGAATATGGATGAATAATAAGCATAAACAGAACTTCAAATAAATTCATATCTTACATCTGATTCCCTATACGTTGTGGATTATTTTACTTAAAACACCCAAGTGTACTATGTAGGTGATAAGGAATTAACAACCGTTTCATTGACAGTGTAACTCGAAATGTTCACCAATCCAGTCTCTCGACTACTGTCTGGATTTGCCCAGGCTATTATAGAGCTTGTTGAGGATGAGACCAAACCGACCACTATCTGCACTAACTTGACAAGTACTACGAATACTAACGTTGTCCGAAGTATCAATTCTCGTCATCAAACGGTTGTCCCGAGTCAAACTCACGATTCATCGAGGGATTATACACCAAGTTCTTATCTTTCAAGTGAACAGAATAAGTCAGAACACCCTATGGTAAAACAAACGTACGAAGATCCTACTTCGTTGTCTAGCCAAACACAGCACTCTCCAACATCATCTCCAACAATTTATGTCGATTCAGTGAGCGTCAGTGTAAAAGAAACTGAGATAAATCCACCAGATTCTACTAATTCACCGTCATCAAGTAGTCAAAGTGTTGACATAAGAGCCAGTGAAATCAGTGTTAGTGTCATGCATAGAAAAAATAGTGAAATTCCCAGCTTATCTCAGGTTGAATTGGAAAATATTCAGGAGGAGATTCAATCGACTGATACTGACACAGATTCATGTTTAACAGAACCACAAATCTCACCAAACTACTGTTATATAATGAATAAACGTCATAGTCTAGATGAATATGAATTTAAAAATCTAGATTCCCCTATAAATGTGGATTACTCTTCAGATGAAAAGTATCCAGGAATTTTACAAGAATTAGAATCTCTTAATGAAGCTGAGAAACAAGATGTCAACAAGAATGAGTTGATTTCATCTGTAAATATACAAACTTCTGAGCATAATATTTATGGTATGTGACAGTCAAATATGAACGTCTATAGCAGTTTATCTCTTTTATACTTTTTTTATTTTCCAGAGTGATTCTATTAAATTAATTAAGACTTGCTTAGTTACCTATAAGTTAATGTTGTATATAATTTATATCCTGATTATTATTTGAACTCATACAGTTTAGAATAGTCATGAAAGATATAATAAATGAGTTAATGAGACTCATTTCCAATAATTACATAGAGTTAACTATACAGTATAAATAATGAATTCATATGCGAGAAACCAATTTTTAGATTTTATAATATGAGATATGCAAGTTTTTACTTGTGAGTGATTATTTTTATAGTTTGCATTGCCGCCGTTGTCACAAATGTTGCAAAACCAGATATCTTGAATGTTGATGAATTCAGAGTTACATTTGGTGCCTACATTCCGTCACATTCTACTTAATTATACTTGTTCCCTACTCATTTATATGTATGAGATCAAACATTAAGAATAATTTATAGTACCGAAATGAACACTATCAAAAGAACAAAAGTCTTAGAAATACAAATTCATCATTGTATCATTTATTGGGCTTACTCAACAATGATTATTTCTTTGCTATACTGAGTTATGAGCCTAATCAACCACAAAACAGCTGTGAAATAAACGTGTAACAAATTCCAGTGTCATAGAATGGCTTGATGATGCAATCACTGTGGTATGTTACGGTGAATGCGCGTGGACTTTGTAGTGGGAAGACGCTTTCAAATCTTGTCGTTTCATCTTTGTACAGTTACTATCAGTCATTTAATTATTTTTTTCCTTTATCAGGTAAATTGATAAATGCGTACAGTATGTGCAAAATCCAGTCAATTGGTAAAAAAATATTTTAGCAAAGATTCATATTCTATTCAGAAATTGAGAAAGTTGTTTTTTGTCTGATAACCAGCATGATACTTGATTATACAAGTAATTAGTTAAACCATATGAATACATTTAAACTAAATTAACTGAGTGTGATTAAAAGTTGACTGGTGGATGGTGACTAGCAGTGGAATATAGGATGCGCATTTCGCCCTATTTTGGACTCGTCAACTGGATGGACCTGCATCCCGCAGTTAGTGATGGTGTTCCCACCGATCTAAAATTAAATTCAATAATTAATATGACCCGTTGCACAAGAAGTGGCTCTCGTGGACCAAGTGGTCTATTGGATAACGCTTTGGCGTTTGAAACTATGGGTACTGAGTTCGAGCCCCGGTGGGAACACCATCACTGACTGCGGGGTGCAGGTAAATCCGGTTGACGAGTTCCGAATAGGACGAAATGCTCATTCCATCCACCAATCAACTTCTGAATTAACTGAGTGTTCCTAGTGTATATGTATACATAAATAATTGACAAATTTAAATAACAATAGGTTTTTAAAATTTCACCTTTCTAACTACATGGAAACATGGTACAGTTGAACACTAAATAAGAGTTAAGTTTTCGCAGAATGCATATAAAAGCTTTGAAAGTGATATCATTATTCTTTCTTAGCGTTTCATAACTTGGATTCAGATATCGACTACTCATTAAACTAATATGTGATACGTAGTAGAAATTGGTGTCACTGATTCATCTTTTCTAACAATCAAATGGAATTGGATATTATCAGTCAGTCAGTATTCCGTATAACACCCATTCTTATTCAAGGTCGTTAAAGATAACATCAGGATTATCTTCAGAGGCTTTTTTTAACATTTTTTTTGAAAAATCTCTCTGAAGTTTTTCATAAGGTCAATCTCCAATCTGTTAAGGACTCAATGTCGATTTCCCATCTTCTGTTTATCTATTATGTGTTATTACGTAGATTTACTATGGTAACTGCTGTTCTAAATTGTCCTCCTCTTTGACCTTTCCTGATTTCCTTTTGCTTCAATTTGCATTGTAAATTATGAAGAGTTTATCTCATTCATGTTAATCACACTAACAATAGATCTGTCCCTAATTTAATTCCCTTTAACTTCAGTCTTACTGGCATCAAATGAATACTTACGAAGAATACTCATAAAAAATAACGAATGGAAGGTTGATTTTAGCTTGGATGGGTTCTGTGATTTGTTTGTGTAAGAAGGCTTTCAAGATTAGTTGGTGTCGCTATAGAGCCAAGCAGAATAACTTAAGAAAGAAGAAGCATCCTGCTGCACTCCACAGCTTGAAGTTGTCATCTAGTCAGTTATTAGATATTCCGCCAGGCTGTCGTGTGAATGAATGGTCAATAAACATTTCCCTCTGTTAAATTATCTGGCTGATTTTGTCATTTAATAGTTCAAATTTCATTGAAACCACAGGGTGAAAAAGTATGAAAAATGCGACATAGTTTGCCCTAGCTCTCAGTGAAAGTTTACAAGATAAGAATTAGGAATAAAAATTCATATTATCAGCAGTGTCAATAACATATCGGAAAAAACGGAACAGAGATTAATGGAACAATGTTACTTCGTATTACATAGGTTCTAATAAGTCAAAGGTAGTTGAAATAAACCATAATTAGCATTTCAAAGGTTAAATTGATTCTGAGACATGTCAAACGAATTCTCCAGTCATCTGTTTCGTTGTCTTCCACATGTTATCAACAATCTTATTGTTTACTTGCATTTTCTGAGGATTTATGCTACGTTCTCATGTCTAGAACCAACTTTAATCTAATGATAACATAATTATAAAGTCAGGAACTGTTTATATATATATATATATATATATATAGTTTAGACCTATTCTTCTGCTTCTGTTACATATGTAATACTGATAGATAGGGAAATGTAGACCTGAATTTCTGACCTGAAAGACATTCAGCAGTGAAAAATACCTGCAATTCTAAAAAATAACCTTTTCTACATATTCTGTTTGTGCAGCTTAAAACCTTTAAATTGAGTATTCGGTGTTGAATATGCACGAGATATTTTTTTTTCTTTTTTTTTTTCCTTCACGTTCTCCAGTGGAACATAGGGCTTTAAGCTAGTGGCTTGAAGTTTCTGTAGCAGTGTTTATTTTACAGGATGGGGTTGCTAGCCTCATGCCCAACCTTTCCTCTTCACCAGCGTTATTTCTGACTTAGCGAGGTAAAGGAGTGCGTCGGCAGGGGGTCGAACCCCGGACCATGTGCATGGTGGGCGAGCGTCTTAACAACTATGCCACCGACGCACATGCATGAGATATGGGGGTATTTATTGATGTATTTGTCCGTCTGCAACTAATTTTTGAGTTTGACGGGTTCTGTGGCCATCATAATCTGTTTACTATATCTTACGTTTTACTGTAATGGTAAACAGTGAGAGGGATTAAAGTGAATTCACTTCACACTGAAGTCTGCATGAAGATGATGCCTAGAAGGACAATGAAAGCTTCTTGAGTAAATCATCCAGTTCAGAGAATGCAACCACATAAAAAAGCTAAAAAGAAACTATGGGCATAAACAAGACTTTTTCGGAAAAAGCTTGCACACAACATTTATTTTTGCATCTATCAGCCTGTTTACAAAAATATAAACAACGTAAGCATTTACTTTCTGTCAGAGGAAATTCACATACACATACTCGTTATAGATACTTTCTTTTTTCAGTGATACCTTCACTAGGTATTCCTTTTTCTTATCCTCTTCACCCTTCAAATTTACTATTAAATTTACGCATTAGTGTAACGAAGGGAACAAATTTAAATTCCTCAGATGTAGAGTGGAGATCATAAATCAAGGCGTTTACATTACATACACAAAATTACACTGAGAGTTCATTTTAGTTTCTTGCCCTGAAAAAAATTATTTATTTATTCTTTGTTTGTTTTTTGCATAATTGAAATAAATTATTAAGAGATCTTGGGGGAAAACAGGGATATATATATGTACATATATAGATTGTTCATCAAACAGAAACACTGATTATTTATTACCATAGTCCGTTTTGTTTCCTTTTTTCATGAGAGCAATTTAGTCAGTATTCATAATAATGGGTGTAAACCATAGGAATTTTTGTGATTGTGATTTTCCGTCTTATTTAAATCTTCTCAAAAGCAAAAAAACAGTGGGATAAGGAGGGGGAGTTTTGAGGGAAAAGGAGGACATTTACCACAATAATAAATTCATGCCTTTCATCTCTGTGAGAATGCATTTGTTGGCCTACCGACCACCGACAATTTCTGAATATTAGATGGGTTCTGAGATAACTAAGAGAAGTTTAACGAATAGACACGACACTGAATGTTTCCACGAAATAACCTTTTTGCTGTGGAAATATGTGTCAGTCTGTCTGATATTTTTTATTTATGTACTAAACGAGCTTCCAGTCATAGATTCGTTTCAAAAGATCAATGATCTGTCTGACTGTTGCCGTTGGTCCAGGGATTTTGTATCTATTCTTTATACTTGCCATGAAGAAAGTTACTACACAATACACTCTCTTCAAGAAGCCATTCACTCACGTAACAGTCACTGGTAATGACTGTCACTTCGGCCACTGAATATTATCAGATCTACCCTCACCATTCCATAGTTAGTTAAATTGAGTATTCTTTTAATTACAGAGTTTTGCTTTTGTTGAATTCCATTATGGAGAAAATATAGTTTTTGTGAATTCAGTGTGCAGTAGACAAAATCTTGGCATTATCTTATTTAACATAAAAGCGAACAGTAGTGCTGTTAAAATAATATTACAAAATGATAGCTCTCTAGTCATACTGCCTATAAACTGCCTAATTACGATGCCTCCTGGATACATCGCTTGTATATGCGTAACCGAAAGAACATGAATTTCTCTCATAAGGTTTACTAGATATGAAGAATCTTATAGTAGTCTCGTAGTAATTTTGCAATAAAAAACTGGAACAGCTAACTGACCTCCAGTGTCTTTTAGATTACTGGCTCCATCCACTATACAGAAAAATACAATGAAGCCTAATCTATAGACAGGAAACATGTCAGCATATAGTCTACTCTTCATGTCCCATAACAATTGATATATAGTCTGTTTTTGTGTATGTAAAAACAGAAAAAGATGATTGTTATGTTAATGTAGGACCTATAGCCAAAGTAGTTACCGAATATGATGCAGCAAAATACTGATAAGAAGTGTAGTCTTTCGTTTATATGGAAGCTGTTATCTTTTTCTTCCTGGAATTCACTTACCCTCTCGTATTATGGAAAATTATAGTGACTACGCCATTGTCCTACCTACTCTTCAGTAAAATAATGTCTTCGCCAAGTATTATATGTAGAACGAAACAAATTTTAAGTAACGACAAAACAGTGTGTTGAAATCAGTTAATGGAAGATGAATGGATGGCTTAACCATTAGGTACGTACTATTGTTAACACTGATAATCTTCGCTGTATGGAAGACTGTGAGCACACTTTGATTGGATACTAGTAACTATTGTGATGTGTCTAGTCCTTTCTTTGGTGCAGACTGAATCCTATCAGTTAGGTTTGCGATGTAGCCACCATTCTAGTTGGCTTACCATGGGACATGAGTTCCTTCAAGGCTGCAGATACGCCTTGCTGACGCGTGCCAACTAGAACGAAGCCTAGCTCCGATTGCCTCCTACCATCTAATACTGTGAACTCGACTAGAGAATTATGCAAGTCTTAATTAGTAAGAAGTACGAAACACGCAAGAGAGAACTCCTAATACTCAGTGTTCAGGCCAGTTTGTAGCCAATATCAGCAAAATCTGTCACTCATTGGAAAACATGCTTGTTTTCAACTATGCCTAATCAATTTCATTTTTGGGCAGAATGTATACAGACATTTGCTAAAGATCTCATTCTTTTGGTAATGACATGTGAACTGCAAAGTAATCTATAAAATCAGAATTATATTTCTTGGGTGACAAGTTTTTGCAATCAGTCAACATTGTTACAGTATCCATCTGCTTTATAACCGAACAGAATATTAAGGTGTAGGGATATATATGGTTGAATGAGTCCTGGTAGAACAGACATGAAATATACTTTATTAAGGTCACTGTTTATTATTCCTTTCTAATTCAATTACCTGTCCGAAATCGATCCGCTTTCCTGGTCACATTGTTGATATGAATTGATGATAAATCCTGTTAGCTTTTATTTATCCCCCAACCTCTAGAAAACTCAGAAACATATGGAAATGAAACGAATCTCCTTTTTTTCCCAGTAGCTGTTTATCATTCATTAATATTTTTTCTGAGATTCGGACAAATCAAGCGTGTCAACATTAATGACTATTTTTGTTCCTATTTGTGGTATGCACTGAGGTCACATATGCATGCCTGTGTTTATCTTTCTGTGTTTCAGTGTGTTTAAGTACGCAGATGGGCGTGATTTTGTTGAATTATGTGGTACAGAGGGTTTATTACTCCCTTAAATTCTTAGCTCCGTGACTGACTATCTCCTCTGCTTTCTGGCGTCTTTTCATTCGAACACACATTTAATGTGTGCATACACTAAAGTACACACATACACACGCGTACGTGATAAAATTGTCTCTGAAAAATTATAAAAATGGGGTCATATTTTCAATAAATCCTTTTTGATTACTGAACAAAGAATATTCTTTTCCAAAACTTCATCATCAGGTTCTACAGTTGTATATTCATAATTATGAAAGAATGATTGCCATCGACAACACTAGTGGTTTTTACAGAGTAGCATAGAATCATTTAGATCAAAACTCCAAAGATTATATGCTAATAGACTGTTAATAGATTATGGTAATTGTAATACTAAATTGAACACCAATGTTACAAAGTAAATGCTTTTGAATGATAACGAATGTATATTATTAAAACAATTAGTCCCTTTGATAAATAAGGCATTGAGAAGACTAATTTCGCGAGATGATATCATTTCGTAGTTTCTTTACAACCGCTTTACAACTAACATGGTTAACAATAATAAAATAAAGATCACGAATCGTTAGAAGTTAGAATTCATGAGCTATTGAATCGGGTCCCAGTGGCTGAATGGTATACGAGCTTGCCTTGTAACCGGAAGCTCCTGGGTTCGAATCCCAGTGGGTGCGTATTGCCGATGATTCCCAAACTAGGATGAAACAGCAGCTGTCCAGTACTCCCTGGTTTTCAATGGTTCTCTAACTGATATCAGTCCGTGATCAACTCGTAAAAATCATGACGATTACTCAGTTAAATAAAAAACACAAAAGTACATACTGATGACCAATCATATTTAGATAGGTCATGTAGTCCAGGGTAGGCAAAGATTGAAGTCTATTGATTTTTGTACACACAGTTTAGGCTGTATGTGATTAATCCAAAGTGCTTCTATCACCTTTGATAACCTTGAATTAGAGTTATGTGAAATAATTATGAAACAGTCATTAATATTGATTCTGTGACCTGACATTAATAGGTGTTTTGCAATGGACTATGCTGGATTTCTATTAAGATTAATCGCGTTGGGATTTTCTATATGATTTAGTAACCACTTTGGAACATGTTCCTTTCGACGGTTCCTTTCGCGGTTGTAAAGAAACTACGAAATGATATCATCTCGCGAAATTTGCCTTCTTAATGCCTTATTCGAATGTATAGTAATAAATTCTCATGAGTCATGTTCATATTAAATTCTGTTGATATTGATTTTAAACTCCAGATGGACGGGGGTAGAGAAAAAAATATTGGGGTAGCATTTTATTGGCGTTGTATGCGTGTCAATGTGTAAGCTAACAACTAAGAAACAAAAGGTTAGTTAATGCAAAAGTATGACAGGGGTTAGGGGAATTTTTATGTGTAGGATGGAGGGCCACATCAAAAAGGGCCGACATCATAAGGTATTTATGAACTTCCAAACTCCACCGCAGGCCAGGGTGGTAATAGTGGTTGGACCTTTTTCTTCTGTACGCAGACCATCGGTTGTGTTAGGGCGAACTGCAATAGCCTCTGTTGTTTGGAGTATTCGATACTTGGACGCTTATGGTAACTTATTTGGTACCCGGTAGATGGTAGAGAAGGATTCTTCAATGCTGGCTTTGCGGCCGGTTTGGACCAGGTGGTCTAATATCGATTATTATTATATTATTGTATCCTTTAATTCCTACAGGAACATAGGGCTTCAGCCGCGTCTAATATCGAAGTGTTGATGATTTTTACTACACCTTTATTTATAAATCAAGATCAGATGGCCAGAAAAGATCAGCAACAGGGATCTTTGGGAACGAATCAACCAGGAACCGATTGTGAAACAAATAGGCAGGAGGAAATGGAGATGGATTGGACATACTCTTAGGAAACCATCAAGTGACATCACTAGACAAGCCCTCGAGTGGAACCCGAAAGGGAAGCGGCGAGTTGGTCGTCAGTGCAAGGGTGACTTGCAGGAGGTCATGTGAAGAGGAGATGAAAACGTGTGGGCAAACTTGGAGCCAGGTGAAGACTCTAGCAGAGAACAGAACGCAATGGAGACGCACGGCTGAAGCCCTATGTTCCTGTAGGAATTAAAGGATACAATAATAATAACAATTTATTTATAAATAATACCTTCATTCTTAGTGAAAGCGATTTCTCGATTCCTTTGCATTCGAAATGGAAAATAAGACTTAGCAGTTTCACCAGTGATGTTATTTTTATGGGATGGAGTTGCTACACTCAAGAGTAACCTCTCATCTTCTCCGGGCTGAATACTGGTGAGGTTTCTGAGTGTCGGTCGGGAATCGAACCCTAAACTTCCATGTCGTTAGTGAGTATTCTAATACTGAACCATTGTGGTAGTTTGACCTTCCTTATCTAATTTCAATTGTATCTGAGTAGTTTTCAGGTTTTAAAGAAATTCCGACTCCACTTAAAAGACTAATTATGCCAACTACTTAAATATCACCCGTAACTATCGGACCTCATAGGTACATTTCACCAAGGGCTGATGTCACCTTGATCAGTATAGACAGATGACCAGTTATAAGTGAGCACTCATGTTGTGGCATTTCATTATTCTTAAAGTTCTAAGCCAAACTCATCAATCTCATACCTTACAACAAGCTGTTTTTGTACTCACGCTTGATAATTTATATTCTCATTATGTAGTCCTAAGTGTTATTATAATGCTTACATTCGAATATGCTAGTTTCAGAAGTCAAGTCTTGTCCTCCAACCTCTGGAAAGTTGATCGAAGAAGCAAGAAAGTTGTCAATTAACACAGGATTTTTGTTATCCAATTGGGCGGAATGAATCATTGGGATACTTTTTTTATCACATACAAGGTGTGAGTGGTTATTTGAAAGCCTCACTATACAGTCAGTTTAGGCTGAAAATTTGTGTTTGTTTGGGCACTGTACGGAAAAACTGTTTTTAGAGTACTTGTTGCACTCCAGTGTGTGTTTATGACTAATACTGATTTCTGACTATAATTCCTTGTGTAAGGAAAATCAATGAGTTTAAACAAAATTTGTTTTAAAATTAGTATGCTTTTCCTCTAGTGGTCTATCCCACCTAAAAAGAAGGGATAAAAATAGATTAGGGATAGTGAATTTGTCCATAAATTTTAAGAATACTTTTGTTGATTTAAAGTTTTTATAAGATCACTGATAAGTTCTAGTAAATTCAAACAAAGCAAAGCGGATATATTTCAAAAAGCCAGATGGTTTGAGTTTGATATTAATAAACCTTTTTCGCTACTTTTTAAGATAAAAACACTGAGGCTTTATGCCCACCAGTAGAATACGTTTTGTTCCAGTCCATACCTTCCGAATGGAAGAAAAGTTTCTTTTCTGTGAAGTTTTAGTAGCAGCGGTACTGTTTCTGCCGGGTGAAGTTACTGACCTCACTCCTAACAGTCCCCTTTTTCCGAGACTGTTATCGGTTAGTAGAGCGCGTCGGCCACAGTTCAGAACTGAACCACTAGCGAGCATTCTACCGTCGAACCACCGTCAAATAGCTTTGAAATTCAACTGTGAATTATACATTTTATGCTTGAAAGTTAATACCTGGAAGATGATTGTTAAGCAGGAGTGGATTTGAAGTTTTTAACCTGCTGACTAGAATAGAAGAAATTGAGAATCACTTTGCTGAATCCATTTCTTTTGTCATTCAACATCACCTTTGTCGTTGCAACCAGTATTACGGATTATAAGCGTATCTGAATAAAATTGTTAGAATTCATACTCAGAAGATTTACTTACATCTTTCTCTTCCCTAGATGTTGATGTCATTCACGAGACCCAGCTTCTGTTTTGATAAATTTTGTTGTTAAAAACTTAGTTTATCTCACTTTTCACTCACCTATCAGAATTTCTGCGAGAATTGTCAGTGTTGAGAACTGTGACATCCCTAAGGGGTTTTTACACTAAAAAAAGATGTATTCACTTCTATTCTTTAGTAAGTATGATAAACGATATCCCCTTCAAAAAGGTTCAAACACATCATGATCAAAGTTCAAGCAATGGCGCATTTAAGGGTATTTGGTTCACGGTGTGCATTTAAATAAAACATTTCCTGCAACTGATTCTTTTTACTACTTATTATCAAATAAGTACTTATTTAAAACAGTTAGTTCCCTTTATGAATTCAGATAAAGCAATAAGAAGACGTAATTTGTCTGAATCGTGTAATGTATTTGCGCAGCAAGTGCGTGTGTGATCAGATTGTTCTAAATGTGTTGCGCAAATACATTGCACGATTCAGACAAATTACGTCTTCTTATTACTTTATCAAAGTATTTATTGACATTGCCCAGATTATCATTTAGTCATATCAACTATTATCTAAGACGTTTGGTACTACTACCGGATGTTATAAAGAAATATATGAGAAGTTGTTGAATAGTTAAGTGTCATTCAATAATTCATTCATTCACAGTTTCATCTTAATGAATATATTTTTACAAACGTATGCATGAATATGGTGTACTTTGTACTTACCTAGGTTTCAGATTTACTACTGAACCTCAAAATCTGCTATGTTTTAAAAAAAAAATCTAAAATCAACTTTTTGTTCTGCAGTTGATCAATTACAAAATCAATGGAATACAATTGAAAAACAAATGATTAAAAGATCAGAACAATTAGATCAAATGTTAACCGGTACACAGGCGTTGAAGGAATTGGAACGTGAAGTAGAACGGGAAATTAGTAAGGCAGAAGCAGATTTGCAAAGTATTGATGCCTCAAAATACCAAGAAAGTGAACAAAGTTTATCAGCCTCCAGAGTTCTTGTGATGAGTCCAGAAACCTGTCGTAAACACTTACAAGTATGCGATTATTTATAAATTTTGTTTTCCACAACAGACTGTTTGTTCACTTTGCTTATGGATCGATTCATTTCAAGGTCGTTGTTGTTGTTGTTGTTTTTATTATCACACATAAACATGAGTGAGTGAATCGCCAAAATTTCCAGGGGTTGAAATCTAATGAGGATTAATTCGTTTAACATGTAGACAGAATAAACGTGCTTTTACATACGTTGATGTATTAATAAAACATTTCCTAAACAACGCTACAATTTCAGCATAATCACAGTTTCTTATAGATAATCCTGAAATCTAAAGCTTTTAGTTTCCCTTATTAAACTAAAAAAAAAAAACAATAAGAAGACTTAATTTATCTGAAACGTGTAATGCATTTGTGCAGCACATTTCATGCATTCTGATCACACATGTATTTGTCATGCAGTTCATATACAAGGCGACATAGTACAAATGACTACAATTTTTACCAATCTAATAGGTCAAAATGCTTACAAGTCATGATCTGGGGTAAGACGTGGGAAAATGAGGTAAGAAAACAGGGTAAGAAAAAAAGAGGGGATGAAAATACTATAAAGTGAAATAAATCTTGGTTCCAAAATTGGATAACCATGTCAGGTTTAGGGTGATGACAAATAATTTTTGAACACATATAACAGGTTTAAAGCTTTTGATGACTAAGCCTTCAACGAATTTAAGTGTATGTGTTTAAAGGCATTTCTGAAATCGACTTTGTTATCCGTTTCTATGTTCTTTGGGGGAATAACGCTCTCTTTTACATCTTCTGATTGTTTTTTCTAAATCTTGATATCATAGACAAAGCGTTTAGCGTGCTTTTATTTTTTCTAGTAGACTAAAAATGTGTCTTTAGTTTCTCTCCTTTGTTTGCAAAGGATAGTAAAACTGTTATTTAGAAATGCAGATTTGGGGAAAAAATAATTCACCACAACGCATGAACCGTTTTTTATTCCTTGTGGTTTCAAGCTTTGAAAATATTTTTACATGGTGATGTTTCTAGTCCTGCGCGCACACTTCTCTCTTCCTTAGGTTTAGTATCGGCTGGCAAATTAGGTGAGTGCGTCGAATGAGAACAGAAGTCGGATCACGCACCTTGCTAGTTAACATCCCACCACTGAACCACTGACCCGTGAACTGTGGAGTTGTATAATAGATGATAAATAAAGTGGGTAAAATACCTGAACAGATAAGATTTTCCATGACATAGTATCATTTACTAACACAGTACTTCAGTAAAACTGTTTAGGGAAAGTATAATATTCAACTTGTTGGAATATTATAATCTCTTTCGTTAGCTTCTTCAAGATAAGTATTTTTAGTTGATTTCACTTGTCATTCAGGGTATCTCTTAAAAGTAGAAATATGAGTGTTAATATACGTGCATCTTTGAGAAAAGTCAACAAATAATGGTGATGGACACCATGTTGTCTTCTTTTACCATTACAATATTAACCTCAAAACTACACTGAAAGCTTTTAGTGGAGTTGTATGCCTGCACTTGTAACATTATGGATCAGATAATCATTGAAATGGGGTTGTTAATTCAAAGCAATATGAAATGGTTACTGCTACTTCGTAAGCCTCAAATATACCTATTTTCGTTCCTTGAGTTCCGAGTGAAATATACGACTAAAAACTTTCAATTCGCGAAAAATACCCATTAAGACATTGAAATAAGAACAAATTAGTTCAGTGAAGAGTCTCTTTTCGGCGAATTCATTCACTTAGCTGTACAGTCGCAAATATATACAATTAATTTTGTGTGTGTGTGTGTACATTAGGTTTGTCAAAATCAAAATAACAGTTAGTGTGGGTTGTTGATTACATCATCAAAATAATAAAGAAATTGAAATGTGTGATTAATAATCAAAGTTGTAACTAAGTGGGGTGAAGATTGGTAAGATGTGAGTAGGGTTACGTAATATAGACATGTTTAGAAAGATTAGATGTTAGTGAAGGAGTATGGAGACAATTATGAAAATAAACTAGATAATAGGTGAAAAGATTGAATGGGTTAGTTACTAAAAATTATTATACGAAAATTGCAAAAAAAATTTGATAACAAAATGTTGATGACAGATAAACTTGAAATTAAACCCACGGTAGTAGGAAGGGTGGAGAAGTTTCTTCTGTGTGCATAAATCAGGCTTTTCTATCCAAATCGCTAAGGCTTCGGCAATGAAAAGTATACGAATGCTTGTCGATTTTGGAAGGCTTCTTTTGACTTTATAGATGACTTTGAACGACTTCTCCTTGCAAATCAAATGACCAGTGTTGAGTATATGCTCAATAATGGCGCTCCTTATTGCTCCGTTGTTACCTTTCCGTAACCAGGTGGGATAGTGTTCTTGAACTCTTTTAGATAAAACTCGCATCGAACGACCTATATACCTCGCTCCGCAAGAGCAGGCGAATTGGTAGATACACATGGAAGTGGTCAAATGCGATAGTTTATCTTTAGAGTAGTTGAAGGACAATGGACGGGAGGAAAATGTCAGTCGTAGTGTGGCAGCGAAGAATGTCCTTCTGAGAGCAGTAGATATCCTCTTCTTCAAGGCGTCAGCCAGAAGGTCACCTTTGAAGGGTACATTCATGTAGACCATCTTCTTCTGCACTGTAATGGGTTGTTCTTTGTAAGTCTTAGGCTTAATATGCTTGTCTATAAAACGAGGTGGGTAGCCATTGTCGAGCAGTGTCTTCCTTAAGAGGGCTTTCACTAGTGATAATATCACTTTCGTGGAGTGGGGTTGCTAGCCTCCCTAGTAACCTCCCCTCTTTTCTGGGTTTACTAACTGCTAGTAAACTAGGCGATGTTCAGAATTACGTCGACTGGGAATCGGGACCGCATCTCCTGTGTGGCAGGCAAGCATTCTACCCCTGAACCAATGAGACGCACCTGAAATATCCCCCACTATGAACAAGTAAAAATTTGTCCAGTGACAGTTATCAGTAGATTTATGTACATATAAATACAACGAAGATTATTTTAACCAAAATCTAAAACATAATTGTTAATTCTGTAAAATCAAGTGTCACTGTTCTAAACTATTGACTATTCTTTCTTCTTCCCTATCAGGAGTTAGTCGATAGTTTACCCCAGAGAAGTGCTAAAATTAGCAATTATCAAAATGAATGTGAAGCTTTGATGAAACAATTTCGCTCTGAAGACACTAGTCGAATACGTGCAGATATGGAAAAGTCTATTAAACGCTGGAATGAGTTGGAAAAAATGTAAGTCAACATTTTTGCTTCCATGATCTACTAATTTGTAAGAATATTATATTACGTGTGTGTGAAAGACAACAGCTGGTTATGAAAAATGAGTTGCCAGTTTACAGACTAACCTTTTAAACAATGTGATGTAAAATAACTGTATTTCAGCATTTTTTATCTAAAATCTTTGGAATGCAATAAATATTGATCATTCAATTAGTTATCCTAAGATAACTCATTATATATTTTCGAGGATTAAGGTTCTCTTTAATCCTTCCCTTGCTTTAACTGTCCGCTCAGTATTCAACTACAAGTGTATTATGTGAGAACTTTACGCATTGAAAGAACTAAAGTGACTGAGATCTTTAAACTGAATCAATCCGAATACACCTAGTCTCAAATATGATCTCACCTAGAAGGATTGCTTGTCGGTGAGAGTGGTTCTCAACTACTTAAACTTCAACCAGTAGTATATGGCATATTGTTTATTTTGTATCTTGTTCTAAATTTTCTTTTTTATTTATAAATCGTTTTAATGAATGCTGGTTGTCCATTGTGTCATCATCATCATTCATCTGCATTTCTTTCATCGGAAAAAATCTAAGCTATTTCTTGTCTGAATACGTCGAAAATGTCAAACTTATAATTGTACGAATAGATGGCAAGCAGGGTCTGTGAAAAGTCTGTGCACTATGATAGAGATCAAATTAATTATATTTATACTTCAACAGTTGTTCACATACAATGATAAGTTTTTTAAAAAATTTTGTTATTATTTCGAGTAAAATTACTAAAATACAAAAAACTTATTGTGTGTAAACAACTATTAAATTTTTTTCAAAAATGTCTAATCTCTTGTTGTTTTTAAAGGCATTCCAATGTCTCAAACATATTTGACCTAATAATTGGTAGAGTGCATTGATATTCAACGCGAGCCACCAAAAAAGTCTTACATCAGTCTCTCGAAAGGTCGGAATCTGCTCATAAGATCTAAGACTCGTATATTGTTGACTGAGACTGTGTTTTCATTCAAATAATAATAGGGTTGAAAATTGAAAAAAGTGTAATGATTGGTATTAGTTGTTGTTGGGCTCCAGCGACCGTAATAATGTTGTTACACATCAAACAGCAAATATTCACTTAAATTGGTAATTTTCAGATTAAACCGTTCTGGGTGAAATTTCACAGTAGTTTGCTTGGCAACCGAAATTATTCAGATGACTATATGTGATCTGCTTGTTACAATAAATAGCAGTCAAGAAGGCAAGCGTAAATTCATGACTGCATATATCACTGATTGATTTGAATAAATGCATACCAATCGCGTTAACCAACGGTGTTTGCTAGTCTCATCAAAGTTATCTAAACTGTGTAATTTGCAAATTGCGAACTCGATCCAACCTACTACCAGAATTTGGATGGCTGGAACTGGTTTGAAGATCTGAGCTAATTCAGAAGCAGGTACGCTGCTGATAGTCTTAGTCACAGACGAACGAAAGGGCCGTCATTTGTTTTCGATGACCTTGATCCGGCTAGCAGGTACTAGTGGTTGACGTGAGCGTTATCCAACTACTCACTCATATCAGTCAATCAGTAGGATACACTATCATTCATTTTGTTAAACAAATGGTAATCCTTCAATTAAAGCTAAAATAACTCTGAATATGCGTCCACCACATATCTAGAAAATTCACTGGAAGAAAATACGCCTGATCGCATTGTGATAATGGTCGTTAGCTAGTGTTGGAATTCAGAACATGCGTTCTGTACTACTTGCAACTCATCGGCTGAATGCGACTGCATCCCCCGTAAGTGGTTGTCATCCACTGGGTTTCACACTCAGAACTTAACATTTCAATAAAATCAGTGAACGAAAGATTGAAATAATAATTTCAGCCAATGGTAAATAGTAGATATTTAGTCATTGGATGTACCTTAGAGTTTTGGAAGAACAGAAAATGTTTGTTACAATGGATTCATGTGCTATTGTTGAAGTGTTCTGTAAGCTGGTGTACTTTACAATCTCCAAGTTTTAATAAAGATAGTGACTAAAATCTTACTGAAATGTTGGCACCGGAAGAACACTAATTTGAAATACATTTTAGCACAGGCAAATGTTTGACCTAATCCTTAAGAAGACAGTTTCAGTTTCATGTATTTCGATTCATGTGGGCAAAGTTAAACTATGATAGCCAACATCACAGTGACCCTGAACAACCAATTAGAAATCAGGTTCGGAAAAGTCGCATAATCGTTGAAAAATACATCGAAAAATATTGCCAAAATGATATTACACTGTATAGTTGTCGCTTATGTGTTGTAAGAATTTTTCCAAGTCACTATACAGATGATCTACAGGAATATCATACCATGAGCGATAGATGCATTCATGCAGGTGACTGCAGGTCATGCCACTTTGAGGTCTATTGATATTTCTGACACTGTCCTTTAACCTACTCCCAACTCTAATCATAATCCTAACTCCTAGTCCTAACTTTACCCCTGATCTTGACCTTAACCCCAGACCCTGCACCTTAATCTAAAAAGGCATAACCCTGCCTAAAAGTATAGACTTAAAGAAAAAGTACACGGGGAATAAGTTGAATGCTGTAGCTACCTTTTTCAAGTCCAAAAGGCAGGCATGATTTGATTTGGAATGATCTTTCATAGCATTCCCTACATCTGATTGGTTCTTGAAGGTCACCTTTTTAAAGATTTTGGTTTTGGCTATGATACTTTAACTTCGCCTTTATGGGTCTACACCATCTGAAGGAATGCAAAATGAAAACGAAGTTATTCAGTCTGCGTCAGAATACTGTCTGTGTGAATCAACTCTAATATTGCATGCCCTCTATGAGGATTTCATTTTGAAAAAATTCCATATACATTGCTAGCATGAATCGAGCAATAAATCAACCAGTCGCCTTTTCAACTTTCTGAATCTTCTGTCCAACTTCTTCTGTCTTCTAGCAAATTACAGCATGTTATTTTTTATTGAAGAGCTCTCGTTTTTGTAACAAAGAGTAACTATTTTTATTACCCTATTTTATTTATACCCTAATAAACAGTAAGTTGATACTGCCTGTGAATTTCAACTTCTAAATATTTGTGATCATTAAACAAGTTGATTTTAAATGACCCATAAGAAATGACAGTGTCCAGTTCTGAAGGAAAAAAGGAACAACCGTTTATATATAAATGTATATACGTAAATTTAGAGCATTAAACGTCGTCAATGCCGAATTCGCCTGTTTGCATCAAAACTATTAAAAGAAGAGAGTTTGTTACGCCTTCTTTCAGAAAAGCTAATGTTTGTTCAGTGGCTTTTAAGTTAAAGAGATAACAAATATTTTTGTGTTTGACTTTCTTCTCTTTTGACATATATATATGTCAAACATATTTTTTTCTCTTGACGACGCTTTTGTTGATACAAAATATATTTTGTTATACGATTCCGCTAAGACGTAGTTCTTCTTTCTCTTCTTGTTGTCAACACGAATGTATCTATGTATATACTTCAAGAAATATAAGTAAGATAGACACTGATCTAGAGAGTTGACTTCCTTTCTCACTCTCTTCCGTCTTTCACAGTGTTATTACTTATCGCGCTTGCATATATACATAGTTTATGCGTGCAAGCCTACTACACTAATAAATATGTAAATGTGAAAGCTAATGGGTGAATGACTAGAATATTATGAGATTAATTATTCACTGATGACAACTTTTTGATAAATAGCCTAATATTATGGATTTCCTACAGTGAAATTATGCATATATATACATATGGTCTTACGTAATGTATATATGCATATATCGAGACTGCATACCAATTGGTTTCGAATCGATCTTTAGTGTATAGAATAAATTACCCTGATATCTCAAACCAATGATGCTGAAGACAGTAATATCTGTTATTACTATTCTTGTTAGTATTATTATTATTATTGCAAATGTTAAGTCATGGCATGTTGATAGGAAAAAATAATCATTTGATCAACTTATTCATTATGCCAGTTAGTTCTGCATTTCCATAGACTGCTGGATTCCCCTTTTTTTAATGATGTAAAGTAGAATGTTATCTAATTCTCTTTAGTTATATCTTAATCATACTAGTTAGAAGTTTGTACCACTTTTTTCCAATATGTAAGATAGGATTCCAACTACACTTTGACTAAGAAAGTCTCGTAAGTCAAACACGTATTTCATGCATTTATTCCCCTTGATGAATTTGAATAAAGCAAGAACAAAAGTGGTTTGTGCAGAATAATATGGTACCATCACTTATTTCGTAGGCTTCTCATCAGCTGCTTGCAGCCTAAATAAATTATGAGGTTTGCGTACAGAAAAGTTTTAACATAATTGCAAATTTTTTTACATGTTGCCAGTTGACAAAAAGTTCCACAGTAAGTGAACAGTGCTCAGAAAATTTCGCTTATATAGTTTTTACACAGGCAGTTCAAGTTTAAACAAAATAGATGTATGCATACAATGGTAAAAGAGTTACGTAATAAAGACGAAATATGAGTTAGATACAGAGTGACTAATAAATTAGGTAACAATGTACTGAGTTCAACTCAAATCAGCTAAGTTGGTTCCCTCATCTGATTACGTAATCTTTGTCTTTAACCTCACCCCCTTTTATATTCTGTAATTTTGCTTGTCTCTTGTTTCTATGATTTGAGTTGAACTCAGTACATTGTTACCTAATTTATTAGTCACTCTGTATCTAACTCATATTTCGTCTTTATTACGTAACTCTTTTACCATTGTATGCATACATCTATTTTGTTTAAACTTGAACTGCCTGTGTAAAAACTATATAAGCGAAATTTTCTGAGCACTGTTCACTTACTGTGGAACTTTTTGTCAACTGGCAACATGTAAAAAAATTTGCAATTATGTTAAAACTTTTCTGTACGCAAACCTCATAATTTATTTAGGCTGCAAGCAGCTGATGAGAAGCCTACGAAATAAGTGATGGTACCATATTATTCTGCACAAACCACTTTTGTTCTTGCTTTATTCAAACACGTATTGTCTCATATCAGACTGTACAATTCAACGTGAATACAACAACAATGTTATATATATATATAACAAGCACCTGTTGTTACTGAGGCTTTAAACTGACAGTGTCAATCTGCCCAGCTGAGGTCTGAGTAGCGGTGTCTTCACGCAATATCTGACTCACAAAATCTCAGAAATCCGGTATCTTAATAAACGGAAATGAAAAAATATGGTAAATGTTAATTTATAACTGAGCAGTAAGCGTTTTCCCTTCACAAGGCAATGTTGATGTTCTAATTGAATTAATGCAGTTTTCAGTCTAACCACAGGTAGCTGGACGGAAAAGTGCTTTTAACAAGCAAAAACACATACCATCATCACAAATTTTAATTTTTCTTTTTTGCATAAACGTTTTCCTGACAACTCCACTTTCTCCTACTATTCTCCTTTCCTTCTCTAATTTCACTATTCATATTTTTGTTCCTCTTTCGAGTGATATTCTCTACACTTTGATAGAATATAACAATATGCAACTGAGATGGTATTTACATTGCCTTTCTACTAACTATAATGCAATAACTCAATCATTAAGCTTATCGATGTTAGGCAAATGTTTGTCGGTTGATGCTATTCGATATAATTTACACTATACAAATATATATATATCACTTTATAGGTGAACTAAAATTTGGACATGGGTGTTCTTGCAGGTGTCTGTCTGGTTGTTCAAAATAAAAATAAATGTATCTAATTCACGTTTCTTCGAAAGTTTGAATTTTATTTTTTTCAATATTTACCGTATTTTGAGTGGCTGAATATGCTTGTCAATTTTACGCATCAATTTCTTTTGTATAGTTAAATTATAAAATATGGTAGCAATATAGAATGTTTTATCTTATGATTGTTGTATACTATTCAGTAGTATAGAATATACAGCTGAAATGTACACTTGATACACTGAATTGGTCACCAGGGTAGCAGTGAATGCCATGCGCTATTCGTGCTGACTGAGTTTTATCAGTCAACCTTTTGCTTGATTTCTCTAAGGTAGTGTATGGCAGAAATTTTATTTTGCCATCCGTGTAATTTCTCTTAATAACTGTCAGCATATATTAATCGAAAAGTCGAAAGTATTCAACATTTTCATGCTAAACTGTGACCGTTTACTAGAAATTTCATTATCGTGAACACGATTCAGCCATGTCTATTTTCAAGACTTGTTAGCAAGTTGATAGGAATGTGTAAGATGCCCATATGAATTCTTTCACTAAGCCAAAATTTTCGTCACTACCTACTTGGGTGTTTTCATTTTCATACAGTGACATTATCAAAATTATCATTGCAACTCTTTAAGTATAACATATCATTTAACTAGACATCGGTTTTTGTTTTGTAATGTACTATTTTACTTTAGTCTAACGCTAGTAATTATTGCGTAGATGGCAAAAGATCTGTTGAAAATCATTATGCTGAAATACAAACATTTTTGACTATATTTCAGTGTAGAATCCTGTGTGTCTTATCACTTAAATTCAGGAATATGTTGAAAAGTTGTTAGGTATACTATCATTAAGATTTTAAAACTGAAGCCTGTATCGATTAGTATTCAATGTCCAATTCGTACACATACCTCAGTGCCAGTCAGATTCATCTGAGAAGTGATTAAACAAATAGTAAAACTCCATTATGGATGAGATTATATTTTGATAAATCACACAGTGTTATACAGTAATATTAAAATAAAATCTTATCCATAATGGAGTTACACTCTACCACAGTGCTCAAATTTTTGTACTTATATCAAAATAGTAAAGCCTTTGAAAATTGGTTTAGATATTCAGGATACTTGAATAACGAAGATACGTCTAATTGATGTTTGTCAGAAGTCAAGTTACTTAAGTCTGAGGTTTTCAGTTGATTAGTTTCCAGACTATGATACCCACATTTTATTACTTATATGCGTCCACTATTTTAGAACTCCTTATCCTTTTTTGTTATGAGGTTATAAGACTCCACTGTCAATGTGCTAGTATTTCCTGCATGATCTACCTGACTGTTAATGGAAATTCACTTCACCTAATGAGTGCTGCTTTTTTACTCGGTCAAAACTATTCATTTACTATCTAACACTCAGTTAGTTTGTCTTTGCAAACATCAGTTTACTTGGCTTGCGTTTTGCAATTTTCTTTCTTACAGGCTAAATTATCTTAGTAAATCTATCACATAAAAATGCATCTGAAGACAGCAAAAATGAGTATTCTAGAGGATCAGTTTATTCCTAACATCCTGTATACCGATAAACTGAATATTAAGGCTATAAGTGGAAAGTGCGTCAGGCTTTCTGAATAAAATAGCTGTAATTAATGAATAGATCTACGCACACAAAAAAGTCATTTGGAGATGAAAGAAATCCCAACCAAGGATAGTGACTGAATTGGTAATCATTGGATCACCACCTCTGATCAACTAATTTGAAAAGTAGCTTTTCTTTTTCTCACTAATGTATTCACCACCTCAGCGTAAATGCTAACTGACTAGTCTGAAATATGCAGTGGATATGTGGTTTGATATACCTATCAACATAATTCAGCAGTGGCTAATTGCTAAGATGGCAGATAAGTGCAGTTGAAAAGTATTTATTCATCCCTGCCTATTAAAAGATAATTATGTGTAAATATTATACACACGATTAACCTTCAGACTTCTTTCAATGTTATTCGGTGTTGGTTTGCAGGAATTCTATTGATTTCAAGAATGATCACGAAACGACTTCAATGAAAAAACCATCGAAAACCATGGAGCACTAGACATATGTTTCGTCCTTGTTTGGTACTCTTCACAGTGTGCACCCATGAACCCATCAGGGACAAAATCTCGGACCTCTAGGTTACAAGCCGAGCTCACATATGTGAAGTTGACGACAAACCGAATTCCGTCTTAGTGGTGCAATAGTATACTCCCTGGTCTTGTAGCTTGAAGGTCCTGGGTTCGATCCCTGTTGGCATCATGGGTGCATACTGTAAAAGAGCCCCAAACGAGGACAAAACAGTTGTCAGCTACTTTCTGGTTCCCAATCGTTCTCGTGATCAACCTTGAATATAACTTTTTCAATTATTCATTTGGAAATAGGTTTCCTTTAGCATAACTATTATGTTTTGCGTTTTGATAACCAAATTGAGATAAAGGTATTTCATTTATAGACGTGCTAGTACCCTGGATAAATTTTAGAAAAAGCCAAACAGATCGAACTCTCAGCATGAAGTAAAATCACTTTGAAGTACCCTACTTTCCTCTTCTTTGATAACTGTGATGGTTTTAAGTGATTTGTAGGCGATTAGAAGCTGTGAAATAAGATCAGACCAGTTTATACTGTGATTTTATTTAATTCGTTCATAACTATTATATTTTATTACTATAAATATTTTCCCCAACTGTCTGCTTTTTCACATTGAAATATCTAAAAGAAAGCAGATGAAACTGTTGGTACACTGTGTGAAACATAGTCTTGCAATTAATTAATCAAAATTCACTGATGAAACTAACATGTTCAGAGAATTTTCTTTTCACTTTATTTACTTTTGTAGTGTTGAATCAATTAATGTTACAGCCTACATGTTCATTCTTATTCATGCATTCTAAACTTAGGATAAAAGAGACAAAACTTCAATATCTTGAAGAAAAACCAAATCCAGTATATGATCATTTCAAAGAACAGCAAAGTAAACTGAAGGATCGTAGAACGTCGAGTTCAGATGGTATAAGAAAGCCTACATTGAATGAACAATTAGAGGTTATTGAAAATAAATTCAATCAAATCTCTAAACTTGAAGCTGAACTAAATCGTAATGGTTCACAAATGGATATTCAGTTGTTGAATGAGAAAAAAGCTCATCTTGTTGCTGAATCACAGGTAAGCATTAATGTCCTTTTCTTATCTCTTAAATTCCTGGCATTGTATAAATTGTTCACAACTTGATCAGTATGTAACTAATAACTAGTGAAGTTTTACCTTGACCTTTGTTTATGCTTATTGCTACACATTACTATATATTGACATAGTGTATAGTTGGTTTAAATCTCTGAGGTAACATCACCTTCTTGATCATTCAAATAAGAGCGAACTGTGCGCTCGAAGTCTTTTGTAACTGACACTTGACGCATTAATCATTCGTACAGTTGGTCAGCGAGCTTTAGACTGTACCACGATGGTTACTGGATTTTTCTCAAAAAGTTAGATAAGTAGGGATTTTTTTCTTGAATTGACTTATGTAACAAATAAGTTTAATTTCATATCCTTAAGTATACTCTTTGCTTTTAGGCTATTTTGGTAACGTTTTTATAATTTTTTATGTTATGTATTACTATACTTACAAATATGTGTTAGGTTTTTGTAAATACCACAATGACGACCATTTTAGTAGGCAAGATTAGATGGTTCGATGGATTTATGAAGCTGACAGGATCTAGATTTCGTGCTTGCTGACATTCACATGAAACATGTATCAAAAATCTTTAGGAAACTTGGTGCCATTTACAGGGTGAGTCATAATACAATGAGCAGATGCATTTAGCTGGATCCTCTAGGACTGATAATTAGAAGAAATAAGTTAATTAACATCTTGATATGTTCGGTGATAATTAACACTATTTCTCATTGGACTTAGAGCCCTATTAATTCGAACTTGCAGTATAGTGACTTTATGAAATGAAATTTATGTGTCCATAGTGAGGACTGTCATTCAGCGACACTGAAAAGACAGTTAACATGATAAAGGGAAGCACTGAAAGTTGAAAACAAAATAAAACACAATCGTCACAAAAATTCTAACAGTGCACTTTGTTTTTGATGAAATATACAACAGATCCTATTATTACTACTATTTATTCGTAGCATTCCGAGTGGGGCATAGTGGTGTTACTGGCATATCTCAATGGTGCTTGATTTTTTGTGGTCACTTTCAAGTGGCTACGTTACTTCTCATAGGCTTTCATTTCCTTTTCCCGTGATCTTCTCCATGTCACCTTTGAAATCTCAACTAGTCGCCTCCCATTTGATTTCCATTCGAAGTTCTGGCTTACAGTGTCATTTGAAGGTTACCTTAGCGTATACCAAGTCTATCACCATTTCCTTCTGCGTATAATTGGGAAATATTTTCATAACTGGTTCATTGCACTGCCAGAGTTCATCTTTGCTCATACTTTCCAACCAGGCGGATATCTGATCTTTAGTGTTCGGTGAAAGTAGGTGTTGATGAAATTCTTCTAGGAAGTCTTTTGGAAATGATTTTAGTGACGCACTAAATTTGGGAAGGATATAGAAGCACTGACTTGACATTAGTGATGAAAATTCGGTTCTTGTTCGTTGTGTTGAGCACTGTGTATCTCCACATTAATTTCGGAGTGATGAATCTCTGTCTTATTTTTCTGATACTTGTTTTGCAATAAATAAACAGATGGATTATTGTAATATAGGGAGAAAGATAAATGCTACTTTGCTACTTAATTTAAACTGAAATTTAGTCAACGCATCAAATAAACATAAGTAGTGTCATAGACAATAACCATCAGTACCAGTGGTGTTTGTATTTACGAGACGGGATTGCTAGCCTTATGCTCAACCTTCCTTCTTTACCAGGCTTAATACCACCTTAGCCAGTTAAAAAAGGAGTGTGTTGGCCGGGGATCGAATCCCGGACCACTTACATGAGTAGTCAGTGTTCTACCACTAAGCCACAGACGAATAAATGAAAGTATTGGCGTATGATTAAGCTAAATAACAGATACATTACATTCTTGTATGTCTATGTATTTTCACGTGGTTTAAAGTAGTTAGTATGTACTTTATTGAAAATCAACTTATCTATACTGTAGGTTGACATTGAAATAATTATTCCTTGTTACATTTATTAATTAATATTAATTAATAACTATTTGATAATGATGATAGACAGTGATAAATCTTTCAACCATGGCCTGATTTGAGTAAATCACTTACGCAGTGAGCAGTACACTTCCCTATTTATCTAAATTTCACTTACACACATACACACACACACCATTTACTGGATAAATTTGGTTACTTTCTTACAGACCAGTTGCCTTAGCAACAACAAAGTGAGGATAAGGAAATTTCTTGAGAAGAAAAAGCGTTTTCATATACGTATGAATGTATGTATATTATTATTGTCATTATCAGAAAATTTTAATCTTTTTCAAAGACAAGATGAAAGCAAATCAAATCAAAATCGAGTCATAACTGAGTAGTTAATCATACTCAATTAATAAAAACAAAACATAAGTCACATAGGTATTGACAAGCAAACAAAAACCGGAAATGTTTTGCTGATTTTCAGCAATGCAGTTGACTTTTGAATATAGTATATAGAAAACGTATATATTTATTGCGTTTGTTTTCTTCATTTACTTGATAGACAGTCAGTTTCGCAGAAATTTAAATTTCTGTCGAAAATGCTTAGACGAAATGCATTCGACATTCTGTAAGCCTTTTAGTGACCCTTAGTCTTCCTGTTTGTGGGCGGGTAACAGACAAACAAACTCCATGTTGTAAGGTGTGTAGTGACAAACAATAATTTGGAGTTTCAATTCAATGATCAATTTTAAATTGAACATGATCTAATACAAATGATGTATAACCATGTATAAAATGAAAAAAATCATCTTGGGTTTAGATATCCGAATGCTTTATGTAACGGAAGAGAGAATAAATGAAAGTATTTATTTTTATTTTATTCATTTTTCGTTCCCAGTGGAAAACACTGCCTCAAGCGAGAGCTTAGAAGTTTCAGTACCAGTGGTGTTTGTATTTACGAGATGGGATTGCTAGCCTTATGCTCAACCCTCCTTCTTTACCAGGCTTAATACCAGCTTAGCCAGGTAAAAATGGAGTGTGTTGGCCTGGGATCGAATCCCGGACCACTTACATGAGTAGTCAGTGTTCTACCACTAAGCCACTGACGAATAAATGAAAGTATTGGCGTATGATTAAACTAAATAACAGGTACATTACATTCTTTTCAGCATAGAAGGGAAGGTATATCAAGTAATTATGAAAAAAATTTTAACTTCACATTGAATTAGCACTTAAATAACAGTTTCGATGTGGATTTCAATGCGAAACAATATCATTTAGAGGACATATTGTAACGGTGACTATGGTACTGGAATTCGTGTGCTCGTTATAGCTGTTAATTCATTGCATTATCACTACACAACTGGTCGTTTTGTTACTATTCCCATATGCCGAAGAAACAGAAGGCTGACTGGGAAGGCAAAAGATTTATTTCTCCATGCAAAAAGCAATAAAACTAGAAATTACAACCATTCATATAGTTATTTTACAGTAATCAATAATTTACAAATTCCTATTTCCGCATATTTAGAAAAACAACTAATTAAGGAGTAATTGTATTCCTTTTCAATTAGTTCTTCATCAATGGCTCTACAGTAATATAGTTTTACACCAAAATTATGCTAGTAATTTGTTCGCTAGTCAATAAGAATCATAAGTATTAAGGTGCAGGAGGGGTGTCAACAAAAATCAAGACAGAAGATGATAACAGACTGTTAGTCAAGACACACAAAAGAATATACATATTGATGCATAGCTGGAGGTGAAAATAAATACAGAATTCAGGATCACTTAATTTGTAGAGGCTAACGCCAGGTTATTACATAAGCAATAATTTGTATAATAGTGACTAAGAAGAATAGATGAATGAACTGCGGAAAACTACTAAGATACAAATAAGTTGATTGAATCGGCTATAGCAGTGATCATAATCCAATAATGATATCAAGTGAAAGTTACAAGGAGAGGAGAAAATCATTAGAAAAATTCTATGCATATTATGAAGACGGCTACAATAAAGTTTATAGATAAAAGAACTATGTTTTGATTGGTTAGCAGGTGCTAATTAAAATCCACTGTCTTGACGTTCAGTCTACGTTAGGGTCAGTTTTCTGGCTGAAAAGTCACGTCGGGGAAAAGTGACTCATATGTTATGTCCTGGTATCACATAATCACTGAAAACTGAAAAACACAGGACAGCTACTTCGTTCTAATCCGGGACTCTTCAGAATCGCACATCCACAACCCAACCTCGAGTCAAACCAAGGACTTATGACTTGCTACGCCAGATTATCAACCATTCAGCTGTGAATTCTAACTTCTGGCAATTCGCGATATAGAGATACCGCTGACAAACATTATCGATGGGCATCCGCTCCACTCTGATATGATGGACTAATTGCAACTTCAGGACATCTGTCCCCCAAATGAGCCGAAGACAGATATTCCAATTATCGTTTTTGTAGGGATTTAAATTACTTTCAATTTAGACTTCATCATTTGCCCATATCATTTAGAGAATCATGGATTTGCGCTACTGAAGAGTTTCAAGCTAAGATGAAGCATCGGTCCAGAGCTCTCTTGTTTTTACTCATCATGTTAATTACCGAAGTAGTATTCAGGAAACAACAATTCATCGTGACGAATCAATACCACGAGCAACCCATTCAAAATTATAGTTGTAACAAGTATATAAATATATAAGTAGCTTATTAGTCAGAGTAAATTCATCCAAAAATGTCCTGAGATCTCTCAGTACACAGTGATTACATAGCAGTAGCAGTAGAGTAGACCTGTGATCATGGTATATGTAACACTCTAGATGGGTACGCAAGCACGACTTCCAGTCTTTATCCATAGTTGTGACCTTCTATCCACTGCCTTAGAGTGATTTTCATCAGTAAACTTGCTATTATCACTACAGGTATTAATGTCATCATTATTTTCGTTAATTATTTTTCCCCCGCTGACTACTTGTATACATTCATTTTTTTGTCCCGAATCTTATTTGTATATTTTTTAATTATTCAGTACTCTTACTGTTGGCTTTTCTTTCCCCACATATTGCACAGTCTGGCTACAATTCTGGAAACAATGTACTTGCAGACGTTATTTTGGTTTATCAGACTCATTTAATTCCTGTCACTGTGCACATGATATCTGTGGTTCAGTGGTGAAATTCTTGTCAGCCAAGCGGTTCGGTTCCCGGACGATGCACTCTGAGACTTTGCCTAGTTTACTAACCAGTAGTATGAGTGGGAAAGTAGGATGGTTGGATGGGTAAACAGAACGACAACAACGCCACCGGTACTTATATTTCCAAGCTTGAAGGAATTTGTTGCACCTGGAGCACAGAGAGTGAGAGAAGAGAAGTACACTTTTGAATAATGATTCTTTGAAGGGAAATTTAGTTTCATACATTTGATTCCCTTAATAAATTTCGATAAAGAAAGGAAGACGAAATTTGCAGGATAAAAAGATATCATTCTATTTCACAGGTTTTCATCAGCTGCAGACTACCTCAAATTACAATGGTTATATAGTTTAAGTGGTAGTAGAGAAGAAATACCATAAAAATGACGCATCCAAAAAATGTTAGCATTACAATTTTCTTAGTTTGAGTTTGCATCATCAGTTTATACACTTTCAAAGTGGAAAAGAGGGAGGAGGGGTAAAACAGAAAACAAAAAAAAACAGTGTTACCTTGTAGCTTCACATAGCAACTCAAAAAACAAAAGAGGTTACAGTTTATAAGATTAAGATTTGTTCAGTGAGTTAAGGTCACTGAATTAGATGACTAAGTAACGTAATCAATAGCATAATCAAAATTCAGTTGCCAAGGGATTAAGTGGTTAATCACTTTCTGTATGCATAAGTCTGGTTTGAATCGTTTGATTGGGATCGCTTCGGCAAATCGTGGTAAATTTGCTGTCTTTTGTCTATTTAATGTTTTGAAGGACTTGGAAATCTCTACGAGATATCCGGTATCGACAATATGCCTGGTAATTACACTCTGAAAATATTTGCTTCCTTTCAGGCACAGGTTTCTTGGATTATGTTCAGAAAACTGGATAGAATTTGGTGTGGTTGTGTTCTCTGAGCTGGATGGTTTGGTTGCAAAGCATTCATTGCTCTACTGAGCAACATCTTCAGCGCATACTTCGATGTGAAGTCACATCGAAGTATGCGCTGAAGATGTTGCTCAGTAGAGCAATGAATGCTTTGCAACCAAACCATCCAGCTCAGAGAACACAACCACACCAAAATCATCCACCTGAGCTACAAATCTTCTCTATTATATCTAAACTGGATAGAAACTCTTCTTTTCGTCCTTCCAATTTAGTTATTACTGACTTTTCTTTGAGATAGAGATAACAAAAAAGACAAAACGTATCCACAACACTTAATGCATAAGTGCTATATGCACTTCAGATAGTTTAATCCTAAACTGAATTTATCAAATTGCTTATAGTGAAAATCCAAAAGGCCAGTAGGAAGTTAAAGAGTGGGAAAGGTAATTAGAGATGGAAAAAACGAACTAACCAAGCATGAATCCTACTGCCATGAGAACCGAATTGGTAATGACAACAACTAAAAAGAAATGCCAACCACGGTATTTGTTACGCAAAAGTGTAGCGAACACACAATACTGCCATCTTGTACTATTTTTCTTCTAAACAATTTGTGTAAACTCATGAGATTTTTGTACGGCATTTGTGTCTGAATTTGCGTAAGCACGTGTCCCTCAACTACTTGTTGCAACTACTGCTATCCAAGTATTTTCATCCATACCCACCCACACACACAAGCGTAAGTTGACAGATACAGTAGGATGTTCATCTTTGTGTTAAAAAGTGAACCTTGCTTTCTTCAATAAATCAAACCAACTAAGTTTCCTATCAAACTGTCTTGGGTAATTTGATTTTTCCTGAGATGGTAGAACGCGATTTGGACATTCTACATAACACGTAACAAAATTCATTGGGTAAACGTTAGCAATCTGAATAATGAATAATGTCACCATAAATTCTTGTGATATCAGAACCATCTGTTGTCATTTTTAGCGTCAGTCACCAAATATGACTTAGTTGATTCCATAGAAGCCTGGAAAATCTCCTTCAAAAGAAGTCATTACCATTCTAAAATAGGATGTGTGTACACAGATAGTAACCTTGGTTACAATGCCGAAAATACGTTTTCCAACAGCCAAGACTTTACCATAGTTTCCTTTTTGTTGCTCTTCAATTGTATTTTTATAGACATTACAGACGGAAATAAACATGATTGCAACACAGATTGCCAGCACCGCCAAATCATCAGCTCAAGCTTTGAATGTTTTACCCAATCAAGAGTTCTTCCGACGTCTGCGTCAATTAAGAGATAAAATTGCCAACCTACGGTAAGTGTCTTTACCCGCATGAAGTCAAAACGAAATATTTATCCGATTTGTTTGCTTTTTTTATTGTGTTAGTGATTTTGGTAGTTCCTACAGCTTGAACATGATTCGTGCTATTAAACATTATACGACTCTGGGTATGATTGTAAAAATATCTAACTTGAAATATGCTTTGTTGTTGAATCTCAGTAAAAAGTGATACAATTTTCGATACAGTTCAAACTTTTTGAAATAAGAATTCAAGAGAGTTGTGAATTAAACACAAAACTCTAACAAACATCAAATGCTAAGTTGGTTAATTCTTGAGTCATTCAGTGAAATTAAAACAAAGTGATACTAAAAATTATGTTTAGTGGGTGTTTCTGGTTTTTCAGGCATACGATAGTCAGTTTCAGTATTGTGTTCTGTTCTATATGAGACTATCAAATATGATTCATTTATTCAAGGAGAAATGAACATAACAGTCTTAGCACAGGCTTCTTTACCAAAAATACCTCATGTACTATGACTGTAGCCCTTTTAGATAACACTGCCAGATGAATGTGCAAATTTATTTGAAAGCCTTCCTATGGAAAGGTGAAGCTGGTGCTTCTTAAGGTGTAAACCGGGTGCTTTCCTTTTGCAACATCTGCAACTTCAAAGTAGTTAGACATAGAAAGAAATGAATATTATCAATTGGATGATTATCAGTGATTTTCTGCTTCCCCTTCCTTGTCTACATCACACGAGTACAAGAGAAGTTTCCGAAGAGTCCTGCCTAACGATCACAGTTTTCCTGTAAACATTATTACTGCTTAGATTTTAACAAACTGTACATAGTCAAACAGTAATGAATGGAATCACAAACATTTATGCTGATAAAGTATTAGTATTCTTCTATCTTCGGTACAGAAGTGGCTATTTAATTTGAATAAACTTTCTTCGGAATAGTGATAGGAAACTCCCTTTATAGGTATAGAAAACGACCATACACACAGATGCGAAAAGGTTTATTTTAGATTATAGAATGAACCATCTAAGTGTTGACTGACTATAATCAACCTTCAGACCACATAGTTACAAGCACCTTTGCATATATAATCATGATATGATGATATGATATGACGAACAACCTCATGGACTGATTATGCAACTGGCTAAATAAGGATTTATGCACTCTAAACAGTCATTAAAGAGTAGTTAATGTCATTTTGTCTAGTCTTTAGCGCCAACTATTTTTTCATCATTTAGTGGTAGACAAGTTAGCAGATTAGTCTTTATCTGGTATTTTGTTTTCTGATTTTTATTTGTTGTACACATTTATTAAGAGGCTCAAGAAATAGGGTCTTAAGCTTTTCAGTGTGTCAATCTATGAACATGATTGTCATGTCGAGTCTTTTACATTGATAAACTCATTAGGTGAATTAAATTTCTGCTGATCTCTTTATAATGGTTATTCATTTTACATGAAATTCGTAGTAATCTTAGTGTCTCAGTGGTATTTTCTTTGGTGTGAGGGTTGAAAAATGTGAACTGGAATATATGGGAGGAAATAAATTCCTTTCAGACTATGTATAAACTATACTGGTGAATATCAAGAATCGAAAATCTGGGCTCATGACTTTCTATTAACAACCTTTAACTATTTCACATCAAATTGAAAGGTATCTAAAGAAATCGATTAAATAATACCTGTTAAAGTCTTTAATTGGAGAAATTGCCATTTTTAGACTTGAGAAAAATTCAAAGTGGATATATTAGTTATTAATTCATGATTATCAGACTTTTAAAAAGAAACAAGAAAAAAGTTATTTTTAGAACTACCAGTGTTTCAATGTAATAAGCGAAATGAAACAGTAAAAATTGTCGTGAAACATACTGACATTACATATAGTGCTACTTCACGATAACTTCAAATAAGTAACACTGTAGGTGTTCGTGAGACAATAGTGTAGTCAGTGTGCTGGTTGATTGGTGACCATACTAAAGCATTTCAAACTGACAGCAGATTTTCATCATCAGTTGCCTCATACTCAAGATCAAATGGCCAGTGAGAAGGGATTATCAACAAGGAGCTCCTGTGGAGAACCAATCAAGGACTTATTGCCTGGTAAATATGTCGAAGGAAATGGAGGTGGACTGGGCACGCGTGAGGAGACCATTGAGTAACATCATTCAACAGGCGCACAAGAGGAACCCAAATGGGAAACCATGAGTTTGGCGTCCAAGAGTGAGGTAGAGAAGGTTGTGTTAGGAGATGATGCCTTATGGACAGTCATGGAACTAGCTAAACAGGACTGCAGAAAACAGAGTGAAGTGAAAATGTGTTGCTG
This sequence comes from Trichobilharzia szidati, assembly GCA_944472155.2. NCBI lineage: Eukaryota > Metazoa > Platyhelminthes > Trematoda > Strigeidida > Schistosomatidae > Trichobilharzia > Trichobilharzia szidati. The sequence goes on from OX235279.1 coordinate 65,836,229, forward strand.
AACCCCTGTGTTTCGGTCGGAACACAAGGGAATAATAATAAATCCAAGTAAATCCAACATGATCAAGGCTTCTTATCTAACATTTGAGAATAAAATAGCATACCTCCTATGTTCTAAATAAAATCTCACCTATGAATGGCAGTGATATCAGTATAATGTCATTCTATCACTGAGTAAGTCATGGTGAAACAACTAAACAGTTTTACAGCTTCAATGCTTAACTGCATTCAGATTCCATTACTTGAAATTGCAATGAGACTAGACAAGCCTGACAGTATTCCCTATTGCCAGTAATCATTCAGTCTTACGGAGTCATTTCGATATCACCTTCATGTACTTGCGAAAAAAAATTCATTTCCTAATTTTTAATGCAGTGCACGTCGCCTGAATTTACCATTAGTTTTGTCTAAAACCAGTGAATCTCCGTCAATTTCTCCTGCGTGATTATTTCCAGTACTGCTAAACTGTTTCCTTTATTATTTTGAAAAAATATATTTTCTTTCCCTTGTCATCAAAGAAAGTCAGGCAGTTCATGGCACACACTCTCTCACACATACATACACACACACGTACACGCTAATACGCAAATATACAAATCTTGTGCGTAAAACTCATGGCTATTAAATTGTCAACTGAGTTTTCTAGGACTCACTTACTTCTCAATTCGCCTTTAGAACTTTTCTTTTATTCTTTTAGATTACGTGTTTCTGAAGAGAAAATAAAGTATTATTTATTATTCATAAAACTGACATTTTTTCAATGTTTCAATATCGGATGATTTACGTTCAGTTTGTGATCTAGTCAGTTCGCCAAATCTTACTATACTTTTCTTTCTTATTAGCAAAAATATTCTTTATAATCCAAACATAACTTGTTGATTCATAAGTATACATTCACTCACCCACTGACTTCCTCTCTTGCACGCACTTGTACACATATTTACAAATATTCAGAGAATCTCAGATTTGGCTATCTGAGATCTATCTAGCTTTAAGCATAAAACCTGCAAATCAACATGCTAGAAAACATTGAGATAGCTGAAAAAAGAGTTTTTCTATGGGATCATTCTCAACAAAATCACTCGTTACTGTACACTTGACTGTCCTCTTTTTCTTCTACCATTAACTTTGTTTTTCACTCTTTGATATTCTTACATAGAATGCTTAGAACACTTTCAATCACTGTTAAACTTTTACTGAAGGAAATATGCTTTGACAGCTGTTCTACTTTCTTTCTGTTTTACATTTCTCCTATGTATTACAGTTTTAAAAGGATATTTGTCAAGTTCTAATGAAGTCTTCCGGAACATGCTGGTAATGATATACATCTACCTTATTAAAGTCGGAAGTATCTGAACACTAATGAACTTTGTTTTGTTTCCTGGATTAAAAACTTCACCGTTCCATTTTGACAGGAATAAAATGTATTGTAACAGCATAGAAGTGAAATGGTAAAAAGCATTATGCATTTTAGGTGTTCAGGATGCTTTTCTATGAGAAGATTCTGTCTTATCCTTGAGCAAAGCTGTTTCAGTGAAATCTTCTTCGTGTTTACCAGGTATTCTAAACAAAATTAGGGTTGTTATATTCACTGTACACTTGATGAGATGGGAAAAACTAGCTCCAAATTGTGAAGATAGTCTAACGGATGTTGTAATGATGTTCTTGTTCAATGAAAGAAATTTGGTAGTAAACAAGTACTTGTTATCATCGTCTTACTTTCAAACTTTCATTTGATGTCTACCCCATACAGTTTCAATTAGTTGATGAACACTGAAGAAAATCAAACTGGTTGCTCTGATTACAATAGGACCAGTACAAGTTAATCTACGTGTCAAGATCAATGCATTAGCCTGCGAGAAGAACTCAATGCAAATTGCTTCTCACATTGAGGTGACAGAATCATCATATATGATGCTCAACTTACACAATAAGACCGCATCTTCATTCATGAGGATTTATCCTGAATCACATAGAAAAAAAGTAGTTACCCAATTACTTTGTATTGAACAATACTGTTAATTTAAACATGGTATTAAAGTGATTTACTGGGAATTAACAGGCAGTGTAAGAATATATGTCTTTTTAAATTACCAGTGGTTCTCACTCAGAACAGATCGACTTGTCTATAACCACTAACATTCAGATTTATGCTTGGGTGGATCATCTCTAAAAGTTTAACTTGCTGATGGTATGTTTGCCGGTTCTGAAGAATGCAGTGTAGGGAGATAGTTAATGTCATAACCCAATCCATTGATTTCCTTGAAATCTGTAGAGCAATATATTATAGTTAGTCTATCATTCAGCGATTGGGAAGATTTCTTCATTGTCCTCTCTTTAATGGTACACGTATTATTAAATTATATGTTATCAGGCGAGTGTTACATAATCCTAATGCGGCTGGCTTGTCACTGCATGGTTTATCCATCCAACCGGTAGAAACTGTGGTCGAGTAATGACTGCTAGTGAAAGCCACATGACTTATGTAGGTTTATGGTGAATTGATGTCAGAATACTGACAAGCTGGGCATGTATCTTTTTCCGTATATTTAAGCAACTGTTATTTGTATATAAAAACCCAACTTAGATAATTGAACTATAAAGTATTTAAGTAACAGTTAACAGACAGCCAATGAAAACTAAGTCAGTTATCAGGTAGCCAAAGAATTCTTACTAAAATATGAGGCTGTATTTCCATTATATATAACAAGCAAAACTTTGTGACTATGTTGCTTCGCCAGATCCAAAGCCTGTAGCATATTCTGTTTTTGCGTTATTCGTCAACTTGTGTCCTGCGAAATTGCTCTGTGACTTAAATAATAATACCAGCACCGATGACACATCCTCTTCATAGTTCGGTATAAAGTAGCGAATACTGCTAAAAGTCAATGAAATTATAGACCGTGTTTCTAAGCATATGTATATGGTCACGATAAGCGAAAATACGAACAAATAAACGGTGGAGATTTTAGTTCAGAATGAGAAACACATAGTTGTTTAAGCAATTACACTATAATAAGAGTATTCACTTATTTTCATATATATAAATATATATATCAGCTATTTGTCTGCTTGTAGTAATAAAATCAAGTTTTTCTTCTCTACCCTCCATATCCATGATCGATTATTATTATTATTCCCTTGGGTTCCAAGTAGAGCATAGGGCTTCAGTAGCACTTCTCCATTTCACTCTATACTCTGAAGTCCTTTTTATCTGGCTCAGAAATTGGGCATATGGTCGCATCTCCTTCATATGCCTCTCTGACGTGTATCCAACTTGTCGTTCCCCATTCGGGTCTGGGGCGCCATGCCACTCAATAATCTCAGCATGCTTCAGATCCATCTCCACTTTCTTCGGCATATTTGTTGGGCGGCAGTTTCTTGTTTGTTTCGTTGCCAGAGTTCCCTGTTGCCGATCCTTCTTGACCGTTTGATCTTCAGTATGAAGCAAAGGCAGCTGTTGATAAATGTCTGAAGACCACTGGAAGTGCTTTGGCTGATGCACCAAGTCTCTAAACCATTTAGGACAACTGACTTAACATGAGTGTTGAGAATCCGAATCTTGTTCCTTAAGCTGAGTGCAGCAGATTTCTACACTGACTTTAGAGTACTGAAGGTCTGATTTAGTAATTAGCCTCGCCTTATTTCTGTCTTCACTTCAAAAGCTTCACTGAGCTTTCCTCCGTGAATCACTTGGCATACGGTATTGTCATACATCCCTTGGATGAGGTTGCTAAAGGTTCAGATCACTCTACAGTTTTGAAACAGTTTCCAAATTACTTCACAATCGGTGCTATTCAAGGCCTTTTCAAAGTCGATGAAGTTGAGATAGAGATTTGACTGCTATTCTATGCTTTGTCTGACTATAATGCCTAACCTTGTAATTAGATCGTCACATGGTTTACTTTTTCTGAATCTAGATTATTCCTGGTTGAGGTGTTTATCAAGAGCACCTTTTAATCTTTCCAGGACGATGCGGCTTTATATTTTTCTTGGGTTGGACAGAATATTGCAGTCGCTCCTTTTCTTACATAGGCTCAAGTCACCCTTCTTTAGCGGTTTAACAGTTTGTCCATTATTCCAATAGATAGTTACCTTCTCCTCTTTCTAAAACTTCTGCAATAGTGGCATTAACACATCTGCTGTGGTCTATCGACCCGTTTACAGGACTTCTGGAGGAATTTCTTCTGCTTTTTCGGCTTTCTGTGCTTTGAATTTTCTGTAGCGACTGGATTGATTCCCTGGGCTTAGGACAGGACAGTAAAGTAGGCAAGGTCTCCATGACTGTTAGCAGTAGTAGTTTAATTTTTAATAACTCTTTGCATTGTTGCCATGTAGCTACTGTTGGCCGACAACAGTACTCATACACGAAGGGGGTAACTCTCCATCTGAAAGGACGAAAGTGTTGTGGAAAATTTCTCATCCTACTCACTGTCCATAAGCTAAAAAATCTATAAGTATGTAGACAGATTGTTACATGCTACTAACAGTTCGACTTATATGTTGAGAAAATTAGTCAAATGGATGCCCCATTTAGGTGACTAACGTCTTCAGAATATTATGTTTGACATTCAGTAATGTCCGATCAAGTCGTTTACGTTAGTTTAAATAAGGCTGCACATAAAACCTGTTAAATAATATGCGCAGAAGTCAATTTGTGTTTGAAACAGACTGTTTTGTCTTTGTTTACAATCCTCTAGTTCAACATTTTACAACTCTGCTAATTTTATTACTGTTCTTTAACCCATATAACCAAGTAGTAAGGGCTCAGTACTATTGTTTGTCATAACTGACTGATTTAATCAGTTTGCAAATGAATTTTGCAGCGTGTCTTCATAAGGAATTATTCAATGTCAGAGGAAGTGTTGTTCCGATGGAATACTGAAACTAGACTTTTCTTTTGTGAATGGGAACAGGCAAAGGCTTTTTGACTTGAGCTGTACATGAATGATGACTACCGAGATAAGCATGATGATAATTTTGGCTTGAATGTTAGGCGTGGTTTGAGTTGTCTTGACAGACAAGACTCAACTCTGAAGTTTTTAATATAGATTTTACAACCCTGTACTAAAATACCATGATTCATCACAATAGACATTTTCATCCTCTGCCTATCATTGCTACCAAGAGCGACACTATTCATAATCTAAAAATTAGTTTACTCATTATAATACAACAGATTATCATGTCAATCATTACTAATATATGCGGGTTAAAAGAAGTATTCACAAAATGCAATGAAAATGGAATTCTCTTCAGCATTATATCAGCCTAGAAGAAGTGATGACTGATGGCATAAAACATGTTGCCAGATTATTCAAATGCACTAGAAAATTTGTGTCCAAATCCTTTCTCACTTGTAATTCTGTGCTTGAATAGCTCAGTGAACTGTGTTGTACTGTCAGTCTAGACCAACTAAGAATCTGTACTCAAAATAATGTTTCACTAATGATATTTTCTTTACAATAATTCATCCAGTTTTTATTATGTTTTTTAATATACACTCTCTTGTCAACAGACGTACAATGCACTCCAGTTCAAGTAATGCAAGCTTATATTTAGCCAGATTAAAGGAACTAAACGATTGGCTATCGCATAGAGATGCTGCATTTCGTGAAATTCTTGTACCAATTCAGGGTGATTTAGGTAATGTGATCAGTTTGAGAGAACAATTATTGGTAAGTCAAGTTTATTTTAACTCTGTCATTGTTATTTAGTTACAATAAGGAGTTGTACTGAAAAACGCGATTTCTTTTGTTAAACAATATCACTGTGTATTACACGGTACTGAACAAGTTTACACTAATTAGGAGTTGAAAATTCATTCTCAAATGACGTTTGCACGACAGATTTTCTCTGATCATCTCGGCTGCAATTTCGCTGCTCCATAAACTGAGTATTGCCTTGTACAGTAGCTCTCACTTAATGCAGGGGTCTATTTTTAGTATGAGGAACGACTAGAAATTCCAAGGTTACTAGTATCTTTTGTCAGTTCCTGCATCGAATACCTCGTAATTTTACTCATTGGAGTCATGATCTGAACGTCACTAACTATTACTAAGTAGGGCATAAAATATTGAGCAACATTTGGTAGGCTTTACTTCGTTGGATAAACCTGTCTAAAACGGTAGATGACTGAACAACACAGTGATAAGTGATCTAAACACATTTGTTATGACCTAGACAAAACTAATTTGGACTTTTCTAGTCATTTGCCTTGGAGTTCTGGAACAGTGAAGGTTTCTAACTCCCAAAAAGATGTCTCATTTTATATTCCTTCAAGGAATCCTGATCGCCAAGCTAATACGAAACTTGAACAAGGTGTTTGTAAAACGTTTCATGTGGAAGCATGTTTAACTCCGTTTTATTTGTGAAGTACAAAATACTCAGATTACAATATACTGTGATCCTGATACCCTAAATCATGTTGAAACAGAGAGGCTATTATTATGATTATCCCATATCAATATGAATGGCTCTCACGAGAAGTTTTCGACTATTCATATCAATCAGTAGTATGATGAGTGAGAGCCAAAAGTTCCACAGTATTCAGTGATGAACAACTGGCAGATCTAAACGCTCAAACTGACTTAACGATTACGTAACCTTGTTATTTATTGGCTGTAACATCACTTTAATTCGGCATTATGAGCTGATATCGTGTTTAGCTTAATGACCTTCCTTCAAAGTAGTCAGGCAACAATGGATAAAGCAAATTGTTCGTTTAGATCATGGATGAGTAATGAAAAAATGAGCATATTTAGATCCTGTGTGGCAATGATAAATATCTGATATACAAACGAGACCATTAAATGCGGTGGCATTGACTAGCACAATGATTTAAGATACCATTCCACCTAATCAAATGAACATTACAAGATTTGATTAACTAGAAATAAATGGATGTCTATACAGGATAAAAGTTAGGTGTTATGAATTATATCATACAACTTCTCTGATTACTTTTATCCTAAACGTTGACCACTGTCTCACAGAGCTAATAATGTCAACTTCAAAACTCTTCTGTCCAAATAAAACTAAAGTTTCAAGGTACAGTTTAAGGTGAAGCTGAACCAAATGGTGTCATTCACATTATCTTGAAAACGCGTAGTCACTACCAAAAATAAATTGGAAACCTCAAAATAAGAAAGAACAATACGCATACGCCTCTAAACAAAAGAAGTGTGATGCACATTGTCTTTCGCCTCTTGGTTAGTGCTAGTAACTGACTTTTTATCTGTGGGATTTACTTTAACGATCAATAGTTAATTTAAGTCCTCTTGTTAGCAGTATTATCATGTTTCAAAAAACTTCCATTTTTTCAAATGTTTTAATCGACAGATGCATTCAGACGTATAATAAAGATTAGTAACTAATTACTCTTTTGCATTTACGATGCCGTACACGTGTAGTGTGTATGAAATATCTTCAATTTAATTTTTTTTATAAACTGTATTTTACTGTTTAACATCTAATCTTAAAAACATTAAACATCCTACTTACTGTTTCACTTCGATTACTTTCCATTGTGTGTTTTGTACAATCGTTTTACCTGGTTGAGCCGTTTAGAGCACTCTTAGTTCACTTATATATCATGTGTTTTTGATGTTGATAATCAGTAATTTTCAGAAGAATTTAACCGAAAAAATGGCACCTTCATAGATTTTTGCTGAAAAGCTATGCCGCAGAGTCACTGATTAACGTTAAATGGGAAAAACAGAAGAGGATGTAACAACCAAAAAAGAAAGTGTTGTGAGGTAATATAGGAGGGGGGAGGGGTGTATTTTATCAAAGTTAAAGGTAGCTTATCTAGGAAAAACTATATTGATTTATTGAAATTATTTAGCTTATAGTCATAATTACCCGAATGGGAAACCACGAGTGAAGTGGAGATGTGCCGGTGAATTCCTATGTTCCAGCGGGAATCCAAAATAACAATAGTAATAATAGTCACAATCAGTAGTTTACCCTTTCTAACGTGATTAAAATATTTTTTCCATGAAATATACTGCTAGATAGTATGATAAGTTCGACAAATATACATTACATAAAGAAAGGAAGACGAAATTTGCAGTATAAAATGATATCATTCTATTTCACAGGTTCTCATCAGCTGCAGACTACCTGAATTTATATAATTGTAATTTCAGGTAGTCTGCAGCTGATGAGAACCTGTGAAATAGAATGATATCATTTTATACTGCAAATTTCGTCTTCCTTTCTTTATCGAAATTTATCAAGGGAACCAGTTGTATGAAATATACATTACATGTCATCTCCAGTGACAATTGAAGTTACCACTCTTAGAAGCGTGTGATCAGAAATGCTTATTGTGGACTTTCAGTGACTCCGCTACTACATCAGCCATTGAATGTTTCGTTTTAGCCAATCGTTATCAGCAATGACAAAATAACCATTTCAGGTACATAGAAAATATAAATGAAGGGTTTCTCAGTTTACAAAATATTTTTCAATTAGCACTGAGTTGAAATTAACGGAAGAATTATCAACTGTACAAGGTTGGTAATAGCAACATTTGAACCTTCCTGCTCAATAATATGAGTAACTGGGAGTTTTCTATCACAAATTGGTTCACTATTGTCATCATTTGAAATACAGACGAAAATTATTCTGTTTAAATGTAACGCAGCTGTCAGCAGTGATATGCGGATGAAAACAATGAAGATAATAATGGATGGTAACGTGTCTGGTGTGAGAAATTGAAGCCTTGAGTCATGCTCTTTAGTTATCTAGTGCGTAGGATGGATGAGTCTTTCAGTACCCTTGATGTATAGTATTCCTCTTCCTATGTTTACGATCCACGAATTGTTTATTTGTGTTTCAGTCTAAGAAAGAAATAATCATGTAGAATGAAGTGAGATACACTGGATGGCTATTTAGTCATAATCTTGGAGACCATTTATTATTTAAAACAGCCCAGTTAGACTACAGCTCTCGGAACAGGTCTTTCATGTTGCAGGTTGTGAGCCACACGTGGTGTGTGAGGACTTATCTTACTACCTGAAGTAGGTGAGGCTGTATTTGATCCTGGAACCTACTGGCTTAAGCTAATAAGCCACATTATTTAGAAGCGCTGGATCTTGTTTGCATATATTTACTAAAGTGTATGTGGAGAAAACATCAGGTTCCTTAAAGATTTTTAAAGATGAAAAGAGAATAATGTGAGCAGTATCCTTTAACTAAATACTTATATTTATTTTCCAACACGTATGCACTAAATCAGCACCTACTGAGAATAAGGATGGTTGTAAAAAGTAAATAGATGATGTGGGTCAGTGGTCAGTCAACTGATTAAACTGATAGATTTTTTATTTCTTTCTGAGTTGATGAGTTCATGACTAAGGTAAACGAATAACTCAAAAAAGGCTGAACTTTTGGTGCTCAAAAAAGGATAAATGGAGAGAAGTAACTTCATGAATTCCTCTTTTTTATTTGTTTTTCCTTTCTTATTAAGCACAGAAAAGCACCTACAAATTATCTAAACACACTAGTGAAAAAACATCACAGCTATTTTAAGTTTCTCTCGGAATAAATATGTTCAACAGGCTACGTGTCATCATCTTCCTTATCTTTTAATTACCCTTGTTGTTGTTAAATTGATAAAATACATTAAAATTCAATTAAACTGAATTTCTAAAGAAATTTTCCCCAACGATCTTAGTTAGACACGTTGGTAACATTGTATTTTTGTTAAACTAAGTTGTGTACAAGTGAGATCTGCATCATCACTTGAAATGGGATGGTGATAGGTGGAGTTTTATTGACCTCTTGCTGTGATCCTCTGATGGTCTTGGCTTCTTTTTATATCTAATTACACTGCACATTTTTGAAGAAAGCAATATGGAGTTTAAGGGGTTATTCTTCTTGTACTAATGTGGGAGTGGTCATGTTCTGTAGGACATTATTCATTTATATTTGGATCATGTCACATATAATACAGCCACATGCGAGGTCAAGATTTGATTCCTGATCGACTCACTCCTAACCCCAGGAAGCTCAGAAGGTTGGGTGTGAAGCTGACAACCCCACGCCATAAAAAGAACACCATTGCTACTGAAATTTTAAAGCTTGACCGCGCATGTCCGTCTTGAAAAACAAAGGAATGTGAAAATAATAATAAACTTAAAACATAACTTCGAAGTGACATTTTTCCGAGAATCATTCGGATTGAATGCAAAGCTTCAGTTCGCTTGGATGAAAAACATACTTATAATCGTTTTCCTAGTGTCGCTTTCAAATATTTTTTTGTTTGATGTTCTACGTTTGCAGAAAGATATCGAGAACCTGCCGGAGCATATTTGTTAATATGAAGCGTTTTCCAGTATCCTGACTACATCCTTCAAGCCACTAATCGTGCAGATATTAACGACTTGAGCTAATAAACCGCATTCGTAACAAAAACACGTATATTACCTAATCAGATACATTTCATAGTAATCCCTAGGTTTAGTGTTTCTTTACATTGTGTCCATACGTAGGACCGAATGTCGACTGAAGTCAGACGATAAGAAAAATAATCCTGATGGTTGATGCATTTGAATAATTAACATTTTTTGTATTACACTTACTGAGTTACCAATATTAGCTGAATGTTAACTGGGTGTTTTTCCAACTTTAAACGCGAAATACATCATTGTATTACAATGAGAATTGATGAATTTCGAGTGTGTCGTTTCTAGAATGTAGCTTCATTAAAACAAGAGCATGACTAACGTTGTTTATATTCTCTTGATATAAGTTAGAGCTACAGTTATGTGAAATTTAGAAAATAAATAAATAAAGTGAAGAATAATGAGATAATCGCTGACATGGGGAATTGTGAATGCTTCCATACTAGTATTATTGTGGGTTTTCGAGCAGGCGTTTAGATATCAGCATATGCACACAAACAAACAGACGCTATCCAAAGCATAGACCAGTGCAAAGCCAGTGCAATCGATTCCAAGTAATGGGATTCACTTATCATATGGATCCTAGCCAGATTATCAGATTAACTTGATTAATCTATTTTTGATAACTGTCATTTGAATGAAGGTACTATTAGAATAAACCGACAAAGTAAACCTATAAACTCAATAAATTACAACCTAAAAGTATCCATTCTGTAATAATTTTGATGTGTTGTATAGATGTACATAAAATACAAATCTTGATAAGAACATAGTTATTCCACTCAAAGTGGCAACGAGAAAATAAAAGTTTTGCTTGATATGAATAAGTAGCAGTTCTCAAAACAAGAAGAATTCAGTTTTCTGAATATCTGCTTCAGCCTAAGAATGATTGTTCTTCACAATTTCCACGACTAGAGCAAATATTATCGTGAAATGAATGAAACCGTTTTCCTACCTTTGTGTTTATTTCTTTGAATCCCTTAAATATCACATGATCAGGATCCAAATTAAATTTATTCATAAGTGAATTTTAATCTCTAATTTTTTATTTTTCCTTTCGCTTTATTGTCTTTTTTCTTACAATGCCTTTCGGATGAAATACAGTGTTTCTCATTAAAAACGTTTTTGAGGTATCCTTATTATTCCTGCTGTTTTCTTTAATTTCCTTATTTTAAATTTTTTTCAAAACTAAATAAAGGGATTGTTTCAAGAATTGAATGTGAATCGTTTACAAATTGAAGAAGTCCTGTGCCATGGAAATGCACAGTATAGCAGTGGTGGTAGTGCAGAACGAGACGAATTGCCTAACTTGCAATCAGGTGAACGTGATTATGATGGAGAGTCTGAAGCGTCTGATTCAGGTGGTCAAAGTAAACCAACCAGTGGTAGTGAACAATGCACTGCAGAAGATCGTGCTATGCGTACAAATCGTCGGATAAGGCGACACTTGTATCACTTGAAGAAAAGATGGTTGAATTTGAATAATAGCATGTTAGACTTTAAATGTCAACTTGATGCTATCTGGGAGGCAAGTTTCAGTATCATCAATATAATATTATATATATATATATATATATCTTGTAACAGTAATAACTCACTCAACAAGTATCTGAAACCAGCTTCATATGGACTTTTTTCAGCAAATTGACGGTTTTATCTGACGTTGTAGGAAGCTGAGGGTTTAACTAAAAGATGTATCATGTATTCATATGTATATAAATACTCTTAGATATTTAGGAATCATTAGACATTAGGTGGCAAACAACGTTTGCCGATTAAATATTGTTAAGTGAATTTCTAAAAGGTAATATGAATTTTTTAAAATTTAAAACTCAGAAATCCTATCTGTTATCTCTATCATAATGCTGAATTTTTCAGAAAAGGCTAAAGTACACTTACTAGATATTTGAGAGGAATTTTATTCACGTGTAGTTCAGTACTTCTAAACACGATAATAAGAACACGTTCTCAATTTTTGTAGCTGACTCATAAGTCTTCCTTTCTATAAAGTTACGTGTAGTTATTTTAGCTTTAAATTTCTACGTACGTACCTTAGACACATATGAGAAAGTAAATTAAAGCGACTTCAGACTAACAAACCCAATTATATATCTAGTAACAACTATGTTTGAAGGTGTAAGTGCTTAGACAATGCAGTTTTTCATTGTAGTGCTGACTTTTGAGGTTTATTGTTTATTGGTGGTTAGCAGTGGAATTCCACATGTGCATATCTACATTTCATTGACTGAATGTCTTCTCAATGAGACTTGAATTCAGAACCGTTCAATTAAAATACTAGGGTGTTATCCAGTAGGTTAATAAGCCATAACGGCCACCCTTTCGTGCAGTGGGTTAGGTTTAAAATTATTTGTATATACGTGAAATAACCAGCTGACATCTTTTTTGATCAAAATAATCCGAATTACTACGAAATGCAGGTTTTAGATTCTACTGCTAACCGCCAACATATAAACAACCTGACGTTAGAAGCCCTACTAAAATGACACTGATCAATTTGGTTCAAAACGATACCGATGGGAAATCACACGTGTGCATAAATCTTGGTTATAGCTAAAGTATACCCGAAACAGTTATCTGTAGCAGTAGACATGGTATTCTATGAAGCTATTTCAACGTAGAACGATGAAATGTTTATTTTCCACTAGACCTTTCTTCCTTTCTGTAGCTCTCTATTGGCTTTTGTTTTTTTAAACTTTTGTTTTATGCTTAATAAAAATAGCGTCTGTCCAATTTCGGTTCATTATTAAATGATGCTATTGCTCAAGTAAAAAGTGCTGAATCAGTAACCCTTAAATGGATCCCTATTGAACGTTTGGCAAGTGAACATATAAAAACGGAATTAGATCAAACTAAGGTTAGTTGTTTGAAAATTAAAATAGCATTTTTATTTACTTGAGATTTGTCGTTATTCATCACAGACCAAGAGACATGGATCTTTGCTAAAAGAATATCGTTATATTATTCAGTGTACTTGTGGAGTTTAATATTATTTAAGGTAAAGGTTGAGCGGGAGAAGGGGATATATAGTACATAAATTATTCCTTGCTTTCCAAGGCTTCACTGGCACTTCGCCATTCCACTCGCTTCAATGCATTCACTTTCAGCTGGCTCATTTTTCATTTCCCCTTCACATTAACTCCTCCGCGAGAGCCTGAAATGTCGCTTCCCATTCGACTTCCACTAATGGGCCGGCATATCATGCGTTGTCACCTCCTCAGTGTACATGCAATCCATCTCGTTCTGCATATTTGTTGGGCAATGGGTTCATAGCTGGTTAACCGCCTGCCAGAGCGGCCATCCGATCCTCGGTATCGAGTGAAGGTAGTGATTAACACAGATAAATCTTCAAGATCCATAAAAATTTGTGTGTAAAATACGAGATGGAGTTTTATTCTGCAATAAATTAAGTCACCGAGACTATCACACTGTATTCATTTCTTGGAGAGATTTTCTAATAAAGTGATTGATGCTCATACTGTTAGCTTAGTTTATTGAAAATTAAATTCTCTCTCCTCTATTATTAACCAAGTGTAGACTTATTTAAGAACTTTTGAACTTTAATCAAAAGGAGAATTTCCCAGCATAAATACAACAGTTTTGTGTTTCTAAAGAAATATGATTATCTGTAAGATTTTAGTTGACTATATTCGTATAATACCAACCTGCTAAATAAACTTTATGTGCGAAACAAAGTGTCATATCACTCACACAGACCCTCCCCCCACCCATCACCATCATTATTATCATTTTTCCTCTAATTAATTGCACTTATCATCATCCCACTTTTCATTTATTGATCCAAGAGGTAATGGAAAAAGTGAACAAATAATCTAATTCACTGGAAGGAAGCATTATTAGTGAATACACGCAATAAAATAAACTCTATCAATTTTGTACTGTCATTATTGTGTTGACTGATTGCAGGATTAAAAGGCAGAATAAAATGTTTTAAGGGCAAGTCAAAAGCAACCTTCCTTTATATGATAAATGAAAATCACAAGTATCTTGTTAAAGTGCATTTTATAATTAAGAAGAATTAAAGAGTTTAAGTTTAAATTGTGGAAAAAGTTTTCTTTTAGGACAATTTATTTTTGAACCACTTAATTAAAATGACTCAAGTATTCGATGCATCATTAATAAATAAACTTTTAGAATTGATAAATGAATCTAAGAAGCAATACTATCGTAAGTGGATGAATTGTAGAAATGACCTAATGGTGACTTTAGGCGAGTTAGTCAGAGACTTTATAGAGACTGCTGACTTTTATGCTGATAGCCCAATAAAATAAATTCTAAAAAAAATAGAATTATATCGAAATCTAGGACGTCTGTCTAATTCTACTTGTGTCTGTGCTGTTACTCTTAGGCTACGTAGGAATCTGTATTCACCATCTCTCATTCAGCAGCGTTTTATATTTCATTTCTTTTAGTCAGGCAAATACAGTCGAATATAGTATGTTATGGTATAAGCACTAATGGGAAAAGGCATGTTGCTAGGTTACTGAAATAAATTTATTATTATAAATGTGTCTAGATTTTAATTAACTAATAATCCTATATGTCTGAATGGCTTCCCAACGTTTTTTCGCCATCAGCTGACCCTTGAAGTGTAGCTAAGAAAATTACGTAGTTGTCTGTTGGAAAATTCAAACATTCAGACATCTAGAGCATAACTCCGTTTTTTATTAAGATAAACTGACCAGTTCAGTGGTCAGGATTAATAGCTTCATCGGTAAACTTCACACAGCATCGGAACACATTATACTAAGATGTTGGCAGACATATTATATACGTGTGGCTTTGTGAATGTGCAAGAAAGAAAGCAAAGAAAATTTTGCTTGAAGAATAGGAAAATACATCTGTAATATTGTATACATAAATTTATAATCATTTTATCGGCTTTATTAATTTTATTACGAAAGTGAATATGAAAGCGTGAATATCAAGGAAACCTTTGTGTTCACAAATTTTACAGTCGGAAACTCATCCTGAATATCTGAAGATAAATTTAAGTTAATACTAAGAGCGGGGACATGAGACGCCAGGCTGCAATCTGTATGGGAAGTGACGAGTTCGGCTTTTGAGGGTGACATGAAAGGATTTAATGTTGAGAAAAAATGAAAGTTTGTGGGTTGTCATGGAGACAACTGGAAACAATGACAGAGAACCGTATAAAATGGAGATGCGCCATTGAAGCTTTATCTTCCAATTTGAAGGCAAAGAATGAATTATAATAAAAGAGTAACTTTTTTTCTAATTGTTTGGTTATATCAAGTAGGTAGCTTTGCTTCAAATCAAACTATTGGCTGCTGACTATATCTTCACGACAAAGCTGAAAGACAAATTTGTTAATAATGAAAAACACGTAAAACAAGTTTACTTCAACACAATTGAGTGTAGGATAGACTTCCTGACTTAACTACTTACCACCGCCATTATCAAATTGTCGAACTGTACGGAAGTCTACCAGTGCATGAAAATATATTACAAAGATGCATGAAAAAGCTGTTCCATTATTATTTAGGTCATTCTTAAAAGGCATAGTTCTTTTCATATGTGCTGGGTTCAGTTAGATGCTAGGTACAAAACTCATTACTTAAATCGGAAATATAAAGTATTAAAAACAGAAAGATCTAAATTGTCTTCATAATTGATCCCTATTCGAATTAAAATTTATGAAGTGACCATTAAAACCCTCTTAACTGAAAATGGTGAAGCTGTAAGCAAAAGTATTTGACCCAGTAATTGCATACAAAAATAATTTTAACTCAGCAGGAGTGAAATCACTTGAAAATTCAGTTGCACCGAAGAAAATTTTCTTTCCGACGAAATCATCAACTGAGCTGTACATTCGTGTATTTATAATAAATGGGTGAGAAAGTTCCAGAATAATTTCTTGTCAAGGGTCAGATTAATAAAATTACAATTAGGAATTAAAATGCCATAAAAAACAGGGGGACGAATAAAGCTCAGACAAAGTAGCATCATAATTACTGAGAAGATTGACATATTGTGCGATTATGGGTTAGAAATGTAGCAATAACAAAAATAGACAGGACGTTTGGATAAAAAATTTAGTGGGATCATAACTAATGAGACGGATAATTTTTCATGCAATCAGGGATTAAATATGTAGAAATGATAAAATGACAAAATAGACAGGAAGTTTGGATATGAAAATATGGTAGTGTAAATAGGGATTAAGAAAAACTTAAAATAACATAAATAAACAGGAAGTTTGGATAAGAAAGGCAACGCGCCCGTGAACGCTATCCAGTGTGACTGGTAAAAGGAGAACGAAAACGGGTATATAGTTCAGTTACAGAACATCTGGTCAGTTCAGGACATTCAGCGCCATTCGAAAAATCCTTCAAAATAATATACAAGATTCGATCAAACCTATCAAAGGGAGTGAAATTAAGACATCTGGGCATAGCCGAGGCACTAGCCATCCAAAAGCTGAAACCCACGCTATGTATCCGAAAGAAATTCGTTCAATCCTTGTCCCTGCCGTGGCCATCATAAACAGGTAGTTCTTCTAATAGTGACTACCCCGTTGCCTTGCGTTAAAATTGTAGCTAACAGTCTGCTAATCGTAATATACTCGGGTGATGTTTGAAGTTAAAAATCAACACCTCAGTCACATTGGGATACAAACCTACTAGAAATTGGTTTCAGTCTTGTAGCAGTCCAGGCTTTCTCTTTAATATCAGTTGCTTTATCTTCATTTTCACAGTGGATTTATACTCTTTTAAAAGTTTTTCACTCTATAATATTTTATTTTCTCTGCAGTCTTTCTATGAAGCTTGTGAGCCATTAGCGCATTCACTGGATAGCCTTGAACGACAAGTCCTTCAGTTGCAAGAAATACAAGTCCAGATTGAGCCCAAACTACGTGTACAACTCAACTGCATCAGAAATGAGTAAGTAAAATTGATTTGTCGAAAAGCTTATCAACTAAGCATGTACGCTTTATAAGTTACAGTACTTAATGATAGTCACCGTTTGAATAGTACTCATTACTTTAACAATATGGGCGTAACTATTAAAACCGAGCAAAAATTAGATACTATTTAGAAACTAATTTATGACTTGCTTACCAAGAGATCTGTACACCTACGGTCAAGAATGAATACTGTCAAGATAACATACGTACATACTCCTGGTGCTGATTTCTATACAATGCCTAGTTTTTGATTCTTATTCACAAATGATTTTCAAAGGACTGGAATCTCTTTACCTAAATGCAGTGAGTGTTCAACGATGAACTCGGTAATGAAGTACAGTTGAACAGTTTCGGTAATAAGCCGACTGACAGGTACACCATTTAAGGTTTGTAAAACAGCATGCTGATTTAACTTGTCATACCTTTTTAATAATCAACAACAACAGTGCGGCTATTTAAGATGTAAACAAAGTAAATTGATTCAGCTACTAAGGGTACATATTCACATAGTGTACATAGATAATCCTAGAGTAATACATCTCAGTATTATCAACTGAAGGCTGAAATGTTATTCAGAAACTTGGAAATATTCATACCATAAATATTACGAAAATCTCGGAACAATCTGAACTTTGAATCTGATTGAAACAGTGATAAAATTATTTCAACAGTTATATAATGCTATTCAAAAGATTTATTATTTAAAATAAATGGAACATACAAAGGAAATATTAACCCCGCTAGGCATATCTTAGAATTCATTCCATTCATGCATAATTAATCACTTTTGCATATTAACTATTACTACATTTAAGTTATAATAATAATATTAGTATTAATAATAATAATAATGCGTTTAGAGTTGTCGTCACATTTTACTGTGTTTCGTGTTGTTATTGTGTCCTATAATATAACTTTGTAGAACAAATGAAATATAAATAGGTCATGCATAAGAATTGGAACAATTTCTAGTGTAGAAGATTCATGGGAATTATCAACTTTGTGATTGCTTTCAAAGGCACACAGCAAATTAAGAAAAGTAGTAACATTGATGTTTCTTCAAGTGATTCGTCAGATTACTAAGCAACGTTGTTCATAACATCACACGCTATAGGCATTCATTTACAGAAAGTCTCAAGAAATATGCTTCATTTTTACAGGTACTCATTGGTAGCTGGTGTTCTCAATCTGGACTGAGTTCGTTTTGTAGCTGAAAAGTGGAGTAGAACCTGTCATTTGCTTATTTTAAACAGCATTCAGCCTTTATAAATACCTCATCTTATAGCTATATGGATTACACTGATCTAAAATGTGAAAGTTGAGCTATGTCTGGGTTAACCATTATAGAATCTCTGAAGCATAGAAACTTAACAGCAACGAAATTGCTACAGAAAACAGTTCAACATTTAGTATTCAGTAAAGAATTGCTAAACATAACCTTATAGATTATAAGCATAAATAGGAAACGGCTGATTAAGTCAATGATGTACACATTGCAATAACTGAAGGAAGCAAATAAACTTCAATGTACCAGCTATTGAGAATCAACTGGCCGAAAGCCTCCAGTGAAAGTTAGTTACATGTTGACATTCGTTAGCAAGACACGCATGAAGTCTTATTCTGGGTTTGTCCCTTGAAAGGTCTAAATTCCGTATTCATAGCTTTCAACATCATCGAAAACTTTTGATTGCCCTTATCAGATTTCCTTCGGACAGTAGAAATTATGATTTCACTATGAAATATTATGCCTTCTATTTATTACCTTTCATTTCTAACTGATCCCGTTTTTAATTATTTAAAAGGTTTGAAAGGATTCGTGTTGTCACACAGACTAGGATTCATCATCTGAATCAAAGTTTATCCGCTCTACAAATGATGCCTCAGAGACCTAGATACCAAACTGTTACTCGTACTCCCTCACAACGTACTCAAGCATCACGTTATGACCCGGTAGAACCACTTGAACCGTCTATACCAGAAGCTTCAGTGCATACCAGGAGTGTTCCTTTACACGGTAAGTCGCATCAGTCTTAACTTGTATACAAGTACTTGGTAATGCCGATTGGCAATACGTTTTTTCAGGGAATCTGTTGGTTAGAAATAATAGGAAGTGATATTGAAATTCCTTTCTTTGGCTATCCCAACTTCAGACAGTCTGCTTCTGAACACGCTTATGATCTTTTATTTCTTGTCATAAAAACACGCGTCAGACAATGAGAATTCAGAGCTGTACATTTTAGAATAATAGTTTTCAACTGTTTCCAACGAATTCAACGCTTTTTTCTTTATACTTTGGACCAAAATGATCATTAAAAGCATCTCTATTGTTTACTGAAAAATCTTAAACACTTTCTGCTTACATTTTTATTTTGGATTATTTTTGCACTCCTTGGAACTACTATTGTCGCAACTACTAAGCACTGAAGAATAAGTTTCTGCTCCCCAACAGTCTGCATTAGCGAATTTATCTTTTAGTTTTTTTTCAAGATGAAATTAATTCACACCATTCATATATGTTGATTTTTCTTAAAAACTACTAGTATCAAGACCATATGTTGTATCTTATTTGTGAATTATCCCGCTGAATTATAGAGCTGGCTAAAATTGTACTGCTCATTGACGTGGCTTCGTTTCTTTTTTTATCGCAGCAGTATCTTCTGAATGAATTTATCTATCACGCAACTGTGAGTACACTTTATTTCACTTTTCAGATTCTGTTCGTCTACCCTGGGAAAGATGCGTTCACCCATCTGGTACACAGGTTCCATATTACAAAAAGTAAGCTGAATCATATACAGTGTTCACTTAATAACTTAGCTGAATGAAATTTTAGCAAGATTATTTCATGCAATATGCTGAAATATAAAATTCACACCTTTGTATTCAAGATCCACAGTTGATTGTGAAAACAGGTTGTGTGTACCAAAATGTCCCCACAGGTGAACAGTTTACAGGCTGTAAGTAGGTGAAGAATGCAAAGCCCATAGCCTGAAAACTCCTTGTTCATTTTATACCATCACTCAGATGTGTTTTAAACTTCTGTCACTACTGTCTTTGTGCGTCGGTGGCACAGTGGTTAGGATGCTCGCTGACCATGCACATGGTCCGGTTTCGATCCCCGGCCTACTCACTCCGTTACCTCGCTAAGCCAGAAATAAAAAAGCTGGTAAAGGGGAGAGGTTGGGCATGAGACTAGCAACCTCATCCTGTAAAAATAAACACTGCTAAAGAAACTTCAAGCCTCTAGCTTGAAGCCCTATGTTCCACTGGGAACGTGAAGGAATAAAAAAACTACTGTCTTCAGCTGAGTAAATTCAGAATTATCTACTTTAAAAGATATGCGTTTAGTCAGTTTGTAGATATGCTGAGTAATTCTTAAGAGACTTTGGATCCAAATATTGGAAACAAGCGGAATAAGGAGGACTAAGTGGACTTCAGGATTCATTAGAAATTTATTTTCATTCATAAATATATTCTTTTTTGAAAAACCGGCTATACATGACACAAAATTACTTTTTATATCGTATTTTAATCTAGAAAAACAAGGTTCATTAGCTCCCTGTTACACACTTAATCCAAGCGACTTCTTTTTTCCAGCTTCCATCACCCAAAATCTCTAAGTTTACCAGCTAGCAATAAGCACAAAAAGAGGAAGGTTTGTAGTGAGGCTAGCAAGAATACCACGGCTACTAATGTAAAACAGAAGACAAGGGCCAGGCAACAGAACGTTTATTACGGAAAATCAACACGTATTCATAGATTTTGATGTACATTATTGTAGGTTAATGTTAGTAGAAAATACAGTCTGTTGATTGGTTGTTTCTCACACAAATTTAACCTTGCATCTCTTGTGCCTGTGTCAGTTCACCTATATGTTAACTGTATGCGCCTGTCCATCTTGACCTTTGACCTAAATTACTGTCAACCAATTTGGCTAGCAACCATCTCTCACCACACTAAGACTTCAAAGTTTGGATCTCTATATTCCACTGGGAACACTAATAAAAGACTGGTGAGCTCATCTAAAAATCAACAAAAGGTGATCTCAGTTTGGTGGTACCGTTACCTAGTGCCCCAAAGCGTCCTGGCTATTGATAGTAATCATCAGAAAGATACTAACGTCTGTCAAACAAAAGAACTGTATTGATTTACAACTCCAAGGTACAACTACATCCGATTTGTGTTGTTATGGTGCAAACTATAATTTAGTGAAAAATTTGCCTATATCATAATGCTTTCACACACTAACAGTAAAATCGTTTTTATCTGATTGACAGCCTTCGTGGTCACGTTAAGCCAATAGTTTTCCTATGGAATATAAAGTGAAACAGACTTAAAACTTTCCTAATTTGAAAACTTTCCGCTTATCTCCAAAATCATTTCGAAAATTTATTAGATTCCTAGTAATTTTAACTAACTTGATTGTTATTGTAGTCAAAATTCATATCTATCCCAGTTGGATAACCATTAATCAACCTTAACTTGAATAGTTCAGTCTACCTATCATATTACTTCACACGTTCAGTGTTGAAAGAAATATGTTTTTTTAATCATTTTATGAACATTCTCCTCCAGTGAAACAGTGATACTCCAAAATGATATCAATATATGTAGGACTATAGAGAATTTCATCTCACTTAAGATATCTCTTTAAAACTGAATGAATTTGCTTTAACTTACTGCTTCACACTGTTACTTGTTGCGCTGTATTATTTTTTATTTTAGTCATGAAACTCAGGAAACTCAATGGGATCATCCAATACTATGTGATCTAATGAAGTCAATAAAACAATTTAATACTGTTCGATTTTCCGACTACCGGACTAGTCTGAAACTACGTCGATTACAAAAAGAGTTATGCTGTAAGTAATCTGACAGTATAGTAAATGTTGCTAGACTATTCAAATATATTAGCGTTATTATGTTTGAATTCATTTTCATTCCTAATCCTAATAGACTGAGCAACACCTTATAT
This sequence comes from Trichobilharzia szidati, assembly GCA_944472155.2. NCBI lineage: Eukaryota > Metazoa > Platyhelminthes > Trematoda > Strigeidida > Schistosomatidae > Trichobilharzia > Trichobilharzia szidati. The sequence goes on from OX235279.1 coordinate 65,858,582, forward strand.
CGTCAACGTTTGTGAGCTCAAATGGTTCAGTAGTAATTTCTCCAACTGCAGCACTTGTTGACACGTGCTAAGATATATATATATATATATAATTTATCATATGAGCAACCAATACGACTGATGCTAATACTAATCTCCCAGTTTCCTGTTTCGTTTTAACTACTACTGATAAAACGTTTGTCAGATTGTGTATGCACCTTAAAGACCACATACAAATTCGTATTGTGGGCAGTAAGTTATATTTTATATGTATATGGCATTCGTGGAGCCAAATAAAGAGGAATGTAGAGAGCGGGACAACATAAAGATATGCTTTTGAAGCCCTATGTCCCACTCGGAACCCAAAAGAATAATAGTAATAAGCTATATTTAATATGCAATAGCTATTTATGTTAATAAAAGTACTGATGTAACAGCAGAAGGCAAGACAAGGTATATTTTCAAGTGATCAAACAGCTATTTATATCTATACAGTTTATATTCTTTAACCAATCACAGAGCTTGTGATTTTGGTTTACATTAAACAACATGAAATAGAATGTTCAAACAGATATATAGTACTCTGTTGCTAACTCATTACTGAACTGTGGGAAAAGTACTCTGTCTCTGACAGCAAATAGAATATTCTATAAATAAATATATATATATATAACTTATCTATATTCCACTGAAATGCTGCTTCGATCTTATAAAGTTCATTTCTTTGATTTAATTTTAACTCCACCTACTTGATACGTGGGTATAACCTAAATTCACCAGTCATGCTAAGTCTTGTATTGGTAATATATGTTGATCTGTATCATCGCCAAGTGAAACAGTGCACTTTTCCAATCTATTAATTCTTGTTTATAACCAGATTACTTCACTTTTTTTCATTTTATTTGTCTTTTAACTATCTCCCTTTTCAGTTGACTCAATTAGTATATCGATCGTTGCTGAGAATCTAAAACATATTGGTCATTCACAGTCGATAAGTAATCCAATGCTTGGCCAACAAACAAGTGATCCATTTGACCGAATGATAAGTGTGCCACAGATTATTGATTATTTACTGCAATTATTTAATCATACACGAGCTTTGTATGGATTGAATAACAGTGGTCAGTATTCTTCAAATGATGGAGCAGATGGACAGAATTATAGGAAGGAAGCAACTTTAAGACGCAGTGAAGGTGAGGCAATCGTAAACGATAGTCAAGAAGCTAATTCAAATATGAAAACTGGTGTAACCGACCGTTATTCCACATTACCGGCTTCAGGATCCTATGAGGTGTGTTGCTTATTTTCGATTATTGCTGCATTTAAACGTTTGGTGTCTTATTATAAACAGTGTTCTGCAAATTGCTTTTATTTTAACGCTAGATTACCTTTATTTTAAGAGAACCAGTCGCTTTGTATATGAACTTACGACTATCCATAATTCACCTGTGGTTCAGATAAAACTGTCATCGAGGAATAATTCATGAAAATGACACTGATTAGCTAAATAACAGTGGTAATAATTCTAATGGATATCATGTATTATAAGATAATCAGCTTCTTTTAGTCGTCTAATCTGCACACTGTCAGTTACCCCAAAAGCCAATAACTTAAATCACAGTGTTGCTCAGGTTTTTACTTTGGTTACGATATTCGTAGATGTAGTCAACCTCTTAATGAAGCGTTGATTCAAAGAGATGAATTAATAATCTGCCTTTCTCAGCTTTTGTTCACTTCATCTCTATTCGGATAGAGAATGTTAAAAGATGATTGAAGAGTTAGAATGATGAAAGTGAATCTATCTGGCGTTAGTAGCCAATTTCAGTGACTACATGGTCATACCAGGCCACCTGCTGATTTACACCCATGAAGTGTAATTTCAGACATATGGAGAGTTGTTTACCCCCTGAATTCTTAACTTACTTCACAATCTACTAAAATCAAAAAAATGCAACACGATGCTATTCATATCACGTTTGAAGGATTTATAAGGTAAACTGAGTTACTCTTGTTATAAACATAAATATACTCACTGTTAAGAAAGTTTGCTGAACTAGTGAAAGAATATAAGCTATAGGTACTATTCACATCATACTGTCTGAATTCTTCTTAGATGACAAAGATATTAGGACAGATTCTGTCCAATACTCAAATATGAGGACAAAACAGCATTGTTTTAGAAATTCTATTGTTAATAAGCATTATTATTTATCATTTTTGGCATCAATGACAGGAATAATGATAATAATGATAACAATGATATTTATATTATTCATTTTTTGCTTTAGGATGACTTTAAGACAAGCACAATGCAATCTCAAAATCAATCGAAAAACTGTATGGGCAGCTTTTTGCGTTCCTCTTCAACAACACGGGCGCGTAAGTTATCCTCGTCAGATGAACATGAGAACAGTAGAAAAATGACTAAAACACCTGTACGTGATCCAGGTTGTCATACAATAGAGAATGAAAATGCACTCAGTGAAGATAATCGAAGTTCTAGTCTTCCAATTTGTACTATCATGCAAGTCAATCCAAAAGGCAATAGTAATATTATTAATGGTACTGGTGAAAAGGAAATGAACATCACTAACCGTGGTCGAAAAAACACAATGAGGCGTAGGAAACATTACTTAATTGGTTCAATTAAACGTCCAGTGAATGTATGCGTCGACCTTATACTAAATTGGCTATTGAATGTTTATGATCGGTAATTTCCTGAATTTTTTTTGCTTTTTCATGTTTTAATAAACGTTGTACTAAAATTATAGGTTTGTAAATTGTTGCTATTTTGGTGAATTTTTAAAAAAACTACCCAATTCTGAGTAAAAGCGGTAGTGCACTTTGAAAGTTAATACTTCCAATATTGTTTTGCTTTTCATTCATTGGGAAATACAAAAAACCTTAATTATAATGAATATCATATACCCAATGCCCAAATGTTTTCAAACTGTTAAAAGTGAACTTGGTTTGGACATATATAACTTATAACTTCCAAATTCTATATTTTCTAACTTGTTCTAGTTGTACTACTATTTATTTGTAAGTAGCTTGATGTCACCGAGATTTAATATTGGAAAAGAATTCTGGCAGTGTTAGGTAAGCCCACTTCGTATGATACATGGTGATACAGTATCAGTGTATTCATTGAAATGTGTTTAATTAAATTTGGAGATGAAAAAGTGAATGAAGAAAGTGACGGCATAAGCAGTGTCCACCGAATTCCCATTCGAAGGAGATGGTAACAATATGATTGTCAGTCGAATGTTTGACTGTCATCTATAACAAGATGAATGAATTAAGAAAAATCAACTTTGATCCAGTTGTGTTTATTTACTTCTTCGTACTTGCAGTGGCTTATAAATGAAGTAGACGGTAAGACTGTTTGCTAAAAAAGTCTCGGAACATCCACTGGAAAGCCTATCTTTGAAATATACATGACTATGTATTAGTGCCAGTGAGAAACCCATATTCTATGCAGGTCACAGTGTCGACTTCAGCGCAGTTTTAAATGTGGTCGACCAATAAGTGAATTAACAGTGAGCGGCATCGTTATGCAGAAGCAACAACGATACTCTTTCAGAAACTTAACCTACGTGGACAAAAAGTTTTATGGTTCATTTTGGTTTACCATGGCAGTGATTCCTTTACTCTTAATTTTCAGATATATCCCCTTCAAACATTATTTTTACTCCCGATATTTGCTATCTACATTGATTCATTATATTCTTAGTAGATTTTGGTGCATTTCCCTATCTTTGTGCCGTTATTTTATCTACTTCTAACATTACACTGTTATATTCTAAGTTATGCTCATATAGTTTATGTTTCTTACGACCATGATCTCTAATAACACTTTCTTAGTATTATTATTTTCAATATTTATACACATGAGCCGAGTCCAGTTGTTTATATTTGATGCTGACGTCTTAAACTAGCAGAGCTTAAACGTACTGTGATTGTAATCTGTGTACCTAGATGATTTTAAGCGCGCGGAATTAAAGGAATTTAATTCATTCTACTATATTTTGTTTCTTGCCATACAAACACATTCTTGTCTATCTCCAAATAATCAGTGGTGAGGCTAGAAAATCAGTTCTTTCCGTTGCAACCAGTATCACTAACGGCGATTTAGTCTCACTGTTCAATGAATGTTTAATGTCGATTTCTTTTTGTGATGAAGAATTTCAGTTGTTGTGTCCAGCCGGTGACATTGTGAAATGAGAATCTGAGGAATTTAAATACACTAATCAATTCATTAATTAGCAGTGACATAATCTGACCACTGTAGAAAGTTCTTGACAAACACGGAAATACAAAAAGATTTTGCAATCACTTTTGATTTTAAATTGTTTGGAAACAATCCACCTTATTCAAAGTTGTCTATGATTCAAGTGTGCAAGAAGTTAAACAGGAATATTTGTTTCAGTTAAGTGGAAAGTGAATGCAGCACATGCATGCATTGAAAAGGCATTTCCATGTATTACTCCTTCCTATTTTCTGATTTGTCAGTGATTGAGGGTTTTATTAATCGGAATTTTTATTGTCGTTTCACTGTGTCAGTGAGTCATTTTTCAAGCGCACTTTATGTACATAAATAACATGAATAACTATCATCGTTCCTCACTTTTACTTCAAATTTTAGCATCTCTGTATATTTCTCGTCTTTTTGTCTTTTTTGTTTCCACAGTATGCGGCGTGGTACAATTCGTGTTCTTTCATTTAAGGTGGCACTGGCCTTGATGTCAATGGCAAATTTAGATGAAAAATATCGTTGTAAGTGAAGCTACAGTTTATATATATGTATACATCTCAAAAGCCTTTGGTTTAATATTTCATCAATAAACTCTGATGTCAGAGTGTTTAGTTCATAAAAACACCGGTCATGTAAACCTGGTGTTTGTAACAACAGCTTCCCGAAAATTGAACTGAACTTCTTGTTCTTCTCAATCTAATGTTCCCGAAAATTGTCTTAAATAATCAATTAATTCAGTTCAATCAGTAGGAGCATAATTTCCCTTTTAATATCAGAATGAATTAATGCACTTATTGTCTTTCATTGCATAAAAAATTAATTTTGTTTTCCTGTGTAACTTCTGTTTAGATCTTTTCAGTTTGATATCTGATCGTGACGGTTGTGTAGACGAACAACGATTGGGTGCTTTACTTTACGAGTGTGTACTTATTCCACGTAATCTTGGTGAAACTGGACATTTAGGCAAAGAAGATTTCAATCAATGCGTAAAATCCTGTTTTCAACAAGTAATTCCAAATTAATTAACTAAAAGTGTCTTTATTCGTAGTGTTGTTGAATGCAAGCTTTCACTTATTGTCATTAATATATATTACTTATTACTTCTAAGATTACTGCACATCACTTAGTCGTGAATGACAAATCAGGTTATAACATATTATTCACCAATGCTGCTTATCACAAGAACTCGGAACCACTAGTTTGCGGTTTGTAGGAAAAATAAGAAGGGTTTCAGTGAAGAGAAAGTTTGCGTTTCTATGAAGTAATCAACAAGGCTCTACATTAGTGATTATATAACAAAGGAATGAGAAATTTATAATGAAAGGGATGAGAAAGTTCCACAGCTATTCCCAATAAGAGGTAAAAACATAACGAAAACAAAATGGACTTACGTAATTTATATATAAGGATTAAAACATAATAATAGTAAGAATAAACGGGATGTTCGGATAAAAGCATAATCGGTATTTTCCGATTATTCTAAACTATATTATGACTGAATTTTTTCAAGACTACTTTAATGAATTTATATCACAAAGTGGTTACAGATCTAAAATCAGCCAATGAATTGCTGTTGGTCCAGTGGTTTTTTGTCCAAGTTCCACCGCAACAGTTCCAACAGATAATACGCAGTTGTTTTAGATGGTAGGAAAGAGGAAATTCCAAGTGACATTCAAGTAGAGTTCTTTTCTGACTAATGTTTGGTTGTCGCATTTGACGGCGTTGTCTATTTCACTGTTGAATGAGTGATTCATCCTGAACAACTATGTTCTAAATGACAGACATATGCTGGGTTATTCGATTCGTGAACAAACCGTCATCCAAAATAAGATCAAGATTCATATACTCATAGTGAGTGAACGGTAACATTAAACCATGCAAAGTTCAATACTTAGCTGATGTGAGTAATTGAATCCTTCTGTAGAATATGACTGCCAGTACGATATAAGGATAAATCTCAAGTTCTCTACTGATTCTTAGATTTCATCTAAGAAATGCCAATCCGAATGTTGGAGTTGCCCCTCCAACAGAAATCGAGAACATTAAACTCGTTATAATAGTTGTATAATAGTAAGTATTATAAATATTACTGAAATTGTAAAATGAGATATGACGTGAATGTACTGCCACTATAATTAATTAGGGAGTACTCAGCTTTTTCAGCTAACAGACACCATTTAGTCATAAAATATATGCAGTCAGTTGGATTTAGGTAGAAACAAAAGGACAAATAAGTGTGTGTGAGGTACAATATGTCTATATGAGAAATGAATAACGAGAATGAAAGGCAGTCGATAGAGCCGAACTAAACCTTCACCGAATGAAACAGTTATTTGACACTTATGTTTGTGATTCGGCGGTAGAACGCTCGCCAACCTCGAATGAATTTCGATCCCCGGCCGACGCACTCCTGAATTTCTTTTAAGCTGGTAGTAAGGCAGGTAAGGAGGGAAGGTTGGACGTGATGCTAGCAATCCCACGCCGTAAAACAAAACCGCTGCTACTGAAACTTTAAAGCTTTAGCTTGAAGCCCCATGTTCCATTCGGAACGGAAAGGAATAAAGTAAAAAATAAAGACTTACTAATACTAGAATAAGTAGCATGAAACTGGAGAGTAAAATTTATGAAATTCGAAATGAAATGTGCGAAATTTCGTTACAACTAGTTTCCTCGATCAATTTGAACAAAAAAGTGCTCATTTTTTGGTTGACCTAGTGGTAGAATAATTTATGATTGTCATTATTATTGTTGGTCTTCGTGTCAAATTGTTAAATACTTTCGAAATCTCTGATCAAAATTTTTTATGCAGTGATGTACCCTAGTAATGTCAGTAGATATAGGAGTTTTTAAAAACATTCAGTACTGTTTAAAATATACGCATACGCATAACATAATGAATGATTAACTTTGTTCTCCAATAACTCAGGTCCTTGAAATTTCTAAACACGCAGACAAAATGGATGGAACACTAATGTATCATTCTAAACCATCAGCAAGGATTGCGCATTTCTTGACCTGGCTTCGTTTAAATCCTCAAACGTTAACGTGGCTGCCGTTGCTTCATCGTCTTGCACTATCTGAACAAGTCATCCATCATATTCGATGTAGTGTATGCCATAATCAGCCTTTGGTTGGATTAAGGTATGTTTTTTCATCGTTTACAAATTTAGTATATCATTAAAACCCACCGAATTTTTCTCATTCACTCTCTTATTTACATCTGATTGCTACTTTTATTTTATTAGGAAAATGTATTTTAATCGTGAAAATGTTTAACTTACACTGTTGAAGTGTACAGTCATTTACTAACACAAAGGAAAAACTGAAATCGACTTTCGGATATCTCATGTGAAAATATTCTGTATCGTGGTGTAACTCTCATTTAAGCCTTATGACAAACATCAGTCAACATATTAAACAAATAACTCACATAGAAGAATAGCACTCAGATGGTTGCATCGATTTATGATTCATACGCTTTGGAAGGACAAAAAGTAGATTAAACAGAATCAGAAAGTAGAATTAAATTACATCATTTCAAGTTACTACACTTAGAAACAACAGAACGTTAAATTGTCAGCATAAATCGAATAATATTACTAAGAGTAAAATAATTAAAGTGAAGAATCACAGGAATTTTAAAATCTTCGAAAATTAAATATAGGTTATTTATCTGTCCCATAGCAAGTGATTCACTTCGCACTATGCAGAATCTGTAACTACTGTTTCTAATAATTTCTGAGACGCTAAAATTCCAGTATTCACATCGTTACACGATTCACCTTAACGATCAGACACTTCATAGATTGCTATCATTAACTGATCTGACAGCATTTGGCTATTTTACTAAGAATGTTGTCTAGGGAAACTGCAACTCAGCATGTGTAACCAATATCTCAGGAATTTCAGTCGATAAAGATAAGAGAATGCATCAGTTGGCTGACCTGCTACTTTACACACCACTTTATATACCATGTTTTAGTACACAAAGGGAAAGCAGGATTTTTAATTGACTCAAAGTAGTAGATAAAATCCAGTGGTAGTATACAAGAAGTAAAACATCAATTTGTTCTCGAAAACTGTCCTGATAAATTCAGCCGATCATTTAGAATTGAATCTATTCAGCTAGAGCGTAGAGACATTTATCCACTTTTCAGATATCGCTTAGTTTATCTAGGACAAGAATACCACAAGATTCGTTATCATTTTACTGGAATAAGATGGTAGATTAACTGGTGCGCCACCGCTTCATCTTGCCTAGTAGACAGTAAAACTTTACTGCACTTCAAACTTCAAAACACAGTGCTTACTATGGCTATTATTTCCCTTTCTAAAATAACGCTTTGCATGAGTGATTAATTTAATCTGCTGTGGTATATTAAATGCAGTGTGGAATTTTACTACGAAACGAAAAATAAAGAGCATTAGACAGCTATTTATTCCTAGTTTAGAGCTTTTCAGCAGTTCACAACCATGATCCCACCAGAGGTCAAACTTAGAAATAAATGATAGGTGTCCAGTTCTCTTTAGCTTCCAGTAATCTGTTGGTTCATGTTGAAATTTACTTTGGCATTAGTTGAATTTCTACAAACCAAACATCTGATTGAGGGTAACTCCATTCATAAATGAGTTCTGTATATTTTTTTTTCATTTCCGTAGGTACCGTTGTCTTAGATGCCTAAATTTCGATATGTGTCAGCAATGCTTTTTCGCTGGAAGAACAGCTAGGAACCATAAGCTCACTCATCCGATGCAAGAGTACTGTAGTCATGTAAGTTAAATTTAGCTTACTTTTTTTAAACTACTGAAGAAACACAGAAAAGTAGTGTGAAACTGATGTGAGTGACAAATATGTGAATGCAACTACAATCCTTTAGGCTTTATCCTTATTGACTCACCCGCTATAAGCCGAACACCAGAGGCGAAATAAAGATTTCTCAGCCAACTGAAAAACAATACACTACTAAATGGTTTGTTTGTGACTACTATCATCGTTTTCAAGAGTTGGTTTGTAAGGATTAGATTTGTTTTTACGAGTTTGACCACGGATTGATATCAGTTAGAGAACCACTGAAAACCAGAGAGCACTGGACAGCTGTTTCATCCTAATTTTGGGAACAATCATCAGTACGCACCCACTCGGATTCAGACCCAGTGAAAAAACACATAGAAACAAATATTTCTGTTAAAGTCCACTCATGAAAATGAATTGAATTCGCCCACGTTTTTTTTATTTTTATTTTTTTATTTATTTTGATTACAGTTTGATGCCACACCGTATTTTCAGTACATGTATGGAATTTTCAGCATGGATATCGGTAGCCCAAATTTCAGGCCGACCATAGATATTGGGTGTGCGCCGGCAGGGGATCGAACCCCGGACCATGTGCATGGTCGGCGAGAGTCCTAACCACTGTGCCACCGTAAATTGTTCTCAGGCAAAAGAATAATGTGAATTCATTATATCTTCTCCATTAAATTCCAGGCAAAATTCATGACATAACCTTGACACCACTATTAGTAAAATGGTACTAGGAAGTTCTTCACAGACAATATAGCTATCATCAATCGAATCAAAGCAAACTACTTATGACAACTAATATAGAGCATCTTCCTGCCAACCATAAGTCTTTTTGACTTCACAAATGCAACTTTTAGCATATTAGTCTATCTTTCTGACTTCTGTCATAATTGGTCACTGTTTTGAAGATAAATAGAATGCATCATTATTTTCTGTACTAAATGTGACCAGCTGTTTTCGTTTGAAATGATGACGTTACACAGTTGGGTACCTTTTCTTCATGAAGTTTCATGAGAACTGGTCGATTCTAGGAAAAAACTTTGTCGAAAATCAGCAGTAGCTGGAAAACGATTGTAAACTAGGCACTACCAAACAGGTGTTTCGTCCAGTTAAATCTCAAGCCACTGACTCACTGATAAAGTGCTTGTCTCAAAACACAATACTTTTGGTCCATATATATTGAGAGTTCATGGATGTCGACCGCGGACGAGTCTCGGACTATAACAAAAGAAAGTTTCCCAATGCTTTCTGTTTGACAATGGACAGAAATCGTTTGGATAACTTCTTATGAAATAAGCTGTCAAACTCTGTTATGAAATATTCCGCATAGATTATTTGAGCAGCCATATGTTAAAAATTCTGGATAGACTGGAACCACATATGTTAAGTTGTATACTATTCGTTTAAACTGTTAACTTCTTATCGTTAGATCGTACATTAGAAGTGGTTGTCAACCAACAAGGTCTAATTTGTCCAAAACCATTGACAGTGGACAAATCCAAACGTGACTGATTATTTTCAATTGTTATCCAGATATATACAAAACTAGATAACTTGAGATCTAATCCAATATAATGGCTAGTAATGTCTCTTCATCTTTACACTTGGTTCACTTCGCTCATCTCGCCTTTATTCAGTAAATGGAAAGCGTAAGAGCAGATAACAGCGCACACCGTAATTTCGATTTACTGTTATAGATTATTTGAATAATACACTATACTAATTATCTCTTAAAATAAATTAAAAATTCATCTTCCCTAGTGTTTATAATTTTTATTTTCGCATTACTTGAAAGACTTCCTGTTTTATAGTCCATTTGTTATATTTGATTTGTATTTATTTATTTATTTGCACTCAATGTTGATGCTATCGGCTGGGGAAAAACATTATCGCTCATGTGTCACAGTCTACTTCAACAGACTCATTTCGTGATTTTACAAGGATTGTGAGAAATCGTTTTCGATCCAGAGATCGGTTGAATGAAGAGGCAGAATGTCGCAAATTAAATTCAAATGGTCAAAAAGTTCGTCGGTCTAGCACAAGTCGGACACGATGTAAACGTCACAGTCTGAGTAGTTTCGATGAAGAGTATGTTTCGATAATAATTTTAACAACAGTATTATTAATTATTTGATCTTTTATTAATGATCTATTGCACAGTGCTCAAATTTTTTACTGACATCAATGATAGAAGCTCTATTTTATTTTCTAAGCTGTCAGATGGTGGGCTATCTGTAAAAATTCGTATCAATGAAGAGACATTTAGAATGTTATTTTATTCTTTGTTGAATCTAAATAAGCTTACACATCGTTTAACATCAGATACGTACTCTGAGTATTTGTACTTTAGATTAGGTTCACTGAATTTAACATTGACTTATGTATGGCTATACAATAAATTTGCATTTTAATTCACAAAATTTACGTTGAAAGGATAAAAAAGCCTGTGTTTGGTTCGTTAAAAAGTTCTAAAAGATTTGTTAAGATTTTGAATTGAAACGATGTATCGTGTAGTTCAAACTAATTCTGATTGATTTTTGTACACTTAGCAGTGCATGCAATATTCATCGACAAGGAATATTAAAAACTGCGATGCGACTCTGACTACTAATACTTTCTCAACAAAGAGATAGTAAATGGAAGCCTGCCAATCAAATGTCACTTCAATCAAGGAAGACGTTTCACTCTGTCCTTTAAGTTTCAGCTTTGTAACCATACTTCCTTCGGAACCTAAAGACTTATAGGTTGCATAGCTACTACACGCAGCCGAACACAAATCCTGGTGGTAGCCGAAATCATAAACAAGAGATAGCATCTGACCACACAACCCAGATACAACCACGATAACTTCAACATCCACTTTTGGAGCTGGAGTCACCAAAGTTGGCCTCCCATTGGTCCACGTCAAAGGATCTAAATTTCACTCATTCAGACGATGAACCCTCAAATGAGTCCCGTATTCATATCTTTCTTAACTGGCTTCCCATATCGGGAGTGAGTAATTTTCGTGTCTGCTGACATCCTTGGATGTGGTAGCCTTTTCTCAGGCTCCTTCTCCGGAATTGGACCCTGATTTCTCGTTACCCGTTATTATCATGGTAGACAATAAATTGATAGAGCAGGGAGATGCGTCACCGATACAAAACTGATCGCGGGATACAAAGTTATCTAGATTCATCATAGGGCTTATCAGAGACAGCCGTAACTCCCTAGGGTTTGTTCTGTTCAAATAAATGAATGTGTTCCCACGTAGATTTGTGTATAAATTAATTTATTAACTCTAGAATTACTACAGCTGTCCATTTTATCAAAGATATCACAGCTGATTTAATAAGCCATTCTCACTTTCACCGTTCCAAGTTATGTACTTAGATATGCCTGACTTAATCTCTGAGAGAAGCGTTGACTGTTGGTAGGATCAGTCAGTATATTCACACAGTGATTTACCCACTGACTGGATACTTTGGTTTCTAGGAGAACCGAACACACTCAGCACTTCGTAACATTAGAACTAAATACAGTATCAGCCGGTGGAGCAACCACTTGGATGCCGTTGGACCATTCACACCATGAGCAACCATGGTTACTCTGTTCAGTGATCATGTCAATCGGTTGGTCATACATTGCATCGATAGGCCTAATTTAACTCATCCCGCTTACATGACTAAACCATCACACCACTATAAGCAAGGTTTGGAAAGGAAATCAATGCTCTAATGAGCAATCTAGCGCCCACGAAATCCAATGAATTCGTTGGCCCTGCTAACCATTTAGCATATGAAGGTTGACAGTAAATGGTGTACTGATAAGTCACTTAAAAGATATATGATTATGAGTGAACAAGCGTTTTGACACGTTTAATTTAACTTATTTGAACAGTTTAGCACCATGTCGTTTAATTTCAGACTCATATCAAGAATGTTGTATGCCGTCTGCAATTTTAGTTATGATCTAGGAGAGTGGTTATAACTCAAGTTAAACTTTTAATATAGCTTATGCTACAGTTACTACAGTATATATAGGTAGTAAGCAAGGCAGTCAGCTTAACGTGGACAGACCCAAACAAGCTTAAAACGAATGGCTGTAAACTATAATACCGTTATTATGCACCTAAGAGTCATTTGGCAATATCTTACAAATATTTATTATTACCCAGTTACTTGTATTTTAACTGCGAATTATTTCTAAACGTAATGACTTCACTGAGTAATTAGTCAACACGTATTACTAGCAAGAATTCGTTGACCACTGGTTTGGTTACCAGCCGCATCGGTAAACTCTATGCATAATTATTTCTTTATTTCATTTTTATTCACAGCAAGCCTCGTCCAGCACCAATGTACAGTCAAGGCCCATTCTCTGACTTTGCAGAATATCAAAATTTAGATACTCCAACCAGTGCCGAAAAGCAATACGCCTATCATAGTCCTGAATCAAACACACAGTCATTTGAAAATCATTACACGAAAGAGACAGCTGATAATAATACTAATAATAATGATAACAGTCAAGGCCAACACTTTTCGCAGACGTGTAGACCACTATCTAACTTAGCTATGCCATCAACTCAGTATTCAATGCCACCACGAGCAGCCTCCGATACTCAGTCTACAATGGCTAGACAGAACAACATAAATGCGAATTTGTTTACTACAACCCCTTCACCACAACCACCAAATTTAGGCTCAAGATTAAAAAATGAAGCAAATTATCACTATGGTCCTACTGCTGAACGCACAAATCAATATCAGGGTGATAATGAGGAGGAACATAAGTTAATTGCACGTTACAGTCAAGAATTAAGGCAACACAGTGAACCTGAATTGGTAAGAATATTCTCGTTTAAATGCTTTTTAAAAATTATATTTTAATGAGTTTCGAAAATGGTGTATAGAATAGTCGATATGTACTGTATAACACTAGTTAAAAAAAGACCTAATAACCTCTGGTAGTCTGCGCATTACAACAGTGAACACCTTCTTGAAAACAATGACTTTTACCGCATCTACTATAATGTTATCCTTCAGAGGTCCTGAATAAGGTGAAAGTGGATGAAATTATGAAATTACTCATGATGAACTCGTATCTCTTCACATTGTTTTCATTCTTCGGAAAGTAATTTAATTTTGTAACTAAATTAAATGTTTTCTCCGCCCTTGTATATCATATGCAAAGTCGGAATTCTAATGGCTGCTTTGATTACACTGAGTAATTCTAGTCAAATTATTGTTAAAATCAGATGTTTCAATGTTCTTAAATACTCCCCACAAATTGCTAAACACTAGTTGCTTTTGCTATAACCTTAAGATCATTCTTGCACTATTGTTGCCGAGATCATCGATGCTGAACGAGATAGACTTTACTTTCACTTGATATTCATAGATGACCTGTTTGCAGAAGGATACGAGATAATCCTAATGCATTTGTCCAAAGCGATTGGCCTGCTTGTTAGCAAAGCAAGGAAACTTTTGATTTTAAAAAATAGCATGTTTTTTTTTATAGGAATGACTACTAGACACTTAGGAGTTTAGTTGTGAGCCCTTCTTGGTAGTTCTGTCTCCACAGCTTTTTGAGTGGGCTTCTTTTTTCTAAAATGGTTGGTGTATGTTGATTTCCATCCGCCTACTTCAACTATTCTATCAATACTGAACTCCTTTCATAGTCAGGTGGTTCGAATTCGTTTTATGCCAGTGATTACCACACTAATTAGGCAGGTTTCTCATTCATTTCATTATAGTAATAACAAAAGTCTACCTTGTATAGGTAATCCATAGATGAAATGACTGCACACTAATTTCGTCATCCACTTCAAGATTCAGGATACTACTTATTTCTGCTTGACTGATGTGTTCACTAAAATGAAAATCATCCTGACTGTGGTGTTCATTAAACAGTGTCTATTTGAGTCTTATGAAACTATACACTTTTGAATATTGGAAGTTTGCACAGTAATTTCACGCTGGAAAGTTTTGAGTTCAGTCATGAAGATACAGAGACTTCTAAATTGCAAAAGGTAATATGTGACAGCTTATTTTAAACTCCCGACAAGGACTAGTAATAATGGAAAGCACTTAGGCCACTCACTATACAAGATTACGTGCCTATATTATTGCCATCAGAGAAACTGGAGTATCATTTAAGAAGCTAGTGGTATTCACTACATATTTAAAGTCCATAACCTACAACTTCGTATTATGTCTTTTAAGTAGCTGAAGCATGTTATTCACATTTGTTATTTCCCAGTATACTACAAATTAAACTGCTGCACACATATATAAAGTCTTATGTAAAAAAGGAAAGTCAATTAGTGATATGATGAACCAGTGCTGTTTGAAAGTCTTTGACAACCAATATGTAAGCTGTTAGTGAAACTGGGATTAAATTGGTAGATTGCTGAGAGTTAAAAGAGTCAAAATAACCGATGAATTGAACAGTGGTACATACAAATTGCGTAAAAAGTGTAACATGTCTAGTTTTGAACCGTAAGATAATAAAAAAACAGAGTTTGAAGGCCTTACATATAATTCAGTGATGAAGACTCATTTATTCTCTCACTTTATACTGTTGCTTCTGTTTGACCTGTTATATTATTGAAGGCTACTGGTTAATAAGCCTAATGGACTAATTCCTGATATTTTCAAGTGAAATGACTCTTGTGGGCTATTTTCGGAAGAAAGTATAGACTTTCTACAGAGAATTCAATAGAGACAAGAGATAGGTTATTAATGAGCCTCGTTACTGAATAATAATCAGTAGCATGATTAGGGAACTTTCAAATTTTTTTACTGCGTCATTGTTGTTGACGTGACTTTCTTAATTCCATTTCACATGTTCTTATAGCCTCATGATCAACATGCATCCGTGCTTCAATCAATGTCTTGCTCTACGGGGCCGATGCTGATGGAAAGATCTACAATATCAGATGGTGTATCAAGTAATGTTCCTGGAATGGAACCAGAGCCTATACAACCATTTATTAGTGGACACCTAAGTTTAGATCGAAGACAGGCCGATCGTGGAATAGGCCTCCCTCAAATAGGAACAGGCAATCCTGCACTACGTGGTTCCTTTTCTGGATGGACAGCGCGAGCTTTGAATAATGCTTCACGTATGGATAATCAGTACGGTCCAACTAGTTATTTACATCAAGGACCTTACCAAACTTCTCTATATCCAGATGGTAATACAGATGTTTATAATACACGTCATATTCAGCGTACATTCTCACTGAGAGCAAGATCACAACCTCCACCTGAAATTCAAGAAGCTATGTGGAGACCTGTAGGAAGCACAAATATGCTTTATAGATCACCAGCCTACCAAACAAACTACGCGATTCAACATCAGCAACAACCTTATGGACAAATACAACAGGTAAAATTCATGTACCAAAGGTTGCGTATTTCACTGTGTTTCTCTTTCTGAGGTAGGACAATCAGCCATTGAACAAAAAAATATTCACTGGGTTATAGGATGATTATGACAATAAGTGTCCACTAACTGCCTATTTTCCCATTGTACTATACCGTTTAAATAAGCTGTTAGGCCATGTGAATATTTATTCTCTGTTTTGTTGTTGTGTGCTATAGAAACCATGTGAGTACATTACTTAAAGTTAGCAGCTGTTACTGTTATAATTGATCTATCCCACAATGTTCAACCCTACTAGTTGTTCTAGTAATCACTTTTCCATTCTAATATTTGCTCACAAATAGCATAGAGTAATCAGTCATTTTCACTACACAGTTTCAGTCGATTAGATGCTAGAACATTAACCATCAGAGCGTTATGCATAGCTAACTTGCTCATTAACAGATACTGCAGAATTTGTATAACTGAAATGGATCTACAAACTGTATGAAAAGATGTTAAGGGCTAAAGTCTCAATGATAATATAAGTAAAATGACACCTATAAAAGTTAATAGATGTAATGAAAAATAACCTTTCGTATTATATTCGTTCGAGTTTGTATGAAGACCGTGAAAATACATTCATAGGTTTATCTGAAACAATCAGATTCACGCTGTTCAGCTTTGCATATTAACCGTCTATAAAGTGTGCAATCCACTTGACATATTAAAAGACCTACTATAGGAAAAATTCTCAAGGAACCATAAATGCTGTAACATGCTCAACAGTGACTACTATTTCTTTGATGAAGTGGTTATTATTGCATATTACTTTTTTGCTAATAAATCTAGTAACCATGTGTGGCGTGAATAATGAAATCTGTCACCCAAACACTTTAACAGCATGGCTTTGGTTAACTGAAAGATGATATTTTGAAAACTAGGCACTTTCTATCAAACAGTTATTCCGTTTCAGAGTAAATATTTGCAATACATTCACGTTTCTGTTCTGTTTTTCAATTTTTCTGAAAAAAACGCTTTCAGACTGTTCGATCACTGGAAGATGAACATCGAGCTTTGCAGTATGAATATGATCGTCTCAGACAGAAGTCTATAACGCCTACTAATATATCAGCTTCGTATGGTACAATGAATCGAATACAATATGCCCAGCAGCGTGCTAGTACCAGTGCCAGAATACCAAATCCAAATCTGCTACTCTATCCTCAACCTTACCAACCAACAGAAACAGGACGTGTAAATAGCAGTATACACAGAACTATAACCCCAACTAATTCACCATGTAGAACACTATCCATGAGTAGTGGTCACTTTTCATCTGGTCAATTGTATTCAGGGTACGTTTAAAGTTTGTTTATTCGTTCTGGGGTAAATTTATTTTTACTTGGCATGTTTAAACCAGCGAAAATAGGATTATTGTCTGGAGTATTGTGTAGTTTCAAAGTATCTGGTGAAACGATCGAAGATGCTCAATAAATCTATGTTCGAATTATTAAAATCTCTAAACCCACTTAATTTCCACCCTACCTATTGAGAAAATACCATATTTACTGATGAAACCTCTACTGAATATCTGATAACTGTGACTAATCTAAGTGAATATTCGTGTTATAAGATGATAAGTTATGGAGTGTGCAGTAAAGCGTAAAACTGTCATCTTGGTAAACTAGGGTGGGATAGTGAGAAGTAAAGACTGTTAGAGTTAATACGGTGGTACTCTGCGAGAATAATAGCTGACTTGAAATTAAGCAGTTAGCATGAATCCAACCAATGTGTTGCAAGAGGAATTTTATCAGGAATCATGATATATGTAATCTTAATTTCCAAAGAATTTTGTAGGACTGAAAGAAATAAGCAGTAGGCAGTGAAATCAGTTTTCTTGTATATAAGTGGTAACTGCAAGGCTGTGTACAATCTTAAAGGGTTTTCATCTCTTTTTAAAATAGAACAACATTCTCTGTGATTATACCACTGACTTATACGATCTGCAAATTCTTCTACGGAATTATATACGTGTATAGAGCTCACCAATGAACTCAAAAGACATTTCTGTAAGCGCTTACTAACAGACAGTATTACGGTCATATTTATGCAGTGATCAGTTCCTCCTGAGAGATGAGTGAAAGGCTGTTATGATATTAAAATATCTAACCTTAGTAAACAAGAATATCATTGGACCAGCTGGAGATATCCCACTCTTCATACATTAAATATGACTTTTTAAAGAGAAAGTATGTTTCCGCATATCACTGTCATGGGTTGATGGTGTGTGATATATCAACTAAGAAAGATTATTTGTGAAGGGACATTCAATGATGAAGAATATTCGTAGACTACAGGAGTTTTCAATGATGACTTCATTTAACCACTGAGACCTCCGATATATACAGGAGTTCAAGAGATAGGGGTACTACAGAAGTAGTATAATGCTTAACATTTAAACATCAGCAATATCCTTACAATTAAGTCACAGGTTACTTTAGCTCTCCCAGAACATTTGACATCGCATAACTCTTCTCTACTACAATTCACTTTTAGTAGGCTGAAGTGAATGGTTGAATTTCTAACAGACTTTATCACACGAGTATATTACTAAAATTCTTAGTTTAATTTCACCTTTGTCAGAAAATAACCTACATATTGGACGCAAATTGTCCTCATCAGTGATGCCGTTCAAAACAGAGAGCTAGAGGCTAGTAGGTATTTTCCGAAAACTCTCTACACTTTGTGCGCCTCTGTTTTTATCAGCGAACGGGTGACATCAATGTATTTCTGAAGATTTTGTAGTGATTTTACTGCTAAATAGCTCAGACTGAAAAGCCAGTTTTTAAATACGAATTAGTTAATGTTAGAAACTAATGGGGCTGTTAATTCTTAACTTTAAAAGTTCGGAAGGTTATGACTTTTTAACAGAATTGTATGACACAATTATCTTGCTGTGAATGCATGTATTTTTTTTTGTTTGTTATGTTTCTTTCAGCATCGTTCCTTCATCAACCCAAAATGTACCTGGTGCGAATTTCGGACGAGTAAATAGTTCCTTTAACGATCTCGGCTACACTGTCGACCAATACGGTTCTGAAATGCGTGGTGCGTCGCATAAATATTCAGGACATATGAATGAAGCAGTAATGGTTGGCGGCGTAGCCAATGAAGCACATCAGGAATCCCGATTATTGTGGGAACATAAAGGTCGTTTAGAAGCGAGGATGGTTATGCTTGAAGAACACAACCGACAACTGGAACAACAGTTGCAACGCCTGCGTCAGTTTCTTGTAAGTGGCAGTTCTGCGTCTGACGCTATTCCGCTGTCCAACACACATCCGATAGGTGAATATGTGGTTGGAAGGGCAGGTAATGAAAACCAAATGAGCTTGCGACAGGTAAGACAATTGTAAATAAGTCAATCTTTTCCAAACTCTTAAAGTTGCTTACACACCAGTGTCAGACTAAGGTAGTTGTTGAATGGTAATGTGATGTGATATGATGATGCTCACAAAAAACCTATAGTCGCCATCATTTTCTTCAAAACAAAATAGTATTTCCACCGGATATTCATATTTAACTCTGGATAACTGCTCGAAAAGTCTCAGAGTTATTAAAGAAATCAATTCTACTTAGTAACCCCACAGACAAACCTTTCTTATTAGGTGAACTTAAAATATGTCCGTCCAAGACAGATCTGATATGGCTCTAATTATTTGACCACTAATTCCCACTTCCCATAGAATTAAAACGCATAACTAGTGTAAAGGTTAAGTGTAGAGCCCTAAATAAGTCAAGTAAGGAAATCAGTGAACCTGTACATCTACGTTGATTAAGTTGGCTGGAACATCCGCCGTTTATGTCTATCCACAACATCCTTCAAAGTTTTACATCAGTGGAATTACAATCAGGTAGGAGAAAGGAAATAGTGGCTACAGCCAAAATATGGTACAAACCCAGGAATCCATTCATTACTATATTGAGGCGTATTGGATAGCGTATGTTGTCTGACTGAGATCCACATGACAACCAAAAGCAATGAATATACACTAAATCGTGTGGTTTAGAAATAACACTAGTTACCTCTTCTGTTTCTTTTTTATTTCTTACTAACATAACACGTTGCTTACTAGTGCACTTTCTACATTTCCCTTTTCGTTGCCGTCTGTGTGGCTCAACAAAATGAGATGTGGTAACTTAGAGCATCCGATAATTTCTGCTTGCTTTCTATGGACAGCTTGACAGTCGGAAGATCCATCCGCTTTCTTCTTCACCTAACACCTAAGGTAATCAGTCAGCAAACTGGATGAGTTTGTTGTGTAAAAGAGTACGTGGAACTAAACACACTACTTCAACGACTAGGTCTCATTAACACTTTTTAGGCTATGAAAGCATACTTCAGTGTCAAAATATTCTTAGAAGTTTTCTATGCACATGGTGATTGAATGAGTCATAAATATTTTCCAAACTTGTCAAAGGTAATTGTGTTAATTAATAAACTCTTGATTCAATCCATTTTGAGTGTGTAATCTTCGTAGTCCTTCCTTGTTTACATAAAAGTTTAGTTTAGTTTGCTTGGAAAATTCATTGACCTGTTCCAGGGAAGAAATTTCTTCTACGGATGACTCATTTCTGATAAAAGTCATAATGATTAGTCTGTGTCAACATGTCAATGGGGTGATAATTAACTGACCTTTAAACCTTTAAAAATTATAAGTGTCCAAATTATTTTATTCTTCTGATTACATCATCTTTATTATATGATGTCTTTGTAAAAATTATTTTATTCTTATGACCACTTCAACCTTAGTTACAAGTTATTATTGTCCAAATCATTTTCTTTTCTTTAACGATCTGTTACGTAATCAACCTGTTCACACGCTTATTCCTTAATTACTCTTCATTTTTCCAGAAGTCATAATCAACCAATATTAAGATTCACCTAGCGCGTCTCTCCAACTTCGAAGTTTGAGGAAAACTAAAATCATGCGTATTTGAACTTGCTAGAGTATCTAATTCGAAATCTTGTGATTTCCTGTTATTTGCTTCAGTGGATCTAACTAACCGCTTTCTGATGGCATAGTGTCTCCTCAGATAGACACCAAAGTCATATTATTCCGTTGCTGGTGGCTAGCAGTCAAAGGGAGGACTTGAGTTTCGTCCCACTTGGAACTTGTCACTTAAATCTTCCTGCCTCCCTGGTATTTTCACTCCAACTTGTATATTTTGTTAGGATCTCATCAGTGAAAGTCATTATAATAATACGGCGTTCAAAAAAGAGTGGATGCATCTGCACCTTTGAGAACGATTTTCAGCCACGTCGCCAGCAGTCTTCAGCCATTGATTCTAATCACCTCAAGTAGCCCAGTCGGGCAGGCAGTCTGCATATTCCTAAGTGATTCAAACCGACGGTGAAAGACTTCATGGATTGATGCTATGCTTTTATTCGGCTAACCCTAACTCTTTTCCAACCTAACCCTATGTCGCTCAATATTGCTCGACGAGAAAGATGATTGTTTGGCGTATGTATTCCATTTCCAGACCTACTCACTCGATGTGGCTTCATACATTCATCAAACAACTTCTCTCTCCCACTTACCTAATACTAGTCTTGTAAACAACAATTCTCCCTTATCTGTGATGGTTACATAACTGTATGAAATGAAGAAAAGGTTATCAAAGAGAATATTCTTTCTTCACTGACCAATGTTTTGAAATTTAAAATGGATATGTCTAATTAATTACTATGAGTTATAAGTGATTACTGCATACCTCTACTGAATAGATTTGTTGTAAGATACGTTCCTTTGGAGGACAGAGTTCTACATTAGATGAGTAATGTTGGACAGTGAGAGGACAGCTTAGACGCAAATGTTTTGTCGCAACAATTTATGTTACGATTGAAACAGTGTTTCTCTCATATGCATAAAAATTGAACAAATGCTGTTACGCAGTATGCGAATAATTCGCACTAGTCGCTCCGATTTTATGTATGACATTCTCATCTTGTTACAGATTAATCACTTCAATGAAATGCTCTTTTATAGAATTAACATCAATTAACATTCATAAACGAAGTTGTTTCTTGGAGGTTAACTCTGTGAAAAGTTGGATCCTTTTTATCTTTCTTTACTTTCACTGTGGTGCCGACGCACCCACATAATATTAAATCTATACATATGTATATACAAATTTTTGACGGCTAATATAACGGACGTTTGTATTACGATTTAAGAATTTCAAATACTTGAAAATAAGTGCTGAATTATTATCTGCCATATGTTATCTTGTTCTGTTTTATTATTTCATGATCTTAAAGCGTTCTTCATCCGGTGGTATCAATAAAAGTGATCCCAGAAGTTGTTCAGGAAGTGTAGGTCAATTAGCTGAAACACCTGTTGAGCATAATCAGCCTTATTCTTCTGCCAGACAGAGTACACAAAGATCATTCTCAGAAAGGTCTTCAGGTAATCCGCTTCAAACTGTCTCACATCCAATGGTTGATGATATACTTACAGGTAAATTTTCTTTTCAGCTGGCATAAAGATGTGCTGAATTTGATTCATTTTATTAGTTTGATGTAGGGTGATCTTGATAACTCATTATTTTTCTAGTCATTTCATACGCTTCTAAAAGACATATATACTACTCAGAAGTAGCACAAATGTATGTGTGCAAAAATGTCTTGTTTAATTTTTTGTCACTATCAAGCGGTGTGAGCATAAGCTAATCACAGATAAACAGATATACAAACTAATTAAATGCCGAAATATTTATTTTCACTGGAACTCTAATGAGCGTGAAGCCTGGTGCATCAACCTTATATATATTAAATCATTAGTATACGCTCAAAGCACACTGGTCCCACCATAGGATTATTGTCATTATCCCTTCCTTGCTTTTCGAGTGGAACATAGAGCTTGTACTCTATTCTGTTGCCCCGAAACTACTCACATGCCTGTGCTTTCTCCTAAAATAACTTTCTCTTTGTCACCCTAGGATGCACTACCTGTCGCTTCCCATTAGGATTCCACTTGAGGGCCTGAGTGTGACATCGTCTGGAAGTCACCTCAGCATATGGCCAGTCTATCTTCATTTCTTTCTGCATATTTGCCGGATAATAAGTTCTTAGTTGGCTACCAGAATTCTTTGTTGCTTATTCTTTCCGGTCATCTATCTAATCGTCGATGGCACAGTGGTTAGGACTCTCGCCGACCATGCACATGGTCCGGGGTTCGATCCCCTGCCGGCTCACACCCGATATCAATGGTCGGCCTGTAAATTTGGGCTACCGATATCGCATGCTGAAAATTCCATACTTGTACTGAAAATACGGTGTGGAATCAAGCTGTAATCAAGATAAAAAAATAAAAATAAAAAATTTTAAATATCTTCCGTACCGTGGTAGCGGTTGATGAACGTCGGCAACCTATTGGAAATAATAATATACATGCCATCATATGATTAGTGATTACATTTAAAAACCAAGAGGTGGTTAAACAAAACATTTATCCTTAGTTTAATTAAAAAAGGGAAGAATGAGATATTACCGGAGAAAAACATGCCACCAAACAGTTTTTCACGTCTTTTTGAAGATAGCAATCATTCCAATGTAGGTTTCATCACGAACAGATAGATAAAACTTTTAGTCTGTTAGAAAAACAAAAATGTGGACGAGGTGAATAATAAAGTTTGATTTTCTTTTAATTATCAAAATAAAAAGATAGCTAAGTGATCATTCGCATCTTGGCAAAACTGACTTCAAGACTGACGGAACAACTACTTCCTACTGCAAAATACAAACCAAATACATCATTGTCCAAAATAAAGCAAATTTAAGGATTCGAAAAGCGTATCTTTTGACAAATACCTCGCATGTTTGCCGAGCGTGAGCGCGTTGCAAGTAGTCAACGTTAACTTCTTATGAATATCTATATCTGTTTATATTCAACTGGTGGTTCTATTAGAATTTGATAAAGCATCAAACTGCTGTTCATTAGTAAATAACCGAGATTATTTTCGTCAAGTTTTAAAGCAGAGTCGGAACTGATACAGCTGACCAGGTGTGTGTGTGTGTGGGAGGGTTGAAGATATTTGCTAATTGCTGCCACTGAATAGCTGTGACGCTATTTCGCTAACCAACAGAAGTTGGAAACAATGACCTATTGGATTTTAGCCTGGAAAACGAGTGACAAGGTGTAAATTTAGGATGAATCAGCAGTCCATGACTCGTAGACTGTAAAATAATTCTGTGGCTCGTACCAATGTGTCAAAAAATCTACCTTATTCATTTGTATACTATTGTGAAGTGAAACAAAATATTAATTGTGAAAAGATGTATATCAGAAGCCCACGAACTAATGACAAAATATCGTGCTACGCAGATTTTCTCCCTACTTTATTCATTTTTAACTTGGAATTATCTTCTAACTAACCAGTCTAATCAACGATTACTCTTATTCTACTTCTAGATACTCAACAACCGAAACCACGTAACAGAGATAACTTTCTACAACGAAAACCCTCTGATGTAGAGCAGTAGAAAACCAATCGGAAAGCAATTTTATAAAAGAGACAAACGACTGGAGCAAAAGTGGAAGAACAATAAACAACGGTTGTGCTTATTTATTTCCTTATTTATTGATTTGCTGCAAAAATATTCCCATATTTCTGTTATTCTTTCATTTATATGTAATCACAAACTTTAGAAACTGAATTCGGACTGATCCGGTACTTTAATTTCAGATAGTCAGTCAATCAATCAGTCAGTTTTATTCATATATATATATATATATATATATATAAGTGATTGCTGAACTATTCACTCGACGTTTTCCCTTTTTTATCCCACCAGAGCTTCCAAATTTACTTTCTTTGTGTACACACACACATGCATACATGCATATAAATATGCACACAACCATCTTGGTTTTTCTTTTTCTCTTTTGCACACAAATACAAATTAATACCTTTGCATAGATCATTTTATTTGGCATAATGTAAAATGAATAACCATCAAATTAGCTGTTGCATTGCTATTTTCAATTATACTGCTGTTACATCGAAATATTTTTAAAAAAAGAATCAATTTTAGTGAAAATTATTCAATTGGTTAGCAAACACATTATCACTTTTTACAAAATAGAACAGTTGATGATCATTAGTGTTCTTGATAGAAAATTTTAAAAAAAAACTACTGTTACTATTCATACGACTACTACTATTAATATTAATATTATTGTTATTACTACTATCACTATTATTATTGCTATTATTTATAATGTTATGAGTATTGAAAACTTTTAACTACCTAAAATTGTTTGTTTTTACTAATCTCATTGACATTTTTAGTACTATCTATCAACAATAGTTAAAAAGTACCACAGCTGAATTCTTTTCTTCCATACAACCAGGAAATATATTGGAGACATGCTAAATAAAGGAATAAATATCGAAATAAAATATGGATAGGAAATAAGCAGCTGCAATAAGGGTTCGATTTTCACTCTCACAGTAGTGGGTCCCTTATCAACATGTAAACAGCCTGAAAGATTTTAATTGAGTATGTGTACAGAGAAATCTTGATGAACTTACAAGGATAACACAATGTCAGTTAACAAGCAACTCGAGAAATGAAAAACACTGCTCACCAATTACATCTAGATAACTTATATACAGAAGGCTCAGTTTTAGACAGAATAAAATACAATAAAAGCTTAGATACAGCAGGGAAGGAGATGAGTAATAAGGGCTAGAGATGAATAAGCAGATAATAAGTAAATAATAATTCATTAATAATCTCTATCCAGCCATTAATGAGAAAATAAAAGAAGTAGTGCGGTGAAGAGGTTCTTGTCAGCAATTTCATTTTCTTTAGCTATACAATCTCCCTTACATAGAGAATTTTTTTCACAAAGTACTGTAGTTAAAGCGATGAGCTGTCATAATTGTAGTGGTTAATATTAACTAATACATAAAAGGAGCTGAATAGTATCAATTAATATTAACAACTGTGATTATGACAACTCATCAGTTAGTCATCAGTTTTCCCTTGACCTAGTACCTGGATATCTGTATTGTCTCTTTTATTTGACTATACAACCTTTGACTTTTCTGACCTCTTCTCATTTTCTTTTCGACGAGGTCATCAACTAGGCTGTACATTCGTGTGGGTGGGAAAGTTCCAGGATAATTTCCGGTCAAGGGTCAAATTAATAAAATTACAATTAGGAATTAAAATGCCATAATGAACAGGGGGACGGATAAAAAATCAAACAAAGTAGCATCATAACTACTGAGAAAATCGACATATTGTGCTGTGAGGGGCTAGATATATTGGAATTATAAAATGGTGCAAGATTTTTGGATAAAAAAATCTAGTGGGATCATAACCAATATGACGAATAATTGTTTAATCAATGAGTGATTAAAAATGCAGGAATAATAAAATGACAAAATAGATGGGAATTTAGGATATAAAAATATGGTAGTGTAAATATGGATAAAGAAAAACTTAAAAATAACTTGGATGAAGAAAAAGTTTTCGATAAGAAAGGCAATGAGATAGTCACTATTAAAACTATCACCTGTTTATCATGACTACGGCAGAGACAAGGATTGGACGTATTTCTTTTGGATACACAGCTTGGATTTGAGCTTTTGAGTAGGCATCTGGGCATAGCCGAGGCAGTAGCCATTAATTGTGTGTAAACCATTGAAATATAACTATACTTTATTTAATTAATATTATTCAGCTCCTTTTATGTATTAAACCACGCAGGTGGTTTGGGGTTTCGATCCCCGACTGATGCACTCCTTTACCTCGCTAAGCCAATAATAAGATTAGTAAAGAGGCAAGGTTGGGCTTGAGGCTAGCAACCCCATCTCATAAAAATAAAAA
This sequence comes from Trichobilharzia szidati, assembly GCA_944472155.2. Lineage (NCBI taxonomy): Eukaryota > Metazoa > Platyhelminthes > Trematoda > Strigeidida > Schistosomatidae > Trichobilharzia > Trichobilharzia szidati. The sequence goes on from OX235279.1 coordinate 65,885,873, forward strand.
ATACCACTGCTACCGAAACTTCAAAGCTCCAGCTTGAAGCCTTATTTTCGATTGGGAAAGCAAAGGAACAAAAAAGAAGTTCAGCGAAAAGGCTCTTTTCAGCGTATTCTATTTTCTTGTGAATGAATCTCAGTGAATACAACTCATTCACTAAAATACTTATCTCACTAAGTATTTCTGATAACTTCAGTCAGCTCCTGTTATGTATTGATTAATATTAACAACTATAATTATGACAACTCATCACTTTTATTACAATACTTTGCGAAAAACTCTGTATGTAGGCTGGATTGTATAGCTACAGAAAACGAATTGGCCGAAAAGAGCCTTTCCACTGAACTACAAACTAATTCTTGTAAATTAACCTGACGCTCGCTAGTAACTGGCTACAGGACGAAGTTGCCTGAAATTCTAGTGAGAAGTCGTGACCGGTGTAGTCCGTCAATTCGGGAGTGAGGATGGAGCCCCCGGCGATGACACTGGTTGGTGGTCGTGCTGACCTTAGTTATTGACAGAAGTTGGAATTCTTGGGCCGTTTAATCGTTCCCAGTGTCTCAATGGTATACGAGCTGGCCTTGTACGCGGAAGCTTCTGGTTTCGAACCCTGGTGGTATGTGCGTACTGGCGATTAGTCCGAAACTAGGATGAAACAGCTGTCCAGTACTCCCTGGTTTTCAGTGGCTGTCTACTTGCTATCAATCCGTGACCTAACCTAAACAACTTGTGTTATTTCTTCAATAAATGACTAATAAGTTGCATAACAGTGTGGTGAATCACAACCCAAAACAGTAAAATATAGACAAGCAAAATTACACTATAACAAAATGAGAAGAGGTCCAAGTCAAAGGTTCTGTAGTCAAATAAGAGAGACAATAAGGATATCCAGGCATTAGGTCAAGAGAAAACTGATAAGTGCTCTGGTGGACTAATCACTAAACTCAGTTGTCATATAAAATATCAAAATAAAAAACTCGAATTATTTAAGATATTCAAACAGTATATTACGTTTTTTTAAGACAAACGCGTTAGATAAAGTTACAGTTACTTGCAATTAGGTTTAAGTTCAACTTCCAAAATTTAACTTATGTAGGTAGTCCATGGATATGGCAAATGTGTATGCTTTGATGATATTTTTCTCCACTGTGTATGTTGCCAAAGAATTGGTTGAATACACTTTGTTTGAGTATGGGACGGTTTCTACAAATTCCAAAGTAAATAGGAAAGAATTATTATTAGCAAACGAGCAGTCGTGGATAGAAAGAATACGCAGCAACTACAAAGCGAGTGTATATTTCAGTGAAGCAAAAACGGTGTGATTCAAACAAGAATGTCAATCATAACAAAAGATATGCAAAGTGTGTCATTATTTTCATCCAATAAAAAGTGTACAAAATCGTCATTCTGTGCTCCACACTACTTCTTTCTAAATACATAAGTAGGGTTTGATAGAAATTGCTTCGGCAAGCTTGAGGAGTTTTAAATTATGGTGACTGCTGATAACTTGAAATGTCCACCTAATGATCTTTGTCAACAAGATACCTGGCAGTAGCATTTCTGAAGGCGTCTGCTCGGTTGAGACGCGGGCTTTTTGGTACATGTTCAGGGAGTCGAAGGTGTTGTATCCTTCCTTCTGTTCTTCCTGTTTAACTGCTACAGCAGATACATGCAAATTTGTATACACAATTAAAGTTAACATGGGGATGGTACCTATAAGCCTTTGATTGAACTAAAGAGCATATCTCATAAAGGTGAACTAACTTGGCAACACGATGGCTTCTAACCAGTGAAGTAATCGATTTTCTGTCAACTATTTCTTAAAAATAGAGTCGTATAATTGCAGGCTTCTTGTCCACTGTGCTGTTTGGTACAGTCAAAGGTTGACAGATACCCTGTACTGTATAAATAAATTTACTGCTTACATTCGTCTGACTGCATAATTCACAGCTAATTTTCTGGCTATCTATAATACATATAATTCATCGCCTGAATTCTTCACTTCAAATGAAGGAGAAAAGAAATAAACATTTTGAGTGTTAACAAGAAGTTCAGGTAAATTAAATGTAATCAGTACAACTATCGAATCAAAAAAGTGGGCATTCAAAGTGTTTAATTTTCTCTAAGTCTGCATAGGCAATCCTATAGGACTGCTTTATTGTCAGTTGATGTCAACAAACCGGCCAATCTGTGTTATTCGTTGGACATGCTGAGCGCTAAATTGTAGAAAGAAGTTATACTCATAGGCCTGTTACTGGTTTAAAATGTATCACAGGAAACCATAGTGTTGTGTCAGTTAACCTAATGATTACGCCGTATAGTCGATCAACAAATTCCTACTAACTCACTTAGGAATAAACAGCCATGCTCGAGACTATTTCGTTTGCGAAATTCCAATATTTATTGTCCACTGCCTCAAGTCAATTATTAGTGCTGAGTATTATTCACACTAAAGGTTGAGTGAAAAAATCGATATGTGGCTGAAGCTACTCTGTAATTCACTACATACAAAAAGCTGTTTGTGATTTTTGTTCAACATTTCCATATTCTAATCAACATGACGTTGACAATAAACAGAGTTTATGTCAAAAATCAGTTATGTATTAATAATAATAATAATATTAATAGTAGTAAAAGCAATATGTGAATGACTAATGCATAAGGGAACTAAGTGCCATTCAGTAGTCTAAACAGTTAATTAGAAATCATCAATTATCAAGTTCAAAGTCTCCCTGCAAGTATTCACAACTTCAGAAATTAAAAAGTAGGCGTTCTTAATTTTCACAAAGTGAATCATCTAACCATAGTAGTGCTTATTAACCACCCAGAAAAATAAGAAAATGCCAATAGAAGTTTTGTAAGTAATTTCTTAACAAATCAATAAGTGAATACTTTAAACAGTAATCTTTGCTAAATTATACCCTTCATGCAATTCTTTGCGTTCATTTGACAACACGTTTTGAGACAGTAATTCTATCCGAAATTTTACATAATATCTATCTCATTACTTTTCGGAATTCAGTAAACAAAATAGTTGAAACTAACAGATGATTGTTAATTTTTAAAGACGGGTTTCAGGAAGTGGTTTCTTTAAGGTGAAGAATAAATATTGCACTATTTTTACTTTTTCGGTTTACGTACGAATAGGTGAATATCATTTTTATGTATTTTACAAGTGATACATTACTAAGGCTGAAAAGTGCGTCAGTGGCACAGCGGTCAGGACTCTCCGACCATGCACATGGCTTGAGGTTCGATCCCCCGCCGACGCACACCTGATATCTATGGTTGGCCTGCTGAATTGGTCTACCGATATCACATGCTGAAAATTTCATACTTGTACCAAAATACTGTGTGGAATCAAGCTATAATAAATAATAATAATAATAAAACATTTGCAGTCCGGAAACTATAGAAGAGGAGCTGAAGACCCTGAAAAGAATCCTCCTTGAAAACGGTTACCCGGAACGTTTCATCACAAAAGCCATGAAGCCCAAAACACAAAAACCGTCTATGCTTACTGCTCCCAAGAAACTTCTCTATTTAAATCTACAATTCAACGGAGATTCTTCAGCAGAAATACTGAGAAACCGCCTGTGCCGTTCACTGAAGAAAACCTTCTTCGCAGCTGAACTCAGATTAACTTTCTCTACGAAACCAATGATTCGCACGAACGTGAAGGGCAAGCTTCCACTGGGGGCCTCATCAATGTGCATCTACCAATTCACCTGCTCATGTGGAGCTAGGTATGTCGGCCGTACCCAGCGTTTGCTATCCAAACGAATCAGCGAACACTTACCTTCATGGTTTTATAAAGGAGAAAGAAGATCCCCGCGCCACAGCTCTATCCTAGAACACTTGATCGAATCCGGACACCAAGCAAACCCACAAAACAACTTCTCAGTTATCTACACAATACGTGGGAATCTTGCCAAAAGAGTACGAATTAAACTTCTTCAAACTGCAGAAGCAATGGCAATTCACATATTGAATCCTGAACTCTGCATACAAAAGAAGTTTGTTCAGTCACTAAATCTACAATGGTCCTGATCTATCTCAACACCAAATACGTAATTTTGTCTTACCTCTTTCTTCTTTGTTTTTCTGTTTCTTAATTGCATTATTTTCTACCCCCACCCTCTATTAAATCTCTACCCTCATGACGACTGTTGCTAACTCCATTTTCGTTTATTTTTAAGTGAATTCTACTCAGCTTATTAACCTAACTCTCATTCATTTTCAAGTGAATTCTACTCAGATTATTAACTTGACTCTGATTCATTTTTCATTGAACCCTAGCCATTAGATTACGTCACCCAACCTACTTTTGTAACTTTATTTTAGTTTCTAACCGATTAACGCCTTCTAAATTACGTGATTTGTTGTCAAAAATTAACAATTGCGCTAACACATCTTTGGAAATATTCCTTTTGTTGCCAAGAAAAATTACTATAAATTTGCGGTTTGTACAGCTTGAGAATGATATCGCCGAAAAGAGTAACTCTTTGCTGAACGCCTTTTCTTTTCTATGACTGAATGAGAATTTGCAAATTATAACAATAAAAGTTGATGTACAACTAACAAAGTTTGTTTTTAGTATTTTGCCTTTAGTGATTGCAGTAATTTTACATAACCAAAAAGGAAAGCTTAACTTTTGATAGTACTCACCCACTACTTGATTAATGCACGAAAACTAACAATTATGGACTTATCCATTTCAGATTATTAACCAACCACACGTAGTTTTTATGCTTAGTCAATTAAAAGAAGATAAGCGGAAGAAGGAATTGAAAATTTACCGAAGCATTTCACATAACCATCTGAGTTAATCATAGGTGATGCAATCCTTTGATAAATAATTAAGGCATAGCCATATAAGTGTGAAATAATATTGTTTTACTCTCAAGCAAATTTTTAATAAATTCTAAGATTATCGTAGCATGGTTGGCTACTCACTAGAATTCTGTCTCAATCAAATTGTCTGTTCTAATTTTAATCATCTCACAAATAAATCATAATCAGTCGATCCATCTTCAGACTATTAGGTTTATAGAGATACAGGTAATATAACGATTCATAGGTTGCCAAATAAAAGCAAAAGTTTTGACACACTGTATCGGAGAATGCATGGTGTCAATAAATTACGAGCGACTGGAACTACATGATGAAGCTAAAAACTTATTTCATGGCGAAGTCAAAGACAAATACTTTTGAGTATCAAAAAAAATAAAATGAAAAACCGAATGATAAAGCTGTTTTTGTACTAATTACTTCATTTCCCTATATTGGTGAAAAGTCTCCATCAGTTTTGTACATACCCAACTTTTGAACTTTCAACTACACTTTTCTTTTAGCCTAGTATTTTTCAGCACTGCACACCAACTAACCCATGTATTTTTACATTCGGTAAACTAATTTGCCTGCAAATATGCAGGAGAAAGTGGAGATGGATTGGATACTCGCTGAGAAGGCCGCTGGGTGACATCGCGCGTCAGGCCCTCGAGTGGAACCCGAAAGGGAAGCGGCGAGTGGGACGTCCAAGGGTGACATGGAGGAGATCGTGTGAAGAGGAGTTGAAACAGTATGCAATAACATGGATGCAGGTGAAAAGTACAGCAGAAAACAGAAGCAAGTGGAGACGTGTAGTTGAAGCCCTATGCTCCACTAGGAACTCAAGGGAATTATAATAATAATAATAGTAAACTAATTTGCCACAGAGTTCATGTTGCAACTCAACTTCTGGATTAGAATTCGGTAGTTGTTATTGGTGGTAATGCCCATTTCTACCAGTGAACAACCTTCCGGATATCTGGATTGGTGTTCGCTACAGTTTACAGCCTCTTTACAGATGTTTTATTCGCTGGCAGCCTACATGGATATCTTTCTCGCATTTGAATAGCAAATAATTAGTTACCATTTCACGGGGATGATCACTACTGAAATACTTTTTTAGGTACTGAAAGATTCCTACTCGAGCACGACAAAATATAGAACACTACTTAATAATAATGGTAGTCTATGAATATTGATTTCAGTATACGATGTGTCGACCAATAAATAACAAATTATCTCTAGCCGACAAACTAACTTAGAACTTTGCATAAATTTGTAACAGGTCAGGTTCCTATATTTCGAAGAAGCGCACAAAATAAGCGAACATAAACGGAATGGTATTGTAGTAGATATATATAATAATGAAATGAAAGCAAGTGAAACCTCCCAGCACCTAAAACATGATAAGGAAGTGAAAACGCATGATCATTAGTTAACAACATTGAAGTACATCACTAAAAATCTCATTAACTGTCGACATGTCAATTGTGGAAGTCATGCAGAGGACATGTCACTTGAATGAATGAAGTTCCAAAACTTAGGTGATCAACTCAGTCTCAATAACTGACAATGCACACTTGGCCTCATTATTATTTACCATTTCGCTCCACCTAATTAGTTCAGGCAGAAACCTCCAATATCTTTATACTTTCTACTTTCAGTAGTCATATATCTCACAGCTCTCTGGACATTACTTCTATGCAGTAAACATGCCTTTTGATAGCTAACTGAGCATTGTATGAGCTATACAATTGGAGACATTTGATAAATGTATAGCGAGGTGTGCCTGCGTGTGTTGAGAAATCATTAATAACCATGTGACCTGTCCTTCATAAACTGAAATGATTAACGATAGATATCAGCTACGGAAGTCATCTCGGATGCACTTATCAGCACCTAATCTGCTATAATAAGTGATTCATCATCCCGTAATGATGCCTTGCTTCAATTTAGATTGCACACCACTTAATCAGTCTCAAGTAAGGTTTAGTCGGTGATACTAAGTTCACATCTAGAATGAGTTAAGGTTGCCGACAACCGCAGACATATTAAGCTACAAACAAAGATCTTCCATTCGAATTTTCAAAAGGATATCCAGTCAAACCAATAAGCTTTCAACATAATTATTACTGTTCATTCCTTGCATTTTCATGGGTACTTGGAACCTTAGAAACACACCTCAATTATACCCGGTTTTGTGCAGTCACACATAATTGATGCAACCAATACATACAGGCTATCATTTCCCCTTCACATTATTTCCATGTCACCATTTGACGCTCAACCTGGCTCTTCTGGATCCTATGCGTGTTCTATTCCAAGGATTGCCTGGTGTGTGGTGTCACTCAACAGTGTCAAGTGTATGTCCAATCAATCTCGATTTCATTTCACATATTTGTTAGGTAGTGGGTTTATGGCACGTCAACCACCTAGCTGACAAGTTACTTATAGTTAATCCTTCATGATTGACCGTCTGAACTTCAGGTGTGCTCCGGTGAAGGCGGCAGGTATTTCAGACTGGTGGAAAAGTTGCTGGTAACATACGTCCCAAGTCCTTGAGACATGCAGAAGCACTGACTTGACACTGGTGTTGAAAATTCGGATGTTGTTCCTTGTATTGATTGCTGTAGATGACCACACTGATGTCAGTACAGTGGACGCCTGTCTGTCTTGCTTTCCCGATCCGACCTTGGATGTCGTTGACATTCTCATGAGTGACGTCTGCTCGTAGCTGGAGTGAAGCTGCCCCCTCCACTCCTTGAGTAGGTGAAAGAGATGACTGCCTTTGAATTGCTCCCATTCACGGTGATTGCTGCTTGTTGTTGTTTGTCAGATATCCCCAATATCCTTCTTTTCTCTATGTTAAATGTATGTTAAATGACACAAACTGGGAACTTTTCACTGAACACATAGTGGATGATACTATTTCCAATCTGACTGACTATCTTAAATTCTGCCTTGATGTATGCTGTCTAAAACAGATACTTTTCAAAAGAATAGACCGTTTCTCTTCCCCTCATCTCAAAAAGCTTCGTAGAGAAAAAGAGAGACTGTAAAAGACTAAGGATAAAGCTGGTCTTAGGAGGATAAACATCCAAATTAAATCCGAAATCAAGAGGCTAAACAATATTTATAATCAAAGAATTTTGTCATGCGAAACTCCAGGGAACATCTGGAAGCTTTTCAGAGAAATTACAGGTTGTGGTAAGCATAGTACTTGTGCTCCCTCTATTGATGTAAATACTCTTAATAGATCTTTTATCCGCCCTCCTAATGTACCTTTTAGCTTCAATGTAACAAATAACATGACCAGTGACTTTCACACTTTTAAAACTTCTGATGTTCTTAAATGTTTAAAATCTCTCAAACCTTCCCAGAGTCTAGGCCCTGATGGTATACCTGCCACTGTCCTAACGAAATGTGCTGATGTCTTAAGTAACCCACTTACAAACATTTTCAATACTTCTTTTTCTAATAATGTTGTACCTTCTCTGTGGAAAGATATTAAAATCATCCCTGTACCCAAGTCACGTTCTGGTAATAATGCTAAGTTTAGACCTATCGCTATTACCTCTCCTTTTTTGAAACTAATGGAGAAATTATTGTTACTAAAACTTGTTCCCTTCCTAAGTTTCTTAAACGATCCAAAGCAGTTTGCTTACAAACAGGGTAGAAGTACTTTGGACGCTGCTGCTGTGTTTCATCACAACATTGTATCCTCCTTAGACAAAGGGGCCAAGTATGTCCGTTGCACGTTCCTTGATTATACATCTGCTTCCGACTCTGTACCTAGAGGCCTATTGTTAAACAAGGTTAGCCTTACATAAACTGAGCCCTGGGCTATCAACTGGCTACACTCTTACTTCTCTAATAGGATGCAGTACACGGTATATAATGGTGTATCTTCCTCTCCTTTGCTCACTGAAGCTGGTGTTCCTCAGGGTGCGGTTCTCTCTCCCTTTCTCTTTTCCTTCTGCTCACATGATTTACCTCTCTCAGATGAAATCAACTTCGTCAAATATGCAGATGACCTGTCTGTATCGTTTCCCATTAAGTCTCAGTCAGATTGTTTCAAATTAAATAGCTTCCTGTTGGACATCAGTGAGTGGTCCAAACTAAATGGTCTCATGCTGAATCCCTCAAAATGCCAGACTATTGACTTCCCTCTTAGGCATAAACGCGATCTACAAACACTATTAAGTACTCATGAAGCCTGTTGCATTGAGGGGACTAAAATTGAAACTAAGTCTAATGAAAAATACCTCGGTCTAGTTCTATCTTCCGACCTTACTTGGACATCTCATATCCTAATGATTTTCGAAAAAGTGTTCTGTCTAACCTACTACATTAAGAAACTTAGACAATCTGGAATCACCCAACCTCTACTTTCACAATTTGTCAACTCTTGTATCTTACCTATACTACTTTACTGCTCCCCGTTAGTCTTTCCTGGTCTACTGAAAAAGGACTATGCCATCCTGAGAAGGATGTTGAAGGTAGTCAGTAGGACTAGTGGTGTAAAACTCAGTCAGCTCGTCACTACTTTAGTTGAAAGGCATCTGAATACATGAGAAAAATGGTCTAAAACCATACTCTCCCACCCCCAACACCCCCTCTATTCCCAACTCTCGCCTTGTATTTCATCAAGCAGAACCAGAAATCAGTATAAAATAATCTATGCTCGTACAACCAAGTACAGGAACTCAACGATACCATACTTGGCCCGTGTTCTAAGTGACAGAGACAATATTAAGCGCGAAACCTATGACTCGCTTTGTTGTTAATAACATAATTTAAAGCTCTTTTATTTCTCTCTTATTTTGTATTCTATAGTGAACTGCTTCTTAAACATAATTAGCTACCTAAATTATTAACATTGGCTTACTTTTTGTACTTTACTGTATTCCTTCTTTTGTGTATCTACTGGTGCCGACTATATTAGCACTATGAGTAGTACAAAATTGTCCTGTCATTAACCATCATGTAATTATTAGTTTTGTGGTTGTTTTTTCTTATTTTTTCTTTTCTTTTCGGCAATATTAACTGACAATCATTGGTTGTGAACGCCATTGTCACCACCTTAAAATTTTGTATTATGCAGGAATACTCACACTACCACTAGAAACACTGCATTTGACCTGACAATAAAAAACAAAACAACAACCCTGAAATGTTATTTTATTAGTGTTTAGTGTTGTTTCAACCAAATTAACTGATCATCTTGGCGATAAACATTCTTAAATATCATTTCACAACTTCTTGTATGACTATAGCTTTACTTTCACCATGCATAATCATATCATAGCTTCCACTACCCAATACTGAGTTATTATTATATGCTGTTTATTTTCCTTTCTACTTCTTAGTATTTTTTCGCATTTAAAAAAATTATTTTGTGCCTTTCCTGTCATTTTTTGCTGTTGGTGTCTTTATATTTATTTTTGAAATACTCCTTTTAAATGTTTGATAAAATTAGATGCATATATTGTAGATATGTGCTGAAAATTCCACACTGTACCACTAGTACTGTTTCTGGAATAAAGCAAATTATTATTATTATTATTATTATTATTATGTTCACCTGAAGACCTATCTTCGCTATCTCTTCTGTCGACTTGTTTGTTTTCGCTTGTAAATCTTGGAGTGTGTGCGTGCGTGTGTGACAAGCAAAATGAAGATCATCAAGACTCTTTTTGCCTCTCCGATGTGTGTCGATCTTCTCACACTCCTCACTGTCTTGCAGGATCCAGTCCACCATTATCAGGAATATCACTGGTGACATCGAGTAGCCAGCCTTCTCCCATTCTGGTCTCCACTTCAAACGCTTCACTGAGCTTTCCGTTTTGAATTAATTGGCATGTGACGTCATCACAGAGGTGTTGAATTAGGTTGATAAGTGTTTCGGTAGTGCACTCCGTAGTGTTGGAGCAGTTTCCAAATTATTACTTCGCGGTCGAAACTGTTGATGGCCCTTTCAAAGTCTGTGAAGTTGAGACAAGTTGAGACTTGATTGTCATTATTGGTTTTGTTCAATGATGTGGATGATGATGTGTATTTTGGGAGTTTGTTCCCCGCCTGACCTATTTTTCGCCGAATCCAACCTGTCTCGAGCGAAGTCTTTCTTCAGATGTGTGTTCTAGTCGTTTTGGGATGATTTGGCTTAATACTTTGCCTGTGGTGGGTTGATGGAGGCATGGTTCCGTGCTAGTTGTTGCATAAGCTTAGGTCGGGCTTCTTCTTCAGTTTTACAAGTGAGCCTTTCTTCCAATCGGTGGCAGGTAGTTTTCCTTTATTCCACACCTCCGGTAGTAGTCGCGTGAGTATGTTTTCTGAGGTTTCTGGTAACTTTTCCAGTGTTGTTGTGGTAATCCCATCTGGCCTTGCTGCTCTTCTGCTGACGTTTATTAACTTGATAGCCATAAAGACTCCTGCTGGTGTCTGAGGATTGGTGTTTACTGTTTGTTGTGTGTCAGTTAGTGATATTTCGAACCAGTTGTTTAAAACAGTATTGTAAGGACCCTGTTACCTAGGGCGTGTTCTACTTTAGTTGCCATATCGCCTTCAGAGGGTCTCAACATCCTTTAATGCAGGTTCCGTAAGTGATAATGCATAACGTCCCCAACTTTTTCCTGATGACTGCAGTGAAGGTGTTTTTTGTAGCCTCGTCCTTCAGTTTCTGTTCTTGTACTTGAACGGTGGTCCGTCTTCGGATTGTTTGAAGGCTTTCATTTTGATCCTGACGGCTCTTTACAGTAGATAGTGATGTAATGCTACATCCACTGTTATCCTAGATCTTGTACCAAGTAGCTGCCTTCTGCTTCCTTCAGGTAAGATTAAGATGAGGTCTCTCTGAAATTTGACATGTTTGTGTGTTGAAATCCACATCACCTTATGAATATCTTTGTACTAATACACTTTTTTTCAATGACTAAGTCACTAATCACTCAGAAACCATCTAACCAACAACTCTGATAAGTTCTTTCCCTACTCTTTCTGGTCCGAGTTTGCCAGGCATTCATATCATCCATTAGGATTTCGATATCACCATCTAGCTGAGGTCTGATCTTTTGCTGCCTGCAGCTTTTAGTAGAAGTCATCCTTTACCTCTATTGCGTTGTTTTTAGGTGGATGACATTGTATAAACGTAAGTTTCCTTTCTTTTAAGGTATACCTTTTTGTCATGACTCTGTAAGAATTGGTCTCAACCATATGAGAGCCTTCGATCATATAAGTGGTGACATCAAAATAGTCACACACTTAGTGTGCTCTTGGTTTTCGTCTCAAATGACTGTTCACTTAATTGTTTAGAGAATCCGTTTCCATTCTATCAACTCCCATGGACGGTTAATACTTCTATAATATACCCCATTTCTTTTGCAGTCTGAACAGACTTTCCAATCTCAAACATGGTTCGGTCATTTCATGTCTCTATGCTTACTTTCGTTTTCACGGAAAGGAAAGAAAGATATCGCCTGACTGGTTATCTGGAGGCTTACACCAGCTGGTGTCATCCGTCTTCAAATTAGCGATCCTACGCGATTTCATCTGAGAATAAGTTTATTTTCTCTGTGTTTTGAATTTTCAGTAGCGAAGAAGTTGATTTTAACGGAGTGGAGTTACTAGTCTTAGGACCAACCGTCCCTTTCTTCCAGGTTTGGAACTGGTTAGCAGGCTAGAATTTAGGTAATCTGCATGCCTAAATGACAAGTATTACTTAGCTCTGAAATTCTTCGCATATCTTTCTATTTCGTCATCAACCACTGTATACTAAGACCAAAACTCTGTCGTCATGTGCAATCGTTCAAATACAGTTATAATTATTTGCATACAGGTAATATAAAGACTTTCAATCAGCTTGCATTCAGTGACTCTTCTCATGCAGATCAGTTTGGATGGGGATACAGAAGGCCACTGCCCTTTAATAACTATTGGTTGTATGTCTTTGCTGGTGGTTCAACAGCAGACTGGATATAGTTTGAAGTTCCATAAGGATAATTATTGCTACTATACTGAAGAAGAAGATAAAAATGTAAAGGATTTCATAGCACTTGCTTTTTTTCGACATCTATTCAAGTGTAGAGACGTATGTGCACGAAATAACGTACTGTAAAAATCCACTCAAGTGTTGCTGAAGAAGAAGTAATCTCCAACTGATTATGTTCAAGAATATTAGGCCTATCTCTCTGCAGTTAATTCAATGTCAGCTGTTGCCTGGTGAGACTCTATCTCTCCTTATGTTAAAAATCGGTGCCTACCAAGAACAGGAGATAGCTTCAATAATGTTGCAAAGAGATTATCATAGTTAATATCGCATGTACATGAGAATCCTTAAGTACCTGATCTTTATTAAATAAACATTAAGAACAAACACTGTTCGATTATGCCTGAGCATCTTGCTTTTTACAGCAAAGTACACAGATTCTGGCAAACTTAGACCTTACTGCATTCGAACAACACTCACTAGGTGCCAATAATCACAAGATGTTTCCTCATTCTTCCAGAACAGTTAGTCTTGTGCTTCAGAGGTTAATGCAATTCATACACCAACAATTCTAAGAGAACTAGCTAGAGTTTCCTGGTCCCCATAGATTCACTAATGTTAACATGAATCAGGTGGAGCTAAGTGGATCACCACATGTCTTTTGTACATCTCAAAGATAACACATGCAATCAATATACCGAATTCTTAAGTTTTTTGCTAATGAAGCCTATCGTCCTAGGGACTTAACTTATACGATAGGCACTGTGGTGTGAATAGGTTAAGAATTAAATCTCATAAAAGAATAACCTTTTTATTTGAGACCCCACACAGTGAGTGATACAGTATTATGTATTTACTGATGACATTTCAAGCACAATTTATTTCTTATTGTCATAACATGGCTGTCATATAACCGTTTATGAAGTTCTGTTATATTCCATCACAGGTTTAAGATATGAAGAAACTTCATGAGGAATATCATTAGAATCGAGGATACCGAACTTATGTTGTATATGGACTCTCGAATCCGAAAGGATCAAGTGGCGTACGAACCTGTTTTGGTCACCGGAAACCATGGGAACAACTCCTGACACTGCCCCACTGCCTTATGGATTAGAATTCAAGTCAAAGGCTAGCGAGGTGGATCCCCAAGACAACCAGCTGCTTCGATCTGGGTGACCGGACTGTATCTAAGCCCTCGTACAAACTACCAGATTTTGTGTGGTGCATCTCTTTGTGCCTATAATATAACAAGTTTTTGTTATAATAAAATGTAGGAGCAGCTAGTTCTCTAGTTATGATGGTAGAGTAACTCTGGGTCGTATTGTGCTGTGAACTTGATTCAGCAATATCAGAGTAAGGTCAGTTGGAATCCCTGTAAGCCTCTTTAGGTATATCACGATACCCCTAAAAAAGTAAACTGAATACGCATGAATGTCTTCTGTTGTGCACTTAAAGGTTTCTGACATAGCACATAAATATGTACTGTAACAAGGTGTTCTATTGTAACGATAACCATAAGTTTTTCAGAAAAAGTCCCTTAAAGAAACCATTGCTCAGTAATCGGTATAAATGTGCCTCCAAGTTGTCTTCTACCTCATCCATTACCGGTTAGTGTTAACAATTCAAACTACTAAACGTACTTAAATCGTTTGCTAGTCGACATGGTTTTTCCTGATTCAGGCTATCGGATTGAATGAGAAGTTTGCCATTGCTTAACCAAAGCAAACCTTTCTATGTATCGTTTACAACAATTAACATGAAGACTTAGGATTAACTTGCCAGAAGCCAATCGATAAGTCACCTGATTGTTTTATAGAATATACGGTTTATGTGGGTTCACTACGAACATTTAGTTTAAGTTAGATCTAAAGTTAGACTCTCTAAGCAATGCAGCTGAAAACGTAGGCTACGTGTTTTTAAACTGTAGAGGAAAAAGCTTTAAATAAGCAAAATGTTTTATTTGTGTGATGAAGGTCCACAATTCCCTTAACTTAGTATTCGACATCAAATATCAACCAAAACAGACTAGCAACGATGTTACCGATTTATTTAAAAAGCAAACTAGGTACGGTAAGCGCACTAACAAATGGGTTAAAGAAAAATAATAAAACAACATTATGGGGAAAGAGAGTGATCGGGGTACGGGATTACGAAAACAGCTAAGTATATTTATCACGAGGATTTTTTACTTCCTTGGATTTCGCGAAAGTGAGTAATTAGCAGGATATTCGCCGTCGATTTCAATTCTCAGCTATATCTGATTACATCACGAGCCACTAAGTTGGACAGTCACTCAGAATCCACCCACAGAGGAGTGACATGATAACGAATATTAACTATACACAATTATCCTTCATCTCAAGTCATAGGCAGATCATTTCCTCCCTTTCTCCATGCAGATCCAAGGTTAGTGAATGGTATGGGAGACACTGGGATGCGTTCAAGCCAGTAAAGCCGATATCCCAAGATAGTATCAGTCATTGGACGACAATTTTCACTATATATGAACGCATAACATCCAACCTCAGAATTGCTTACACGGTGATGCTACATGATGCAAGTAGCTCAACGATGAGTTCGGTGATCGAACACGCAGTCGCCAAGCATACTCAGCTCATAGAGGCAAGGCTTTACAAGCGTAGAGAAAGATATGTGCACTGAATCGTTGTACACTCCACTTTTGATAGCCAGACTGATGTTACGAAGATACCAGAGGTGAACTATATTGCAATATTCCGATTTGGAACCACATCCATCACACTACCAACAGTATTCAAACAAAAACGTAGATGAATGGAATTCTCAAATGCATCTAATGGTTCACATGGAGGGGTAAGGGACGATGTAGGCTCCTGCAACAATACTTTACACTTGGACAGAGGAAAATACATACACCAACTGACTGTGTATGATTCGGGTGGCTCAAATATTACCACGCACATCTCTGAGTTGTCTTCAAAATGTGATTGATAGCAAGATTAAAGAGAAACGGTGAGACTAGGTAGACCTATCTAACCATACTCTCGACTGATAACAGATGGTTGCATACCCTCACTCTACCTAAAGTGGTTCTGCGTCTAAGGAAGGAAGACTACTCTCTTACATATAGTTATGTCCAACCAATCGAAGGCAGCCCTAATATCAAGAAATACGATTGTTGACCTGTGACAGTGTCCTACAAACTGAAAGAGTGAACACGCTATCCGGATGAGACCTAGCCCACTCTTTACGAACCAATTTTTTGCACATTTTACGGAGCGTGATAGCATAAAGTAGTAACAGACTGATAACTCCGACAACTTTAGAATGCATTTCATGATGGAGTAGCTAGCAGTGTACTCCAGGATGATCGATTCGGAATCAGCAGTTGCATGCGAATAAGTAGCAGGGTTCTCAAACGAAAGTGCATATGCAAACGAAAAACTAGTCATAGTGTGTGAAAACGTTGAATAAAAATATCACTATCTTAAAATTAAGAAATCAGTACTCTCTACGTCGTACAGTGATTCCGTGATTTTACTTCAGCATGACTTCGTGACAAGTTTATCAAGAATTTTCTCCCTTCTATCTGATACACTAAAGATAGAACTTTCATCGAACAATCCCATAAACCCGTTGCTAACATGCTTTCAGATAACTGAGAATAATCATAAGTGAGTTAAGTGGTTAAGATAAAATATCCCACTACAACTTCTAACCATTAACAGTCAGCTGTGTTTTGCGCCGGGTTTTAGATTCGCAAACTTTTAATCATACGGTTAGACTGAGATTAGTTAGATTTAAATTGTGATGAATATATAATTATCACTAACATTCATTTAACCTGACTCGTTAGATAAACATATATACATCCGCACACCTGATACACCCTTAATAGCATCAAAAGAGAACAAGAAGAACGAAACCCAACAGAACATTATACTACGTTGATAAGTGTCAGTAATAGTAATAGTAACAGTAATAATAATAGTAGTAGTAACAATAGTAATAATAATGACGATTGGACAATGCACTATGAAAGTTCATGATGTCATTAAAGCATTCAGTCATTTTAGCATATAAATAAGTAATGACAAAAATGAGTCACTTTCACATTAACAAAAAGATCAACAAATAAATAGTCAAGCATAAATAAATAAGCAAATAATAAGCAAGCAAATAAATAGGCTAGTAAGCAAACAATAACTACTACAATAAAAAAACAACTCGAAGATAACATATATAATTTGAATGATGGTCGAGTGTCACACAATTACACACAAATGTGGAACAGTAATACGTCTGGAAAGCTGTTGTTATATCATTATTGTCAATACGAATAGTATTAGTACTACTAGTAATGTCAGTCCAAAAATGTAAACGAATAATTTAGGCAAAGTAACCGTACTAAGACCAACAGTCACAGATGGAAAGTTCACAAGTGCACACATAATCTGGCTGTTCAACAAAATCAAACTCTCCAAAAAAAAAAAAAAATGAAATAATCACAGCACATGAAATATGCGAAATACTGCTGTACACAAACAAAAACATACTCGGAACTACTACGTAAACCATAAAATACAACGTAAACATGAGTGGCGGAGGGGGGCGAGAAAGTTCAAAGTGTTAAGATGAAAAATAAAAAGAGGATGATAGAGGAAAAGAATTTTTGCGTCAGAACAGTGAAGTATAGTGAGATCGAAACATTAACAACAAGAACAACATTTCCTTCATTTTCTCCATGCAAAAGGATAACGCAAGACTTTATTTTGACCGTACGGAAGACACTTAAGAGTTGTACTAATTATATAAGAATAGAAAATGAGAAAATAGATAGCGTGTTAAAAGTTGTACATATACTATCATTATAGTATTAGAGATGGTAATAATGAAAAATAACAGTAGTGAACTGAGACACAATATAAGTGATAGTAATGATAGCAATAATCCTGCAACAAAATGAACTAGCCAAATGAGATCGAGTTGGTGAATGCGGTTGAACATGCACCCACATTCACAATCACATGTAACCAAAATTAACAAGACAAATTCTGGAAGCGTCAAAACACAATAGAAATGATGATGCCGAAGAAAAATGGCTGTAAATTACTGAAATTGCATAATAGTCACAGTAGTAGTATTAGTAATAATAATGGTAATAACAATAGTAACTATAATTGCTAGGGTAATACAAAAGTGATGCATCCAATAAATTCACTGGGAGAACATTCTGAATGCACTAAGCCATATTTTACTCCTTTCAACGATAAATAAATATAGTGTGATGTAACAATGTACAGGAAAAAAAGCTAGAACAATGCATAGAAACAAAAAACACAAAACACAGAAAGTGATGTTTGTCCACGATGTATTCGTTTTCCTCCCGATATTTTTTTCTTATCGCTTGCACATGTGCGATATTGGTAGACGAAAATTGGCATTTGATGCAGCAGCACGCGGCGTTGAGCCGACGTTATTAGTTGCCATAGCACACCAATCACCGGAAAGTAAGCCATTCGCAGCAGCCAGTGTACCTGGATGTGATAAATTTAAAGCAGTCTGGTTTGGAGCTCCACGAGCAGATAGATTACAGCCAGCTGATGTTCTGTACAACGACTCGTTTAGTTTTAAATTGCCTTTGTGAATAAAAATGAAATGATACTTAAAATATGGAATGGACAAATAAAATGTGTATCACAAAATACTGCAAAGAAATCGCATTTTCTACTCATTAACAACTTAATAATACTAATAGAAGACAGTAGTCATTTAAACCATCAAACGAAGCAACTCAGTGTATACAACATTCATTGGTTTCGATAAATGTCAACAACAAAATAAACTACTATCACTACAGGATCATAGATAATAATGAAACCAGTGTACCACACAAACGAGTTTTCTTGTCTTTGGTGAAATCTAACTAACATATAGAAAGTGTATAATTTAATAAATTGACTAACATATCTGCTTTCGCATAGTAGCTTAGATACACCATCTACAAGAAACACTCTGGATCGGTCACTTCAAACGACTCTTCAACCAACCACAAACTGCCAATTGTTCAGAAATATAACTACCTGGCACATAACTAACAGTAAACACCAATCTTTATGGCTATCAAGTTAATAAACGTCAGCAGAAGAGCAGCAAGGCCAGATGGGATTACCACAACAACACTGGAAAAGTTACCAGAAACCTCAGAAAACATACTCACGCGACTACTACCGGAGGTGTGGAATAAAGGAAAACTACCTGCCACCGATTGGAAGAAAGGCTCACTTGTAAAACTGAAGAAGAAGCCCGACCTAAGCTTATGCAACAACTAGCACGGAACCATGCCTCCATCAACCCACCACAGGCAAAGTATTAAGCCAAATCATCCCAAAACGACTAGAACACACATCTGAAGAAAGACTTCGCTCGAGACAGGTTGGATTCGGCGAAAAATAGGTCAGGCGGGGAACAAACTCCCAAAATACACATCATCATCCACATCATTGAACAAAACCAATAATGACAATCAAGTCGCAACTTGTCTCAACTTCATAGACTTTGAAAGGGCCATCAACAGTGTCGACCGCGAAGTAATAATTTGGAGACTGCTCCAACACTACGGAGTGCACTACCGAAACACTTATCAACCTAATTCAACACCTCTGTGATGACGTCACATGCCAATTAATTCAAAACGGAAAGCTCAGTGAAGCGTTTGAAGTGGAGACCAGAATGGGAGGTTGGCTACTCGATGTCACCAGTGATATTCCTGATAATGGTGGACTGGATCCTGCAAGACAGTGAGGAGTGTGAGAAGATCGACACACATCGGAGAGGCAAAAAGAGTCTTGATGATCTTCATTTTGCTTGTCACACACGCACGCACACACTCCAAGATTTACAAGCGAAAACAAACAAGTCGACAGAAGAGATAGCGAAGATAGGTCTTCAGGTGAACATAGAGAAAACAAGGATATTGGGGATATCTGACAAACAACAACAAGCAGCAATCACCGTGAATGGGAGCAATTCAAAGGCAGTCATCTCTTTCACCTACTCAAGGAGTGGAGGGGGCAGCTTCACTCCAGCTACGAGCAGACGTCACTCATGAGAATGTCAACGACATCCAAGGTCGGATCGGGAAAGCAAGACAGACAGGCGTCCACTGTACTGACATCAGTGTGGTCATCTACAGCAATCAATACAAGGAACAACATCCGAATTTTCAACACCAGTGTCAAGTCAGTGCTTCTGCATGTCTCAAGGACTTGGGACGTATGTTACCAGCAACTTTTCCACCAGTCTGAAATACCTGCCGCCTTCACCGGAGCACACCTGAAGTTCAGACGGTCAATCATGAAGGATTAACTATAAGTAACTTGTCAGCTAGGTGGTTAACGTGCCATAAACCCACTACCTAACAAATATGTGAAATGAAATCGAGATTGATTGGACATACACTTGACACTGTTGAGTGACACCACACACCAGGCAATCCTTGGAATAGAACACGCATAGGATCCAGAAGAGCCAGGTTGAGCGTCAAATGGTGACATGGAAATAATGTGAAGGGGAAATGATAGTCTGTAGGTAGTGGGATAGTTGTCTGTGTTTACACAGAACAGCAGATACCGAAGGGTGTCCTGGTGGAGGCGTGTACTCTATTTGGAACACGGAGAACGAATAATATAGTGATACCATACAAAAACGCAACAAAAGGACACTGGTATGCTACGACTCTACACATGCATTTATTTAATTCCACTTGGACCGGACTTTCATAAAGACGCACTAAGAAGTGAAAGTCGTTTATGCATATCTTGACTACACAAAGACAGTATCCTGTCATCAAATATCTCGTGCAAATTAGTTTACACGCATACGAAAACTAAAGACTATAAAATCACTTATAAACTAGTGTACAACTGGTAGTGGTGGAAAGTCGAAAGGAAATATGTCACTGAGTATCAAAACAAGTCCGACCCCCTCGAATGCATAGCAATTATTAAGGATATCAAAGTGTAACAGACTGAACAAGCTGAAAAAAATCGTTAATAACACATGGTATAAAAACGTCAGCAAAGAGAAATACACCAATGCCTGGAGGACTAACCTGGATCTACAGAACCAGTGGATGACCAGTGGGGTATTTGCGCGCAACCTGGAGAATTTCCAAGGCCAATAGCAGCAGCCGTCGCCATTGCAGACATAGAAGCTCCATTTTGGTGGGTGGGAAGCGCATCGTTGATGTAACCGGCTGCCAAGTGGTTGGTTGGTCTAGGACCTGGTATAACTGAATAATTGGGTCCAGTCCACTGATTATTTATAGATCGAGAGACAGCATTACCATGATTCCAACCAGTAGGAACAACTGATGGAGCACCCAAGGCTAAACTTGAACTCAAAGAGGGTGGAGCCAGTTGACAAAGACCTGCTGCTGCTGAGTGGTTCCAAGAATCGATTGAATTAACTAGTGGGTCAAGAGAATTATGTGCAGAACCAGGCACAGTCGCAAGTGGAGTTAAACAAATTGAATCCCAACCAGGTTGGGGCTTATGTGCAGACTGCTGATTGTACAATGAATCTTCGTTTAAGGAGTGAACTATGAAGCAAAATAATAAGAATAATAATCAAGATTTTTTAAAAACTGCAACTTTATTCTTGTAACTTGATATGACACTAAAAACCATTTCTTCTAGATAGAAATGCCTACACACCACTGTACACACTACAAACGTTGTGGTTAGCAATCCGCTGACAATAATATCTAATGCTAAGATTTTAATATGAATGTTTACTATGTAAAAAGAATGTACTGTAATATGAAACTATCTAATGGTATGTAGACTAACTAGTGAAGATTCACAACAATTTTCCCTGCAGACAGACGAACAATAGCATGATTGTGCATGACACTTCAGTGCATCGGTGTCAGATATTACAATTACACTAGCGCATCGGCAGGGAGGAAACAATCAGGATATAAAAAATGAAAGCAAAGATAGGGACAGTAGAAAAATTAGAACTGAACAAAAAGTATATATATATATATATATACATCTGCATTAACGTAGCTGAAATACAGTCCTGATCGCCGAGCAATTATTCCATTTTTCGTTAGGAGATTGATCAAGAAACCTATGGTTCTCTACATTATTGGGACAACTCAGTTAAACACTGCATCAACTGAGACATTTTCTTGATTTGGTTTTTATGACACTTTTGTAGTACTCACATATGAGACTGAGCACTTCAGTTTCTGTAGCTCCATAATCCTATTAATTAACTCATTTCTTTTACTTAATGCTTTAAAACTTACATAACAAATCCAATGTCAGATATGCTAAGTCTATATTATTCAAAGACCTGTTTGTTTCTCACTCTCCTTGGCCACATGTCGAGCAGCGGAACACCATACCAGAATGATTTCTATCAGGAATTAAAGTGAACAAACTAAATAAACTACTAAGGCTTCTGAGTTGTTGAACATCAAACATACAGTTTAGATAAATGAAAACAAAATTCTGTATAAAGTGAATTAGCTCAAGATTCTACAGTATTCCACAGAATGAAACTAACGAAAGCATGATAATGGTGCATATAAGAAAAATATGTATGTACAAAAAAATATAATGACAAGACACTGAAAGTTAAAAGCAGCATAAAAACAAAAAAATCTCGGCTTTACGACTGATTATGTGCTGTAATAATAATTACTTTCACTAGTTATTTCTAATACACCAGGGTATCCACAATTTTCCATACAAATTCAGGAGACATAAAACGATTTTATTGGTTTGAGATACTTCTTGACTTAGACAAACCAAGACTGTCTATCTCACATCTACTTCATCGATAAATACATATAGATAAAGTGCGACTTAAGTGAGCAACGTAGGATTGATATCAATACATGATCGTATAGACTACGCTAGCTTTCTTTTGTAACATCCCATATACAGTCGTAATACTGGCAACTCAGTACAACTTAGTGCACAGTTTAATATAAACCACAGCTCAAATACTTATTAACAAATATCAATTGCTATGACAGACGATTTCTAACAGTAACGAAGCGATAACTGTCAGAGTGGTATGCCGTAATTCCATTCAACAATAGACAGTCTTACTTCTCACAGATAACAGACTTCCAGACGCCAAACAGGCTTTTCCATTAATGCTGACATACTATTAGCTACTCATCCACCTATTAGATGAAATAATTCCATTGATAAATGTTGAGACTACTTCTACCTTGCGAATACGAGTTCAACTGAGCTTTCTGTAGCCACATACTGAGTACTTGTTAGTCCTTCAATAGCTATCCCGCAAGCAATTTTCCACCATTCACTAAGAGAAACAATGTACGCAAGTGAACGATGTTTTCGTAGGATGACCTTCGGGGGAAAAATAAACAATTAACTCCCCCAACACGATTATATTAATGTTGAAGAGGCTGTGATAGTATATATATATATATATATATGTCTGGTAAATGTCATCACTGTTACCAAATGAAATATTAATTTTCCATAAGTACTCACAAAAAATAACAAGTTTGGTCAAAAATTATGTTGCAAAATAATCCCTGTGAAATCTACATTTAATTACAACAGAAGTTCGCTATTCACGTCCCTTGTAGTCAACAGAATTATCTTTGAGTTTAAACAGCTAGAACTTAAACACTTATGATTAGCAGCCTTAATTCAATTTGATGGCAGCTTAGTAAAAACCGTACTACCTTTGTTAAGAGTGGTACTCTTCATTGGTAAAACCTATTTATTTGCCCAGTGTGCTTGATCTATTATAACTGATAATTCATTTCACTAGAAAGAAAAAACTATACCTTCCAAAGTTGAAACACTTAATAATTCTGAACCTTAAGCGACAAGAAAATAAAAAGTTACTTTCAAACTAACCGACCAATGAATAAATATGAGTTTTAACTTCAGCGACGGTTTATGAAATTAGCATCTGCATCCACTTGATATGAAATCAAAAGAAATTAATTGCACATACCTGTAGTCAAAAGATGTATTGTAAGCAAGTTCTGTTAGATGAAACTAAAGGCTCAACATTACTTTTTAATAGCTATATATACACATTCACTACTAAGAGTAAGACATCAAAACGTATAAACACACTGACTCCTGGCTTCTAGTGTTATTATGTATACGGTAATAAGACTAAAACTACCAACCAATATTCAAAATAACTCACTTCCTTATATCAATAATGATGTGAAATAAAAACGAAGTGGGTGAATGACTGACAATATTCAGGTACCGACGGAAAAATACATCGCGTAACTAATGAAGATAAACTAACTCATCATCCCGATATACGTCTGCATATACACCTTTGCACCATGCATGACGTATATAAACCTATCGCACCAGTCCGTCAATCAGGATAAAGGAAGAGTGGGTTCAACCCGTAACGAAGCAATTAGCAACTAAATTTGCTCACCGATTATGGACTTGTGTAGCAACAAGATACAATTACCAGTTACTTTTGAAAACTGACGACACAAAAGTGATCGGACTTTAGTTAGTGACTGACTATTAAGATTTGACTAAAATATTTCAGAGCGTACTTCGATTTACTGTCGTAGGTGCAGCTATCTGATGGCCCCAAGCCGCAGGCATCCAACCATTTGTAGAATTGATGGACTGATCCGGCCAACTTCCTAGTGCAGTACCAATGTTATGCATCGGGGGTCCAGGACCAACAGCAGTCTGGCCATTATGAGGAGTATTAGCATTTGAATTGGTCCAGGCTAGAGGAGGCCAAGCCTGAGGTTGTCCATGAGAACCCCAATTACCGGGCCAATGACTCCAGGTTGCACCTAAAAAGAAGAAAAGTACTCCCCGGTTAGAATAAGTGTATAGGTTTTCTTAAGTTGCGAAACTTCAGGAAGTAGTGAAGATTTGTTTTTTGAGATAAAGAATGACAATACACTCGATGATACGACATCAATTTATGCTGATTCCGAGTACCACAAGAAGTTCTTAAGTAAAATAAATGAGTCTGTATAACGATCAGGAACCGCAAGAGGCAACAAAAGCATGGAAAAGGTCTTCTGAGTACAGGTAGTTAATGACTTAAGAAATAAACCAGTCACGATAAGGAATGGTTATATGGTCCGTTACAGGTAAAGAGATAGATCACTAATCAGTTTAAGAGAAAGACAATTGAGACGCTGGAATGGACGGTTCAATGACAATTCAAGCAGTTTGAAGTAGCTCTTCAGCTGGTCAGGGTTTGGCATCCATCTGAATAGGATGCGGATATCCCAGCACAGATGAGGGGTCCCAAACATCGCGAGGTCAAGAAATGCACAAGGATTACTGATTCGATTAAATTCATTATACAATGTGAGAAAACCAAAAATTAACCAGCCAATCAGTAACTAACTTATATAGATGTAACTGAAGGCTCACTATTGCTTTTTAATGGCTATATATACCCCGGTGGGTGCGTACTGCTAAAGAGCCCCGAACCGGGACGGAACAGCTGCCAGTACTCCCAGGTTTTCCAATGGTTCTCTAACTGATGTCAGCTCATGATGAAATCCTCCAACCAACTAACCTATATAACGTGAAGCCCAACATTCTACGGATTATAGTAAAACTATCTTTTAAATGGTGGAACCTATTAGGTGTAGATTTCCGCCAGTAATCTTAAAATACTGATTATTAGAATTCTGCAGAACCAACAAGACAATCTACATCCCCCTACGTGGCTGGCCAAAATCACAAGTCGAAGACTTAAGGGACTGATGCCAGATTTTCACTTGATCGCTCCTCTAACTCTTTTCCAACCTAAATGTATACGTTATAACTGCTCGATGAGGAAACCAACACGTGTCCTAACGATCCCAACTGATGCAGCTTCACAACTTTATGGATTTACTTCCTCTCCTTACCTAACACTTTACGCCTAAGCTCAGTATCACTCACCACATTATACTGCATAACACGGGAGATAAAACGTAAATATGTTTGGTCACAGACAGCTTGTCTTTCCATACATTCCATTTTCAATGACCATGCCTAACAGGTATGAAGCAGGACAGAGAGATCAGCTAAGCACATGCTTCCTTTGATAGATAGCCGGATACCAGGTCCACAACGGTGACATCAGTCGGCAAATAACGGACGAGTCTTTTGTATCCATGATGAGATTTCGTCAGCAATCAGCCGACTAGGGTTGATGCAACTTCTCAAATAAGTGAATTAATCAGCATGCTCCACCACTTCACTCGCCATCTTTAAGCAAAAGGTAGGTGCAGTTCAGTCCAGCAACATCATTTTATATTCGACAGGGGGGAATTGTATTCCAAACATACTAAGATCTCTACTTTAAGTGTTCAGAAGACTGCGTTTCAACAGCGCTTTCACCTAGGAGCACAACAGCATCCGCATACTCCAAGACGATAAGACTGTACCCTGGTAATAGGTCAAGTGGCTGAATTTAGTTGTGGTCAATTCTATTAGTACATCTACGATTAAATAAAAATGCGGACGTGATCTTTCACGACTGACACCATTGGTTGTCATCACTTCAGATGACAGATCTCGGTAAGCTCCAACACGGCTACTTGATCCGAGTAGTGTGTTGATTAGTACGAAAAACATTATCGGCACTCCCTTTACGTCCAAACATTGCCAAAGTATTTCTCGGTCGACAGAGTCACATTCCGCCTTCAGGTCATGAAATATGGCAACAATGTCTGTTTTAAAATCTCTCGAAGAGTGAAGATATGATCAATACACCCTCATACTCGTCTAAAACCTGCCTGGTTTTCTTGCGTTTGTTTCTATCGAGCACCACTCAGTATCCACATGATTATAATACTTAAAAATTTAGACACCGTATTAGTCAAGCTATTCCCCCTATGATTATCACAGGAAGATTATCTCCCTTGTTGTATATTGAGATAATCAATGACCTATTCCAGCCTGACGGAACTATCTTTGATTCCCTGACAATATCTAATACCCTAGTTAACCCTGACATTTCGTGACCACCGTCCTTAAGCACCTTTGTAGTAAGTCCCCCGGGTCCTATTACTTTTCCTCGTCTCAAATTAGGGACAACTTCAAGTGTGGATGGAGGACCGATGTCCATTCCATTCAGGTAGGCATTAGATATTGGCAAGTTGAGAGTGGCTGTAGGCCACTTAAACTGCTCCTCAAAACGACCCCACCAACGTCCAAGTCTCCTTTCCTGGGGGGCGATTTTTTCGGATTTCTCCATTTATCATTAGCATTTTCTCTAATAGGCTCGAGTAGTTGTTTAGTGTTCCCTATCGCCGGTTTCGATTTATGTACTTATTTTGATTTTGTTGCCCATCGCTGCTCTCAGCAGTTGCGAGGACTCTTGGTCAGTTTGCGTTTGAACAGCTTTCGATTCCCATGATGTTTGGAGCCCACTGGAATCGATGTTCTAGCGTCAGTTATTCCGGATGAACTGTCAGAAATCCACTGGCACTTTCTAAAATTTGGTTTTAGTATAACAACAGTTCTTACACTGTTTCTACAGCTGACTGAATATTTTGCTTGAGGCACCTGAAACATATTAGTAGCCTATTTAGTATGAAGAGCATACGTGACACGCTAGTAGGAGGAAATTGTCGACAAAGTATTCTGGAATTTCAAAAGTGGTTGACCAAGCAGAGCAGATGAAGACAAATACATCTTTTACAGAAAAGCAATTGATTAAGAAATTACAACACAGGGTGTATTCCCCACTATAATCCATTGGTTCTAACGGAATGTTTATCTGAACATGAAGTGACCTGAATTTTAAGACCAATCATTTTCGATTACAGAGTCGGACATACGACCGTAAAGACGTTTGATGCGCATACGAGCTGTCTTTTCTTATGAAAGCGCATAGCTTATATTTCATTAACAATGTCATAATAATCAAATTTACCTTAAAAAATCACGGTTACACTCAAGTGCTCCAGAAGTTCACATAATGACAAGTGAAAAACTTACAGGAACCATTGGACTGAGGGGGACCATACTGCTTTTTCTGACCACGAACAGGCCGCCCATTGCCTTGCACAGTAGTAACCACATTTGGGGAAGTCTGGTATTCAGGTTTCTGAGTGTTTGGAGGTTTCATCGCCTTTATTTCAACCTACACAATTTTAGGATTAAACCACGGTGACTTACTTGTTTTCCATTCAAATTCAAGTAGTGGAGTCTGATGAGATTTTTAACCACTTCTTCATCTTCGAATCCAACAAACGCAAAACCTGTAGACCATACATAAATTTGTTACAAAAAGTACCTCTATGTCGCTGCTTGGTTTGACCAGCAAGTAAGTTAACGTCAGTAACCTGCTAATTAGTGGATCAGAGACGTTAGAACAAACCCTTCCATAGCTGGAGAAAAAGTTCCTAATTATGTTTTCGTCATGATCAAAGGCAATTCCTCCCACAAAAACCTTGAGACTTCGCCGATTCTAAGCACCGAGTAAATAGTGAAAAATTATTTACTTTGCCTTTCATATTAACATTGCATCTTTTGGGATCAACTTCCTTAAGGTCAATCAAGTGCGGTTTTTGTCTTAAGACCCAATCTACAGACTCATCATTCTTAAACTTAACATATCCAAAGCCTCGTGATCGACCTGTCTTGTTGTCCATCATTACAGTTGACTCTTCAATATCACCAAACTTCGAAAAGTATAATTTGAGGGAGTCTACAGGCATCAATTAGAATAACAAGTGTTATACCATTAGTTGTTGACTGGTGAAGCCCTCCGACAAACAGTTTCCTGGTAAGGTAAATAAAAACATTATTCATAGTAAGTTACCCGACTTCATTACCCTGAGAATCGATTGACATAGTTGACAGAGCTCAACGAACTGACCGAACGCGCCACGAAGGTCACATAAGATTACCGCTCTTTCGATTCGCTATAACTTTTATGAGATTGGTAACTGCATAGATGCTTTATTTAAATCTATGAAACAATCATCCTTTTTTTCAGGCATTTTTCTCTTAATAGCACTCAAATAGGAAACCACAGTGACCAATTCTAACCAATGGTCTTAAGGATCCAATCACGGAATATACACATTTGATCATAGGGAATAATAAAAAAGACGGTTGCAGCTAAGGAAATTTTCTTTTCGACGAGGTCATCAACTAGGCTGTACATTCGTGTATTTATAATACATGGTTAGGAAAGTTCCAGGGTAATTTCCGGTCAAGGGTCAAATTAATAAAATTGCAATTAGGAATTAAAATGCCATAATAAACAGGGGGACAGATAAAAACTCAAACAAAGTAGCATCATAACTACTGAGAAAATCAGCATATTGTGCTGTTATGGGCTAGATATACTGATATTATAAAATAAGACAAGATTTTTGGATAAAAAATCTAGTGGGATAATAACTGGTGTGACAAATAATTGTTTAATCAACGAGTGAATAAATATGTAGAAATAATAAAATGAGAAAATAGACGGGAATTTAGGGTATGAAAATATGGTAGTGTAAATATGGATTAAGAAAAACTTAAAAATAACTTGAATAAACAGAAAGTTTTGGATAAGAAAGGCAATGAGATAGTGACTATTAAAATGAAGTCGTTGAAAAGAAATTTCTTCGCTGAACAAAAACTGTGTTTTTACTTATGAATAAATGGGTATTTTTCGTGAATTAAAACTATCACCTGTTTATCATGACTACGGCAGAGACAAGGATTGGACGTATTTCTTTTGGATACACAGCGTGGGTTTCAGCTTTTGGATGGCTACTGCCTTGGCTATGCCCAGATGTCTTAATTTTACTCCCTTTGAAAGGTTTGGCCGAATCTTGTATATTATTTTGAAGGATTTTTCGAATGGCGCTGAATGTTCTGAACTTCCCAGATGTTCTGTCAATGAACTATATACTCGTTTTCGTTACACTTTTACTAGCCAGACTGGAAAATGTTCACGAGCGCATTTCTCAAGTTGGTTCATGGTACGGTCAGTGTATTCAGCTCCGCACGAGCAAGTAAACTGGTATATGCACGCTAAAGTGGTCCAATGCGACGGCTTTCTTTCGCGATCTGGCTGAACAGTTTCTTGCAGGAAAACGTCAGTCGTAGGATTGCGGCAAAGTATCTTCTCCTCAGAGATTTGCAGAGGCGTTTACGAAGGATTTCTGCTTCAGTGTCACCTTTGAATTCTAGATTAGGCAGAAGTATCTTCTTCTGGACGGACTGAACTTGTTCGGAAGTCTTCTTTGATTTTAGACTCTTGTATATGAACCTAGGAGAAAAGTCGGTTTCCATCAGAGTTCTTCGGAGGTTACTCGGTTCTTTGTCAGTCACTTCCTCGCTGCATATCCTCCGAATCCTCAAGGAAAGAGCATATAAAGTTCCTCTTTCTGCTTAGGGGCACGAAGCTTTGAAAGTTGATGAATTGTCCGCTCCATCTAGGCTTTTTCAGACGGACCTTTTCAGAGAGTTGTCGGCGTTTCTTGTCATATGGACGTCGAGAAAGTGGAACATTCTGTCGGATTCAACTTCAACAGTAAAGTTGATGTTTTGGTGGGTATTGTTGGAGGTTTGAAGTAAGTTTTCAAGGTCTAGGTTCTCAACACAAATTATGAAAGTATCATCACTGTATCTCTTATAAAGACGGAGGTCAGTGACAGTCGGTGAAGAGAAGTTGTTTTCTATGCTGGTCATAAAAAATCGCCAGGAAAGGTCCCAGTGGAGAGCCCACTGCTACGTCATCTGTTTGGCTGTATACTTCATCGTTGAATCTCAAGTAGACGTTGAAGGTCCAAAGTAGTAACCGCTACTTTGGATAATTAATCTATACTGATGCATTGGTTGAAGTCACACAGAAAACATATAGTTTTTGTCAGTTGAACATTGGTTAAGAGAGAGTTGACGTCTGGGGGGAACATTTTTTATCTGAGAGGTTGATATTTTTAGTTGAATGTGTCGTGGAGGTTGTATCTCGACACCCCATCTTTCACTGGTCCAAGAAATTCTATCAGCCACTTCGCGATTAGGTGACATGGTGAATGAATCATATCTAATATTGAGCGGAGTGGGACGTCCTTTTTGTGCATTTCGGGTAACTCGTACATTTCTGGTAATGTAGAACCAGATGAGCGAATTTGTTCATATAGTTCTTCATCAATAATTGATTCATTCTTTTCTCAAAAATTTGGTTAGATGGAGCTCAGTTTGTTTGGTTGGATCTTTTTGGACCGTCTGGTTTTGAAATTTGTTGTCGTCAGACAAAATTGGCGAGAGTTTCTTCACATAGTCTAACCTGTTGAGCAGAACAATTCCAGAACCCTTTTCTAGTCGAGTAATTATGAGGTTTTCATTTGATTTCAATTCTTTGAGTTGCTTTCGATGTTATTTTGAGATCATATTACGAAGCTTAGGTTTTTTGTAGATGTAGTCGGGGCAGCAATTCAAAACAGTTGATTTGAAATGTTCAGGCATATGAGATTGGGACCAGATCATTGGTCCAACTAATCAAATTCTCTAATTTACTTTGGTGTCCAGTTCGTTTACTTTTGATGATGCACCACAGAATTTTGGTTCTAGTGACAAAAGTTGCATTTGAATAGGTATCAGTGAGATATCAGAAAAATTGAATACATATTTCTCGGGACAAGACGGAAAAGCTGTTTCCTTGGTGGCGGATTTTAGGCTCTGGTTAAGTTTCGTGATGATATCATCCTTTCTCTTCTCTGTAACTGTATCGGCGTAGTGTTCGAATGACTCATGTTAATCAACAGTCAAATTGTAGAGGATGTGGGAGCTCACTGAGATCTTTTGTTCCAGTTCAGCCAATTTAGATCGGATGGCATCAATGTGATTCTGGGTGTGTTTTATCAGCGTGCGTGAATTAGGAGATATATGGTTTCGTCCCAAATTTTTCCAGAATGCTTTCGGGTTCTTTAATTTTCAAAAAGAATAGGGACCGGACGCCTATACTGATATTATTCTATTGAAAGTCTGCACTTGTCTATTCCTCCCTTGATAGCGCCTAGTAAAAACAGAGTCTGTCTCTTTGCACCCGCTTCTTGAGAGTAAGGTTAAGGTCCCTCGTGTTCGGTAAACTTACACATTACTAGTTTATATTACGCTGACGTTATTTGTAGATCTTTTAGTGGATTGATAGTAACCAGCTGTGAATCACATGGTCAGGCTGATGTGCAATTAACTCGCTATATTGGCTCATACTTGGTCTATCAGTAAATCTCCGACTTATCGTTCGAGTTTTAATACCGCTTACACTGAGGTCAGTTCGGTTACTGTATACACCAACTAGTATTCTGAGTTCCGGAGAATTGTCCACTGGTTACAGCAAATCTTCTGATATCGTTACTGACAGCTGTATTTGACGGGATTTTTATGTTTATTTGGCTTTTGTTGGGTTGATTTCTTTGAGAATTATTCTTCGACATTGTTCCTAAGTGTGAATGCATGTTAGCGTAGCGGGATGCTTGAATGTATAATTCATGCAATAATCATTTGGTATAGCGAGCATCCTTGGCTTACATTTACTCTACTAGAATTTAAATAATTTCTGTTCATGTCGGCACAGAGTGCAATCTGAATTCAGCTGCTCACATTTTCCTCGAAATCAATTAAATTACGTCCACTTGCTTCGTTCGTATGGGCTACAGCACACGAGGAAGTAGATATTTCTCATCAGAATCTTCTAAGGACCTGGCACCGTTTCAAATCAATGAAAATCAAGAGACATTATTTCAGTAAGTTTATGCACACTCTACGTAAAGTTGTGTGTAAAACTTGCATGAGCACCTTGATACGATAAAGGGCAATAAAGTGTACTTAAAAGGCTATCAGTAAATAATACTGTGTTACTGTATGTTTTATCAGACCACGATATATTGCGACGGAATTTCCGTCAGAACTCTCGCGTGAAATCTCGCGAATAATTGACACCCACGTGAAATAACAGATGCAAATGTAGACTCAAAAGTCACTTCTTAACAAACCAGCTGGTTAACTACTTCACATGTTGCATAAATCCCAGGAAATCCTTTTAAATTGCCTCCTTTTATCACTAAGAGGAAATCAACTGCCAGGAGTCTGATTTCAGTTTTCTCATTTTGTCTCACAAGTCAACGCCCGTAATGCCTAGCATTTATGTCATTATTCCACCAGCATGTCTCCTGCTAACAAAACTTCCATCTAAACTGCTACACACAACTCTTCTCCTACCAAACGGCTCAGTAAATTATTTGTCAACAACCGTTGGCCTCTTCTCCATTTGTTGTCGGGGGCCAGAATATGCAATATTTTTAATGTTAGCTTCAAAAGTAATTTTCCCATATTCGGGTTGGTTTTCAACAATAACCATGACGTAATGACAGATGGTATTATTAAAATTTGGATTGCGTCATCTGAAACCTGTTTTTATTTAAAAGCGTCCCATCAAGCCAAACTTTATTTGAACGGAAAACTGATGACAATACAATATTTCATTAGATACTGGCAGTCAGTCACGTCTTCTATGACAGATCCACCACAAGGGAAACAAAGTCTCTTTAGAGATCAATAAATACCACTAAACAATTTCCAAACGTTAGCAACGTTGCAAACAGCTACAAGGTATCTGGCGTAGTAGCGGTTTGTCTCCAATAGATTATGCGAACCTTACAGATAGTAATAATATATATTTATTCCTATCTACGTGGGACACACCAGTTTTAGAGGCATGGATAAGTATTATTTAAATTACATAAATTTGATTTATGGTGAAATTATATGGTTACTGTCCTTTTTGACATTAGTTTGTAGGTACAATCTGCTAACTAGTCATTCAATGGAGCACATTAGGAAATGTAGAAATATTGTCTTCGCATTAACAAAAAACCCAAGTGTGTGTTAGATCGATCACAAATACTTGGGAAAAAATAAAGCATCAAGTCAATTCCTCCATATTACTTTGTTATGTGCGTCATCGTATCTTGTTCTTGATTTATATCCGGATCGGGTATTAATCGAGAACAAGATGTTAATTATGCATTATTATTTGTTTGTACACGAGGGACGCCAGTTTACAGGAGTCACCAATGGTAACCCATATAATATGCCTTATTTGCAGAGTTGTTTTCGAAGCGCAGAGATATTTAAAAGATAAGAGTGTTGAAATAATGTGGATAAAGTCGCTTTAGAGAATCATTAAATACGTAGTCAACTTTCTCGCACATATTTGGCTTCTTTTTCATGTCCGTCACCATCCAGCACCTACTTTTGTTAGCGGATATGCCCTGTTGAAATGAATTCTCGGTTGAGTGCAGATTTAAAGCCACTGACAGAAGGCACATATCTTGTGGAAGAAATACCGGTCTTAAGTTAACCGGAGGTGTATATATGGGACAGGCCTGACAGCCAGTCTAGTCGCTTTGTTATCCAGTAACATGTGTCTCTAAATCATGCCTCACCATTTTGGCTAATCATTGCTCCCCTCAGTATGCTTCAAAACAAACAACACTCCATCTCTCATCGAGAGTGTCAGGCCAAGTTTCTAGCCGTTAGTAGAAAAACAGGAATAGGGGTAGAATAAAACGCTGAAGAATGAATTCAGTTCCTGCAAACACGTAGTCTCAGTAAGCGACAGTACTTTGTGACAACAGCAGAGAAATTGCTAACATGATAGAAGCGAACAGGTTCGTACTAAAAAATTAAACTGACTACGACTAGGTGGATATGCGCAATAAACAACAAAGGTTTGCTGATGATTGTGCCACCGAAAGTTGGCCTAGTCCACCACAGAGTACTGGAAGGCGAACTGAAGAAAGTACCACTGCCTGGTAAATGGAAACAGTCTGTCAGAGCCCATCCAACAACGATAAATTAATAGGCACCTTTACTTGTCAGTCAGAGTTCCTGGTGTTAAACTCACTTCTCTCACACCAGTGAAAGGTAAACTGAAAAAGTATGGTATACAAATATCAGCCGACTAACAAGTATAATCCAAAAGTGGTGGAATGGATGTATGAAAGTGAAGTGCCTCTATATTAAGCCTGACTCTACGCTTCTGAAACTGATTTACGTACTCATGTTATACGCCTAAAGAAACTAAGTTCACATATGCTTGTGAAATATTTGCCACTGTATTACTGAACACTGCTTTTTGTTTGTTACATATGTTTCAAGTGGCTGTGCAAATTTTGTGTTCGCTTGGAGTTTTTTGAAATTCGATTTTGTTAACAATGCATCTTTTCAAGTTTTCACTTGTGCTTCTTAATACATTGTTTGTCCCTGCCCGTTCACAGTGTTAACACGTACTAAGTCGTAAAAAGTTGAATGTGTTATAGTATCGGAATCGGAATCGTGGTAATTACACCATAAAAGCACTAACCGATCACATTTAACTCACTAGTTTGAGATGATACCCAATGGAGAAATGAGGACTTCGTAGACAAGCCCTAAATGGATGCTTTCTGAATGACATTTATGGTCGATTATTTGCTGACTATGCTGTTTAACTCAGTGGGAACCCTCCCCATTGAAAGCTGCCCTGAGCTCAACATATAAGTTTCTACTACTACTAAGGCTGGCCAAAATCTTAGCTATTGGCCGATAATTTCTTATCAGCGGGAAACCTGATGGCCCTGATTGTCTGCTGCACTAGAGTCAAATAAATGCCTAGAACATTCCAATAAAGGAATAACAGATGAGAGAATTGGAATCTCCCACTATACATATGGTCTAAGGCAGGCAAACAACGTAACTTGGCATAGGCAATATACTGAACATCGAGAGCCGTTTCTAATACCATACAGAGGGAGCAAATAAACTGAGTGGTTTGCACTACCTAGTCGCCAGGATATATGATTCTGTGTTGTCTATACACATCGATCGGTGCTTCTTACAGTACAAATAGTTGTTTCGAATTCAGTTTGAATTCATCCTAATGAATTGGGCCTGAGTTATCAGTTCGTTGACTAATTGTCTGAAATCAGTTGGTGTAGAATTCAAAATTCCTCTGATAATATATGTTGAACCTCTGACTACTTTTAGTGTATTTCACGCCGTATAAGTTACATAATATAGTGCTTAAGCTTGCCCTCAGACGTTATATCGGTAAGCCTGTTTCATCTCGTTAGATGCCCAGTACCCTGGGTAAACTAATCACTAATTAGGCTTCGTGTGTCCTTTTGTTGGGTGTAGAAGTTAAGGAGTGATACTTATCACTCCTTAACTCGACATGTGTTTTTTTATATTTAAAACAATGTGATGTTCCTCAAATCTTCCACCAATCGCAAAGATACTTTTCGTCCATGCAACATTTTATTTTTTTAATTTTTGATCACAGCTTGATGCCACACCGTATTTTCAGTACAAGTATGGAATTTTCAGCACGGATATCGGTAGCCCAAATTTTGAAGGCCGACCATAGAATGCTATCCCCAGGTAGTGAGACGCAACTTCACAGAACATGCTTAACTTTTCGAAGCCTTTCGCAGCGTGCGATCAGATTCATCATTCCACCGAGGAACACCAATTATAAGCTTTTCACATTCTAGTTATCTTCCAAAATCATAAGGACCTGTTGTATTAGACAGCTAAGAAATCGTGGCTTCATCTTCGGAAATGAGTAGCTGACCATCTCAGAACATCTAAAATTTTTCCTTTATAGCGTTTATTTGAGTTATAGCTAGATTCGACAGAGTATTTTGGTACAACTGTGGAATTGTCAAAATGTGATATCAAAAGATAAAATTAGGCGGGCGGAAAACGGATATAAAGGGAGCATCGGCACAGCATAACATACAGGAAAACAACCATTTTAAGAAGGAGTCAGAAAGGCTGAGCCACAAAAGCAGATAACCATCTTACCACTACATATCGAGTAACGTTCAAAAAATTTATAAATAATCAACTGGGTTTCAAGTAAAAAAGAGCATTAAAAAGAGTACCGAAAGATGCAATATTGCGGCCTCTTCACCTGGGTTCATTATTACCCATAATGCCTCATCTCACTCTAACAGGATCTACTGCATGTCATCCCAAGAATACCCACTAGTCGCTTCGCATTTGGATTCCACTTGAAAGGCCTGTCGCGTTATGATATGTGAAATCGCGCTGAGAGGTCGCAAAATGACACCATTCACAACGCGAAAAGTCACATGTCGTTTAAAAGACGAAGACATCGTAAAAGATTGTTTACTTGCAGTCTGGTGTCTCTATATGGAGAAATAACGGACACTTTATCCTCAATCAACCATTTGCGCAGATCTTACGTGTTGTGCTACTTCTAGCCTTCATACTGTGTTTCTTTGAGTTCCTTTCACGTCTCTTATGTACCTCTGTAACGCCATATCGTTTGCTTTCTCTGACATCAAATCTATCTCCCAAGCATTTGATGTTTTATGCCGAAGAACATCCCTTTATATACTACTGTCAATGGACGTGAACATTGAACGTTTGTTTTACTGGGTCTGGCAGCCATTGGCAGGCAATTGAAGGTGCGAATGGAACGATCTCTTGCAAGTTGAAAGAAGACTGGAATTAAATACGAATAAAAGTACTTTATAACTTCATTTGTACATAACATTTGTTTGCAGACTTTGTAGTTTTCTTCAATTTAATTGCCAAACAATATAATTTCGTTCGAGGAATACTGGTGTTTTGGATTTAAAGTTGAA
Source organism: Trichobilharzia szidati (assembly GCA_944472155.2). Lineage (NCBI taxonomy): Eukaryota > Metazoa > Platyhelminthes > Trematoda > Strigeidida > Schistosomatidae > Trichobilharzia > Trichobilharzia szidati. The sequence goes on from OX235279.1 coordinate 65,923,336, forward strand.
GGAAATACATAGTGTTTATCGGTTCAATCGCTTAAGTCTTCGTTACAATAGGAACTTAGGGCTAAGTTCCTTGACAGTTTTTATTCTTCTCCAAGTCTTCGTGGGCGCCTTCTGGAAATCGTCTGGGTGTACTTACTAGATCTGCAGCCAGCTTCTCTTTGGACAAGGATTATCAACGCAATTTGGATTCTTTGGTGACGTTGAATAATGCCTGGGTCAAGAAAGGGACATGGCACAATGGAAGCAGACAAAAAAGTAAGTCACGATGAGTTGCCTGTTAATTGTAATGATATGTATGATGCTCAGCATGTTAAGTTTGGTGTTCATGCCTCACCGTTAAGTGACAGTAAGGGTTTAAGACTGCCTAAGTTTGAACCGCGATACTTCGATGGAAACCCAGCCGACTACCCACAGTTCATTAAAGAGTTTGAGGTCATGCTGAGTGGTTTTGTATTGAATGATGAAATGAAGTTAATGTATTTGTTGAGATATTGCACTGGTGTAGCTGCAAGAGCCATACAGTGCTGTAAGTTTATGCCCCCGAACGAAGGATATGCTGAGGCAAGGAAGATACTACGTCAAAGGTTTGGAAAACCATTTATGATATCCCGTAGTATTTTCGAGACAGTGAAAGGTAACGGATCACAGTTGAACGATAATGCAGAGGAACTTGCAGAGTTCTTGGATAATTTGATGGTATATAGGAATACACTCATGTCTTTTAACTGCGTAGATGAATTGAACTCAAGTTCCATGCTTGAGACTGTTGCCAAGAGATTACCTGTTCGTCTACAAAGGAAGTTTATAAAGGTTTGTTCACGTCTAGAGGAGGAAGGTTTAGAGCCCAGGTTGGATGACCTTGTGAGCCTGGTGAAAGACAGTGTCAACCAAGCTTTGAGCAAGTTTGCTAGTATACTGCATCCCTCCCCTGGAATAGAGAAATCAGAGAGTAAAATGCAATCATTTATGACGAATGGGTCTCAGCGTAGTGGATATCGAGAAACCTGTATGGTTTCTAGTAAACCTAATGATTGTGACAGCTTCAGTGGGACGTCCCCAACGGATAAGTTACAAGCTGCAAGGCAAACACGGTTGTGCTTCGTTCGTTTGCAAGAAGTGCATACAAAGGCGAACTGTGAAGCAACGAACAAGTTTAGTGGCAAACTAAATGTGAAGTCAGCGTCATCGTGTTCTGACTCCGAATCGTGTATCGATAATGGTGCGGTGAAGAAGCCTGTAGTCGTAACTGGTAGTCCATTGTTGAAAAGAGTGGCTCAGACGACACCGCAGTTTGTGCATAAGAAGAAGATTACAGCTTCAGTGTCCAGTTCTGACTCCACAAGTTTACTAGGTATTACTAGTCAGAGTAAAGGGATAAAACCTCTATGGATTCATGAGGAAGTACCTAAGTCATCTGCGGCTGTTATTGAAGAGGTTGAAAATGATGAAGTCAACCATACAAACGGCGGTAAAGTGGGTATTTGTGACAATGGTCACGATAGTTCACATTTGTCTGTGGCTGATCATGACGAGATTAGCGGAATGCCTACTACTACTGAGTTGAACGAAGGTTCTGTACAACTTGAAAGTGAAGAAGAATTAAAGGCAGATGCGGTTGCTGCAGATATGAATAATCGTGAGACCGTCAGGGTAAATGATCCGAGTGTAGTCCAACTATTGACAGATGTTAAAGCTGAACTGGAGCCAATAATAAAGGATAGCAGTGGTGGTAATCCTGTGGTTAGACAACCTCCTAAAGGTCTAACAACAACAGCTCCTGATACACCGCTAGGTTCTTCAACTGGTGTCAGCCAGTCGTCGTTGGTGTTGTCATATGCAGTAAAAGAGCCGTCCATGAATCAACGTGTCTTATGCATTGATTATGCTAGTGTCGGTCCGTTCGAAGGGACGAAAGTCAATGGCCAGTTTAGTGACGATAAGCCAACTGTGTACAGGGTGGTAACTGTTAGACTGACTTGCACGAATCAAGGCATTTCAGGTTTCAAACTACTATTTGATTGTTATTATCTTTGGTGCAAATTACTGTGTACATTCGCTTGGTTGGTCAGATACGTCGTATGTTTGTTAGTCATCTACCTTCCACGATACAATGTCATGGGCGTGTTACCATTCAGAGTCGAGGATATAGATGGTGGAAGGAGGTGAGCAAATGAGCTCAACGACGATTTTCCAACTTAAGGGCGTAAACCTGTGAAGAGTTGTAGGCGTACTGCTGTAAGTCCTACAATTCTTCAAGGGTAGTACGTCGAAGAGCGGTCCATCGTACTTGGTGTATTATTTTGTATATATGTTCATGTTGTATATAATCAATTGGTATCATCCCTCTTCTATGTGTTGATTAACTTTGTTTGTGTCCGGACGTCTTCCACCTGGATCGTCAACCTGAGAAGAAATGTAGGCGTACTGCTGTAAGTCCTACAGTTCTTCAAGGGTAGCTCGTCAAGGCAGAATCCGCAATATTTGATGTATTGATTGTACATATGTTTGTGTTGAGTAATTAAATGGGTGCCGATTCATCTGATTGTCGGTTAATTTTATAGTTGTCGCATTGTGTGAATCATCTTGTAATGTTTTGTAAGCACTTCTGAATTCGCTTCTAAACTTGTGAGTGAATCGTGTAATGTTAGAGTCAGCGTACGCGATTGGATACGCCGGGGAGAGGATTGGGCTAGAGTGGAATGAAGCAATCGATACTTTGTGAACGAGATCAGTGGTGGTATTGTCGTCAGAGAGCGTAGACCCTATGCGCCGGGGAGAGCGTGTCGGTGTGATGTGGTCTGTTTGCTGTGTGTTGGGCTTTTTTGTCTTGCTTTTCCAATTTTAGCCTAGTCCCGATTGGCCCAGGTTCCCGCATTGGCAGTTCAATTCAAGGTTACCGCCGCTGTGGAAAAAAGGGGTGGACCCTTTTTTGCCGGGGAGTGTCAATGGACGTGAACATTGAACGTTTGTTTTACTGGGTCTGGCAGCCATTGGCAGGCAATTGAAGGTGCGAATGGAACGATCTCTTGCAAGTTGAAAGAAGACTGGAATTAAATACGAATAAAAGTACTTTATAACTTCATTTGTACATAACATTTGTTTGCAGACTTTGTAGTTTTCTTCAATTTAATTGCCAAACAATATAATTTCGTTCGAGGAATACTGGTGTTTTGGATTTAAAGTTGAAGGAAATACATAGTGTTTATCGGTTCAATCGCTTAAGTCTTCGTTACAATAGGAACTTAGGGCTACGTTCCTTGACAACTACTGATAAATCTTATTAGTAGCACTCGCCACACCACTCCACTATTTGAAATATCGATTTTGACCCTCACGTGTATCTGGAAATCTTCTAAATGCATCACTCGTCTACCTTTCCAAAGTAACAGATAACACCTAATAAATCTCATAACGCAATCTGAATAATTGCAGTTAACAAAGAAAGCCGTGTTGGTTAAATTTCATATCAAAGTGTATAAGTTTCAAATGGTGAACTTGATCATGGAAAGAGTACTGACTATGATGATTATGAATTACAAGTCTATTAAAAGACAAATGAGTGAATGGTCACCACGAAACAGAATATAAATATGAGTTTATTAGTGGTTCAGTGGTACAATGTTCTCTAGTTATGTCAGAGGAGATAATAGCAGAGCAGATAAAACGCAACAGCAAGCAACTAACTCAGTGGTCAAATTTATTATAACTCCCTTGAGATTTCCATCAATTACTCACATTTCTGTTGGTTCCCGAGGTTTCAGCAGAGGTAGTGTTGTTTATTTTACGCCGTGAGGCTGCTTACCTTAAGGCTAGTTATTCAGGGCTAGCTAAATGGGTGAAGTTTTGGTATGGACGTCTCCCAGGAATCAAATGCTGACCGCATGAGTGGTTAGCCCATATTACATCATTTACCCACTAAAAATCTCCCTTTTGATTAGTGCAATAGGCGGTATATATCAATAAAGTCTGACGTTAGTGTCGTTGAGTAAACATATGCGTTTAAATAAAGAGGTATATAAAAACCTGCAGAAAATTAAATCTTCGGATATATACCACTTATCTGCACTGAAGCAAGTAAATTCGGTTCACTGTTTCTCAGGTACATTGATTGGGCGAAGTATCAATAAGGAATATTACCAGCATATAATTATATCTTAGTTTCAGTGTTGCTGAATATTCAAAGAATGTCCTGTGATACCGAAAATCGCAACGAAGTTCATTATCCCTGCAAGCGAAAAAACGACAGGAGGTAGTGAATACATTTGAATGGAGGGAGCAAAGATGAAATAAAATTAAAAAAGCTTTTCTAAAAACATTCCTTTTTACCTGACATTTGATCTTCAGTATGGAGCCAGAGAAGGCAACTGCTGATGAAAGTCTTAAACCTGTTAGAAATCCCTTTCGTGACACGCTTGCCAGGTTTCTGAACCGTATAGAAGGAATGACCGACTTGACATTGGTGTTGAAAATCCGAATCTTGCTCCTTATGTTGAGTGCAGAAGGTTTCCGAATCGGTTTCAGGTTGATGAAGGCGTATCTTGCCTTTCTGATTCTGGCTGGCTGGCTGGCTCTGACACCTTCATCCGCTCCACCTGTAGTTGAAGCGATGCTTCCTAGATAATTGAAGGGAGTGACTTCTCTCAAATCTCTCCCGTTGATGGTGATTGGTGCTGGTTGTTGTTGCGCTTGGTTGGTTATCTTCATCACCCCCGTCTTCTCTATGTTCACTTAGAATCCCGTCTTCGCCAGCTGCATCTTCTGACGGTTTGTTGACTTTCGCCTGCAAGTCTTGGAGTTTATGTGATATTAGACAAATATCATCTGCGAAATCCAGGTCTTCTAGAGTCTTCTGATCGGTGGTCCAGTGTACTCCCTTCTCCCTGTTCCCAACGCACAGTCTGACGCATAGTCCAGTCCACCACAATTAAGAATATCATCGGTGATAATAGCCAGCCAGCTTGTCTTGCTCCTGTATGCACTTCGAACGCCCCTCGGAGTTTCCCGTTGTGGATCACCTGACTGACACGTGGCATTGTCATATAGCCAGCTGTTGAATGAGGTTGATAAAGACTTGGGCACTGTTAGAGTTGTTTCCAAATTACTTCTCGATCAACGCTGTCTAGTGGAGGCCTTCTCGAAGTCGATGAAGTTGATGTGGAGATAGGTTTGACTGTTATTCTATGCCTTGTTCCGTGATGACGATGCGCACAGTCGCAATTTGATCAGCACATGATTTGCCTTTCCTGAATCCAGCTTGTTTGGGCAGGCGGAGTTCTGTATGCAGTGAATCTTTCATTCTTTCCAGGATGATGAGACCTAGTATTTTACTTGGCGTGAACAAGAGCATTAATCCACACCAGATCTCGGACAGTGAGATCTAAGCTGCTCTTCTTTGGCAGCTTGACGTGATAGCCTTCCTCCCAGTCAGTAGACACCTTCCATTCCTTCCAAACCTTTTGCAACGATGGTGTGAGAACATCTGCTGCAGTCTCTTAGGCCGGTTTCACTGCTTCGCGGGGAACTCCGTCTGGTCCTGATGCCTTCCCGACTGGACTTCAGTAGCTTGATTGCATTTGAGATTTCTTCTTTCGTTGGAGGATTGATGTTCATCGGCAGGCAGTTCTGTGCATGCTGCTGGTGGTATTTCTGGCCGAGTTGCAGGAGATGGTCGATTCATAGTCCTTTAAGTTGATCAGCCCATTGTTTTATTCGTTTCTCCCCCTTGGTGGTCAGGTTCCCTTGAACATCTTTTATTGGTTTCATCATCTGGGTTGATCTCTCCCCGGAAAGAGACCCGGTTATTTGATATAATATCCTGTGGTCTCTTTTATCTGCGTCCTGCCCTTTCTGCTTCAGTTGTCAGTGTGTTGTTGAATTGACATTTGTCTTTCCTAGCACTCTTCTCCAATTCTTTATTCAGTGCAGTGTACACTGAACTTGTCATCTCCTTCTGTTATCCATCATTGCATTGAGTCATATTCTCTTTCACCATCCTCCTCTCTTCGATTAGCTTCCAGGTATACGTTGAGAGCCATTGCCGTGCCTCCTCTTTATTCCTAAACAGTGGTACATGTTTCCTTGAATACCGCCTTCAAAGAGTTCCAATGTTCTTCCACACAGGCTTCCTCAGTGATGCCACGTGGTGTCTCCAACTTTGCTATGATAGGTGCAATGAACGTACCTTTTGTAGTCGCATCTTTCAGTTTCTGAATGTTGAACTTGAATTGTAGCCTGTCTCCATTTGTTTTCAGGGATTTCAGCTTCGCCACGAAGTGTCCCTGAACTAGGTGATGGCCTGAGCCCACGTCTGATCCTCTTCTCGACTTTGCATCCAGCAGGCTAGCTGCGTCTCCACTTCCTTGAGCAGCATTGAGATGAAACCCATCTGGTTTGTGGTGTGTCCGCCAGGCAAAATCCATGTTACTTTGTGTATATCCTTGTGTTTGTACACTCTGCCTCCAAATACTAAATCATTGAAAGCGAAGAAGTCTACGAATAATTCTCCGTTTTCATTCATTTCTCCGAGAGCCTTTCGACCCATGATGAATTCGCTTCCTGTATTGTCTGCTCCCAGTTCAGCTGGCATTTATATCGCTCATGAGGACTTCGATGTCACCATTCGAGATGTTGTCCATTACTGTTAGTAGATGTCTGTAAAAATCTTCCTTCTTTTCTTGTTCCTCATTGTTTGTAGCACTGTGCATATCATTGCATGATGATTGTGACCTTCCTTCCTTTTGAGTTGAATCTTGCTGTCATTGTCCTGGATGAAATGGGTTCCCACTGTATTAAACCTCTGGTTGCCACTGGTGACGTCGTGACAGCCACTCTCTGTCTCAGTGTGCTCGGGTGACCAGGCTGGAGTAGATAACTTATTCTAAAGTTGACAATTTAATGGTCCACATAAATTCCACTTGCTCTCACAGTTTCCCAGCAGTTCTAAGCCATATCCTCGCATTTCTTTCGCCACGTGGGCAGCCTTCCGAGTCTCGTAGATTGTACGGACATTCCACATATCCATTCTCATTGTTGTTTTCATCTAGAGAAGACATTTTGGCTAACTGGCTTCGCGAAGCCTGGCTTTCACCAGCCCGCTGTTTCATTTCCCTTCTCCGATTCCGGCGACGAATAAGATCTTTATTTGAATTTATTGTATTTTTAATATATTATTTGTGCGTTGAAATTTTTCTGGCGGTTTGATTGGTTTAGTGGTGTAGGTCCGCGAGCCCTACGCCTTACCGTCCCTCTTCACACGGGCTTGGGATAGGCTAGAAAACTAGCAAGCTAGTTAATTAGAATAGGTTACTGATGTATATGATAATGACAATTATTTGTATCTTGTTTTTATTGCATTTAAATTATCAGAATATGATTTTTGTGATCAAATTGCTGTATAATTGACTTCGCTGTATTGGTATTTTGTTGACTATACAGTAGATTTTAGATGACCTGGTTTGTTTTTTATTACCAACCGCACTGAATTTCAATTTGTTATTGAGCTCTTAACTAGTGCTCTGAGTTCTGGGTGGTTTACTTCTGACAACAACAATAATTCTGGCTAGACTATGAAACCCATTCTGGATAACTGAGTTATAAAACAACCCGTTTGGAAGAACTGGTATTCAGCGGCTTGAATGATATTGATTAGTGGCTGCATAGTAATTATTATGACCTAACGCTACGTGTGAAGACCTCTTTAGGATGCTTTAGAATTTTCTGATAGAACTTCACGAAGCTTATTATTCTTTAGTTCCAAATAAGAAGAGAGGAAGAGACAAGGACCTATAAACTTTTAGAATCATTGATTGATGTCGCAGGCGCTTTCATTTGGTCAGCTCTTTATCGAACGCTCTAATCTAAGCTCATCTTTTGTTTCTGCTCAGTCTCCTCTGTCTTACTCATTAGACTACTGAGCTTACCAGTTCAATTTTAACTTATTTAGCTTCCCTATCCATCTGTTTGTTCACTTCACTTCTAAGTCTGCAAAATTCCCACAGATTATTCTACTCTCATCTCCGTTTTTAGCCACACTGGACAAGTAGCGCACGAAAGGATTAACTCCATTCGCCGCACCAACACGGCCTAAACTCACGCCATGTATAAGAAATCTCTGCACAATTACTATCAAAAATTACCTGAAAAATCAATTTTGTTCACACTAGCTCATACAAAAAAACACCGGATATTAGGACTAGTCTAGTGAAAAATATAATATAAATTTCCCATAAGGTGATGGAGTAACAAAATACAAAAGTGGCAAGTTGAAAACAATTGCTGCTGTGAAAACCAGCATTGTACAAAGCTGACGGTGAGCAAAAAAGATGAGACCCACAGTGATTTATGCAATGCATTATTAGCGGAAAAAGAGGAGGAAGAGTTTTACAGACATCTACTAACAGTAATGGACAACATCTCGAATGGTGACATCGAAGTCCTCATGAGCGATATAAATGCCAGCTGAACTGGGAGCAGACAATACAGGAAGCGAATTCATCATGGGTCGAAAGGCTCTCGGAGAAATGAATGAAAACGGAGAATTATTCGTAGACTTCTTCGCTTTCAATGATTTAGTATTTGGAGGCAGAGTGTGCAAACACAAGGATATACACAAAGTAACATGGATTTTGCCTGGCGGACACACCACAAACCAGATGGGTTTCATCTCAATGCTGCTCAAGGAAGTGGAGACGCAGCTAGCCTGCTGGATGCAAAGTCGAGAAGAGGATCAGACGTGGGCTCAGGCCATCACCTAGTTCAGGGACACTTCGTGGCGAAGCTGAAATCCCTGAAAACAAATGGAGACAGGCTACAATTCAAGTTCAACATTCAGAAACTGAAAGATGCGACTACAAAAGGTACGTTCATTGCACCTATCATAGCAAAGTTGGAGACACCACGTGGCATCACTGAGGAAGCCTGTGTGGAAGAACATTGGAACTCTTTGAAGGCGGTATTCAAGGAAACGTGTACCACTGTTTAGGAATAAAGAGGAGGCACGGCAATGGCTCTCAACGTATACCTGGAAGCTAATCGAAGAGAGGAGGATGGTGAAAGAGAATATGACTCAATAAATAAATAAATTTATTCTCATAGTACAGTACATGAGGGACACCAGTTTACAGGCATCATCAAATTGTTACAGAAATAGAACCATATAATTCAATCACAATTTACAGGCAGTAGCAAGATATGCTTTACATGTTCGCTGGAGATTATACATACACTTGATAAATGTTAATCCCAGTAGTATAAAACAGCCTTTTCACTTATATACGATCATTTCTGTACGAAGTTGGAAAAATCTGCTAGATTGTAAGTGAGTGCAACACAACAGGAAATACAGAAGTATTGTCTTCACATTAACAAAAAAACCGGGTCTTTGGTGGATGGATTATAAGTGCCTGGGAAAAAATAAAGCTTGAAGTCAATATTCATACATAACTTCGTTGTGTGCAGAATCCTTGAATTGTAGTTCATTGATGTGTTATTTTGAAATCAGTGATATGTTCATCTCATTTGATCTGCAATGTCATTGTTGGGGGTAAATATATAAGCTTCAGACGCATTAATTAATGGATTTCTACTGCTTGTGGGTATTTTCTTAGCGTCAGGAGGGTTTATGAAATTCAGCTGTTCCGACAGGAGTTGAGAATATTAACTGCTCAGCAACATTATGGATATAAGTTCATCACATTATCTAAGGAAAGGTGGGTTGCAGTTGGTGAGGGATATATGGTGCCCAACGAGCGTTCATCTGTCCTTGTGATGTTGTGGTGAGTTATACCTTTTTCATGTTGTCGGTTTATGTCCATTTTATTCCACTTATTGTGTTGGGTAGTAGTTTTACAAACGAGATTTCTTGTCTGTTTGAGGATACGTATCTTAACCATTAATGTTTTATCTAGAATTATAAATATAGGCAAAAAACAACAGGTGTAGTATTTAAGCTTATACATTAAATGGACCTATAATTTCGGAGGCTCTCAGATAGGAACTAGAACTACTATCGTTTGCAAACTCTTGTAGTTTGTCATAAGGCACCTTTTTGAAGGAGGCCAATGTACTTGCTTGACGCATTTCGACTGGCAGTTTATTCCATATCTGTGCATACCTAATCAAGTAAAACTTTTGCCTGGTGGCTGTTTTATATTGTTCGATAGCTACTGTACCCTTAGAGTGTCTTAGTTTGTAGCCATTGTCATCTGAAAGTCGAGTGCCATTAGTAGAGGTAAAAACTAAGTGGTTTAGAAGCTTATAGTAAAGTGTTAAGTTTAGTCTCAGGCGTCTTGGCCATAGTGTTTCTAGTCCGAGGGTATCACATCTAGTGGAGTAGTTCACACTATTTTCGGTTCCGAGTAATTTTAACGTGAAGTACCTCTGCACTCCCTCGACTTTCAATTTGTCCCCTATGCCTATACTACTATACATGAATGAACTGTAATCAAATAAAGGACGCACATAAACCTTGTACAACAGAATTCTAGACTCATTTCTGTAGAAGTTCCTGAGTAGAAAGCCGATAAGTCTGCGTGACTTTGACACTTGTTTGGAGGTATGTTCAGAAAATGATAAGTTATGTGAATATTTCAGCCCTAGGTCCACTACAGATTCCAGTCGTTGAAGTGCATGGCCTTGAATTGTCAGGTCAAGTTCTAAATTGTCGCAACCTATGCAGAGCCAGCCACATTTTTCGACATTAAATTGGAGTTGCCAGGTGTCACACCATCTATCCATTTTTTCTAATTCTTGCTGTATGGCGTTTACTGTTATTCCAAGATCTGTGTTCTTGCATTTATACGTCACTTTTAAGCCATCTGCATATAGTATTGGTTTACCTACACTAAAGCATTCACAGATACTGTTTATATATATTATGAATAAGAGTGGGCCTAATACACTTTCCTGGATCACACCACTACTTACTGATTTAGGCCTTGAGATTATCGAGCCAACTTTCGTTGTCTGACTTCGGCCACAGAGAAATGATTTTATCCAGCTCAGGAGAGGATCACATATCCCTAGTGAGCATAACCTGCTGACTAGCAGATTATGGGGAACTCTGTCGAAGGCTTTTGTTATATCGAAATATAGTACAATTACTAGTTCTCTGTGGTCCCTACTTCGTGTAACTTCGTTGAAAAAGTCTATGTGACAGGTCACACATGATCTCTTTTTGAGAAATCCGTGTTGTGATGGATTGATAAGTTCATGTTCTAGTAAGTTGTCTGACACTTGGTCTTTAACCACTTTCTCCATTATTCGGGATATTACCGGTGTTATATTGATAGGTCTATAGTTGCATACACTGGTTTTGGCCCCTGCTTTGTGCTTAGGTAATATGTATGTGGTTTTCCACACTTCAGGATAAGTTCCAGTTTTGAACGAGAGAGTAAATATTCTAAGTAACAAGACTACCATTTCCGTGCTACCATTTTTGTACATGACAGATGGTATGTCATTTGTTCCAGTACTACCATTAGACTTCAAAGTCTTAATCGCTGAATCTATATTTTGTATATTAAAGTCTATTTCGCCTAATTTGTGATTACTTTTGCAGGTCATTTGGAAATTTTGGGTCGGGTGCACTCGGACGTTATTGCAAAACCACTCATTGAGGAGTAAACTTATAACCTGGGGATCATTGTATATTATACCCTTATGTTCCAAGCTGCTTACAGTATTGTCTTTACTGCTTTTTAGACGTTTCTGCAATATCCTACAAAGTTCCTGAGTTTTGGAGTTACCCACAAGCGCTTTATTTTCTTCAAGTTGTGACATCATTTTGTGTTTATCTTCAAGCCGTTTAAGAGTTTCATGTATTTGGTTTAACGCATTAAATTCCTTAAATACATGGTATTTCCTTTTTAATTTCTTTAGTTTTAGTCGCGTTTTGCGGTCTATAAATGGAGTTGGTGTCTTTAGAGCAGCTTTTAGGGGCGCGATTGTGTCTCTTGCTGAGCCAATTGTTTTGTAGAAAATATCAAGTGATACTTCTAAGTTATTGTTGATGAAGTATTCTTCCCACTCAGAACTTCTCAACAGATCTGGTAGGAATTCCCAATCGGCATTCTTATAGTCCCTATATTGATAGTGCACCGGGGGATTTTTAGGTGTGTGTTTATTTCTTAGTCGGTGGGGTAGCCTGCAGTACAATATGTTGTGATCACTGTTATGAAGTTTATTTCCTACCTCTATCGAGATGGGCTCTATTTCATGACAAAGAATTAAGTCAAGAGTGTTTTCATTTCTTGGCTAGTTTTGATGACTTTCCATTAGGGCCCCACCTAGTGTCGTCTCCAACCTTCTCAGTCAGTCCCGTGTTCCGAATAGTTTGCAGTAGATTTCGCCCAAATTTTCCTTTAGCATACCCCGAGCCAAGGTTCAGTGATGGGGCATTGAAATCTTCAGCTATGGTGATTTGGTCTTTGCCCAAGTTTCGTATCCCTGTGATAGTGCTGAGCAGTAGCTGATTGTTCTCTGCCCCACAGGTGGGAGGTCGGTAGGTGCCACCCAGTAAATTCTTGGTGTGGCCTACGGTGCAATGATACCATATGGAGTCTGTGAGTTCAATAAATGGTGGGTCCGTTGCGCGCACAAATTTAAGTTCCCTGTAAAAGTATTTAGCAACTCCACCTCCTTCCTTATTATCCCTGTCTCTCCTGACCAGAACCATATCACCTATTGTGATTTCGCTATCGACGATGGTGGGGTTAGCCACGTTTCAGTGAGAATGACCATTTTCAGTTGTAGGTATGCTTGAGAATTTCGGAGTTCAAGGGAACCTGACCACCAAGGGGGAGAAACGAATAAAACAATGGGCTGATCAACTTAAAGGACTATGAATCGACCATCTCCTGCAACTCGGCCAGAAATACCACCAGCAGCATGCACAGAACTGCCTGCCGATGAACATCAATCCTCCAACGAAAGAAGAAATCTCAAATGCAATCAAGCTACTGAAGTCCAGTCGGGAAGGCATCAGGACCAGACGGAGTTCCCCGCGAAGCAGTGAAACCGGCCTAAGAGACTGCAGCAGATGTTCTCACACCATCGTTGCAAAAGGTTTGGAAGGAATGGAAGGTGTCTACTGACTGGGAGGAAGGCTATCACGTCAAGCTGCCAAAGAAGAGCAGCTTAGATCTCACTGTCCGAGATCTGGTGTGGATTAATGCTCTTGTTCACGCCAAGTAAAATACTAGGTCTCATCATCCTGGAAAGAATGAAAGATTCACTGCATACAGAACTCCGCCTGCCCAAACAAGCTGGATTCAGGAAAGGCAAATCATGTGCTGATCAAATTGCGACTGTGCGCATCGTCATCACGGAACAAGGCATAGAATAACAGTCAAACCTATCTCCACATCAACTTCATCGACTTCGAGAAGGCCTCCACTAGACAGCGTTGATCGAGAAGTAATTTGGAAACAACTCTAACAGTGCCCAAGTCTTTATCAACCTCATTCAACAGCTGGCTATATGACAATGCCACGTGTCAGTCAGGTGATCCACAACGGGAAACTCCGAGGGGCGTTCGAAGTGCATACAGGAGCAAGACAAGCTGGCTGGCTATTATCACCGATGATATTCTTAATTGTGGTGGACTGGACTATGCGTCAGACTGTGCGTTGGGAACAGGGAGAAGGGAGTACACTGGACCACCGATCAGAAGACTCTAGAAGACCTGGATTTCGCAGATGATATTTGTCTAATATCACATAAACTCCAAGACTTGCAGGCGAAAGTCAACAAACCGTCAGAAGATGCAGCTGGCGAAGACGGGATTCTAAGTGAACATAGAGAAGACGGGGGTGATGAAGATAACCAACCAAGCGCAACAACAACCAGCACCAATCACCATCAACGGGAGAGATTTGAGAGAAGTCACTCCCTTCAATTATCTAGGAAGCATCGCTTCAACTACAGGTGGAGCGGATGAAGGTGTCAGAGCCAGCCAGCCAGCCAGAATCAGAAAGGCAAGATACGCCTTCATCAACCTGAAACCGATTCGGAAACCTTCTGCACTCAACAGGAGCAAGATTCGGATTTTCAACACCAATGTCAAGTCGGTCATTCCTTCTATACGGTTCAGAAACCTGGCAAGCGTGTCACGAAAGGGATTTCTAACAGGTTTAAGACTTTCATCAGCAGTTGCCTTCTCTGGCTCCATACTGAAGATCAAATGTCAGGTAAAAAGGAATGTTTTTAGAAAAGCTTTTTTAATTTTATTTCATCTTTGCTCCCTCCATTCAAATGTATTCACTACCTCCTGTCGTTTTTTCGCTTGCAGGGATAATGAACTTCGTTGCGATTTTCGGTATCACAGGACATTCTTTGAATATTCAGCAACACTGAAACTAAGATATAATTATATGCTGGTAATATTCCTTATTGATACTTCACCCAATCAATGTACCTGAGAAACAGTGAACCGAATTTACTTGCTTCAGTGCAGATAAGTGGTATATATCCGAAGATTTAATTTTCTGCAGGTTTTTATATACCTCTTTATTTAAACGCATATGTTTACTCAACGACACTAACGTCAGACTTTATTGATATATACCGCCTATTGCACTAATCAAAAGGGAGATTTTTAGTGGGTAAATGATGTAATATGGGCTAACCACTCATGCGGTCAGCATTTGATTCCTGGGAGACGTCCATACCAAAACTTCACCCATTTAGCTAGCCCTGAATAACTAGCCTTAAGGTAAGCAGCCTCACGGCGTAAAATAAACAACACTACCTCTGCTGAAACCTCGGGAACCAACAGAAATGTGAGTAATTGATGGAAATCTCAAGGGAGTTATAATAAATTTGACCACTGAGTTAGTTGCTTGCTGTTGCGTTTTATCTGCTCTGCTATTATCTCCTCTGACATAACTAGAGAACATTGTACCACTGAACCACTAATAAACTCATATTTATATTCTGTTTTGTGGTGACCATTCACTCATTTGTCTTTTAATAGACTTGTAATTCATAATCATCATAGTCAGTACTCTTTCCATGATCAAGTTCACCATTTGAAACTTATACACTTTGATATGAAATTTAACCAACACGGCTTTCTTTGTTAACTGCAATTATTCAGATTGCGTTATGAGATTTATTAGGTGTTATCTGTTACTTTGGAAAGGTAGACGAGTGATGCATTTAGAAGATTTCCAGATACACGTGAGGGTCAAAATCGATATTTCAAATAGTGGAGTGGTGTGGCGAGTGCTACTAATAAGATTTATCACTAGTATATAAAGGGATGTTCTTCGGCATAAAACATCAAATGCTTGGGAGATAGATTTGATGTCAGAGAAAGCAAACGATATGGCGTTACAGAGGTACATAAGAGACGTGAAAGGAACTCAAAGAAACACAGTATGAAGGCTAGAAGTAGCACAACACGTAAGATCTGCGCAAATGGTTGATTGAGGATAAAGTGTCCGTTATTTCTCCATATAGAGACACCAGACTGCAAGTAAACAATCTTTTACGATGTCTTCGTCTTTTAAACGACATGTGACTTTTCGCGTTGTGAATGGTGTCATTTTGCGACCTCTTAGCGGGATTTCACCCCTCACCTTATCGTAGTTACCGTCGGGGTCCTCATCTGCAGTGAAGTGATGATCGTATTCCTCAACTGACTCCGTCGCATTCTGTGTTTCCGACGCCGTAACGCCTGCTATCTCGGTCGTCTCATACTTGCTAATAGACCCATTCTTTTTAATCACTACCCTCTCCTTCGTGTTAATTACTGCACCCATCTCATAGAAAATCAGCTCCAGATATTGTTCACCGTAACTTAGGCTCGACAATGAATGGGAACGTCACTTTGCCATAGTCAACAGAAAGCTGCAGTTTGACGTGCCGGCGATGATCAACGCGTGTCTACATACCGTTTGAACTGTCAATTAATATGGTCTGACACTCTGACGTAGATTACAATCTAATAGTGCGACTGCTGCCCTGGTATCTGTTAAACTTACTACTTGTTGGACATTCACTTGCAACTTAAAATACACGAGCGACTTTATTGCATATCCCCTCAATGACGTTTGTCTCTATGTTGCTATTGGTTTCAAGTGGTCTTGGTTTCGGGGCGAGATTTAACTGATATAACATTGTGATTTCATAGACATATCTCAGGCTCATACGTGAAAGAAAGTTATTATCCTGTAATAAGGAAAAGTTGTTCAGAAGGTAAGGAGGACGTTATTTTTCAGTTTATTTGTGTATACACTATTGTGCACCGAGTTGCATTGAGTTCTTAGTGCAACTGTATGTAACTGCATTTACATAAAGTGAAACATTACGAATGCTCCTGTTTCTAGAATAAAAAACATTATTATTATCATTAAGTTTAGTAATGAAGAATGGAATTTCTTCAACGTCAATGTTATTTAATTGAAGTTGTAATCTGTGTAGGCCCTTGGAGGAATAAATTCGGCATGGAGATCTCCTATGTAAACCGAAAGTGCTTTTAGTTTAGTTAATCTTACTGACTTCCTGTATAAATTTGATATTTGTCAAGTGTATACTTCAAATCTGCTGGAGTATTCAGTAAAGTAAAAGTTGTAGTGCATAATTCCAAGACTTGTTGTAGTCATTGGTATTGCCAGGATACCACTTACTCGTTTTATGCAGCCGAAATATACAAATCTCGCTTTATTGAGGAAACACTATAATGCCTGAAAAAGTGTTGCGTCAGTTAATGAGTTTCATAAATTCTACAGAATGTTTTCTATTCGTTGATTAATGTTTGCGAATTATCCGAGAAAACACATTTCCAACTGGGATGTAACACAAGGCTGAATTCTTAAACTGTCATTCTTATATCATTTCAGCCCAATCACACATATATGAGTAGGATAGTCTATAAATGACTTTAGAGACTTATCATCATCATCAACTTACAGTTTACTGATGATACTGTACACCTAGACTATGAGAAGTTACCCCTGATACTGGAAAATATGAAAAGAATACCGGTGTTTGATTATAGGTGTCTGTGTTCTATCTCACGATTAAAGGAGTATAATATGGCGAATCAGAATCACGTCAAATGCAGCTACCTAGATCAAACGAAACAAATCAGCGAAACTGAAATCAACTAGACCGCGCAAATGTCCTCAAGGTAAAGCTGGAGGCGCCACTTCAAACAGGGGATATGCCTTATCAACGCCCCTTCTGCATCGCTAGCTGCCTGTCCTTCGGGCCGGCGAACTCTTCTACCAGTTGTCTGCCAATACCTTCCGGGTCCCCTTCTCAACTGACTGATCCACGCTGTCATACGCCTCCTTTGCTTAGCCTCTCAGCAGCGTATCAAGCACGAGCGCCTTCACGGTTGAGTTGTTGACTCTCACCAACTCACTGACGGCCTCAAAGTCCCTCAAGAAGCCGCATATGTCTATTCCCTCGAAACCAGCTGGCCATCGGATCTTCCTCCAGAAATGGAGGCAGCGACACAAATTGTATCGGTAGAAGAAGTAGACATCGTAAAAGATTGTTTACTTGCAGTCTGGTGTCTCTATATGGAGAAATAACGGACACTTTATCCTCAATCAACCATTTGCGCAGATCTTACGTGTTGTGCTACTTCTAGCCTTCATACTGTGTTTCTTTGAGTTCCTTTCACGTCTCTTATGTACCTCTGTAACGCCATATCGTTTGCTTTCTCTGACATCAAATCTATCTCCCAAGCATTAGATGTTTTTATGCCCACGTACATCTCGTTAAACACAGAACAACTACTTTTCTTTGGTTTTATAGTATTCTACTGACTGCGTGGAAGTGTATTTTACGAACTAGCAGTTGTAGTACACTTGTATTTATACTGATAATGTGAGTGAATCTGGTTCTTTGGATATGAGTGGTCTTTAGAATTAACTGCTAAAAGGAACCGTATAGAAGGAATTCTTAATGGATAAATTTATATATAAACCAAAAATTTGTAATGCGTATCTTTATTTTCGTACTGATTTCAGACCTTACAATTGGACTGAGTTAGCTTTTCTAAGACAAGTTTCCATGCATTTCTTTCAAAAAGGTAAACTAGATTCAAGTGATGAAGAGAACAGAAAACTTGAAACCGCACACTGGAATAGTTATTCAACAATTATTCATGTTTATACCACATAAACAGTTAGTTTTTGAGGATTTTCAGTGCACGGTTTTTATCTTTTGAGCTGCACTTTTATTTCAATAATCCCCACTTTTTTTGTTTGTTTGACTTCGAAACATTGATAACATGGTGGTTTTATATCGTTTTTGATCAAACGAATGCCCTCACTCTCCTCATCTCTCTCTGAATCTTCTCTGAGAATCATTAAATTCTGAATAAGCCCCGTTGTAATTATTTTCCTGTTTCAGTCCATATGGCTTAAAATGGTAGACAAAGTAGAGGCAAATGCAGATTGGGGAAAGTACAATGGATAGAGATGTGAAGGAGAAGGAATAGTGAGATGTAAAACCGTGAGAGTTTAATGGATATGGGGGACTACATTTTTTGATTTACAGCTTGATTCCACACCGTATTTTCAGTACAAGTATGGAATTTTCAGCATGGATATCGGTCGCCCAAATTCAGGCCGACCATAGATATCGGGTGTGCGCCGGCAGGGGATTGAACCCCGGACCATGTGCATGGTCGGCGAGAGTCCTAACCACTGTGCCTGTATCCACGCGAAATTCTAATTAAGACTAACCGCATTGTTCGTATTGCTAATAGTACTGCAGTAAATGCGGACGGAATTTCGCGTGAACGTGCAAACTATCGTTGTTAGCCATGAAGACATGTCTGATGCATGTGGCAGCACGATAAGCTGATTACTTGGATTTGGCTGTTTTATGTTGGAGAATATTTTGAGGTCATTTAATCAATTAAACACTGACAATTTATTAGTAGTTTAAATTTTCTTGGATTAGAAATGATTTATTCCCTATATGTGGCATAATAAAAAGGTAATCGTTGCTGTAATTGTAGCAGCATCTGAAACTGACTTTTGTTTCCACCTCAGTGTGGGAAGCGTTATCAGGTGATCATTTGGTTATAGTAACGCGTCTGGAGGGAATTTAGATGATCTAGTCACATTAGATGACAACCAAAAATAGATGCTGTTCGATAAAAACAGTTTTCATATTTTATTTTTTATTTACAGCTTGATTCCACACCGTATTTTCAGTACAGGTATGGAATTTTCAGCATGGATATCGGTAGCCCAAATTTACAGGCCGACCATAGACATCGGGTGTGCGCCGGCAGGGGATCGAACCCCGGACCATGTGCATGGTCGGCGAGAGTCCTAACCACTGTTCCACCGACGATGTTTATCTTGTAGTCCCATTTGAAGTCATATTTTAATAGGCTGAAACTATGTGAACTAGAGAAATAAAATATCTCAATTATGATCAGCGTGAACAGAGAGAATCAGAATACGAGTAGGTTCTGTGGACCGAAGTTTTAATGTGAGGTTTCTATATTTCACTATCAGTGTACATCGATTTCTCGAGTAAATAATTCTGTTAGCAAACATTACTGTGTTCCGCCCCTACGTTTTTTTGCAAGTAATTTGTTAAATATCGTTAAAATTACCTCACACTTAATCTTTTTCAAAACTTGTTCTCAGATGATTTCGTCTTCTAGGTTATTGTTTCTCCACAACAACTTACAAGTAAGGAGGCTTGCGACATAACAAGTTTGTGTTCAACTTGAAGAACAGCTGTCTCGAAATGGAGCTGATAAACTTATGTAGGCAAATGAACATGAAGCTCCGAAATATGCTAATAAATTGCGAATCTTTCACATGTTAGAGTAATCCAATCCCAACTTTACCTAGCCGATCACCCTACTCTAAACGTCAAAGTTATTTAACCCTAAGCTCTAGAATCATCTATGCCTTAACCCTGACTGCAAACATGAAAAACTGCAAAAGCAAATCGGCAGCAAACCGTGATAGGCACTATCCATGTTCAGCTACGGAAATAGTTACTCAGATTTCATTCAATGGGTTCTTAATCATTGATGTCATGTAACTTCACTCAGTTTTAGTAAGCAGCTAGCTAAGATCGTAGAGATCCACGAGAAAAACCACCGAAGTGTTCTTGAAGCGGATAATAATAATTTGGCCTAATAATGGTGATGTAGTAATAGCGAACGATGCTCGTGATTCTCAGTAGAGATTTAGTCCAGGAAGGTTTAAGGCACCTAGTCTCTATGCGTGACTCCTACCAATAATCAAAATTCTAGAGCCGAAATGGTGTGGAAAATCAGAAGTCATTCCTGTAAAATATAAGAGATAATGTGCTGCTTAATATTCTTACATTTCTTCAGAAATATTTCGCATGGACCTTTTGATATTCACCTAAATCTACCTGGTTTACTCTTTTACACCACTTCAAGGCCATTCATACCTTCGCTCACCTGGCTGACTACAATTTAAGAACACTGTTTCGCTTGAAGTAAGGAGAGAGTTACCTTTGGAATTGTAACTGGCTTCCACAGAACTTGACAGTCATCGGCTTCATAAATTCGTGTACGGAAACTACTCCGATCTGATATTTGACACTCCAAATCGGAACCGCGAGGTCTTCATTGGGATCATTAAAAACTGTTATACCATCATTTTTTGTCCTTTGATTTGTCTTTAATGTAAGATTACAATGAATCATTGACTCTTTACAGTGCCTTTGCTCCATTTGATTGTTCAAAAACATAAATAAGGCATTCAGGCCGGTTGTTACTGCGCACAGTTGTAGAAGCACAGTCTGCACAGTACGTAAGTCAGCCCTACATACAACGTAAATACAATAATAAAAAACTTTATGGAACTGACATCAAACTGTATTTATAACAACCTAATAAATTGCTTGACTTTTTATTTGCATTCATAATTTCGCCATACATTTTGGCGAAACTGACTTCTCATTAGTTCTGTCATTCAGTAAAAAGTTACCCACTGCAGGTAGTACTACTTTAGTAACTCGCTATAATATTAAAATTAGCGCAGAATAAACTACGGATTTCGTGTATAGTGATAGAAGACAGTAGTTGGTGTTGAACGTATATTTTTATTAGCACGTTGATAGTGGTTTGGTGAAGCGGGGAAAATCTACACAAACACATAGAAGGGTATTCACCAATCCAAAAGAAAAAGTACCTGACAAATCGTACAGAAGATGTAGTTCTTACTTGGTTGCTGGTCTCAACCTTATGGCTTCCTTAATCATCGACTGCTTCTGAGTGATAGTATTGTTGCTGCAGGTCCTGCACTACCATACTCTGACTTACAGCGGCATAAGAATAACGATACAAAGAAGAAAAATCCGAGCGATCGGAAAGACACAATATACTTTATTAAGATATGAAGTTATACGCCTACGTTACTTCTAACGGACCCCTTTTGAATTCCGGTGAGGCACATGGAAATAGTATTCAGTGTTAAATCCTTGCTATCCAACTACTATTGACCTTTAACTTCCTATGTTCGGTAATATGGATGCTATCTCACCTGCTGGCACCTTCCTGACGTCATCCCTTGGTGGCAAGTATTCTCACTTGTATCCTAAGATCTACATATAGCGTTGCGGCTATGATCTGGCAGTGGAAATTTCAAAACTACTTTTACCAAGTAAAGTTGTTTAACTATTTGCACCGCAACATGCCACATTCGACTGTTTATAAACGTATCGAGATACAGTTCTGACTAAATATCATTTCTCCTTGCTGCAAGCGTTCGTTAAATCATCCTCTCACATGGTGCTATGAAGTTTTTACCTTCTAGCTAAAATATCTCGCTCTTCAAATTCCAAAGTAACTAATCTGCTTAAGGCTTAGTTTTTCATATTACAGCTGATGTCTCATTTATTATAGTATCGTTGATGGTGTCACCGTTTAAACTTTCGCCTTCATTCTATGTGATTGCATAAAGTTTGGTCAGTAACGGCATGATCGAGCAAAATGAGCACTTGCAGTCTGTTTCATGTTTTTCACCATAATCAGCCCTTAGAATACTCTATTTATTGTTCCATTACTTATTTCCTCAGTTTCTTGGCCTAAAACCATCAACCCTTTATTAATGGCTAAAACTCACTACCTATGCCAGAACTGTTTTCTCTCCATGACATTTAGTTAAGATCTAAATCACGCGGTTTTTCGGATCCATTAGGGAAAATAAAGGCTTCCAAATTGATAAACTTCAAATTAGTCACTGGAAATCTAGCTGAAGTCTAAAAGACCTGACGCTTTATCTACCAACTTCAGGTAAGTTTGCTCCTTCAGAAGTTCGTCTTTGTGATAAATGAATATTATTAGGGTTCAGGCATGTTTGTACACATACTTAGACTTCACTCACGCCATATTCAAAGATCAGTTTACTACTCTTTGGCCACTATGGATGAGAAAATCATATTGTGGTTCTTGCTTTTGAGAAAAAACCACTTGGCTAGCGCTTTGTACTGTGTTTGTGTCTTCATATTCTCTAAATACTATCATCCAATAAATAAATAAAACAGCCACAAGTCTTATTCTTGCTTCACTAGTACGGTTGACACAACGACGATTTCGCCCACTACGTCGGGGTTAGCCAAGCTATGAAATCAGCCATTCATTCAAACAAAGTTTAATTTAGAACAGGCACGAAGGATATTTCTAGTTGAGGTCAGTAACTTGCCTCAAGGATGCCATATTTAATAAATCTCATGCTTCAACCGGTTTAGGTGGGTCAGGCTAAGAAGTAAGCATGTCTTGAGTAAAAAATGCAGATAGTGTCATAGAACACCCATGAGCGGTGTCTCCAGTTAATGCGAACAAGAAAAAGAGCTTGAAGTCGTCGTGTAAAACAATACTATAACGCTCTAAGTTTGGTCCAAGACAAACGGAAAGGTCGTACCTCATTTGCGATGCCTCCAGCCTATTCAAACTGCAGGTATTTCATGACTGCACACTAACTTATAATTACCACAAGTCACTTGAAAAAGGGAAGCTTTTTCGCCAATGTATTCAACCACAGCTTTTTTATTCCTTTACGTCCCAGTGGAACGTAAGGCTTCAAGATAGGGCTTTGAAGTTTTGGTAGCAGTGGTGTATACTTTTACAGGATAGGGCTGCTAGCCTCATACCCAACCTTCCCTCCTAACCAGTCTTATTACTGGTCAAGCGAGGCAAAGGAGTGCATCGGTCGGGGATCGAACTCCGAGTAGTCTAACGTTGTGCCACCGACACACCAACTACTGTTTATTTACCTTATATCTTAAATCAAACAGGCACAGGACAATCGGCGCCTGGAAGGAAAAAGTCATCTACCTTATACCTCTTATACTTGACGAAATAGTTTACAAAATTTGAGAGATATATGAGCCTACTAATTTCCTCCACTGGTCCAAGAAACTACTTCATCTTTTGGATGGATATCCGACTGGTTCATGAAGCTAAATCTGATCGTTTCTACCTGCAGTAGAGAGTAGCTTCTTTCAAATCAGCAAGAATACGTTTAACAGAGGCTTTGGAGAGTTCCATTGCAGCTGTTAGGAAATTCCTGGATATGGAATGTCCTATAAACGAATTTCACCACAGAATAAAGACTCAAGTGATTTCGAGTAAGCAAGTGTTTTTCGGAGTGAAATGACACATGCTGAAACAATAATGAGACCTGTCTAATCACTTTTATTGACTAATTATACATTGTCAAATTTCAGATCGCTTAAAAATTTTATCGTCTCCGAAAGTAGCTTACGGATCAGTTTATTCATTTCAATTCTCTTTTCTATGACTCGCTCGAAGTTGAGAAGCCAACCGTAGTGTTTTTCCGATATAAATCATGAAATAATTACCGCATTGTCTGGCATTAGACTCAGCCGACTGGTCGGTCAGCACCAAACAAAATTTAGAATGGGTTTAGATGAAATTTGTGGACTTATATGCGACTGTACAGCTTGATGATAGATTCGTTGAAAAGACTCTCTTCGCTGGATCACTTGTTTTAATTTTCTGTGTTACAGTGGGAATTTTCCGTGAGTTATCCGAATATGTCATATCCTTTATGTTTTGATCTATACCACAGGAGCAGCCAACCAAGATCGGTTTCAGACTGGGAATTAAAATGATGTGGTGGTATGCCGACAGACAACGAACAAATAGTGTCCAAGTATCTCCTATACAGACTGACATTATTTGTAGCTTATACAATGAAGGGAATTTCCAGAAATAAAAAATACTAGTGGTTGGTGAAAGGAGACTTGCCCACTGAAGAGTCTTATGGCCCTTTACTTATTTGCCACTGTTCAAAAAAAGTTGATGTGTGGTTTGCTAGAATTAGCATGGTAGAATATAAAATGCCTCATCAAAGTCTGTCATTAAAGGCTGAAGCCTAAAGATTACCTGCAAGTGAAACGTATTGGAAAGTAAGTGCAGTGATTCTCAGTTTACAACCTTTAACTTGTGTGTTCCTACCCTAGGTTGTTTCCCTTTCCTGTCACACAATGGCAATTGTCAGCTCATCTCTGCTGCTTGTAGAACAATATTCATGCAGGCAGATTAGCTCTAAAAACTGGTTCCAAAGAGTTAACTTGGTAGTTTAAACCATGTGTCTTGAAATCAAGGACAGTGAAAGCACAGTAACGCAACCAAGTTCGCATATTACTCGCTTAGTTTTATGGATGAAGCAGCAGTGTCTGATATAATAGGTATTGAGGGTGGTAATCGTTCATATCTTAAAAACGACAGTGAATTTGAATGCAGCAGTAGCAACCAGCTACCGCTGAATCAGGGGTGACAGCACCAGGATCAGCACAAAGATACTCTCAAACAACAACACTATTTTCTCAGACCGTTGCAGAATAACAACATAGATTCTGAATAGAGTTTTGTCCAACGGAAATTCGCCGTAAAGATGGCTGAAATTGTCTGTCACATCCAAGGTAATTGATGGAATGAGACGCTCAAAGTTCATTTTCGTCCATGTTAGTCGGCCATGTTGGATTGCAGTTCCGTAGCTGTTCGTTTACACATAAGTTTTTACGTTCATCCTGCAGTTATTCACAACTTATCTTGATACGTATTGTTCAGAAATGTTGTGTTTCACTTCACTTTTGTTTCCGTTGCTGTTAAAATTAGTTATTTCGTTTATTTCGAAAGTTTTTACCACCAGAACAGTGCATTCATTTAATTGTAATAGTTCCATACGCTGCTTTCATTCAGCTTTCAGTATTTTAGTCTTTTTTCAGCTTTTTATGAATTAGTACTATGTAGCAGTTTTGGAAATTATGCACATGAATATGTTTAGGTGGCAGAAGCTGTTGTTTTCAGTTCATTTGTTGGTTGCCGGTTTTGTTGCTGGCTCATTTGGTTACTTAACATGTAGAAATTTGTAAAACTGATGTCTTTGGCGTTCGTGTTTACAGCATGCAACAATCTACGAGTGAATATGGTGTGGAGAACTCGACCAGAGTTGATATTAGCAAGGCTTTCGATGGTCATATTAATCCTTGAGAATTTAGAACCTGGGTTGATGTTAAAAAAGATTTGAAGCTTTCCGAGAAGGTGAATATACCATCAGTGTGTCTGTTATCAGTTTAAAAATTAGGTGTATATTGTGAGAGAATCTAAATCAAAGAAGTTTGACCCACATGAAAAGTGTGAATCTGCTGTGCTTATGTGTAATTTTGGGAACAAAAAGAAACTGGAACCCTTAAAGGGCAAGTGTTATGTATGCTTATATATGCCTTACGTACTAGATCCAAATACATGAACTAGGACTACCTGTAGTAGAGTCAATATTAACAATCATTCAATTTGTTGCAAAACGGTTTAAAAAGTGGATAACGATGATCTGGTGTGTGAACTATCACAGAGCTACCTAGAATCAGTTCTCATAATGAACACAATCCATGTGTATTGTCCTACCACACACAGGATTAATGCATTAAGTGAAACAATAAGGAAATTTAAACGAGTGATTGCCCTCTCCACTGCACTGCACTTGCAATAATCATGACAACCACCTACGTTTGTTAGCCAAGCAGACAATGGCACAATATTAATACAGTTGAGATATTTTTTATACATTGAGTCCACATAACTCATATTACGCTGCACCAAACAGTGCGAATATACATGAAATACACTTAGAAATAACCTCTCAACTTACGATAATTCCTGTCCAAACACTCCCACAGAAGGTTCTGTTAGGATTTACAGGTGACTTCCAAGTACCGATAGAATTCTTTCGTCAAAAAAGACTGTTCTTCACACGAAAATAGGCTGAATTAATATCCTAAGACGTGAAGTCTGCATTGAATGATACCATGCTGAAAAATGGAGCATCTAAATAAAGTCGACTATTTGTGTAGATGACATTACCCTCCAACTATCCTATCTTCCTCATTATAGCGATATTTTGATACAGTCCGCCTAAAACACTGATCGTTGCAACCAATATGCTAGGGGGTGTCGCAGTCAGATTACATGACGCGGACACCAACATTACAAACCAGGAAATGGGGATTCCCATCAATTCAGATAACATATACCATAATTTTATTCAAAATTATTGACAAAAGAAAATTTCCAAGCGAAATTTTGACAGAACGTGATATATAAGTCCAGCCGTAAAGATTGTTAGAATCATTGATTGTTTATTAGGTATCTGTGCTTCCAAAAAGTGAGGCTGCTCAAAAATGGATCTTGGAGACTGTCATTTTTGGTTTTAAATTATTCAGTCACTAATGACTCAGTCTATTTTTATACAAGGTAGTCTTATACATTATTTAGTCAATTTTTATGTAGTTGGTCAATGTGGTAACCAAATTGGACATCGTTTTTGGGATTTGGCTTTAAAAGAACATTCAAGTGTAAACGAAGTAGATGATGTTTAGATGTTAAGATAACTAATGTAGAAAGGCCTTTATGATGGTGCTATGTCTTCATTCTTTTTGAATGGTGCCGGCGATGATGGTGGCTTTCTACCTAAAATCTCTGGCCTCAAAGCTCGTGTACCTGGAATTACTTTTTCATTCATAGTCTGAAGGCTTTACTTGTAGATATGGAAGAGGGTGTTGTCAGTGAAATGTTAAAAGGACCTTTGAAGAATCTATATGATGCTCGTTATTTCATCACGGACGTTTCAGGCTCTGGAAATAATTGGTAATATGTGTTACTGACGTATTCGAATTGAAATTCAGGGCAGTTGGTAACTTGCATTATGGTCATATACATCATGATGAACTCGCTGACGCCATAAGAAAGTCCGCAGAGCTCTGCGATTATTTGCAGTGCTTCTTTATACTTCATTCAATGGGTGGAGGTAAGTAATACATTCATTTGATGCATATCTGAAGGTACCGGTTCCGGAGTAGGCACTCATATTTTGAAAATTCTTGCGGATGATTACCCTGATGTCTACAGGTAGTTTTTAATGTTTTCTTGATACTTATCAGGATGGACACTGCTGTATTTCCTTCAATGGATGACGATGTTATTACATCTCCATATAACACGGTTTTGGCTCTCAATCAGCTATCTGAGTTTGCAAACTGCGTAATGCCCATTGATAATATGGCTCTCACAAATATAATAAAAAGGGCCAGAGATCCTCTTGAACACTCCAAGAGTTTTGAAAATGCCATGAAACAGCGAGAATCCAGTATGAAGCCCACGAAATCAAGAAAGCCCTTCGATGAGATGAATAACATCGTTGCAAATATGCTTTTAAATCTAACAAGGTATAGTGTATCTTTCCCCTTTTGAATGGTTGTACTTACAATGATCAGTCGGATATTCTCTCACCAGTCATAACACGTAGTAGAGAATTAAAGCTTATCATAGACCAACTGTATTTCGAATAGATATGCTATTGTGACTTGCCTTCATATCAATAGGACAGTGATTGTAGGATTTCTTTAGCTTTTTAAATAAACTGTGCTCTAGAACAGCCTACGTGTTTAAACTTAGGTGGACGACATAACAAGAAGTGAATGCATCTTTGTTGTGAACGATTTGGAACTATTCCACCAGCAGTGTCCAACCAATGCTTCTACATCACATAAGTGCAATATGTCCTATCAATGCAGTCGCAACACATTTAACACTTACTTTCATTTACAGAAAGTTAAAGGACCGTTCTTGAAGAGTGAAAGGTCCCATTGTTTTTAGCTGTCAGTGGATTTGTATGTAAAATTTTTTATAATTTATTACGTCTTTCAGCTCTTCTCGTTTCGAGGGCACTATGAACGTTGATTTGAATGAGATTAGCATGAATTTAGTCCCGTTTCCTCGGTTGCATTATCTTATTGCTGCACAAAGTCCTCTAAATATGACTGATCGAGTATCAGCTCCTAGAAAGTAAGCATTGTTATTTTTACATGTATTTGAATTCGTTACCAAATATCTTTTGGTGTTTAACTGTTATTTCAATGACATGTGATGATCATTAACAGCTAGTAGCAATAGTAAGCTGACTGAAACTTTAGCCTATAAATGACGTAACGTTTTTGTCATGTATGTACAAGAAGTGAGATAAGAATTTCTGCCGCAAAATCACTTCATTATTTCGATAATTTTACATCTCAACATGAGAATACCGGGTATTTCTGGACTACTACTTTATCTATTATGGGCTGTTGCTGGTGTTGTGTACTGCATTGACAGGCCGTAAGCTTTGCCTGCGTCATCGTTTTACCTAGTATGTGTCCATATGAGATACATTTAGTGTTTTTAGGACAACTTAGTGACAGCAGTAATGCATACAATTGATCGATATACTCATAGATCGTCTGATCAAGACACGATACAAATTAGTGGAGTCACTGACTATTGGTATGAGTCATTGAGAGAAGTAAAGACGGATCGCAAGAAGTGGACCATATAAATAAAGTTTGTTATTCGTGTCTCTGTACAATATATCACAAAATTGATGGCAGATGCATCTACACTTTATTCTCATCTTTATTGCAATGCCATTGTGCCTTATTTAGTCCTTTCCCTTGTGTTTTGGCATTTTGTAACTCATAATTTCATTTTGTGTGATAACGTAAACTTTTAAGAACTAATTACGTAATAATTTGTTTGTTGGAAATACCACATAGCGAAACGGTATTGTTCACTGGATTGAACAAACATATTAGTGTAGAATTACATACTAACATATCACCCAGGTTCTACACACATAATAACTTTGAGGACGACCGTTAAATTGTGTTGATAGTCTGTCAGCAGAGATAAGCAGATAGACAACAATATGAATTAGAAAGCGAAGTAGTACTAATTTTACTGATTGGAATTAAAAAATTGAGAAATATATTAAAAATGCCCATTAAAATTTTTCGAAACGATGGTTACCGAACAAAGAATATTCTTTTCGATAACTTCGTCATCAGGTTCTATAGTTATATATCCATAATAATGAAAGGACGACTGGTTATACAGTTTTTATACACAGTTTGAGAATATTTACTAACCATCTTGTTAGGGCATGATAGGGCGAATTTTGCATATCAAGTATTGGTCTTAATCGTACCCCCGGTTCCTGTGCTTTAGGTAGGCCATATAGTCTTGGCGTGTAGGTGCCCGTTAGCCTGATCTCTTCATATAAACTGTCGGGGAATATCTGCTCCTACCTTAGTTTCTTCAAACGTCTGGTTAATTCGTTCTTTATTTTGCTATTGAAATCTTTCTCCTCAAGTTTTTGAAACTTCTGTGTGTCTTTCTATATATCATTCATATTTTGAGTATAGTCACTTCTATCGAGGAGGACTACTCCTGATCCTTTATTGGGTTTTGTGATTACCAGTCTTTCATCATTTATCAGTTTCTTTAGTTCTTCTCTGTGCTCCTTTGTCAAGAAACTAGCTGTCTTACTTGATGTTTTCATACTGAAAGCAACAGTCCAATAGGTGTGACACCAACACAAACAAGATAGAACATTGATGTGATACATTTCCTTATCAATCCGAATGAGGTACTTTTTCAGCTAATTTATGGAAAGTCATCGAGGATAATTTCAACAATATTATATCAAGTGTAGAATACATTATTCCTCAACCATGGAGTTTTGCGCAGTCCAACGCAAACATCTCTATTGTTATATACTTTTTAAGTTTGAGATTGTTGAGGGTGTTGTATCGATTGGAACAGATCCAAAAGAATGTGAAATAAACTGTCTGACCTCTCAAACACTACAGACAGACCACGATTTTGGGAAAATGGTGGGCGATGGAAGTGGGTGACGTACCCCACTCATTTATCAGCAGAATTGACACAGAAACGCAGTTTGATTATTTATACGGTCAACTATCTAATTTGAAACCCATAGATGAGGATAAAAATATTTATTTCAAGTGCGAAATGGTTGATATTGCAGAATTGTACAACATTTCTCCTCACACGCAGTCAAAAGTATTTACTAAATAGCATTGGCGAGTGTTAAACAACCTACAGAACAATCAAAAGATTGTTATACTTAGGTCAGACAAGAGTTCTGGCCTTGTTATATTGAACCAACAGGACTATATCTTCAAAATGACAACGCTTCACAGTGATATAATGGGATTTCAAGTGGATTAGTCAGAAAAGCAGCCTTGAAGAACAGAGTAAACAAACACCTCAAGGAACTGCTTAAAGAAGGACTAATGGGCAACAGCACCTATTTTTTTATCCTTCACGTTCCCCAGTGGAACATAGGGCTTCTAGCTAGTGGCTTGAAGTTTCTGTAGCAGTGTTTATTTTACAGGATGGGGTTGCTAGCCTCATGCACAACCTTTTCTCTTCACCAGCAATTTTTTCTGGTTTAGCGAGGTAAAGGAGTGCGTCGGTGTGTGCATGGTCGGCGAGCATCCTAACCTCTATGCCACTGAAGCACTAACAACACCTATAATAGTCTTAAACCAAGGGGGCCACTCATACTGTTCATGTATGGTCAACACAAAGTTCACAAATCGGATGTGCCATTGAGATTAATAATGTCAAAAGTGAAGTCACCATGCCATAAACTGGTTAGATGGTTGTCACAAAGTGTGGAACCAATTCGAATAAGGTTGGCAATCCACATTATCAAGAATCCCTTCTAATTCTCTCGAGAATTAAATAAACTGAATATTTCATACAAACTTCTCGTGTCATACGATGTTTGTTCACTGTTTACTACCATACCCATTAAATAAACAGTGAAAATCATATGCCAGCAATATAAACTACTTCCTCTTCCTGAAAAGGAGCTATGAAAATTACTATTCCTTTGTACAAAGAGCGTTAAGTTTCGATTCAACAGCCAACTGTAGCGGCAAATTAGCGGGGTGGCTATGAGTTCGCCTTTGGGTCCTGTTCTTGCGGACACACTCATGACTCATCTTGAGCAGACTCGAGTGAAGCTGGAAATAGAGACAACCATCTGTTACTGAAGGGATGTTGATGATATGTCTGTGGTTTGCAATAATATGGATCACGAATCGACACTTTTAAAAACAGTGTGGCTCATCCCCACATCACATTTAAAAAAGATCATGATCATAACAATCAGTTACACTCCCTAGATCTCAAAATAAAAAGAATGGATTATGGGACGATTGAGAAATGCGTCTATAGGAAAGAAACTTGGACTGATCAGTACTAGAATTATTATAGCATTGATCCAATGGGATAAAAACTCAGCCCAGTAAAAATGCGCTTTAGCAGAGTTAGGGCGCTATGTTTAGCAGATACGACTGAAGAGGAATTCGCAGTTATCGAAAAGAACCTTATTGAAAATGGATACCCCAGAAATTCGATGTGAAAATATAGAAGTGAAAAAACACCTAGACCAACAGCCAAAACATTTCAAAAGCAACCAGTTTCAATCTGTCTCTGTCAGGCTATTCAGTCCATATCTGCATATAAAAAATAATGCACTAGTCTTATTAAGAACTGATTTTATATGTTGAGGCTTTGAAATGTGAGTCGAGTCAGGTGTGAAAGATACATTGTGATCTACACTAACACGTTAAGGAACTATCAGTGTTCATTCGCAGCTCCCTTGATCTACCATTTAATGAAACATGTAGTAGCAGACACTTATTCTATAAACCTCCATAACACAATATATTTTAAATTTTATCCATATACTCGTTAGAAACGTTAATTCGTGATTAAATTCATATCTTGTTTGATATTGATTTTTAGGCTTGACCAAATATTTGCGGATGCCTTCACGAAAGACTATCAGTTAATGTCCACTGATCCTTGTCGACATGTTTATATGGCAGCTGCTTTACTTGTGCGTGGTGCAATTAATGCAACAGATATCCGCCGGAATATTGAAAAGTAAGCCACAACAAAATACCTAGCTAAACTGGACATTAAAAATTAGTTAAGACATATAAAATGTTACAAAATATCATCATTTTGTCATTTTTCGCCAAAAACCACAATTGGAACTGAACCTTTTAGTTTTCACTGTCATTTTTGTTGTAGCACTTTAGATCGTTTTGTTATTTGATTGTGTGTTCAATAAACTAAGCTCATGATGAAATCCTCCATCCAATCAAACAAAATCCCTACTAAACCAATATTTGTTGGGTGGAAATGTGGTTAAAAGGCATTAATATTTGACTGTCGGTCAGATAAACCCAGGTTCAAATCCCTACCTACCTACCTCAATTCGGACAGCCAAATACTGTCGTCAGCCCATACGGTATGTGTAATGCTAGTTTAGTACATGAAAAAATCTAAAATGAGCAATGGAACGGAGACACTTACGTTCATAAATCTCTACTTTTCTATGGTCGTCAAGCAAAGGAGAGAGAAATGCTTTTTAGATTCAGATTTATTGGTTGAGGATAGAAGGCTTGAAGCCTATGTTGATCCTTTTCTAGTAAATTTCTATGGTTGTCCAAACGCTTCTTGAACGAATCAGTTGAGGTTGCAGACACCACTTCTTCTGGGGGTCGGTTCCAAGAGATTATGACTCGGTGTGAGAACCAGTACTCAACAGCAATATGATTTCTTCTTGGCTTTTGAACTCTCCTGCTATGTCCTCTAAGGTGTTCCGACCTGGTGGGAAGGAAAAGAGATCCGTATTGGTTTCCTGAACATCTTGGCAGAGCCATGGATAACAAAAGCTGGCTAATGCTTTATAAAGTCTTTATATCTGCGCTATAGTGTTTTCAGCAATCAGTTCATCAGGGCTAATACAACTTCTTAAGCTAGTGAAGTACTGGGAGTCTGTACAGACCAAGTTACATTTTACAGTAATGAATTGCATGCCAAATACACTAACGTCTTGCCCAGATCATTCAGAAGACTCAATTTTAGCAGCATCTCCACATAAAATGATTAAATCACCTACTGTCTCTAAGTCAACAAGACTTCGTACTGGTAGACGTTATGGTCAAAGAGATTCATCGACATCAGTATGACTGTAATAAAATGAAATAAGAATGGTGTCTGTGGGCACCTTTCAAAAACACTACTAGTTTTCGTCATTTCAGACGACAGCATAACGTACTTTCTTGGCATATTCTCCACAATCGGGCATTGTCTTAATCTCTCACAGTTGATGGAGTAGAATACCGTATTTAGCTTCTCAGGCTTCTACATAAAAATAGTAGAAATTTGATTCTATTTAAATAATGTACTAGTTTTCCACTACTAAAAGTATCTAAAATAGTGACTAACAAAAAGCATACATAGACGTCTTTCATGTTGTTCAGTGGTCAGACATTAGTGTTCCTTATTACTCCCAGACTTTTTAAACAGGTTATTAATTCCACAAACGGCTGTTCGTAAATATGTCCAGCAGTCACTGTATTCACATAAGACAATTGTTTAGCACAAGAACTGTGACATTTGACAGTCGCTAAGTACAGGTGACAGACGTTTCTGTTACTTCTGGTGTCGAAGACTGCGAGTATTTCATCACTGTGGAATAAGGCCGTCGGTGTATCTGCATGCAGTGTACCTAGTAATTTGTGTGATAATCAGTATGGTATTACCCTACTACTAGTTGAGTCGCAAACTTTACAAGACATGTAGCAAATAATTCGAAAGAAAAAAATGCAGCTTTTCAGATCCTGGATGTACTGATCTAATGCTCATTTTCCACCAACCACCGAAATCATGTTGCATATTATCATAAGCCATCAGCTGTTGTATTTAGTAACATTAGTGTCGCATTCATTTCACTAGACAAGAGTATATTATAGAATATTCTTCTAAGGAGGAATGCTTCTAAGTTTTTGATATTTTGGAAAGTCTTCATAAAAATACCTGAAGTAGAATGACGGTATACTTTTTTATTGTTCAAATTCACTGATGGTGTTAAATGAAATTACCCTGTGTCGCTTTCCACCCTCAATTTATTTCTGATAACAGGTTTGGCCATCTGACTGTCTGTCTGTCTGTTTTCAACATAGAACTTTGCACCGGTGTGCAGCAGTTCAAGTTGTCACACTCCACGTAGCACACAAAGCAAAAGAAGAAATGCAAAATACAGACAGTAGACAGGGATATGAGACAAAAGGAATAGTAATAACGAAGAACAATATAGTTTCATTAGGTATTATAAGTCACAAGGAGTGGATGCATCTGCGCCAGCCATTGAGAACGATTAGTTTGAGTCATATCACCGATTGTTTCCAGCCTTCGTTGTTTTTTACCGTTCCGAGGACCCCAACCAGTGAGGAATTCTACACCATCCTACATGGCTGGCTTAAACCAACTGCTGTGGATTTAACTGACTAATGCCACGTTTTCGTTTGACCACCACTGGCTCTTTTCCAACCTGACCCTATGTCAGCTAAAATTGCTAGTTGAGGAAGGCGATGACTATGGATACGTAACACATGGCCTAACCATCTTAATCGACATAGCTTCACAGTCTCATCGATTGATTTCCCCTCCTTACTTAGCACTCGACCGAAGCCTTACCTCAATATTGCTAACACTATTATACCACTTAACACGGGAGATAGAATGCAGGCACCTATGATCAAAGACAGCTAGCCTTTTCATGTCTTCCACTTCCAATGGCCATGTCTCACAAACATAAGGGAGGGGAGAGAGAACTGCTGAGCAGTAAACACGTCCTTTGGTCGACGGTCGGATATCACGTCTACTGAGGCAGAGATGGCGTAAGTTGGTGTATGACAAAATAGCCTTCTGTATCCGTTCTCAGATGTCGTCAGAGACCAACCCCTTTCGGGCTGATGCGACTCCCCGAATCAGTGAAGTGGTCTATACGCTGCACCACTTCACTCCCATATTTCTAAGCTTGGAGTCTATGCAGGTCAGTTCTGTAACATCATCTTCCATTTGGCGGGAGTAAATCGCATGCTAAACATTCGTAGATTGCAGCTCAAGGTTTTCAGGAGACTCTGCATTTTGTCAGCGTCTTCACCCAAAAGAACTATATCATCTGAATATTCTAAGTCAACGAGATTATGCCCTGACGGTAACAAGTCAATCTCTGAGTCGCTGAAGTTACTTAGGGTTAAGTCCATTAATACATCTATGATGAAATTGAATAGAAATGGGGATAGTGGGCATCCCCGACGGATACTACTAGTTGTCACCACTTCAGATGACAACTCTCCGTAGGCTCTCACCTGGTTGGCTGCATGAGTGCAAGTAGAGTTGAGTGGCTTGACCAGTGCAATGTATTTCCTCGGCACTCCATTCACGGCCAAACACCGCCATAGTACCTCTTGGTCGACAGAATCGAATGTCGCTTTCAGGCAAGTACGCCTACGTTTCAGAATCTGTTGAAGAGTGAAGATATGATCAATACACCCTCTTCCTGGTCTAAAGCCTGCCTGGTTCTCTCGTGTTTGTTCCTCCCGAGCACCACTTAGTCTACGCATTATTATTGAGCCTAGAACTTTAGATATCATATTAGTCAAGCTAATCCCCCTGTGATTATCACAGGAAGACTTGTCTCTCTTGTATATGGAGATAGTCAATGACTTACACCAACCCAACGGGACTTTCACTGATTCCCAGACGCTACCTAATACCTTAGTTAACGCATACAGGAAACTAACTCCGCCATCCTTAAACACCTCTGGAGTCATTCCATCAGGTCCTGCTGCTTTGCCTCGTTTCAGACTAGTGACAGCCTTAGTAACCTCAGTTAGGGACGGAGGATCTGTCTATATCCCATTCAGGGAGGTGTTGGATGCTCGGTAAGTTGAGTATGGCTGTAATTCAATTAAACTGTTCCTCAAAGTGTTCCTTCCAGCTTTCCAGTCGTTTGTCCTGGAAGCTAATTATGGTGCCATTTTTCTCAGTGATTGTTTCACTTGTCGTTTGCCTTTTACCACCTGTTTCCCTGATAAGTCGAAATAGTTATCTGGTGTTGCCAATCGCCGATGCCTTTTTCATCTCTTTCTCTTTTGTCGCCCACCACTGTTCACGGTCGTTACGAAGGCTTCGTGTTTGTTTGCGTTTGAGTAGCTTTCACTCCTCATCATAATCGGAGCTCGCCGGAATTAGTCTTGAGTCAGTCAGTTCGGATGAGGCTGTGGAGATCCAATAGCTCTAACTTAGGTTATTAACAGCTTTTACAGCTGTGTCTACAGCTAACTGTATGTTGTGCCAGGTTACCTCAGGGAAAGTTCTGCTGTCGACCTCAGATACACGTTATGCTATTTCCTCCTTAAATAGGGATTCAGTGTGTCAATCTAGTTGGGGCGTAACTGACTGAGATGGTTAGGACATGTGTTACGTATGCCTAGTCATCGCCTTCCTCGACGGGCAATGGTAGCTGATATAGGGCCAGGCTGGAAAAGAGCTAGCGGCGGTCAAACGAAAACATGGCACCAGTCAACAGTTAGTCTAAGCCACGTAGGAAGATGTAGACTTCCTGATTGGGGTCCTCGGGACGGTAAAAACCAATGGTTGGAAACAATTGGTGACATGGCTCAAAATCGTTCTCAATGGCTGGCGCAGATGCATCCACTCCTTGTGACTTATGATTTCCAATTAAACTGTTTTGTTCTTCGTTATTACTATTCCTTTGTCTCACACCTCTGTTTACTGTCTATATTATGCATTTCTTCTACTTTCTTCTTTTGCTTTGTGTGCCACATGGAGTGTGACGACTTCAACTGCCGCACATATGTGCAAAGTTCTATGTCGAAAACCGACCGACCGATCACTGCTAGCAATTTCTTATGTCCATTTAATCGTAAGCATAAACGTGCGTGGACAAGAGTGTGATCAGAGTCTACGCACGTGTTCCAAAAGGAGCAGCAGTCTTCTACTGACCCTCGCCAACAATACCCTATGGCTATGTGGTCTATCTGAGTCCAGCGTTGATTTGATGATGGAGGTTGCCCGGTTACGCAATGTCTCTCTTTGTGCTTAAAGCTAGTGCTGACTACGAACAGATGATTATCTGAGCAGAACTGTAGAAGACGATCACCGTTGTCGGTTCGTCGGCAGGGAACTCCATACGTGCCATCTACATACTTCTCAGTCTGGCACAACTTCCCTACTTGGGCATTGAAGTTGCCTGCTAAAACAACTATATCTGAACGTTTTGCTTTTTGCAGCAAATTAGACAGTTTCAGGTAGAAATCATCCTTTAGTTCATCAGAACTGCACTCTGTTGAGGCGTAAGCGGAGACTACGAAAAGACAACGACGGGTAACGCCGTTCTTCCTTCTTCTAACGGACCCGTTTAGACGGACTGCACACATACTACTATCTACTGGGATCTGGTCAAGAAGTGATTTTTCTGCCCTAACACT
This sequence comes from Trichobilharzia szidati, assembly GCA_944472155.2. Taxonomy (NCBI): domain Eukaryota; kingdom Metazoa; phylum Platyhelminthes; class Trematoda; order Strigeidida; family Schistosomatidae; genus Trichobilharzia; species Trichobilharzia szidati. Next base: position 65,961,043 of record OX235279.1, read on the forward strand.
CAGTGTTATCCTTACACCTGTGAGCTAGCTGAGGTGTCTCCTGACAGCCTTAAGGTGAATTTTCAGACTCACTTTGTTGATTGGGTGAGGTTAAGTGAATAACCACACTCGGGTCTTGTATGCTTGTCTCCGAAACAACATACATCCATGTATCGATATGCCGGATTTCTGGCTAGTGATGCCAGTTGTCCGATTTGGCAGAGGGTCTTGACGTTGAAAGCTCCTATATGAAGTTGGCGACGTGGCTTTAAGAGGCTGTTGGGGTATTTCTATGGCTTTCATCGTTGTTTGTGGTCACAGAGTGAAGTGAAGATGACTCAGTAGTCTAAAGAAAAGAACTGGGTGTAATAGGAGGGGAAGATGATGAAGGTCATGTGGGTAAAGGAGAATGATGCTCAGGTAGGCTTTGTGTACTTTTGAAAGTTTGTGGGCGGTTGTTGCTTCCTGGCTGCCAACACCGTGGAAGTTGATTGAATCTTCGGGTACCTAAAACAGAAAGAAGGTTAGTGTTGCGTGACCGCAGAGCCTAGGGGACAACTGCTTGAGGCCGGTCACACATGGCCTGTATGAACTGGTTTCTGGGATTGGTTCCGTATTAATAAACTTACCGCCGGTTACGGACCACCGTAGGGTAAGTCGGGATGTACAATTGCTGAGATCGACCTTTTCTAACCCCCTCTCTCCAGAGTGGAGAGACAGCATAGCTGGCATGCTGGTAATCTGAGGGAAACACCTCACTGCTGTTACATCCCTGTTCCCCGGCTGTACGACTTCGCCCAGAGGCCCCCAGCATAGTGTAAAAAATCTTACATTGCGCCGGTAACTGCTTTTAGTCTAATCGCTATCCTAACAACCTTCCTGGCATGGCAGGACCTGCAGGAACAATAGTTCCAGTTAGTGATGCTTGTTGGGTCATCGCAATGTGCAAGCCCGACCACCACGTCAAGGTAGCAGCTTTCGGTCGGGTTGGCCATCTGAAGGCTGAATATACTGCTTAAAAGTCTAAAGCTTGACGATTAGGCCTATGCTCGTACACAAAGCCCAATTACTGAACACGGAGTTCCTGGATCAGTGATTAGTATCTTAATATGCAATAACCAACATGTCACTTTAGTTGCAAATAGCCCGATGGTGACCGCGATCAACTAGTATTGTATTCTGGATTATCGCAATCCAGAACGTAACACTGATCAAATACTTAGTCATCGTTTTCTTCAAAGCATCGTCCATATTTGGTGGAATAACCACATATACAGTATACAGTCAGTCGTGCATTCTGATCGGAAATGCAGAACAGTCAGTGAAATCAGATACCTTCATTTCCTGAGGTGAAGAAGTATATCACTCACACCTATCCATCATTTCCCTCGATTTTCTGTTAACGGAAATATAATTGGATTTATAAAAAGTGAGTGTCTGTCTGATCAAAACTGAATGCCTATGCGCTTTGATAGAATGTGAAATAGCTAAAAATTAATCTTATAGATGCCAATATATTCAATTTGCACGCTTACATTTTTTATGTTTTCTTTCTTTTAATTAATTCCAAAACTGCATTGTTTTCATATCTTTCATCTGTACCCCCTTTACGTGACGTGATGATATGAGATATAGTAACTTGGATTGCAATTTAATAATACTAAGTGTTGTGTAGGGGATGTCTTTCTCTCCAAGTAATACATTCACTTACATGTGAGTGAACTTAGTCTTGAAGATAAATCATCCATGTGTCGTGTGTGTGGTTTATTCTAAATACTGATGATGACAAAAATATTTTCAGTAACTTCAAAAACAACACGCAAGTGAAATGTACCAACTTGACGGATTTGTAGTGCCGTTGGGACAGTCAAGATTGCAGCAATGGCGCAGATTACTCATCTACTTTCTGGAAATCATTCCTAGTCTTTATCTAATTATTATTATTATTATTAATTCCCTCACGTTCCCATTGGAACATAGGGCTTCGAGCTGGAGGCTTGAAGTTTCTGTAGCAGTGTTTATTTTTACAGGATAGGGTTGCTAGCCTCATGCCCAACATTTCCTATTTACCAGCTTTAATTCTGGCTTAGCCAGGTAAAGGAGTGCGTCGGCTGGGGATCGAACCCCGGACCATGTGCATGGTTGGCGAGCGTCCTATCCGCTGTGCTACCGACGCATTTCATTTAATTATATTTTCTCATTTGTACATTTTCGTCCATTGTAGCTTTGTTGCATTTCTTTTTTCTACTTTCATATCTGTTGTTTTGAAATGTGATAAGTTGAAATGACTGATGTACTTCTGCCCTAAGTTCTCCGCTGGTATATCATTCCTTAAGGAATATTACAGTAAAACATTGTCTTTGATGTCATAAATCATTTTGCGAATACTATTCCAGCAGGTTCATACTGTCAATTATTTCTTAACTGTATTACAAGGAGTTGAAGGATAATTATCTTGTAACTCTGCACTATATGCAGGGGTATTGTTGCTTTAGTTTATTATCCGTTTCTAATGACAACTGTGGTGTCAGTCTGAGTGGTCATATAACCCACAATGAAACGTGATCATATATGGCTGAAAATGGAGTCTACCGGGAAATACTCATTGTGAAGTGTTGAGAACTTATGCATATATTCAGTTTCTTCTAGTTCTATTATATTCATTGTTTGATTTATATAATGTTTCCGGTAATATGTGAACTCCGTTTCTGCTCATGTAAGCTACTCATTTCTTTGTGTCTCAAGTGGAACCTAGGGGTTCAAGCCTGAGCTTTGGCTTTTCGGTAGCTGTGGTCTTTTACGGGATGGCTTTGCTGTCCTCGAATCTAACATTCCCTCTTTACTGGTATTAGTACCGGCTAAGCGAGGTCTAGGAGTGCGTCGTCTGGGAATCGAGACCGGACCATGTGCGTGCTTGTGGAGTATTCTATCAATGAGCTACCGACTCACCATAAAGTCTGTTTAAAATGCATAAAATAAGTAGTCATCTAGATCAGTTGTCACTGTTAGCTTTTTAGCTTAAAACCTTGTGAGTCCCGTTTTTTGAAGCTGTATCATATGATCAGGTCTTTTCCAGTATTTTAAACCATTCAGTTTTTATTCAGTATTTGCTTATGTTGCCCACAACCTATTGACACACATTTTAAATTTCCATTTTCTTCTGGTTAATTATCATTACAGCTAGAATAAAGATTAAGACAGAATTTTGCTCCTGGTTCATCTTTTCTCCTTTCTGTTATTCTGTCAGATTACGCTCTCGTTTATGCTTTGTCCCGTGGAATCGAGAAGGATGGAAAGTTGGACATTGTTTAGTTCCACCAGTTAACCATGTGTACTCTCTGCTGGCTATTTCTAATAACACTTCTATTCATGAATCATTTAGCCTTATTTTAGAGAGGTTTTATAAACTTTATCGAAGAAAGGTATGTTAGAACTGTTTATCTTTTAGTTACTCTATTTTTCGTCCGTACCTTAAACAGTTATTGCAAGTAATTTCCGACTGTAGGATGATTTGTTACATAAATATCCTGTAGGGAAAACTTTATTCAAAGTATTCTCTTAAAGAGAAATCTGAAGTTTCATTTTGTCTTTAGAGGAGAACATGCGTGATGGTGTGTTTTCTTTCCAAATATTGTTTTCATCACTAAATAACCGCTGCAGAACAGCTGAAAATTCGAGGGTGGCAGATAGCTTATCCTTGCTAAATGGGGATAACGATATCTTCGTATTGCAATAAGTGCGTCATCACTCAACTTTTAGGTCCAAATTAAATCCATTTTTGCAAATTCGAGCAAAATTCTGGAATTCTTCCTATTTCTACCGTGTAGCCCTAAATTTGTTGTCTGAATTGTTTTCTATCTATGCCGAGGCTAAGACATAGTAGTACTCCTAGTACAGGTGGTATGATATAGTGAGTAATATTCAGGTTAGGCGTAGAATTTCAGGTAAAGGAGGTAAGTCAATCGATCAGGTTGTGAGGGTGAACCGACTGGCAAGACTAGGACACTTCGCACATGCTAAGCCATCGCCTTCCTCGATTGGCGATGTTAGCTGACATATCGTTAGGTTGGAAAAGAGTTAGGGGACGGTCAAACAAAAAGCTGTCATCAGTTCATGAAGTGTTCGACAACTGGTTTGAGCCATGCACGAAGACGGATGTAGGCTGTCTGGTTAAGTGCCTCGGAGTAATATAAACCAACTGCTGGAGACTATTGGCGGTACGGCCTAAAGTTGTTGTCAATGGTGCAGATGCATTCACTCTTTATGACTCTCCATATCTCCTAAACCGTTATGTCTTTCCAGGTTGCTGTTCTTTCTCCCTCATTTCTGCTGATTAGACTTCTTCGGAATCTCTTTTTTCTCTATTTTCTCCACCTTGAAAGGCTGCAATTCTGTGCAAATTTCTATGTTGAAACTCAACCAGTTAGTCAGACAGTTTATATCCATATTTCCCTCTATGGAAGTCAGTGCTTTTAAGGTGTGAACAGCAGTTCTTCATATTGGGTCAGGGAGAATGTACGGAATTATTTCTCCTTTGTGTAACGAAACCATGTATGAACCGACTGGTTTACAGACATTACATACGCGTATGACAGTCCCGTGGAATTCTTCATCATATATATAGGCTGCTTAAATCTGGTTCCGATGTAGAGCACAACACAACCAGCAGACAAATATCGTCACCACATTGCATTGAATTTCATTTTCTATCTCTACGGAAACCTGTGATTGTCAGACTAGTGTTACGTGTACATACGTGATCCGATGTCGACGAACAGACAACGACGGTCTTATATTTTGCTCAGACAGCCATCTGTTCCTGTCAAGCACTGACTTCAATCAAACCGAGAGAAATTGTCTCATGTGCTAACGTCAAGCCAACATTGTACGCCCTAATGTCGACTTTTCATTAGGTGTGAAGGAGCGTTAGCATTGTATGATGTGCAGTATTGAAACTCCTACGAGAAGTAAGGAAGTGGAGTGATCTCCATGAAAGAGCAAATAGTCTGGAGTGACGTATTGGACGTTGTGCAGAACACTTCGTGGGGCAGTTCGCTTGTTCCACAGCTGCCCTATGATTGCTTATGATCAACCACAGACTAAAAGTGATGTGGACATCGGTCTTCGAAATGTACTCGAGTTTTCAAAATCCTGTTTCTCATCTGAATACAGTCAAAGCAGTGGCATCTGATTTTCTGACTCCAGTAGGGATTATTATTGTTCATAACATTAACAAGGGAACTACTTCGGGAATCCCAGATAGTTTCATCCGACTGACTGAGTCTCCAGTGTAGAACTCTGCACAACACGTGTCAGTTCAAGTTGTCACACTCCATGTGATACACGGAGTTAGGGCAAAAATGTACGACGGGACTGTAGTGCATGAAAACTTGCGAGTGAAAGCATCTGTACCAATGAGGACAACTTCGAACCATGTCGACAACAATTTCCACCTATTTGTTCTTTGGGTCTCAAAGACCCAAGTGGGACAGACGGAAGCTATCTACTTAGCTCAAAGTAGCGGTCAACAACTTCATGGATTGATTACAGGTTTCTCATTGATCACCTGTAACTCTCTTCCAAGCTAATCCTAATTCAGCGAATAATAATCACAGTGTAATGTGAAGATTCGATATGCGTATCACAGTTTCTAGTCACTCAAATCATTGGAGATTCACAACTCCGACGATCGATTATCTCTCCTTATCTTACGTCTACCCTTAATCTTACTTTATGTCCGTATATTGAAAGCTCCAACACGTAGTTAGCAATATAGTTTTAAGAGTCTAGGAACTCAGTCTCTTTTGCCTGGGATACTACCAACGGTCAGCAAGTTAAAAAAATAAGAAAATTACCTAGAAAATCGTGTTAATTTGATAACAGAGGAAAGACGAACAGGATAATGAGAAGAATTCTATGTCGGATGTGGGTAATTGCTATCCCCCAACTACTAGTACTGTGGAAGTTGATTTGTTTTCAGTGGACCTGATAGCAAGAAGACATTAGTGTTGTTTTATACCATCGCTCACATAGCAACTACTTGATATCAGTCACACACGATTTGTTTGGAGATGAATTTTTATGCGTGCAGAAGACTATACTACTGACGATGGATAACTGCGAGATAAGTTGTGATATTTAATTTTCGCGTCCGATCTGTTCAAACCTTTCCTCCGCAGCGATAATCCATCATAGCTAGCTTGCTGGTTGTCCGAAGGAAACACCTTATTACCTTCACACTCTTTTATACCAGCGGCAGGATTTCGATCTCAAGCCTCGTGGTGATTGTGAACAGCTTACACTATTCTGGTAACTGCTTTTAGCGTTACTTTTACCCGAATGACGCCCCCAGAATATTAGAACCTTCAGGAAAATTCGTTCTTATCAGTATAGATGATTCTGACATTGACATCGTCATGCTTTCCGACTGCCTGTAGTTGAAACGATGCTTTCTAGATAAGTGAAGGGAGTAACCTCTGTGAAATCTCTCCCGTTGATGGTGATTCTTGCTGGTTCTTGTTTTTGCTGTTCGTTGGTTATCTTCATCACCCCCGTCTTCTCTAGGTTCACCTGCAGTCTTGTCTTCACCGCCTGCTTCACCAACCAGTTTGTTACTTTTCGGTAGCTAGTCTTCGAGTTTGTGTGACATTAGACATATATTATCTGCGAAATCCAGATCTTCTAGAGTCTTCTTATTGGTGGTCCAGCGTACTCCTTTCTCCCTGTTCCCAACGCACAGTCTGGAGCATAATCCAGTCCACCACAATTAAGACAGCCAGCTTGTCTTACTCCTGTATGCACTTCGAATGCCTCGCTGAGTTACTCGTTGTGGATCACCTGACTGACACGTGGCATTGTCATATAACCAGCTGTTGAATGAGGTTGATAAAGACTTGGGCACTGTATGCCGTAGTGTTGAAGTTGTTTCCAAATTACTTCTCGATCAACGCTGTCTAGTGAAGGCCTTCTCGAATTCGATGAAGTTGATGTGGAGATAGGTTTGACTGTTATTCTACGCCTTGTTGTGTGATGACGATGCGTACAGTCGCAGTTTGATCAGCACATGATTTGCCTTTCCTGAATCCAGCTTGTTTGGGCAGGCGGAGTTCTGTATGCAGTGGATCTTTCATTCTTTCCAGGATGATGAGACCTAGTATTTTACTTGGCGTGAACAAGAGCATTAATCCACACCAGATCTCGGACAGTGAGATCTAAGCTGCTCTTCTTTGGCAGCTTGACGTGATAGCCTTCCTCCCAGTCAGTAGACACCTTCCATTCCTTCCAAACCTTTTGCAACGATGGCGTGAGAACATCTGCTGCAGTCTCTTAGGCCGGTTTCACTGCTTCGCGGGGAACTCCGTCTGGTCCTGATGCCTTCCCGACTGGACTTCAGTAGCTTGATTGCATTTGAGATTTCTTCTTTCGTTGGAGGATTGATGTTCATCGGCAGGCAGTTCTGTGCATGCTGCTGGTGGTATTTCTGGCCGAGTTGCAGGAGATGGTCGATTCATAGTCCTTTAAGTTGATCAGCCCATTGTTTTATTCGTTTCTCCTCCTTGGTGGTCAGGTTCCCTTGAACATCTTTTATTGGTTTCATCATCTGGGTTGATCTCTCCCCGGAAAGAGACCCGGTTATTTGATATAATATCCTGTGGTCTCTTTTATCTGCGTCCTGCCCTTTCTGCTTCAGTTGTCAGTGTGTTGTTGAATTGACATTTGTCTTTCCTAGCACTCTTCTCCAATTCTTTATTCAGTGCAGTGTACACTGAACTTGTCATCTCTTTCTGTTATCCATCATTGCATTGAGTCATATTCTCTTTCACCATCCTCCTCTCTTCGATTAGCTTCCAGGTATACGTTGAGAGCCATTGCCGTGCCTCCTCTTTATTCCTAAACAGTGGTACACGTTTCCTTGAATACCGCCTTCAAAGAGTTCCAATGTTCTTCCACACAGGCTTCCTCAGTGATGCCACGTGGTGTCTCCAACTTTGCTATGATAGGTGCAATGAACGTACCTTTTGTAGTCGCATCTTTCAGTTTCTGAATGTTGAACTTGAATTGTAGCCTGTCTCCATTTGTTTTCAGGGATTTCAGCTTCGCCACGAAGTGTCCCTGAACTAGGTGATGGCCTGAGCCCACGTCTGATCCTCTTCTCGACTTTGCATCCAGCAGGCTAGCTGCGTCTCCACTTCCTTGAGCAGCATTGAGATGAAACCCATCTGGTTTGTGGTGTGTCCGCCAGGCAAAATCCATGTTACTTTGTGTATATCCTTGTGTTTGTACACTCTGCCTCCAAATACTAAATCATTGAAAGCGAAGAAGTCTACGAATAATTCTCCGTTTTCATTCATTTCTCCGAGAGCCTTTCGACCCATGATGAATTCGCTTCCTGTATTGTCTGCTCCCAGTTCAGCTGGCATTTATATCGCTCATGAGGACTTCGATGTCACCATTCGAGATGTTGTCCATTACTGTTAGTAGATGTCTGTAAAAATCTTCCTTCTTTTCTTGTTCCTCATTGTTTGTAGCACTGTGCATATCATTGCATGATGATTGTGACCTTCCTTCCTTTTGAGTTGAATCTTGCTGTCATTGTCCTGGATGAAATGGGTTCCCACTGTATTAAACCTCTGGTTGCCACTGGTGACATCGTGACAGCCACTCACTGCCTCAGTGTGCTGGTTGTTGTCGTCTGGGTGACCAGGCCGGAGGAGTTTACTGACATTCCAGTTGACAATTTTGATATTCCACACCCATTTCTTCTTCTCTCTCAGTTTCCCAGCACTTCTAAGCTATATTTTCGCAGTTCTTTTGCAACGTGAGCAGCCTTCCGAGTCTCGTAGATTGTACGGACATTCCACATATCCATTCTCATTCTTGCTTTCATCTAGAGAAGGCTGGCTTTCATCAGCCCGCTGTTTCATTTCGCCTTTCCGACTTGAGCGAAGAATAAACTCGTTTCTTTGATTTATTGTATTTTTAATATATATTTTTTGTGCGTTGAAGTTTCTCTAGCAGTTTGTTAGCGTTCCTGGTTCAGGGACATTAGCCCTACGCCTAACCTTTCCTTTTTACTCGGGCTTGGGACTGGCTAGTTAACTTGGTGAAGTTACCGTCTTTTGTAGTACTATTCTATTTCTGTTCTGATTCGAATCGTGGCTACTTGTGATTGTGCACCTCCAGACAAAGTAAAATATTAATTTTCTAGCCATAATAACATGTATCTGTGGTTGCATTATCCAGAAAGATAGTGTAACCTATATAATCACTGTCTATCAGTTTCAGTTTTATCGTAAAATTCATTTTACTGGTACTGTGTTAATGGCTTCCGACTTTGTATTATGGCAACAGATCGAGCAGTCGATCAAACTGTTCTTCACTTACACTGCATAAAAGGAGTGTCTTCCAACCATTTTTAATCTCTTTGTACTTTACTTCTCGAACATCATCAACTTCGCAGATGCTTACATGTGATTATTTTATGCTCCACCTTGAATTTGCCTTCAGCTCTTGCTTGACTTTATGCAAAAGTAGGAATTATTAACACTGGGAAGAGAAAAACGCATTTTTATAAGTACATTTTTACTAATATAGGGACTAACATTACTGCATAGCACTTCATTTTTACGCAATAACCAACGTCATTCGTTTAGGTCCCAGTGTTGTTTTATCACCAAGCTGTGTATCTCGCTAAGGCAGTGAACTGCGAGTTGATGTTAGCTTCTTAGAGGCAGTCGATAAGGCTAAGCAGAACAGTGGTAACGTCTCTTGCTGATGCAGATTTGAATCTCATCAGTTTGTTTGGGAGTAAGGATTTCGATCCGACCACTTGTAGCTTCCTTCCGATGTCTCCTTACTTCTTCTAACACAGTTCTCTCTTGAACAAAGCAAGAACAACAATTGTACCAGGATAATATGAGCTCATCTTTTATTATTTCGAGGATTCTTCTCAACTGGTTACAACCTGAACGATGAAAAATATGAATTACATTACATTAAAGATTTGAACATAATTTTCTACGATCACAAGGAGTAATTGGTAGGAAGTAAAAGTAACATTAGTCCGGAATGATTTAACTAATTAAGAGTTACAAACGCTGACTATTTATAGGACAATTCAAATGAACTGTGATCAATATTTGACAGTTCTCTCTGTTAGACAGGTGATAGGAAGTCAGTTCTTGTAAAGTAAGTAAGTACTCAAAACAAGGACTCTTATAATCTTTGTAATGTTGGATATACGGCCTGCATTGAGACGTCGTACTTCGCAGATGCTTCTCTTTATTGATGTTACTGTTACAAATGTTGGTCGTTGTAGTCAAATGTCAAAGAGAAAAACTACCGCCGTGCTCCAGTATGCTTATTTCCTTAGGTCTGAAGAGGAATGAGTGTTTGACCGATACATTCATGGTGAAAAATGTGTGCTTATAATTTCAGTGCATTTACTTTGACAGTTCGCTTACTTAAAATTTGGAGTTATATACGTATCAGTAAGTGAAATTTATTTTTTATTTCTCACTGGTATATCAAATGTATCTTTGTCATAATTGTCTGCATTAATCAATTATCTGTCTGCACTTTCGCTCTTACTCATGATGTGTACCACTCCTGGTGTTAGAAGTTTGTTATTTTATTCTTTTTGCTTTTATGATTCTGACGCCTGTGACAATTTTCATGTTAATTCTGCTTTTTTAGGCTCACTTACATCATTACACTAGTGTAGACGGTTTTGATGCCAGTATGTTTGAGTCGAGTGTTAACTCACTTCAAGATTTAGTGGTCCAGTATGTTGATTTCGAGAAACAAGCCCGCTGTCAAAGTTCACCGGATTTACCACGACTGGAGATTATGGATTGAGTGAATTAAAATGTGCACATATGCATTTACCACATTGCTGCCAACTTCTGTATATTACTTTGTATTATAAGCGTAACATAGTGTTACACAATATGATTCTCTATTTTGGTTTCTTTCCTTCTGTAAATAAATTTTTTCTCTACAGTAAAGTTTTTGCTAAATTAGTACCTATTAGTTTTTATGCTATTTCGGTACTATTACACTTTCTGATAGGTGTGTTTACTGTGGCGTTAATAGCTTGTTCAGTTCGACAGTAACAAAATATTCACGTATGCACACTGGCGTGCTTATTGCTGAACAATTCAAAATTGTCTCACTAATAAAATATTATTTATTCACGATTAGAAAAAAATCACTGAATAGTGAAGCTGCCTTAAGAATTTCATCGACTGTGAAAGTTAGGGAGAAATGGTGACTGAATCACTAATATGAAACAGTTTATCAAATAACCTGATATGATCAAAGACAGGTGGAGTTCAGCCAACTGTAGAAAAGATCCGAATTCTGTGTTTTTAAGTTAACCATTCATATAACATTGCAAATATTATGCTTAACTACTGGATATACTGCCATCATACTTTGTCGTATACTTTCATATGTGCAGTGTTCTCATCTTTTGTCATTGTCCTTATGAGAGAGAGAGAGTCTGGCGTGCACGATTACAGTTAACTTTAAGTAAATTCACGTTTCAGCGAATTAAACACCGAATAAACGCTTATCTAAGGATATCGTGGTATTACAGATAGGCCTAACTGCTGTGATTGATTCACTAGGCACCAGAACCGAAACTGTATTTAACTGATTTATTACTAACAGACTGTTGAGTTGGTTCAGTTACGAAGTGATTGCAGTGTACTTTTGTTATTCGTATTTTACTCCTGCAACACAGATTCGTCTCAACATAAGCTGTAGCTTCAGATAATTGATATTCTCCACCAGTTGTGCTTAACGGGTGTTGTAGTTACCATGGGTGGTGCGCCTAAGTCCAAATAATAATTGTTAGTTGTCTGCAGGTCAGATAATGGAGGTTGTCTTCTGCATCTCTATGCAGACCACAACCAATTCCTTCCTATTCACTGTAATATCTGGGAAAGCTGTCATGCCTTTGCTACATAGAGTCCTCCGTCCTTCACTGTGTTCTGGATTAAAACGTGTCGCATTGACGAATGCTATTAATGATGTGAGTGCATACAAGAATGTTACCTTTTCCTAAAATTCCTTATGCACGCTTCTGTGTCTGAGGTCTGACGCATATCTTGATATTTATCTGAAGCAAACTGACTTAACAAAAATTAGTTGCATTGATCCCTAATAGATCCTTCACGAAGAATAGACACTGTATGAAGGATGTCGACTGTAGTCCTCTACAGCTTAGAAAGACCGTCTCATGTATCGGCGCCAGACTTTACTGGGAGTCTGGCAATCCTTTAATGCAAATAGATTCATTTCCAGATAAAAGCAAACTCAAAATTCTTCAGAAGGCCCTCAGCTTTACAGTTATGAAATTGCTATATTGCTGCAATCCAGACTGATTACTCAGTAATTTCAATGAGTTAGCAATTTAATTTGTGTGATTCTTTGCAACATCTGCAGCAGCCTGTATGTGTACACATCCACACAAGCCAGCCATTAGAAGTTAGCGTATTTAAGTGGTTACACTATTGCTGGAATTTCCAGTTGTATACTAAGTGACATGTTGCTTGACGCAATGTTTCTAGCTGTCATAGCTTGAGTCTGCAACTCTTGGTGCATTAATTTTATTCATTGCTTTAAAAGTGTGCCCTCCGAGCTGCCGATATCCAGCAAATACAAGTATTTGATCACTGCTGTCTCAGATACATGCACCGTATCAGTGATACAGATATCCTACAATATATGCTCTGATTAGTTGGCGACTATTTTTCACCAAGGTAAATAATTATGTCAGCAGCTTGGTCATTTGCTTTTAAATCCCCACTAGCGCAATTCACAATCTCTAGTGTTAGCCAGTCTGAAGAACCTTTGAGACTGACTGTGGTGTAAATCAAGGGTCGTCTCAGCTAATAATAAAGATTTCTTTTTTGCATTCCAAGATACTTTATCCTTGTTGAATGAAGGTCAATCTTATGGCTGAATTCGGGTTGCAGTATGTCCAACTTCGAACAGGAACACAGAACTCCTACTATGAGACAGTCGACCACACAATTTTTTAAGCCCACAAAGCTTTTATCTTACTGTGTTCCTATCGGTGTTGATACTATTCCACAATTAGGTTCTCCACCTTTTCTTATCTCTGAGACCATAAGTATCGACTTGTGCCGGAAAAACGCTACTAGTAGTCTCTTAAAACTGCGCTTTCAACTTCACGTATAAGCATTCAAGATCTGGACGTCACTCCAGGTCGAACACCAGGTTTCCATAGCCAGAACTACGGTATCTCGAGACATGGATGTATAGTGTGTTTTGGAGACACGCTACAGGACCCAAGTTTGGTTACTCACTTACTCCCACCTGGCCAACAGTGAATCTGCGAAGACCACCTTCTGGCTGTCAGAAGATTCTTCAGCTTATCGCATAGACTTGCTGGTGCAGGGCGGTTTGGAGTGCTACGGCAGAAAACTCCTGACTTGATTTAACTCCAGCGGGTAGTCGTATTTGTGCTGTTCAGCTGAATGGATATGTGAGAAGGAGGGAAGATTGTGATACCCGTCTATCCCTTTCAATAATCTACACTTACTCAACAACCGAATGCTATTTGGATGTAATCAAAAGATGAGTTCTATCAAAAGCTGTCTAGTTGGCGGCTGGGAACAAAATGATCGGATATAGCCATTACAAGTTGACTTCACTGCTTTAGGAAAGTGGCTGCCGTACATTCATTCGGGAAATGGGCTGGAAAAAGTCAATAGTAAGCGAAACTATTTTCGAGAAGAACGGCTTTTTTAATTAACTCTCACGAGAAACAACTCGAACACTTTGGAGGGAACAACTTGAGAAGCCATTCAACTGGCCTACATCCACGTTAGGATTTCGCAATTACTAAAACACACCTAAATGGGATGCAGACACCAGTGCTTAAAGTGTGAGTGAGGTTAAAGGAACGACGTTGTCATTAGTTCTCAGCTAAAACGGCATAGAGATCGGTGAGCCTCTGCGACTATGACGTCTACCAGTAGGAAGTCTTGTTGGCTAAAAGACAGCAGGTGAAGTAATCATTTTAGGTAAATACGCTGATAAAATTGAGTGCTCTGGATGATCTGGACGAAATGTGAGTATATTTGATATACAGTTCGTTGCCATGAAATGTGACATCGTGTTAGGTGACTGGTGTCCATCGACTCCTAGTTTAGGGACAGGAAGTGAAATAATTGTGTTGTACAACACTTCAGTGATTTGACAAGTTGCACCAGTCCTAATGGACTAGTGGCTAACAACACTGCAGCATAGATACAAAGGCTCCTTTGGTGTTTGCCAGCTTGTGTCATTTTTACCACTCTTGGGATGTCTGACAGCCTATCAAAGGTAATGTGCACCGCACAGCGTTTCCCTTCCTTCTGCTTTACAACTGTGAGATGTGAACGCCGCAAGCAGACGTACGATTACAGATTTGAGAACACATCAGTCTTCGTCCGAAAGCTCACTTCAGATGTAACAATGTGTTAAGGAATAGTAAGATTAGGGAGAGATCGTAAGATAAGGAGAGATAATCGATCGTCGGAGTTGTGAATCTCCAATGATTTGAGTGACTAGAAACTGTGATACGCATATCGAATCTTCACATTACACTGTGATTATTATTCGCTGAATTAGGATTAGCTTGGAAGAGAGTTACAGGTGATCAATGAGAAACCTGTAATCAATCCATGAAGTTGTTGACCGCTACTTTGAGCTAAGTAGATAGCTTCCGTCTGTCCCACTTGGGTCTTTGAGACCCAAAGAACAAATAGGTGGAAATTGTTGTCGACATGGTTCGAAGTTGTCCTCATTGGTACAGATGCTTTCACTCGCAAGTTTTCATGCACTACAGTCCCGTCGTACATTTTTGCCCTAACTCCGTGTATCACATGGAGTGTGACAACTTGAACTGACACGTGTTGTGCAGAGTTCTACACTGGAGACTCAGTCAGTCGGATGAAACTATCTGGGATTCCCGAAGTAGTTCCCTTGTTAATGTTATGAACAATAATAATCCCTACTGGAGTCAGAAAATCAGATGCCACTGCTTTGACTGTATTCAGATGAGAAACAGGATTTTGAAAACTCGAGTACATTTCGAAGACCGATGTCCACATCACTTTTAGTCTGTGGTTGATCATAAGCAATCATAGGGCAGCTGTGGAACAAGCGAACTGCCCCACGAAGTGTTCTGCACAACGTCCAATACGTCACTCCAGACTATTTGCTCTTTCATGGAGATCACTCCACTTCCTTACTTCTCGTAGGAGTTTCAATACTGCACATCATACAATGCTAACGCTCCTTCACACCTAATGAAAAGTCGACATTAGGGCGTACAATGTTGGCTTGACGTTAGCACATGAGACAATTTCTCTCGGTTTGATTGAAGTCAGTGCTTGACAGGAACAGATGGCTGTCTGAGCAAAATATAAGACCGTCGTTGTCTGTTCGTCGACATCGGATCACGTATGTACACGTAACACTAGTCTGACAATCACAGGTTTCCGTAGAGATAGAAAATGAAATTCAATGCAATGTGGTGACGATGTTTGTCTGCTGGTTGTGTTGTGCTCTACATCGGAACCAGATTTAAGCTTATACATATATATATATATACATGTATATAAATATACATATAGATGAATCAGAATTCCACGGGACTGTCATACGCGTATGTAATGTCTGTAAATCATTTGGTGTATGTAGGCCAACAGTAATCATTTTGTGATTCGGCGACACAATGGTTATTGTAACCTATAGTAGGATTAGGTTGGAAGAGAGCTGAAGATGGTCAAATCAAACAAAACCTGGCATGAATCCATCAAATCTTTGACTGTTAGTTTGACCGGTGAAGATATGTTTAGAGTGCTCGACCGATGTCCTCAAGAAGCTGAGGACCGACGGTCAGAGACTGTTAGTGATATGGCTGAAATCTGTTATCACTCGCTTGTATACATTCACTCCTTCTCATCCTCTGTATCCTGAAGTCTCCACTTCTCTCTATGTAATAATTTCCCTACCCTATGTCTCCATCCATTGTAGTCCCAATACGACGTTTCTTTCTCCTACTTTTATTTGTGCTTTGCTGAAGTGTGGTGACTTGAACAAATGTGCAAATCCCAGCTTGATAAATCAGTCAGTCAGTGTGCATGCATGACTTCTACTAAGAGAATGTCGTATGAAGCCCTGCACTCCACAGTATGAAAACTGATACTAGGATTTAAGAAATCAGATGATGCATGAGAATTACTAAGCAACTAACGAGTCGCACAGGTGTGAACAAGTAACTACACTTCAAGAAGCTGATTGAGTGTTAGCAGTCATCTATCTAGCTCCATGTATCTTCGCATCCTAGTTAACAGTGTGTGAACGGGTGTTAACTATCGCCACACTGACTTATTTAGGCTCGAACTCAGTTGGAATCACTCTTTAGCAGCCCTCAGACGCATTACATTTTTTATTCCCAGTTTGCTTAGTCCTTCACTCTTACATATCAGTTCATTGTAGTTCCTTTACGTTTTTCTTTTAAATGAAATATAGCCGATAGAAATGAAAAGGATGTTGAAGCAGATGATGAACCACCGCAGAGATGGACAATGAAACGGGAAGCTGAGTTCCGTCTAGAACTCACTGGATGAGTAAATAAGGAATGGGGCTAAGTGGGAGAAGAAAGGTTTTTAACACACACTGAAATCTGGGGCGTAAAAGAATTCAGATAAGAGGGGCCTCATAACAACAAATAATAATAATTTGCTTTATTCCAAAACAGTACACGTGATACAGAATGGAATTCTCAGCATTTTTACTACAGTATTGCGTCCAGTTAGTACATTATCAATAAATAGAATTCTACATAGATTAAGGAAATCTCAGTTCATTATTACAACAACACATTGGCATGTCGGTAGCAAAGGTAAAGCTGAACAGTGTTTGAAGGTGTTAGAAAAGTAGGAGCTGTCATATTTACTGGCGTAAGCGAGAGAAAGAAACAAAGCAGCACATGACGGGAAAAAAAGAGAGAGAAAAGGAAAAGAAAGAAAGAAAGAAAATGTTGTACCTATAAATGAAATGAGTTGGAAAGACGAGATCCAGTTGTACTACTGACTACTTAATGAATTATAGGTGTCACGTCTAATGCTTTCTTTA
Organism: Trichobilharzia szidati; assembly: GCA_944472155.2. Classification (NCBI taxonomy): domain Eukaryota; kingdom Metazoa; phylum Platyhelminthes; class Trematoda; order Strigeidida; family Schistosomatidae; genus Trichobilharzia; species Trichobilharzia szidati. Next base: position 65,978,182 of record OX235279.1, read on the forward strand.
TCACACAGAACACGAGCTAAGTAGGGTATGGTTGAGTTTTCGTACTTGCTGGTGCGAGCATATAGTTTTCTATATAGGCTTCTGGTTTTGCCTGACGAGATGCAAGGTTAGAGTTAGATCAAATGGATTTGGCCCATTTTTCACATGAGTCCATGTGCCTGTCGACCAGAATATTAACAAGCTGGTTAAGTGGCACGTTGCTTACCCTGCTGACAACCTTTAACATCCTGCGTAATATGTTATAGTCTTTCTTCAGTAGACCGGGAAAAACTAAGGGGAAACAATAGAGAATAATAGGCAGAATGCGAGAATTAACGAATTGTAGGAGTAAGGGTTGGGTTATACCAGAATATTTTAACTTCTTGATGTAGAAGGTAAGACGGAATATTTTCTTAGAAATCGCTAAGATATGAGACGACCAGGAGAGATCAGCAGATAGAATGACGCCTAGGTATTTAATTTCCCATTTGGTTTCTATTTCAGTGCCGTCTATGTTGCATACCTCGTGAGAGCCAACCAGTTTTTCGCTGGCTTCAACTGTGTTGATCTCTATCCGGAGAGCGAGATTCTTTCTACTTTAACTACTTCCAATGTTACCTATCATGTAGCTGAAAACTTTCATGACTTTAATACTCTCGATGTTCTAAAATGTCTTAAAACGCTCAAGCCCTCTCGTAGCCTTGGCCCTGATGCTATACCTGCATATATTCTAAATTAATGTGCAGATGCTTTGTGTTCTCTACTAACCAACATCCTAAACGCTTCTTTCTCCAAAAGTGTCGTACCTGATGCATAGAAAGACATTAAAATTGTCCCTGTCCCTAAACCTCGAAACGTCAAGAACGTAAAGTTCAGACCCATTGCCATCACTTCCCAGTTTCTAAAGCTTACGGAAAATCTAATACTTCTTAAACTTGAACCCTCCCTTAAAAACTTTGAAGACCCCAAACAATTTGCCTACAGACAGGGTAGGAGCACTTTAGACGCTACAGCCGTCATACACAACAACATCGTATCATCATTAGATAAAGGTGCCAAATACGTCCGCTGCACGTTTCTCGACTTCACTTCTGCTTTCGACTCTGTACCTAGATGTCTCCTGCTAAATAAGCTCTGTTTGACAAAAACCGAGTCCTGGGTCACTAACTGGCTGCATTCCTACTTCTCTAACAGAATGCAGTACTCCGTATACAAGGGTAAATCAACCTCTGCTGTACTCACTGAAGCCGGAGTCCCCCAAGGCGCTGTACTCTCCCCACTTCATTTTTCTTTCTTTCTACATGACTTACCATCTTCAAATGACATTAATTTTGTCAAATATGCTGACGATCTGACTGTATCCTTGCCTGTCAAATGTCAAAGCGACTGCTCTAAACTTAATGGCTTTCTGTCAGAAATCAGCCAGTGGTCCAAGGAAAACGGTCTTACCCTACACCCCTCCAAATGCCAAACAGTCAATTTCACCCTTAGGCATATATCCTACCTAAACAACCTGGTTGGCTCTCATGAGGTATGCAACATAGACGGCACTGAAATAGAAACCAAATGGGAAATTAAATACCTAGGCGTCATTCTATCTGCTGATCTCTCCTGGTCGTCTCATATCTTAGCGATTTCTAAGAAAATATTCCGTCTTACCTTCTACATCAAGAAGTTAAAATATTCTGGTATAACCCAACCCTTACTCCTACAATTCGTTAATTCTCGCATTCTGCCTATTATTCTCTATTGTTTCCCCTTAGTTTTTCCCGGTCTACTGAAGAAAGACTATAACATATTACGCAGGATGTTAAAGGTTGTCAGCAGGGTAAGCAACGTGCCACTTAACCAGCTTGTTAATATTCTGGTCGACAGGCACATGGACTCATGTGAAAAATGGGCCAAATCCATTTTATCTAACTCTACCCTTGCATCTCGTCAGGCAAAACCAGAAGCCTATATAGAAAACTATATGCTCGCACCAGCAAGTACGAAAACTCAACCATACCCTACTTAGCTCGTGTTCTGTGTGATAAAGAAAGCATTAGACGTGACACCTATAATTCATTAAGTAGTCAGTAGTACAACTGGATCTCGTCTTTCCAACTCATTTCATTTATAGGTACAACATTTTCTTTCTTTCTTTCTTTTCCTTTTCTCTCTCTTTTTTTCCCGTCATGTGCTGCTTTGTTTCTTTCTCTCGCTTACGCCAGTAAATATGACAGCTCCTACTTTTCTAACACCTTCAAACACTGTTCAGCTTTACCTTTGCTACCGACATGCCAATGTGTTGTTGTAATAATGAACTGAGATTTCCTTAATCTATGTAGAATTCTATTTATTGATAATGTACTAACTGGACGCAATACTGTAGTAAAAATGCTGAGAATTCCATTCTGTATCACGTGTACTGTTTTGGAATAAAGCAAATTATTATTATTTGTTGTTATGAGGCCCCTCTTATCTGAATTCTTTTACGCCCCAGATTTCAGTGTGTGTTAAAAACCTTTCTTCTCCCACTTAGCCCCATTCCTTATTTACTCATCCAGTGAGTTCTAGACGGAACTCAGCTTCCCGTTTCATTGTCCATCTCTGCGGTGGTTCATCATCTGCTTCAACATCCTTTTCATTTCTATCGGCTATATTTCATTTAAAAGAAAAACGTAAAGGAACTACAATGAACTGATATGTAAGAGTGAAGGACTAAGCAAACTGGGAATAAAAAATGTAATGCGTCTGAGGGCTGCTAAAGAGTGATTCCAACTGAGTTCGAGCCTAAATAAGTCAGTGTGGCGATAGTTAACACCCGTTCACACACTGTTAACTAGGATGCGAAGATACATGGAGCTAGATAGATGACTGCTAACACTCAATCAGCTTCTTGAAGTGTAGTTACTTGTTCACACCTGTGCGACTCGTTAGTTGCTTAGTAATTCTCATGCATCATCTGATTTCTTAAATCCTAGTATCAGTTTTCATACTGTGGAGTGCAGGGCTTCATACGACATTCTCTTAGTAGAAGTCATGCATGCACACTGACTGACTGATTTATCAAGCTGGGATTTGCACATTTGTTCAAGTCACCACACTTCAGCAAAGCACAAATAAAAGTAGGAGAAAGAAACGTCGTATTGGGACTACAATGGATGGAGAAATAGGGTAGGGAAATTATTACATAGAGAGAAGTGGAAACTTCAGGATACAGAGGATGAGAAGGAGTGAATGTATACAAGCGAGTGATAACAGATTTCAGCCATATCACTAACAGTCTCTGACCGTCGGTCCTGAGCTTCTTGAGGACATCGGTCGAGCACTCTAAACATATCTTCACCGGTCAAACTAACAGTCAAAGATTTGATGGATTCATGCCAGGTTTTGTTTGATTTGACCATCTTCAGCTCTCTTCCAACCTAATCCTACTATAGGTTACAATAACCATTGTGTCGCCGAATCACAAAATGATTACTGTTGGCCTACATACACCAAATGATTTACAGACATTACATACGCGTATGACAGTCCCGTGGAATTCTGATTCATCTATATGTATATTTATATACATGTATATATATATATATATATATATATATATATGTATAAGCTTAAATCTGGTTCCGATGTAGAGCACAACACAACCAGCAGACAAACATCGTCACCACATTGCATTGAATTTCATTTTCTATCTCTACGGAAACCTGTGATTGTCAGACTAGTGTTACGTGTACATACGTGATCCGATGTCGACGAACAGACAACGACGGTCTTATATTTTGCTCAGACAGCCATCTGTTCCTGTCAAGCACTGACTTCAATCAAACCGAGAGAAATTGTCTCATGTGCTAACGTCAAGCCAACATTGTACGCCCTAATGTCGACTTTTCATTAGGTGTGAAGGAGCGTTAGCATTGTATGATGTGCAGTATTGAAACTCCTACGAGAAGTAAGGAAGTGGAGTGATCTCCATGAAAGAGCAAATAGTCTGGAGTGACGTATTGGACGTTGTGCAGAACACTTCGTGGGGCAGTTCGCTTGTTCCACAGCTGCCCTATGATTGCTTATGATCAACCACAGACTAAAAGTGATGTGGACATCGGTCTTCGAAATGTACTCGAGTTTTCAAAATCCTGTTTCTCATCTGAATACAGTCAAAGCAGTGGCATCTGATTTTCTGACTCCAGTAGGGATTATTATTGTTCATAACATTAACAAGGGTACTACTTCGGGAATCCCAGATAGTTTCATCCGACTGACTGAGTCTCCAGTGTAGAACTCTGCACAACACGTGTCAGTTCAAGTTGTCACACTCCATGTGATACACGGAGTTAGGGCAAAAATGTACGACGGGACTGTAGTGCATGAAAACTTGCGAGTGAAAGCATCTGTACCAATGAGGACAACTTCGAACCATGTCGACAACAATTTCCACCTATTTGTTCTTTGGGTCTCAAAGACCCAAGTGAGACAGACGGAAGCTATCTACTTAGCTCAAAGTAGCGGTCAACAACTTCATGGATTGATTCCAGGTTTCTCATTGATCACCTGTAACTCTCTTCCAAGCTAATCCTAATTCAGCGAACAATAATCACAGTGTAATGTGAAGATTCGATATGCGTATCACAGTTTCTAGTCACTCAAATCATTGGAGATTCACAACTCCGACGATCGATTATCTCTCCTTATCTTACGATCTCTCCCTAATCTTACTATTCCTTAACACATTGTTACATCTGAAGTGAGCTTTCGGACGAAGACTGATGTGTTCTCAAATCTGTAATCGTACGTCTGCTTGCGGCGTTCACATCTCACAGTTGTAAAGCAGAAGGAAGGGAAACGCTGTGCGGTGCACATTACCTTTGATAGGCTGTCAGACATCCCAAGAGTGGTAAAAATGACACAAGCTGGCAAACACCAAAGGAGCCTTTGTATCTATGCTGCAGTGTTGTTAGCCACTAGTCCATTAGGACTGGTGCAACTTGTCAAATCACTGAAGTGTTGTACAACACAATTATTTCACTTCCTGTCCCTAAACTAGGAGTCGATGGACACCAGTCACCTAACACGATGTCACATTTCATGGCAACGAACTGTATATCAAATATACTCACATTTCGTCCAGATCATCCAGAGCACTCAATTTTATCAGCGTATTTACCTAAAATGATTACTTCACCTGCTATCTTTTAGCCAACAAGACTTCCTACTGGTAGACGTCATAGTCGCAGAGGCTCACCGATCTCTATGCCGTTTTAGCTGAGAACTAATGACAACGTCGTTCCTTTAACCTCACTCACACTTTAAGCACTGGTGTCTGCATCCCATTTAGGTGTGTTTTAGTAATTGCGAAATCCTAACGTGGATGTAGGCCAGTTGAATGGCTTCTCAAGTTGTTCCCTCCAAAGTGTTCGAGTTGTTTCTCGTGAGAGTTAATTAAAAAAGCCGTTCTTCTCGAAAATAGTTTCGCTTACTATTGACTTTTTCCAGCCCATTTCCCGAATGAATGTACGGCAGCCACTTTCCTAAAGCAGTGAAGTCAACTTGTAATGGCCATATCCGATCATTTTGTTCCCAGCCGCCAACTAGACAGCTTTTGATAGAACTCATCTTTTGATTACATCCAAATAGCATTCGGTTGTTGAGTAAGTGTAGATTATTGAAAGGGATAGACGGGTATCACAATCTTCCCTCCTTCTCACATATCCATTCAGCTGAACAGCACAAATACGACTACCCGCTGGAGTTAAATCAAGTCAGGAGTTTTCTGCCGTAGCACTCCAAACCGCCCTGCACCAGCAAGTCTATGCGATAAGCTGAAGAATCTTCTGACAGCCAGAAGGTGGTCTTCGCAGATTCACTGTTGGCCAGGTGGGAGTTAGTGAGTAACCAAACTTGGGTCCTGTAGCGTGTCTCCAAAACACACTATACATCCATGTCTCGAGATACCGTAGTTCTGGCTATGGAAACCTGGTGTTCGACCTGGAGTGACGTCCAGATCTTGAATGCTTATACGTGAAGTTGAAAGCGCAGTTTTAAGAGACTACTAGTAGCGTTTTTCCGGCACAAGTCGATACTTATGGTCTCAGAGATAAGAAAAGGTGGAGAACCTAATTGTGGAATAGTATCAACACCGATAGGAACACAGTAAGATAAAAGCTTTGTGGGCTTAAAAAATTGTGTGGTCGACTGTCTCATAGTAGGAGTTCTGTGTTCCTGTTCGAAGTTGGACGTACTGCAACCCGAATTCAGCCATAAGATTGACCTTCATTCAACAAGGATAAAGTATCTTGGAATGCAATAGTTTTGTGTTCACTATCGACTTGATGACAGAGGTCACTAGGTTAGATAATGTCTTTCCTTGCATTTGAAGATAATGCTGACGAGGAACAAATGATTACCTGAACAGAACAGTGAAAAATAATCGTTGTTTTATGTTAGTCGACATGGGATTCCGTAGGTGTCCTACGATTACACAAACTACACTACTTAGATGGGCAGAAGTGGTTAAGTAATTCACCTGGATGCTGTATTCTTAATAATGAAATTCAGAGAAGGGTGAAGTGTGCTGCCACTTATTATATCTCCTGACAATGGAAATAATATGCAAATCTTTCTTATCATCGCATAACCAATGAGTGTCATGTCTCGCGAATTCCTACGCCTATTTCACCAAAATTTGCTAGCGTAAGAATTGCATAAAATACTAGCTTTTTTAATCAGTAGTGCTTCCTGCATAAATTGAGTAGGCCTTATTTGAAATTATCAGGTTAACTGAAAAGGCAGGAAGCACAGGCGTCTTCAGCAACGAAAGAAGAAGTCAGATACCATCTGCAAGGTATATTGAACTGGCAATGACAGTAGTTTCTCGCCATATTATTCCAAATAATCTCTTATCGGATAGCATTTGCCTGTTATTTGTCTGAGGGTCCACATATTATGATCTGAATAATTTTGGTCTTCTAAAGGAACTGTGGCCTATTATCGTCTTTTCGCACCGTGTAAGTTGCGAATTAACTTGACAATTGTGAATGTCTTCTCTTTTTCATGTGACTCAATGGGGATTTTCAATTGTGAATGTCATTCATGGTATCACCAGTTCCCCAAGTAGCTGGTCAGAAATCAATCCGGCAATGAGCTGGATCAAATCGGATACACTGTTGATAAGGTCGGCTTCAAACGAGCGAACCCATTGTCCTATAATTAGATCACTTCAATCTGCCAATAGTGAGCACTACTAGTAGATATGAGTAGTACACAACTACTCACCATAATCAGTTAGTAGTATATACTTAATCGTCTCAGCGTCTGTCTAAATCACCGTTTAGCAGAGATGGATTGTACTACAAGTATGTATGTAGAAGACTACTACTGTTTCTGAAACACCTTAGTGGTCAAAAATGATTTTCATGCACAGCTTGTGGGTAAAATATTAGTTTTTTTTATTAAAAGATAAGTTTATAAATGATCGCATCATCTCTGATCCTGGCATTACTCTAGTCTATTGTAGAAATGAATGTGAGGAGACAGTAGTTTGTAAACAAAGTTGCTGGTGATATATCGCTGACTAGGAACCAGTTAGTGTATAGAAACCCAAAAGACTGGTGATCGTTGACCATTCCTCTTTATAAAAAAAGGAACAAACCAGGGAGGGGTCACCTTGTGCAACACAGTACCTAGGAATCTGAGTTCCGTATTATTCCGAAAAATAAGTGAGGCTTGAGAAATAAAAACAAGCTTTAGGCGCAGAAGTTGTGCGTGTTGCTTGATGCTTTAATAATTAGCCTACGAAATTTGGCATAATTCCTGTCCTAGAAGCTGAAAGTAGGAAAGATTAGACGAGTGATTTTGTACAATTGCATGTTGGGAGTTATTGTCCAATACATTATGTCATTTTTGTAAGCAAGATTGAGCGACCTCCACACACCTGACCATGGTCATTCGAAACAGTAGCAATCACCACATAATGTTATGCCGTCATCTAAAATCTGTTTTCAATAATTTATCAATATTATTGATTTGATGTTATTTAAACATTAATGTCGTTCATAAGACTAATTCATTCATTCATTATAATGTATATGTAATTGTGGAACCTGATGATGAATTTATCGAAAAGAGTTCTCTTTGTTCAGTGTCTATTCTTTTGAAAATTTTAATGGGCATTTTTAATCAATTAAAATCTGTTTTCCTTGGGCGCATTCACAACTCTGTGACTGAAAACTTTGCCATGTATAATTGAGAATACAAATCAGTTGCAAATATGCTGCACCTTTCCTATTTGATCGCCAACTGATAAGAATAATGGGTGATTATTTGACTGTCTTATTTGTATGCGTTATGTTGTGAATTTGCAGAAGTTAAAATTCATGGACTAGCCATCGGATCGGGTCCCAGTGACTTAATGGTCTACGAGCTCGCCTCGTAGCCAGAAGGTCCTGGGTTCGAACCCCGGTGGGTGCGTACTGATGAAGTGTTCCAAATTAGGGTGAAACAACTGTCCAGTACTCCCAGGTTTTCCAATGGTTCTCTAACCAATGTCGGCTCATGATGAAATCCTGTAACCAATCAAATCTCTACAAACCAACAATTGAATATTCTGTTTTTTATACACGCAACCTTTGGCATGTACCTTGTTGTTATATCTTATCGTACAATTATTGACGCTGAAGCTATAATAAGTTTAAACAAAAAGTAAATTTTAATATACCATCAAGTTTAAACATGATCACTTTCATGACGCCATCTATGAAAACAACCGTATTTTATCTTGCTGTCTTCGATGGGCTAGAGTGGTTCTTCTCCCAGTATCGACACAAGACGCTACTAGTGGAATACAGAATTCATGTATATTTTGCTGCACTTCCAGGGAGAAGTATGAAATTTTGTGCCTTGATTTTAGGATTTTAATACACCATTTGTTTGTTGAATTTGAATTTAATGTACATGATTCTTTAACTGTAACCAGGTGTCCCATGTTCCAAAGTCCCGGTAACATACTTGAGAAGAAATTTATCTCTGTGTTCAGCAGAAACAATAACATTAGTAAAATGAGGACAGTGGAGGAAGATTGAAGGAGCTTCCATAGAAACCACCGAAGCTAAACACTTATAGTACACTATTGCATTTAACTACAGCATTCACACGCTCCAAGTCAAATATATGAAAAAATGCACAGCCTTATGTTCGAATAAGTGATATATAGTGCTTTTGTAAACGTAAATGGAATATTCTACACAGAAAATCTACCAGATGTTTTCTATGATTCTGGAAATGGATTTTAGTGAATGAATAATGTGGGTCATTCGGAAAAAGAATATGGTGATTTCAAACACTGACTAACCATTCACTAACACCAGTTTATCACAAATCAATGAAAATCATCACGACTAACGATTATGTAATTCAAAAAACCTTAGCTGATTCATTCAGTATACGACCAACACTTCACTGACAGAACAACCTGCTTCACTTAACATACTATATATGGAATCTCAACAATCCCCATCGAGTAAATCCACATGAACTGTTAGCTTAATATCAAAACAGAAAATCAGGGAAACGTGGAATTTTGCGGGTAAGAATATTAACATTTCTATATATTATGATATGAGTGAGATAAGTGGAAGACTTTTCGAAGTTATAAAGTCAGAGATACTTTTTAAAAAATTGAAAACATTTGAAATGAGGATAATTACTAACAAATAACTAAGGCAGTAATGTAGAGGAGTAAATAAAGTCAAGTCAAGGCACTGATAAATAACATTTTTTATAAATAAATAAAAAAACAAAACAGCACAGCACAGCATGCAAGAAGGAAGGAAATGCAAATAAATGGCTTGTGTGAAGCAAATTTTTGAACACTATCTGGAACTATCTGAAACCCTCTGAACTAAACCGTATTCTTTCAGACGTTCTAAGGCCTTGTTTGCACATTCTCGTGTACGTTCACGGTCTTTCTTTTCATATTCCCTAATCTGATTATCACTGCATCCTGGATACAAAACTTTCGCATCTGGTATAACTGGCTCTGTTGAATTAACATCTGGTAATTGACTCAAAGACATGATGACTTCAAGCATGTTTGATTTACAAATATATTCAGCAAGGGATCTCTCTCCGTGCAGAATGAAGTTTTGAAGTATGTGGGCTGCTCGATGTTGTAAAGCGCAAACTGTATGTCCAGCCAGTGTTTGAAATATTTCAAACCATGAGGAAACCTAATTTTCAAAAGTAAAAGGGAAGAGTATTAATATACATATTTATTAATTTATTTGTTGAAATACAGAACATAGACTAGTTTTGACAATGTTATCTATAAATTACCAACATACAGATATACCTAACATTAAAACAAATACATCCGAAAAATTAATTATACATTACGGATACACATTTCTTCATATTGTTACTATTAGTTATCTGATATCTGTAGTCTAACTCGGAACTACGAACACAATAAATCTAAGGATTATTACTGACTGATGAATCAAAGCAAAACTTTGAAAATAAGTCCAGCTTGTAATGGTCTGTAAACGTACATATAAAAAGCAGAGAACAGAAACCGTACTTGTATATACCGTGGAAGTTGATGTTTTTTTGAGAAACGATGAGTACATTCAATGACACAATGTTAGAAATGAATGCTGTTTTATTTCGTAACATGGACAGAAATAACTAAATTCACACAAAATATAATTGGTACGCTTTACTCATTTGTTTCTCTGTTTGAAACTACCGGTAATATTCCCTTCTAATATTTTGAATCTTCTCTGAAATTCGAACTCATTTATAGAACTCTAGCCTCCAAAGCCTCAGGATGGTCGGGGGTGGGTGCCTTGCGCTGCGGGTTGGCCACCCCTCCGCACACCTCTTGAAATGCTCCCATATGACCGGGCGTCTTAAATAGCCTCTCCTGAGGAAGTCCTACTCACTGCCTTCCCGTGGCGGAGGTGTTTTTCACCAAAGTGAGAGGGCGAAAGCGGATACCCGGCGCTCTTCACTGGGTTGACTGTCCATTGGATGACAGTCTAGGGGAGATGGCTAAACTCTGATTCCAAACCTCCAACGACTGGCGTATGAAGCTCACTGGAGCTCACCGGCAGACGTATGGACAAAGGGCTTGTTGGATGTCCTGGATGTCTGGCCCCATTCAAAAAGGCGTATGAACCGAACTCCGGTCACCGGCTGCCAATGGATAGTGGACTCCCTACTCCACTCCTACTGCCTTGTAGGTCACACTTGGTTGTGTAAAGGCTAGAGCTGCACTCTCAAACAAAAGGCCGAGCGATTCTGGGGACATCACTCGTACCAAATTCCCATGAAACTTCATGAACTCTCTTACAAACGAGGTACAGTCAAGGCTGATATGGAGTGCCTGGGGCTACAAACCGTCTACGGACTCCGTCTGTGGAACAAGAATTGGATAACCCTGTTGCAAAACCTTGCATCAGATCGCTGCGCCTGGGCAGCGATGATTCGAGATGTTCATGAAGCCGGCTCATCCTCCCGTAGGAGACAGCCGAAGTAAAGTAAAGTAAGTATGTATAGAACTATCAGTGTCAGTTTCGGTTTCATCGATACATCGAAAGCCTGAAACAGTCAACAACTAATCTTAAATGAATTCCGTCATTAAACTCTTTAGCCAATAAACTTACTTCTAGACTACTAATTTAGTTTCTAAATAATAACAACTTCAAATGTGTCAAGATTGACAGTTAACGGTTCGCTTAAAAACCTATGATAATTCAAGTTAGGTCAATTTTATTTGAAATACTGATAAAACACTGCTTACAGTTGACTATAATAGCTTGGATCATCAGATACATATGTCAACAGGTGCAAGACACAATGTATAGCTAAGGTAAAACGACACGCACTTCTAACAGCTACTGATAACGACTAAATACCGGTTGCAATGACTGGAATAGAACCTGCCATCAACTGACCAGATTCACTACGATATATATCTTGGGGTAATTCATGTTATCAACGAAAGCAGTGTTCTGTGTTGCATTACCGGTCGTTGATTTAATATCTGCACGTGCAGATCAGTTTTCCAAAAGTCATAAATGAATAATTCTGTTTCAAATGAAAGTGATGAATAACAACAGCATAAAAGATTAACTCACATTGGTAATTTTCTGTATAATACCCGGATCGTACGACATACTAGCCAAAGCACCAGCAGCTGCACGCACAAGTAATAAGTCATCATATTCACCGCAGTATAATACTAAAAGTTTCACTCGTTCAGTTGGACATATAAGACGTGGCAATTTTTTGGCTAAATCTGTATCATCCAAAGGTATACTTCCACCGGACGACACGACAAAACCATGTGACTGTGCTAAATTGGCCATACACTCTGCTGCAGCCCGTCTGATCATAGGATGTTCTTCAAAAAGACAATGATCGATCAGAGGCAAGCCACGTTCTGCCATTATGCGATGACTGGGATGAAGAAAAATGAAGGGCATTAACGGACAGTAAAGTATATATTCGTTAAGCATGACCTACTGTCTTTGTACTTTTGGAAATGGGAGCAAATAAACAACGATAGGTGACCTTAACTTTGCCTACTCTTAACTCCACAATATTTCACTCTCTTTTGTGTAATGCGATGATTTTTCAACATCCTCGCCTAACCATACAAGTACGTTTTCATAGACTTAGGTGAAGTTAAAAGGACATATTGAAGGTAAAAATAGCAATGAAGACCTCTTAACCAAATAAATAACAGAAGTGATAGTACATCTGCTATGATATCAAAACGAAGTTCACCAAGGAAGGTTTGGTGTGATGACGAATTGCTTTTGAACGCATAAAGGTGGTTTAAACTTTCTAATTGCTAGGGCTTCCACAAACTTCAGGATACGCCCCTTACTCATTTTATAGATAGGTTTAATAGATGTGTTAACTTCATTGCATGCTACAAAATAATTGAATCCTGTAATCAGTTAGTCTTTTAAGTTAAAACTAACCAGCTGGCGATCAAGTGTCACCCAAAATTAGAATTTTTAGACGTCTAGTTGATTCTGGGAGTAAGATAACTCATTAGTAAGACAAATATTGTTTCCTTGTCAAATCATCTGCTGGGAGTGAAGTTGGCACTGGAACACAACTACAGAAGGACTAAATATTCCGGAAAGTAACGATATGCTTCAATGGCATATCTGCATACTACAGTTTGTCAAAGCACTGAATCACAGTACAGTACAGTGCAGAGAAAGACGGCAAGTTGAGTGTATCATCATTTCGTCACCACTATTCCTGTTCCCTTGATACAACAATTCCGGAAGAAAACATTCACTATCCAATAAATGTCATTTTACATAGAATAAGACAAGAAGAGACTTTTGTAAGTTTCATAGAGTAGTGTAATTAGTGCATTCTAAACACTGTGGACAAGAAACACATTCTGTCTCAAGATAAGAATACTTTCGAAAGTGTAATAAAGGAGATAGTATCCAGAAATCTAACAGAAAACAGGGAATTCAGCAGATATATGCCAAATAATAATTTCCAGGTGAAATAATTAAATGTTCTGAATGAAATATGTGTCTGGGAAATTCAATTTTCACGAAATCACACAGATATTATGAGGTAATGTAATAATTACACCTCGAAAATATGAATAACTACTTTTTGCAGATGAACCGCCACCGATGAAATCTTGCTACCTGCATACATCAAAAAACACACTTCTCTCCAAAAACTAAACTTTATTGTTATCAAATTCAAACAGTTTACTGGTAGTCCTCAAAGACTCTGAATAAGTGACCAGGAGTGGACAGTCTTTTCCTCGAAGTGCTCTCATAAAGATACACGTTGATAAACTCTGAAATATAAGCCCTATTCATTGGCTTCAAGTTGCGAAAGGTGTTTTTACAAAAGTGAAAGAGAGAGTATGTTTTGTGATCACCACCAAAACGCGTAGGGTACACTCCGATTTCGTGATCAACGGGTTATCATAGACACCTCACTTAAACGACTTTACTTTATAGACATGCGAGTTTCAGCACACATTTCCAAAATTTAGCGGGTATCCAAAAGGAATATCTATCTGAATACCTCGAATAGTTGGGATATATATATATATTAACTATGGTAAAATATGATTAGCATTGTTTAAACTTTCAAACAAGTGGTATTTTTCTGTCACTCACCGATGTGTTTCACCGAGTGAAGCTAAATTGGTCAAAGCCATTAGAGCTTCAAAATTCTGCAATGCACTGCAATCCAAATGAAGCAGACGAAGTAAAGGTCGGACAAGTTCTAAAGACTAAAAATAAGATAATACGTAAATGTGTAAAATCATCTGGTTTTTTTTAACAAACAAGTAACAAAAATCTAATGCAGTTTAAGATCTTAAATGACGGGTGTATTAGTTAGTATCTGGGAGGTGAATAATATCGAGCTAGAAGACGTTGAACTTCGCTTAGTTTACTACCCGGTGGCAAGCCTAGAAACGAGGGAAGAACGAGACCAGCGATCCCACTCTGTAAAACACAACGCCAGCACTAATGAAACTTTAAGACAAAGTAAAAATAACATTACCCTCCACTGGATTCTGAAAGACTCTTCAAGTTACCAATAAATGACGCTGACGGGTGAAAGCCTTCAGACAACAATCCGGCTAATAAGTCTTCTTTCAATGAGAGAAAAAGTTAGCACAAGAACATGGACTGTCCGCACGATGATGTTTGAGGCTAGCAATACTGTTCAACTTGTGGAGAAAAATAGACAAGATACGCTACAGAAGTGTTAAGGATCCATGAGTATAAAGTGGGAGGAAATTGGACTGTCAATAATCTACTCCAGTCATCCTGACGACAACGACAAGCACACGGAGAGTATGGCTATCAAGAAATTACCAACAGCAACGAAGATTCTTATGCAGTGGAAACCAATCTCGCCCACGACAATGATAGCAAGATTCAACTCAAAATGTAGAGAAGTTAAAATTATCCAATGTTAGTCACTTATAAACAATGCAGATCAAGAGAAGAAAAAGAATTTAAGTCAGTTAACTTTCTACCTCAACGTCACCGTCGAATGAACATAAAAGACCCAGAAAGATTTGAATTTCCTAGATGATTTATGTCTTTTTCCTCACAAACTTTTAGATTAACAAACGAAAACCAACATGTTGGCAAACGAAACATCAAAGGCAAGACTTTGAGTGAAAATAGGAAAGATGAGGATGATGGAAATACTCAAACAACAACAACAACAAAAGGCAGCAATTACTATAAACCATAGAAATCTAATCGAAGTTATATGTCTCTTTCCCTTACACGAACAGTATCAGTCCAACTATGGACGGTACAGATAAAGATATCAAAGATAGAATTAGAACTCTGAAATCGGTTTGTAGCACAAAGAATGAGATCCAAGGTTTCAAAAATGTCAAGTTAGTATTTCCATATATTTCAAAGTAGTACTGTAGACTTCCATCAACACTTGGCCGGCCAGAAACAATAAGCACCAAGGAACTGTGGTGGTGAGCGAGCCAAAAACCTATTACCCAATAAATATGCAGAAGGAAATATAGATGGATGGGATATACGTCAGTCAGACTGTTGAGTGACACCACATGCCAGGCTCTCAAACGGCACCCAAATAGGAAACGAGTTAAGCGTCTGAGGGTGACACGCAGGAGAAATCAAGTGAAGAAGGCATGAAGCCAGCTAAAAGTGGTACCAGGGAATGGAGTACAATGAAGATGGGCTGCTGAAGACCTATATTCCACATGGAACATCAAGAATGAATAATACGATGAAACGTAAACATAACTTGACTCCTTAAACAGAAATCACCCTAACCTAACAGTTACAAAATTATGTGAGACTGCACACCAGGCAGAGTCGAAGTCAAGCATATTTTCCATTGAGCTTCCATCTTTTCAAGTTACAACGAGTCTTTGCACAACAGTTATCAGACGTCAACTATCGAACAACTTCAGTGGAAGTAATAGTATTTTCCTACAGAAATCTGAATAATTCACATACATGTATTACAGCAATTTACTTTTACGTTGTTCTTTTTTTGAAAATGAATACACTTGTAAATTTCAGGCAAATTATCCAAAAGAAATAGCTGATTTAATACTTTTAAACTGCAAATTATAACACAGCTAGCGTAAACATACTCTTTGACCAGCAAACGTAACACGTGGATCAGTGGTGATAGTTAAACGAGCAAGGGCCTGTGCAGCTATATTTTTACCAGTGTCTGTATTGTTATCAAGAGCCAACTTCAGAATCGCTTTCCCAGCACCACCTTGAACAAGTTTTCCACGACAATCAATTGATTCAGAACAAGCTAAATAAATACTGGAAAAGCAACAACAACAACAACAACCTTTGAAAAGTCAAAAGAATTAAAGAGAATCGTGAAATACAAATATGACCGTTAGACAAAATAACAACTTTTAATGATACCTAGTATCCAGAATACATTACAGTACACAATAAACCAGCCTACGTCGACATTAACGCCAGTGGATATGTGTACAGATAAGAAAAATTCCGGTGATACTAGGCCTTTCAAAGTAAAGAAGGTTGTTAACCACAATCGGCTAACATTGCCGGGACATTACACATAACTACTTCCTGTAATTTCAGTGTACTATTCAGACATAAGTAAGGTCGAGTGCAACTGGTGACTGGACTAAGACTAAGAGGTATTAGTCCATGATGTCAGTGACTATTGACTTAAGCCAAATAGGAAAAATGTAGTCTACGTGCCTGCCTAGTGTCCACTAGAACATTGCAATCGTACAGCTATAAACACTTTGGAATGCCAACAAAGATCAATTTTAGTGACAGAGATGCATTTATATCACACAATCAATCGCAATAGCATACTCATTTTTCTCTGTTTTTCGTATGATCACATTCTTTTTAGTCTTCCATTATATTATGCTTGTTTTTTTCTCCCTTCTTGTTATTTACCTAGTATGCAGTGATGTTATGTTTCATGATGACGTCTTTTCCTCAATAATGAATCACCATAGGTACCAAGACATGACATGTACAGCGAAATATAACACAGTAGAGGGGAGTGAAAGAGGGAGCTTCAATTGACTAGGCTTATATCAGGGGCGGAGACAAGCGCTGTTCAAGAAAGAGATTTCACCAAACACTTACATTGAGACGGCGTTATAGTTGACCTTACCCATAATTAGTTAACACCAGTAATGGCGCATAGTATGTATGGCCTTATAGTATCTTAAATATAGAACTTTTAAGATACTGATAGACTTTTTATGAGCACAACGCAATGATCCTAGTGAAAGAATAGAAGGCAATCTTCATGTTGAGAGATACAACCATTGTTAAACTGTTATAGATGTAAAGGATTTCCAGGAACTCTTGAAAGAGGAATTCGTCATATACCTTACTTAACACAATACAGCCTTTTATTCGCGGAAATTTTTTCAGCTTGGTGAAGTGAGCATAGCAAAAATATTTTTGGCAAACTGGTACCTGATTAGTATCTCAATGATCATCATATACACTACACCAGATGTGTTCACAGACAGACACAATAATATCAGTATAAAACTTGGGCACTGTGGTAGAGTATAACTCCATTATGGATAAGATTTCATTTAGATAAATCACAGTGTTATACAGTAATATTAACTGTATAACAGTGTGTGATTTATCAAAATGAAATCTTATCCATAAAGGAGACAAAATAATAATCCTATTCCGAAATGATGAAACACTTTTGATATGCTGTATTATTATTATTATTGATTCCTTCAGTTCCTAGAGGGACATAGAGCTTCAGCCACACGTCTCCATTGCGTTAGGTTCTCTGCCAATGTTTAAACCTGGCTCCACGTCCACCCAATGCTTTCATCTCTTCTTCACATGACCTGCTCCATGTCACCCTCGCACTGACGACCAACTCGCCGCTTCCCGTTCGGGTTCCACTCGAGAGCCTGTCCTATGATATCACTTGATGGTTTTCTCAGAGAATGGCCAATCTAACTCCATTTCTTCCTGCATATTTGATTATTGATATGCTGTAGTCAATGCAAATAATCTAGTCAGTTCACTGACCAGAGCCTCGTCGCAATTCTGAAGAAAATCCAATAGTGAAGTGAGTTTTTTAGGAGTTCACGTCTTTATTTAGTCAAATTTAGGCCTAGTGGCTACTTGTTTTACCTGCTGATATTTGTCAACGCCATTCCAGTAACAATGGCAGACTTTCGTTATTATCAGCTATTTGGTCACACTACATTACTAGATCAATTAATAACTTCATATTGTACAACAACACAATCATCTAACTAAATTTAACTGCTAACTTTTTCACCTACAGGTTTCATTCGTGAAGGGAGCCGCGAAACAGTGAATTTTTTTTGCAATTACATTGTGATTACATTCACAGTTGAAGGATCACTAAATAAATAACTCTCTGAACTTACCGTGAAAGCAATTCCGACAAACCTGTGTTTGACCCCACCAAAGCAGTAGCTGTACGCATGGTCAAGTGAAATAACGCCGATGACAAACCCATATTGACCAGTATAAGTCGACGCTTTTTAACATATTCATCTGAATCATATGGGTGGTCTTCTGGAATATGCTGTTTGGAGAATTTCGCTAATTCAATCATTTCAGGTTCAATTTGTTGACGTTCAAAAGAATTTGTCAAATGGGCTAAAACACTGCACAGAGCAAAGGATGTATCCTTTTGACAGTGCTGAAATTAATTGGATCGATAAGCAGTGAGTGGGTACTAAGTTAACAAACGATTAATAATAAACTAAAATAATAAAAAAAGCTCGACTGTCTATCGTCTACAGATTTTTTCTCGTACTACACTCTGAGTGTGAGAGCTTATTAAACTGCTCAAATAACCAAGAGAACTAACTGGAATAGAATTCTAACCCTGGACAACCAACTGTTCATCAATTCTCAAAAGACATACTGATAGGATTTCATATTGAGAAACTGCCAACTAACAAGAATTTAGTGTAATGTCAAGCTAGAATTTTAATGAATAGAAAATAAGTCAGTTTAAGAGATGAGTAGATAAATCCCTTCACTTATTGGATGATAATAAAGGAATATATCCTCTTCATTATATGATAATAATCCTAATAGTAAGACACAAAACATCTCATAGTATCATTCATGTCATTAGGTAGGTCGAGCTTCACAAAAATGACCGAAAAAACCGTTGAATATGGTAAACATTCAGATGTAAAATGAAAATCTCTTTGGCTAAAGCCAACTTTAAATTGACCTAACGCCTCTGTTGTACATTTCCACGCTGACAGAATACTAGATCCACAATATGCTTTGCATCTGTGGTTCAGTGGTAGAACGCTTACCAACCACGTCAGAGGTGTGGTTTAGATTCCAGACCGACGCAATCCTAAACCTCACCTAGTCCATAGTACACCTGGAAGATAGTTAAGGTTGGGTACAAACCTGGCTACACCCCCACTATAACTTCAAAGCTTAGGGTTCAAAGCCGTATGTTCCACTCGGAACGCAAGGAATGGAAAAACACAGTGCGCTTAAAAACGCCTGTCCCAGTCTAACGATAATCTGTATTTTATTGAGCCCAACACGTATAATTTTTTTTTAATTTTTGTACTTAATAGAGACACCGAGAGATGCTCCACTAAAAATATCTCAACAACAATACGAGGAAAAGAAAAACAGAATATTTGAGAAACGACGGAATAGAATTAGACAGGCGCTTATCGTAAGCATTCGAAACAATATCCATTATTGTGTAATATCTTCAGAAAGAGAAGGAAATTCTAGTAGGTGTTCCAAAACGAACCCACACACTGACAGATGGTCTCTGTCATGACCACACGTTCAATCGGATCTCAGTACTATTTACTCACTGACACCCCAAACAAGCACTTTCAAAGAGATAAATGTGATGGAATGTTCAGAGTTGTCAGCTTTAATAAGCCATGTTTCATAAGCGTAGGCTAACAGCACTCGTTGAAGTGCTGTGGACCCGACTTACTGGCCAGACCAACATCATAACAGAACAAGAGCATACAGTTTCACCCTTACTATGCGATTGGAAATTGCATCCATCATATTACATATCTCCGCCAGCACTCATACAACTCAGTTGGATACAGAAAATTTCCAACTTATTCAGATGGCTAAAGTAGCGATTCGACTTATTGATTTTAGTAGCAGAACTTCACCTAGTCGGTAATGAGTTTGAACTCAGCCTCATTCACTTCAGCCAGGGCAATTGGGTTGTGTCATCAACCTTCACACAATAAGTGACCCGTACCATGTTTGATGAAAATCTTGTCCTCCGAATCTCAGTTCTAACTTCTTGTGGTCTATCTTCTAGGGGAGGTGCGGGTACAGGCTCTTGCCTATCGTCGCAGGAGTAGTTTACACATGAACCTTGTAAATACACATCACAATTACGGACACAAAGATGGCAAAGTGAACAAGCGTGATTTGTGTAGCCTTTTTATTACAGTACAGTAAGACAACGTGGTTTGTATACCGAATCCCAAAACATTTTTGTGTATACAGAGTATCTAAATTGTCGACAAACATTTCACAACTGCTTCAGCGATAAGAAGAAAGTAAGACGATTTACTCTTGGTTTGCGGTGCTCTTGACTTTTTTCTAAAAGCTGGAGGAAAGTGATTATATAATCGACCGACTAGAATGAGGCTCATTATTGTCTCTCCAAATTAATTTTTAGTGTTTTGCACAGTTAGAGAACTGATTAGAGTCTCACCACTACTTTCTAAAACAGCCTGTTTTACGTTAACTTGGACTGGTGCTTTGTAGCGCTTCTGTACTTGCAGTTTCATTTGGACCACGCTTTGTGATAACCCACCAAAGACTACTGTCAGTAATGACGCTGTTGGCTAGTCAGTGTTTTGGTAAGTGCTCCACCATAGATTGTTCCACTGAAAACATGATTTTGATAACTGTGGTTTAAATGAGTTGGGACAGCTTCAGACTTTTGTCGGCAGATGTAGCACATGGTCCCACTTCAAACGTATCTTTTCGTCATTAAACTTTGCGGCCCGTATGTTAGGACTTTGATTTTGTGCGTAGAAGTTTTGTGTATATTGTAGTAGGCATCATCCACAGGAATGAAATGACGGCTGTCAAAAAGTTGTTAGGATCCCGGAGAAACTTACTGTTCTTCTGAGCTAAAGATGACTTTACTCTTCATCTATATGACGTCTTGGAAGAGCAATCAGGGCTTGTCTATCCTCCTCTAGCAGGTCAACAGTTAACCTTGAGTCTGGGTCAGTTTGATACTTAACTGCGGTGACAGATGCAACCAATTCGCCTATGTCAACCTGTTCATGATTAATAATCGAAACGTATAATGTATCGAATCTGTTACTTAGACCTGTGTTACACAGCTTTATTTGCTAATACACTAATACGTTCATCATTTCAAATAATAAACGACTATTTGGTTTGTTTTAATAACTATTAGTCACCAAAATAGTAACCAATACGACCTGGATTGGATCACTTCAAAAAGGGAGGTCAAACACAAAAGTGTCCCAATTATCTTAACTATGCAATAAAAGTCCTTAATCATTTTTCTTAAAAAATTATAGAAAATCCGTATTCATCAAATGTATTTTGACGCCAGGAAATTTTAAATTCTGACCAACCAGAAGGCTACGATTTATCTACGATGTTATAACTAAAATCACTGACACAAATGGTAAGAACTCTTACAGTGGACCACATCATATAAGAAATTACCATATTTAAAATCTAATGTCTTTTTGAAATAAAGATTAATTATAAAATTCAGAACAACCTACTTGAGCGAACATCAATAAAGCCGTCACGAGTTCACGGTCTTCAATGATCTCTTCTTTAACTTCTGCATTCATACTTAAGTAAGCCATGCCTTCAACGCCCCAGTGGGCCGACTCTAAATCTTTGAAATGAATAGTAGAACCATTATTAGACACATTATTCTTTTTAGTTCTCGTGGATTTAGTCAGAGGTTTCTCTTCGACTTCATTTTCATCATCATCTTCATCTAAGACAACTTGTCCTTCAGAATCAAAGTGAACATCAGCTGACTTGTTAGCAGCTACATCGTCGATATCTGGATCTGGTTGTTCCACACCCAATAACAGACGACGACATGCTTTGAGTAGAAGTAGATTTGAACCATCTGTGAGACTTTTAACACTGGCATCAGTGCCTCCAGCGGCACCAAGTTTACATAAAGCCTAAAATAAAAACCAAAAAATGAGTAAACATGTATGAATGCTGAAAAAAACTGCCTTCGGTAGCAGCGATAGCAGTAGCGTGGCAAGCGCTACTGATAATATTCCTCAGTGGTGTATGAAGAGACCTTCATCGGCATAAAAACATCAAATAGCAGAGAAATACATTCGATGTCAGAGAAAAGGCAAATGATACAAAGTTGTGGAGATACATGGGAGACGTGAAAGGAACACAAAGAAACACAATAGGTCAGAAGTATCACAACACTAAGATCTGTGCAAATGGTGCGTTGAAGATAAGGTGTACATGATTTGGCTATATAGAGATACCGATTTCCAAATAAACATTCCTTTACCAATTCTTTCAAAATATTAATCTGACGAAGGTAATTACTGGCAAACAATGACTATGTAAGGTGCCAGTTTTTATCATGCAAGAAACATTCAAAAAGATATTAGGTAAGAGTTTGAAGAGGATATCACTTTCAGACATCTCATTCCCTAAAGCAGCACTATTTTAATTTGAAAATAATATTTTACTAAGGTCAGGCACGAAAACAAAATAAAAGACAGTTGTGAGTTATTAATATTCAATAAAAGCAAAAAGGCGGATATCTGTTTTTGTATACCTAGTTCCTAATTCTCTATAATATTCTTCCTACAATATTGCACTAAAGTAATAGAAATTCTTCTCCGTGGAATCTCTTGTTCTTATTTCAAAACTGTCTCTTACTCGATGAATGCCAAGTTTGACCATGAATAGAACAAACCTTTTGTATACATCTCCAGTGTCTCTAACTAGTAGACTTATACTTAATATGAGGCTATTAAGGTTAGCCTCGTACCAATAATCTATATGATTAGATAAGTACAAACACAGAAATTTTGGTGCAGTTGTTTGTTGGCATTCTTATGAAACAGTGGTTAAATAAATAAGAAATCTGTTGATGAACTTACCACAAGTGCTCGAATTCTGGTGCCATCATTTTCACTTTTGTATAACGATTGCAACAAGGGTACAGCTTTTGAAATAATACTTAAACACTGTTGTTTTTTATGCGTAGCAATGACTATTGTATCCAGTGCAACTGTCTAAGAATAAATATGAAGAAAGGAAACTGAAAGTCATAAATAATTTGGTGAGTATTCGTGAATCAATAAAGTCTAAAGTATTTTCTGTCTCCTTGTCTACCATTGTTCAATGGTATAAGTGATAGCGGTAACATTTAACTATGATATATGGAATCACCGTTAATTTCTTTAAAGTAAACTAGAAGTTTTAATGTTTCTCGAATCAAAAGCTCGGTTGACAGATGGCTGTACACTTCTATGAGTGTGAATGAGGTATTACGGAACGTTAACCGGCATAACACATGCTAACTAGAGTTTACCAACCAATTATGACTCAATTAAGGTAGCCAAATGCCTCGTCATCTAATTCTCGTGGAAATGACCTACGTCCGCTGCAAGACGTGAAACTCTATGACCATCGCGTACTTTCCTAATATTGACGTTTCTGCATAAATTCATACGCCTCCCTTTGGTTACCTAATCTCTCTTACACTATTCCGTCCGGTGCTCTGAGTATTAACGTGAAGAAACTCATTTAGGAACGGGAAAAGGCAGAAGTAAGGAGATGAGTTAGATGCAACAACCACCTCCTCGAGGCGCCCGCTGATAAGGGTCCGGTCTACTGGGCTCAAGCTAAGTGCTTCCACAAGTTTTGATCACTTTCGCTTCTGGCTACTCAGTTCGAATGGATGGTGCGGAGCAATCCCCTCAGGCTTAATGCGGAGTACGGTGCTCCGAGAAAACCTGATCTACTAGAAGTTTGGGAGAGAGGGCTAGGACCCAGTTAACTTTGACTCACGGTTAGCGAGTGGCCTTGGATTGTCGGAAGGGCATTCAGCAAGACAGTCACGTCAAAAATGGTGTTCCTACGGCGGGTTAGTGGATTGAAGATCGTGATCGGGTTTCAACGAGGGAGGATGGGCTGTCTCCAGTGCACAGGAGTCCCGGGTTATATATGCCTGTTTTTTGACTAACAGGAGGATGGCAAGGATTTTTCTGATTCGTAAGAGAGACGTCTTGGAGGGACTGACTGGGATTAATTCAATCACTGGCTGAGCTCGCACCATCCAGATGTGCAAACCACCTCTCAGCACAAGGGTTTGCTGGTGACGGCATTGCAGTTTCCACATGCTGCATGGGTAAACATGCAAATTATCAGAATACTAAGGTGAAGCTTTATTTTGGTGTAACCCGTTGTTTAATGTCTTACATTTCCCTATGGTTGTTGGCTAATATCCCCAAGGACTATATGCCATGTCGATGAAACCTACAGCTTCATACTTCATGTTTATTTTTAGACCAAAAGAGATCCTTATCTTATGAAATGTTTTGTGCTGAATCTCAAAAAATACACTTTACAGTTGAAGTCGAAACAAGAAAACCGATGAGGTTTAGAAGGTATTTAAATGAGACGAATACAGATGACAACAGACACTTAAACACCCACTTATTTAAATCAGTCAAATTTTTACGCATAATTACACAAACAAATAATAAACCTGAGTGTTAGTGTGAATGCAACACTGAAATAAAAATACATCCTACATGTAATGCGTACTTTTTAATTCATTGCTATCTGTTTGCAGAGAACCAACACCACTACAGAACCGCAGAAGCAACAGTTAGAATGTAGTACCACTGCAAATGCTTTACTAAACTTTTACAGTGTGCTTAGAGAAATCTACTATCACCATAAATACTCAAGAAAAAATCACAAATAAATGGACAAAATCACTCACCTGGTAAAGTTTATTTTCACATTGTGTAAGGAGAAGTAGACCATCAAAAACGCCTTCTTGGGAGATGACGGCTGATCCAACTTCATAAGGCCCGAGAAATAATGTGCCGATAAGTGATGCCGCCTCAACTTTAGTTTCCAGATAATGGTCAGCAAAAAGATCACTAAAGGAAAAAATAATTCGCAAGTCAGAAATGTCATAAAGTAAGATTGGTTAGGAACTGTGTTCGTTCATATATGCTTTGTCAGAAGCCGAGTGTTAAGCCATCAGTAACTTAGACCAGGTTGGATTTGTACTCGCCACACGCCATTTAAAAGAAGGGAGCCTACAACTATACACTACAATTCCACTGATGAAGTTACAGTCATTTTACGTAACTATAATGAATACATTTTAGTTGTAGTGTACTTGAAGTACTAACAAAAATAAAAGCATGAATAAAACGAAATACAGTCTCTACCTTTATCATAATCTCACATATCGAAAAACTCACAAAAACGTATCATAAAAACTGTATTGTTCAATCAGACTATTAGGAAATAATTCAGTCTTGAGATATTGATGATTATAAATACCATCTGATATTTATGCTACTCGTCTACCACTAATGCATGCACGTGTACATATCAAAGAGAATACAACATATGCCGCTGTGATCCTTAGACCAGTGTTAAACATGCCTAGTTACCAGACTGACTCTTAAAATAGCAATGTTATGAAAATCAGGATTCGATTTAAAAAGTTCAAGATTGGTTAGACAAACACACTGATTGTTCGTCGGAGTCATGTAAAGAGCATGAATGAAGTCCTGGAAATGGTAAGCGTCAGAGATTGGAATGCCAATGCGAAGTAGCCTGAAAAGGTCGATAATGTCTCATATGCACCAATTCTCACAGTCTTCAACATTCTTACCTTCCGTATCTAGATACTGGAACAACTATTATGACGGATATTCACTAATGGCAACAGAAAGACAGAAATTCCACTTCGAATTCGCAAATGTTTACCTCTGTTCCTATCCGTGGAGATGTGGCTCGTTTGTTTATAGTACTCAACTCTTAGTGAGTAGGTCCTGAGGTCAAGCACCGTTCCACCTACTTTAGTCCTCACATTATAAGAGTATCTTATATTCTAGTGCACGAAAATTTTGTTCGGGTTAACTGAGTTTTAACCCCTCCAAAAACGCTATTTGCAGGTTACCCAATATGAGTAAACGCAAAGAAAGCTGATGTTGTGTTAACTTCCTTTGGCGGTACAGGAACAAACAATAACTCTGACAAAGGATCTATTTCTCCGCATTCTTTCTTTCAAAGAAATATTTTATTAATAACTACCGACTCCTCACTACATGTCCAAAGTAAGATACAAGTGGAAGCATCCTCTCTTCAACAATTTTCAGAATTCCTTCTTGTTTATTGATAGAAATAAGCCAAGAAATAAAGTGATTTTATCGCAATTTTACTCCCACTGTCTAAAATTATAAATTAGGTGAGTTTTAAGCGACACGCTGTGTAGTGGATAATAAGGGCGTATAAAAAAGTAAGCGCTGACTGCTTTCGCTTACATGATAAAATCCTTGCATGTTTTAGTGTAATCATCTCTAAGCTTATCCGAACTTAAATCCTCCCATAATTTGGCCAATAAACAAGCTACAGTCATACGAGTATCACTTGTAGTTGCCAAACGAACCCCATCAGGTAATTTTTGATGATCTGATCCATTTGCATCAGAATTAGAAACATTAGAGTATCTAGCACGACGGGATCGCCAATTCTTCAAAGATGTAGTTCCGCACGCACACCCTACCTCCAATAAGCAGTCTATAACACCTTGAAAAATAAAATTTAAAGAGACATGCACATTAGTGTAAGTAATTATTATTGGCTTTTGCTTCAAATAAATGTAGCATTTAAATAAGCAGGACAATGGACACAGTTAATACCCGAAATTCATGAAAAACACGCATGAAAAGCTTCTAATTCAATTTTTTCAAGAGAAAAAAAGATCGCTAAACATTCATCTTTGAATTAGATTATATGAAATGGTAGTCCACTGAATTTTCCATTCGCTGATACCAAATAACTGTAATACGCATTCAGATCTGGATGCTACATCTGATTATAGAGACTGCAATTAATTCCACACACAACTGAAGGATGCACAACCATCGTATCCGCTGTCATGCGCAGCTAGCTGCGTCAAATAACATACTGTTCAATCCACTTTTTTAAGCTTATTCAACAAAAGTTGTACTACAATTGCTACAGTAATAAAAGTTACCATTGGTTGGTTACTGGCGACTGGCAGCAGAATTCAAGACTTGTCTATCGTTCTACATCCGAAACACGTGTTCTGGATTCTACTACAGCCACTACTGACCAAGTAACATCAAATTAAATTCAAACCATCTTCTAAGAGTTTGTACCAAAAGCCAATATGTAAACAGAGACTCAGCATTGGGGTCCAAAAAACTAATCAATGAGATATTCAAAAAGTAATCCCAACAGACAGCAATTGTTGTTGATAGTAGAGAAATTTTGACAGTACAAGTCACGGTAACTATAGTGCCTTTCCATCTGACCTGCATAATCACCAGTGTCATGTTGGCTAACCCAACAACATGGAATACGACAGCTACCTGCCGACTCACCAGTGATTCGACTATCAGTGGAAGATTATTAAACTTAATTTCTGTACCCTCAATAATAAAAGCGAATATATAAAATAAGACTGAATTTCAATCGTAAAACAAATTGCATTATAACCTAAAATAATATACCTGTCAAGGTCACTCAATCCCATAAATATATATTGGTCATTTTGACAATTAGTCAGCTGCTTAGTTAAACTTTTCTTTAAGGAAAAATACGTTGGATACACTAGAACATTTCTAATAGGTTAGATTCATTTCCGTTTTCTTTGGGTAGTAAACAACGATTACCAATATTATTATTCATTAGAAAAATCAATCTGTTGAAAGTAGGGAAAAGGTTACACAAAAACAGCAAGCAGGTCAAAAAAATGTGTGCATAAAAATAAAATACAAAAGCTGTAACACGCATACCTTCGGTTTTCACAATTTTCTGTGACCATCCAATACCTTTATCAGAGGGAATAAATTTAACCAATATTTCTAATATGTAGTCTCGAGATTGAGCACTTAAACGATAACTATTTACAGATCGAAGAAGATGTATCAAAATTTCCTCCACCGGCTTTTCAACTGTAGAATCTATAATGTGAAAAACAGTCAGAGTGAGGGACGTTGAATCTCTTCTTGTGAAAATGATAATCTTATTATATTGCTACAAAGACAAACAAATATTCATACCACAAACAAGCTGTGTCAATAATAAATCTTGAAAATCTAAATGTCACAATTATTGCAAGAAGAGATCTATGCAGTCTCCATTGCATCTAACAGCAGACTACGAAATTAGATTTGAACAGCAACAAAGAGACAAACAAATTAACTTCTCTGATATGAGCTAGGTCAAGTTACTACACTTTCCAACAATATAGTTTAACATACCATGACTGAGAGGTCTGTACAGATATGACACTTAGTCAAGATAGTACGAATTCATTGCAAAAGACTGCTGAATGAAAGTGCCAGTCGACAGAATAAATACTGTTCATGGGTAAATCGAAGAATGATCAAGAGTAAATTTCGTTATTCAAAGTTACCTGTTTGATGAAAGGCAGCAGTGGAATCCATGACATACGCTTCGTTCTATTTAGGGGGTGGTATTCTCAATGAAACTCGAACTCAGCAGCCGTCGTTCCAAATGTTAAGGCGTTATCCAGGAGGATAATGAGTCACGAAAGCCACCTTTCATCCAACAAGGATGATTTGACATTTATTGATACATTGGTCGCACCAGCTAGACATTGTTTAGACCCACTCATTAAAACTTACCAGCATGGTTGTTAAAAGAACACGAGACATTCAACAGCTCAATTCTGGAGCATATTATTACTTCTGATCACGCGGTATCAGAATAGACTTCATTCATAAATAAAGTAAAACCAATCCGTTCAAAAGGAATTCGCCTATATCTTCACGCAACTGAAGCTTTGGCAATCCATAAGGAAAAATTTGAACTCCGTGTACCGAAAAGTCTCTTTTACCACAGCGACGTTAGTGTGAATTTTTCTTTCACTGAATAGTTGATTAATAAACTTCATGTAATTTTTTTGAAATTTATTTTTCAACTTAATTTTTGAAACCCATTTTCAGTCCTTTATCCTCATGTTTCTTATCAGTTATTTCCAAAGGATTATTCATCACTTGAATGATTAGCTGTCAACCCTCCAGATTTTACGTGAGATTGTCCACAACTTTTTTTTCAAACATTGTTGTTAGTCATGCATTTTAACTTACTTTGTTAATCAATGACAATTACCCCAAGTTCTTTTGTCAATTAACGTCGTACATATTATTTATTTTTTCTTTTAATTCCTAGAGGAACATAGGCCTTCAGCCGCGCGTCTCCAGTGCGTTCAGTTCTCTGCCCACGTTTCAACCTGGCTCCACGTCTGCCCACATGCTTTCATCTCCTCTTCACATAACCTCCTCCATGTCACCCTCGCACTGACGACCAACTCGCCGCTTCCCATTCGGGTTCCACTCGAGAGCCTGTCGTGTGATGCAACTTGATGGTTTCCCCAGAGTATGCCAATCCATCTCCATTTCTCCCTGTCTATTTGTTCCACAATCGGTTCCTTGTTGGTTTGCTCCCAGAGATCCCTGTTGCTGATCTTTTCTGGCCATCTGATCTTGAGTATTGAGCGAAGACAGCTGTTAATGAAGGTCTGTAGTTTGTTTGATGTTCTCTTTATGACACACATATAAGCCCCCTAAATAACTGTACAGCTATGAAGTGAAGTTATGAAAACAGATCCCTTTGCTCACTTTTGTTTTCTTAATTGTATGACATGGGAATTTATCACACTTATGATTTCCTGTTTATGCCGAATTGATCAACCTTATTTTGTCACATGGGCTCCGTGAACACACGCCTCAGCATTACTACGATTTACAACTTCAATTTGCTTCTCTGTTGGTAGATAGCGTTGGAATTTAGGATGTCCTTTATTCGGATGAGAAATTACAAATATTAGTAAATAATGTCAAATTTCGCTACTTACGAAAAATCCAACGACAACAAGCAACTGTGAAAATTGACAAAACCCCAGAAATCATTAGTAGGCTGTAAATACCACTTCATACTTCTGTAGAAGTAGGCATGTATAAATCACTCTTCCGTAAAACAAACGAATACTAACTGAATCCACCCATACCAGTGCAATTTAGCTACAAATATTCAACTATTGACCAAAAATTAAGCATAAATGAGCAATAGGTTGTATTTAACATCATCCAGTAAAAGCTGTACCGTTGTGCATAATGTTACATAAACAAACTAACATGATAAGTAACAATCCAGTGCATAAATGATGTGTGAATAAATCTCTGCGATAACAATAAAATATACGATAAGAATAGAATTATTAAGTATTTAAATCACTATTGAAGTAATTTATCTCCACCTTAAGGTTGATATACTTTATATAAAATGATGACCAGTGTTATGGATTGATTCTTTAATTGCCTGATTGACTTCGATATTCAAACTAAGCCATTAACCTTATACATGTCTTAAATAAAACTGCTTTTTGAACTATTTTGACACATTAGTGTAAGACACAAATGTAGGCTGAAAGACCAAACACTTAACACCTTTCAAACTGTATACACAGAAAAATCCATAAACTATGGGACATTAACTTACCAATCTTGTATCTAGGATAAGCCCATGGTGCAACCTTTTTAGTTTCTTCATCTTTAATAGTACTAGCAGCTTCTTTAGCCCTCTTATAAGCTTTCAACTGAGTGAGTGATTCTAATAGTGAATTTAGAAAACGGCATCGTTCAATAGACTCTTCAGGTTTGCGTGAATAAATTCCATTCACAAAATACAGCGGTGTAAGTTGGTTTAGAACAGTAAGACCCTAGAATGTGAAGAAAAAGTAAGAGATACATGAAATACGTAAATATGGCGACACTATTCAAATTACAGTATAATAAACAACTAAGAAGGATGATATTTTTACCTAAAAAGTTGTCGTTTCCACTAATTGGCTGCTACGTCTTCTGAAACATGTGGATCGGGCATCCAATTTACTCACTCCCAACTCAATGTTTTTGTGAAAACAAACAGTAACGCGCTAACCACCAGAGTTAAGGCACGAAATTTGCACATATGCCTATTTTTCAAACTTTATTTCCAACTCATTGGATTAACCTTCCGTTATTTTTCCCATAAATGCAAGAAACGATCCAATTATAGTTTTTATTCTAAAACTACCTGACGAACAACGAAGAAATAATTAACTACAACCCAATCAAAATCAAAACGTCGTTAAACATCCAACATGTGGAAATGGACAACTCTGTGAGGACATTTTTAATAGTCAGTCTCATCAGAAGTTACTCGTCAGATATGTTACGGAAGTGAACATTATAGGCTTTAATAGAAGCACCGGTGTTCGAGGAAACAAACTTTAGATGAGAAAATGGATTTTTTAGACATCACTTTTAATAAGATTCATTGCAATAAAACCTATTAGCCACAGTGGTTTAAAGTACTGAGGAATGCATTTAATGTCAACTACCGATAGAAATGCACATGTTCCAATATATGACAAAAGATGAAACTTTCGCTGATACAACCACAGCTAGATGTAAAAATTTGCATCACTTTAAGTTGTGACACTTCCGGAAAGCCCAAATTAAAGAAAAGTAATGTAATGTATGCACCAGAGGTTAAATTATTAAATGAATATTAGTGAGCACTTTTAGGACCTCGATGATGACAAAGAGTGAATACATTTCCAGTTGTAAACTATTTTGATCCATTTCACAAAGTTTCTGAAGTACCCCCAACCAAGCAGTCCGCATAAGCCTGTGTTCTGCAGACCAACAGTCAGTGACTTCATGGATCGGTGCTACGTTCTGGGCTCATTAACACCAACTCCTCTCCAACTTAATTCCACTAACTCCAACACTGAATGTCCAGAAGGCGATGACTCGACCAGCCTAGCCACGTCAAATTATGAAATCCTACAAACTTATCGGCTGACTTCTCCCCTCTACTCAGTACCCCTGCCTCTGAGTACATAAGCCCTTAGATAAGTACCAGGGTGTCACGCCTGTGTCGAAGATGACGCGATTCGGCAATTGCCAAATTGTATTCCTGCATCAGCAACCAGTATAACAATCTTCTACGTAAGTTTATTAGCATTTACAGTGATTTCACTTCTCCGTTGAACTGGGAGTAAATACAGACTAATCTTGTATTATTTTCACCTTATGTTGGATACACAACACGTTTTAGGTATTGTGAACGATTCTGAGTTACGATATTTCATTGACAGTATCCCATTCTCGATTTGAGCCCCGAGAGCTTTATGTCATTTTACACGTTCACGGAGATGCAAACATACGCATGCACAGATGAAGTAAATCGTCTTCCACCAACCTAGAAGCCAATAACAAACCTATGATCTATCCGAGTGCAAACCAGAAAAATCTTTGAAATTAGTAATACAAATAGGTGACTGCTCATCAGGTGACTGATGAGCAAAATCACAAGAAGAAATCACTGATATCAATTTGATGTATTGGGAGTACGAAAGAAAGATAAAAATCATTGTTTACCACCATTTCAAATTGACTTTTAGACGAACATGTACGTAGTGAATGAGCACTAATTTTTATCCTTAGAAAATCTAAAATTACAGTTTCAACGTCCCGGTGCAAAAAGTATACCAAGGATTATACAACATCACAATAATAAATCAGCACAAAACAACATACCCGATCCCGGTCATCTTCCATTAGTTGAGCCAACAGTCGATGACAAGCAGTGGTCACTTTGTGTTCGGTTGTCTGGCATAAAACATAAATCTTTGGAAAATTACGATTTGCCCAGATTAGTGAACTTGCAATCCGTGGATTTTCTTTAGTCAAGGCTGTAAGATTGGTAATAGCCTTAAAAAGTTTACTTTACAACTGAAACTAATATTAAGTTACTTGTTCCAACTTCTCAATTGAGCTAGAGTTATCATTTATCACATCAAACATTTTGTTCACTTTTCCTGATAAGCTTTCAGATTCCGCAACGTATGCTGTGACTGCAGATTCCAGTTTTCGAGCCAAATTCTGAGCTGCTTTATTTTTTGGGTCAACATGAATCAACCTCCTCACAGTCTCTAAAGCCTCCTTTAACATTCCGATGCCTTCATATGCCTGTGTACAGCGGTAAAGAGCTTTTGAGTCGCTAGGAGATATTTTAAGTGCTGGGTATTTAAGTGGTCAAGTGAATCAACAAACCTTCTAAGGAAGCTGTCAGCGCATCCTTATAGTTACTGAGATTCAAAAAACATTGAGCTTTGTTGTTTTGCAGTATCAGCTTCATATTATCATCCGAATCACATGAAAGCAAGCTCTTATCATACAACTCAACTGCTTCTTGGTAAAGACCTTTCTTGAAAAGTTCATTAGCTTCAGTTTTTAATTTGTTTGGATCTTTCATATTAACCTGAGAAACAGCAGAAACAAAACCCTTAAGCTAATATAAGAATAATATTATCACTGGATTTAGCACACCAAGAGTAAAACAAAATATATTTCAAATTACATTATGATGTTATTGACTACAAATAGGTTTCCATCCAAGAATGAAAAGCCTTTGGAGGAACATTTTTTAAACAGCATTAATGCTGAACAGTACAATCTCTTTATATATGGATGAATACGACTTAGAAGCCTACAGCCGATTCAGCACTAAATATTTCAACCTTAACCTGGTAATACAATCACCTGACACAATGATCCAGGTGAACTATATGTTCCTTTGATAAGAAGCCAGTACAGCATGTGTATTAACTGAACGTTTACTGTCACAATCCTTGTAATTAAAACAAACGGGAAATTTAAAACGGAAGACGAAATGCTGGAAAGATAAGTGTGACAGAAATGAGATACTTATCTATGAGAACTAGCTCCACTAGTTTATTAATCTGAAGAATTCAGAAAACTCAGATACTAAAAATCGTACGTTCCATCTCGCCGTAAAGGTTCTAATCACCAACAGAAACCGCTTAAGATAAAACTTTACAAGTTTACGTTATAATCGCTGATATGATTGTTAGTTTAATCCAGTGGTCAAAAAATCTAATAGTCTTCTGTGTGCTTGGTAAATTCACCATTTAGTCAGGGAGGTTATTTTATTGTTAACACTTCAAACATTAGATTATCATCTGTAGCAAGAAGAGTGAAATTCCAGTACATGACTGTTGAGTGTGTCATTTGACTAATGACACTGCAAAAACCAAGATGGTAATCCGCCCTAATATTATTCATTAATTTCTGCGTATGCACTCAGTGAGTGTTCTTCCGACCATGTGAAAAATAAATGGTGTTAACTTTCAGGCGTCTCCAAAAATTCCACGGTACGGGTAATCGACTTGTGTAAACCGTATACTGATATGAAAGCACAGAAGTATCCAGAAAATCACAGATTCCTTAATCTGTCTCAGTTTTAGCTATCCTAATTCGCCAAAACTTTTGTGGCTTTCATGGTCTTCGTATTTTTTCATCTTATGATTGCTGACAATCTCGACAGTTAACAGGAATCTTTAAGTCTACCAACTCCGAACTTTAGAACTCATGTTAAATATTTCACAGTAAAGTTGCAGATTTTCTAATCAGTGTGATGGCAGCTGAGGACTACTTTCACCAGACTACTACGACAAGGACATCAGAGAATTATCTGATAATCACCACAATTAATTAGACAGCAACCTAACCTTATCTATTGCACAGGTAACACTTTGTTTCCTCCAAGAAATTCTTACAGATAGTTTGCCGAATATTTCACTTCCTACATTAATATAGTTCGTTATACATTTTATACCTACGTCCAGTGATGTGAACTTTTGTATACCTCTGAATGAAAAGTCGAAACTTCAATTCAAACTCTGAGGTCAACTATATTTACACATGAACTTCATATTTGCAATACTATTTTGACGGTTAGAATTTATACACAAAAAAAACTCAAATCCTGGTTAACGCTGGAACAGTGAACTGTTTGATACTGACAAAAAAACTTAGGACTTCATGTACAAATACATTAGTCCAGGTTGAAACGAACCAAGATGCCACAAAAACAAAATTAGCTCAATCAAAATGATATTACGCCGTGTTTATATCAGAAAAGAGCATAGTTAAAGTGAGGACTGATAAAAAGAATTGAAATTCCAAGCATAAGAAGTGAGTATATTCGTTTGATCATGAGTGATATTGAAGCTCAACATCATGTACCGAGCAAGCAATCATCTGCAACCCCAAGATATTAACCAGCTAACCTAAACCTTTGTACGTGTCACACTATCAGTCAGAAATCATGAATTGATGTTATACTTTGTTTGTTTTTTCACTCCACGTTGCGGGTGGAACATGGCACTTCAAGGTAGAGCTTTCAAGTTTCGGCAGTGGTTTCATTTTTATGGGTTAGAGTTTGCTAGCCTCACACCCAAACTTCCCTATTTACCGGCCTTCCTACCGTCTCATAGTGGTTTGGGAGTGCACTGAACGAATCTTGGAATACGTCCGTAGTTGGAGAGAGTTCTACCTATGAACCACCGACGCACTATATTTTGTCTGGTCACCCCAAACTATTTTCCAATCCAAAACACTTCAGCTAACACCGCCTGTTGAAGAATCCGGTGCCTAATAATGTCCCAGCTAATTGATTCAGCCATGTAACCAAACTAACTTGTCACCTTTCTTACCAAATAATCTGGTTTCAAAACATATAATTTCCCTAAAACACTTATTACGGTTCTAGAAAACCAGTGAAAATAGCTGCTAGTATTGTTGTTAAAATCGGCCCGAAAATGAACATCCTACAGCATATGAAGAACGACTTGCAATAAAAGGGCAGGCTTTGAACTTATCAGACGCGTCATAAAGAAATAAGAGAATAAGATGTGATATTTTCTGCAATAACTGATTAATACTATAGGAAATCAGCCGAAAAGAAACACCTCTCGTTCTAGTCCTATATTAAACAAGGAGACGTTTCTCGAAATTACAGAGAGTGACTCCAAGTTACAGGAGATAACAACAGAATTAGAATGTCGAACACAAAATACATAGCTGTGAGGCACACACTTACAATGTTGAATGTTTAACCGCTGAAAATGACTTTAGGAAGATATATTTCTGAATGTGTAATACATAAACAGCCAGTACAAAAAATGGCCAACGGCTGACTGGCTTAAAATAACGCCAAAACCCAAGGTCGACGCCTAATACATATATCCAATACCGGACATCCTACTGACAACTAGTGTAGACTGAGATGGTTTCTTTCACCTCAGTTCCTAGTTTTAAGGCAAAGGTACCCAATCTTTGGGTAGCTACTGTATGTGGTCTGCCTCGAAAATCCCCCTGCACGGTTCTGAGAGATCCAGAGGAAAATGGTATGGGATGTCGTCTATATGTTATTTACAGCATGCATTCGTGCGCTTACATGACTATAAACAGTCCTTCCACTCCTTGGTCATTCTCCATGGTCAAAAGGAGAGATAATTATAACGACAATGATATAATCCACGAAAAAACAAATTGGCAGTTATATCAATAGCAGTTAAAAATCAAAAGGGTGAATAGGTAAACTAAGCAGAAAAATGGAGAGGGGAGACTGTACAGGATGTCAGGGATGAGTTTAAATGGGAACCACTGATCGGGTGAATTATTTGTGGGTTGAACTCAGTTTGATTTAGAAGACAGTTCATTGGGACGTATACCTCGCGTAGCTGCCAGTAAAGCTTTCCATGGCTGCTGCCAAAACTTTGTGTGAAGTGGTTAGCCCAAAGAGAAAAGAAATGTTAGCACATTCCAGCCTAAGCCCTCCTTTTCAGCTATACTGCGTGGGCCAACACGAAGAAGTCCGTAACGACCTAACGGTAGGGCATACTTGTTCAGGGGATTGTGGTCGACTGCAATGCTATTGGGTGATTTGGTTACCTACAAAGTGTGAAAAATCGGGTTCTCGAGAGTGCCTGACTTCCTTTTCACTCCTTTTGAAACCTTTTCAAAAGATTGGCTAACTTTTCAGCAACTCGGGGGCAAAGGTATTATGCACCTGTAGTTGTGGTTGTACATATGTCTTGTCTTAAAAAAAGATAAGGAGTACCAAATTGTCTATGCATGAGATATACAATCGTATATACCTTGGCCACGTCACACGGATTATTCATTCTGTTTTCTAGCTTTTCAGTATGAAACAGGTCGAAGTCACCTTTCGATGCTGCACAGGAGAAGTTATCTCCACACAGTGAGTAACTCAATATCTGCAACCTTAGGGTAATGGTTTGTACCACATTATATTCTCCAGGGTTGAAAAACATTGCCCTGATCCGTGTCCAGTCTTTCAGAAATTCGATCTCTGCCAGTATACTTGTAACTATGTAACATGCGCGGTAGGTTATCTTAAAGCCTGGTCCTTGGTGTTCGCGAATGGTCTGTTTAAGGGGTCCAAAAGCATGGAAGCAAAAACGTGAAACTGGAGGGATGGTATCTACAATAGCAAGAAATCAAATAAGATTTCCGAGGTGACTAAGAAAAGCAGACATTTTCGTCAGGTCTTGACGGTTGTTACATGTATATGCTTTACACTACTCTCATCAATTCAGAAGCAGTAACTGTCATTTAGTCTACAGATTTTCCTAGGAAATTCAGACTTACGCCCAAATTTATGGCCATCGAGAATAAATGTTTCTGTTTGCATTTAAAGTCGCTAACGTATTAGGTGATCAGCATGAAGCCTACTGTAGTGATACCTGTAATATTAGCAGTATTAATGGTATTCGTAAAGGTGTAAATGCACTACCTTGCTTTGTGCTTGCATTAATCATAAAGCATACAATATTTATAACGTTGCTAACTGTTATTACTGTGACTTGGCGATAGGCTATTAGACACCCCAATTCATGAGAACATTCTCGGTGACACCATATGCATAATTTCACAGACAAGTAGTAAGACGATATTACGTAGGATCGGTCAAATAAAATATCGGAAAGTATGAATAAATAGGAATATTCATAACTCATGAAGATTATAATTCTAGAAGCATTGCGCTAGATGAAGTGAGTAAAGACAGATAATATGGCAGAAGTTAGTTATTGGGATTTCGACTAAAACTGTCTGTTGATGGAGAGCCTGATACTATTTTTAATAAACAGATCGAATATAGTATGTTGTACATTACAGAGTAACTCCTCAGCGTGTGATGAATAAGATACCTTGAAATTATTTTTAGGTTATAAGTACTAGATGGATTTTGTCTATGCTGACTACAGTGCACCCACAGTCACAATACTGCACAGCCAACTGACCACTTGGAAACATTCTTCATACTGAGCAGGCACACAGAAGTCAGATTAAACTGAGACAAGCACGACAAGTGTGTCTTCTGAATATCAAAACAAGTATATAATCGATATCTGATTGGTTGCATCAATCATGACTTTACGGCTAACAATAATATGTTGTCCGTCCTAACTCCCATAAATTGAGGTGGACATCTCGGTAATATTGGTCATTCAGGCATGAAATAAAACTGTAGAACATGAACACAAGCCCCAAATGACTAATAAACCAGTATCCTTTTTGAGTGGGACAGAGGAAACTCAGTAGTTTGGAGAAAGTTTATGTTACAGATGTTGATCATTGTTAGTACAAACGAATTGACTGATGTCTGATAAATCATCCGTAGTCATTTGTCTACACTGTATAGTTTTGATCCTTAAATCGAAAGTGAGCTGTTTGACTTGAGTATAGAATGAACAGCCCTCTAACCATCCTCACAACAGATGGGATCTTTTGGATGTGCTGCATACCACAGGTACGTAATGCCTATATACAAATGTACTTTGACGGGAGATCAGTAAATCTACCAGTGCAAACAATTGTTTATATCCATATCTTGTTTTGTCCGACTGAATCTCCCTTTTTAAGCAATGGAATGTACGAGTTCAAAGCACCCATCTCTCGTAATGATCAACAGATCTTAACGCACTATAAATGCTTGAAAAAGCACACTTCCACTGGTGATAATTAAACACTAATTGATGGAAAACATAATTTCACGTCAGGCCCTGAGCCCATAAAACGATCTATTCTAGAACGAATTATTGTTGTTGACTCAGAATGAACCATTACAAGGCCATCATTCGATTTTCTGTCTCATCAGATTCATCTGCTGACCCTATATTCCATAAGGAATTACCACATAGAACGAAAAATTATGACCCCTCATGCTGTTTCACAAACTTACAGGGTCACTATATTGCGTCCCATATACTTAAGCAGCTAATGCGTCTCAGAAAGTTATATAAAAGTGCATAGGAAGGACTAAAAAGTGCTACTGAATTCGAGTAAAGTGTCCCTAGCTCTTACTTTCACAGTTCTTCCAGGAGGTGAAAAACTTTGTGGTAATGACTGCGATATTTTTAGTACACCTGGTTCATGTACTAGCATGGTGCTATCACAAAGTGCATATTAAGCCGTACGTGGAGGATACGCACATCTTCAATGAAGCAATCGAATAACATTTACACCATGTAGAATGCACACTCACCTTTTTGACAGCTAGAGTACAGAATACAGAGGCATTTCGCATAAATATTTCGTTTCTGCTCATGACCTAATTGTCAAAGCAGCACAAGTAAGTCAGAAACCTTGAAAGATGAAGTTATTCTTATGAAAGTACCAACTTGCAGGTAGAATGACGATTATGCCTTACATGGATTTTGTGGTTCATGATTCCTTACCACACTCAAGTATACTGACTATGCCTCAGATCTGACTTCATTCCTTAGGAAATTATTCTTGTGCGGTTTTTTCACAAAATATAGTTGCATGGAGGCACTAGTAATGCAACAAAAAATTTCAACAGAATGAGTATTTTCAGCCTATATCCAAGTTGTCGCAAGACTTGAATCTAACAATAAGAGGCCTGTGAGTTGTTTAGTGCCCGCCATATCACCCTATTCACAATAAAGACATTTCATGCCGCACTGATGTCCTACCACCACCGATAAAACTTCTAAGTGGGGTTGCTGTTACTTTTCAAAACGTCAGCCTACCTAAAGCACCACCTTCAACAACATTTAACGCGAGTCCTGCTTGCATGCCATCCTCCTAACGAAACTAACGAGAACGTACTACTGGTCTTCTTGAGCTTTTAGCCATATCTCGGACATTAAGTAGTAACTTAATGTTGGAAATTGTCATCCATATATCCCGAGTATGAAACGGACCTGGGTTCTTCTTCTGAAACTATTGGTCTTTGAAAATAACGAACGTCGTATGTAGAATTATCACAAAGTTCGTCGGAAACACCTTATTGATTACATGAATTTTCCATACGCACTACGGCTACTTAAAAATCCAGAAGTGATCTACTGGCTTGCTTCAGTACTTCGTCAATACCAACAACTTTTTCTTTGATAATAAAAATATATTTATTGCTGTCTATGTAGCAACCATGTGTAAAAGTACCGTTCAGGCAGTTGATTCAGTAATCCCTGCTGTTTTGGCTCACTTAATTCCTGTAAAGTTCCCGACAAATACTCTTCACCTAGGGACCATCAGGTGATCTCTTTGAAAAAATGTTGCAGAGCTACTGCACCTCATAATAAATATAAGTGATATGTGCAAGTTTTTTATGTTTATCTGGACATATTTTTCAATGATGAACTAATGACTTCCCCTGTGTGATAGTGGGCAGAACAATGACTGGAGTCCAAAGTGGCCTTGACAATTCGTGCAGCTGTGGCATCAGTAGACAAAACCACTGCCGACGCATGTGGAATGGCATTCTTACACTCGAGTAACGGGCACTTAATTTCAATTATTACCTGGGAAAATCCTACGGCTGATTTTCTTAGTCGTAAAACACCTATATATAGTGTACTACAGTCTACTTCCTTTAAATGTGGATATTTCACAAGCCCACCATAAAGAAAACTGAGCACTCCCGAGTATGAGTTTTTCGTAGGAAGTCATAGTTGGCTCAGTACTGCAGTACTGTGGAGTTATCGTCCATTCGGTGAACTGATATGGTCGGATTTGAAATGAAAACGTTCAACACAGTCTTTTTCGACTCTTAGTACTCAGCAATGAATGGGTGGATTATTGAAACAGGCGCAAGAAGCACGACACTACGATGCTAATACAAAGTCGCTGATAGCTTAAGTTGACTTTGCCATCCTTTTTTTATATGGCACTCCTGTATTTTCCTGCCCCTTTGCATTCAACCAGTCGATCAGGAATACTTCGTGTCATCGGGTACATAATTTTTGCTACCGAACCTGAAATTCACAATCGCAATCCTGGTAACTCACTTATGAGGTAAAGACTGAATTACAATCTAGTTGCATGACTAAGATGTTGATCTTTCAGAATGAGCATTCAAATGGCAGTTGTCAAAATTACCTCGAAGGTCAATTATCTCAAAGATCTTCAGGGAACATAAGCATTAAGCATATTCGTTGCAGGCCTCCCACCAGACTCCAACGATCTCTAGATAAGTTTTTTCCATCTGGCGATTTTTATCGGTTCAAGAACACTGTTCTGTTTATGAAGACTAGAATTAATGCAGTACTGATTCGCAAAGTATTTACACATTCCGTCTTCAGGAGCACAACAAGGCGCATCTTTCAAGAAGCGCCAAAGAACGCCCTCGTAATAGTGTGAGGTATATAACCACCGATGACTTCAATTTGCATCCATTTCTCCTAACAAGAAGCGCCTTGACCGATATTAGGCCGCCTGAAATACTGAATACAATCCATCTGTTTCCTTTCTGAGCTTCATTCTTATATTCTGTTTTCCGTTCGCACTGAGACCGCTTTAGCTTAACATCAAGCTCTCCTCGCTCTGTCGTTTTGCTGCAATTAACATGCCATATGGCATATGTTTCATAGTCATCTACACTATGTGAATATCGAAACAACTATTTGACAGATTGTGTGAGCTTTAAATAATGTGTATTTTGGAGGCCTTGTGAGGAGTTTTACATTGTGACCAAATGGGAAATTTCACCTGATAATAATTCCACTATTCTTTTTGTTCATAATGTTTACCTGACCTTCATTCTCTACCAATACGCCTGCCATCTCCTAGGAAACACACGTCAACCTTCAGAATAAATCACAAAAGCTAAAAGCGAATAATAGAGCGTTTCATTCTGAATCGCTGTACCATCATTTGGCAGGTACACTTGCAGAAAAGACTAAATTCCCATTCCTTGAATTTTTCAGAAGTCTTTTGAAGGTCTTACTTTGACTTTCACATTCTTATTATTGCACCAGCATTTCTCATCACCTTAACATGGGTGGTATATTTAACTTTCCTCATTTCCCGGTTAAGTGCTTAAATTGAGTCTCTTTTCTCCACTCATTATGCTGCCAACGGGTGTTGGCAACTTCTTGGGCCAATCATGATGCAGAAGTTTTGGACAGAAAATATCATAACTCTGCTGACAATGAATTTAAATGTTGATTTCCACGAGAGCTGCTTAATATCACTACTACAGTTATCAAGTTCACCTTTAGCAGAGTACCCACTAAAACTTTTACACACTGCACCATATCATCAATAAAGCCCTTCAGCTCTTACTATCCTCAAGTTATGACATGAAATTTTTTCACATGTGAGTTTCTAGTATGTCCATAACCAAATCATTAGGAGAACAGTTTCTAAATGACAGACAAGAAGACTGGCCCTGTCAATAAAACTTCTATGCGACTTCTGAATATTAAAATAGAATTAAGTGAAGAGAAGTTCGATTTTAATATCTAGTGTGGAAACTCGGTCACAGTGGCTGGAAAAATAGCTCATTGGGGGTTTACCAAAATGCACGCCTCGAATTTTAATGATCTCGAATCCTTGTTGATGAAAGTGCAACTATAAGCTCAATAAAAATGCTCACAGTCTCTTTTACAAGAGTACTGACCAGGATAATCTCGAAGGCACAGAATATTAGGACGTTATCGTTTTATATTCTGCAATGTCTTGGTTACACTGATAAGGACCACTGTTATGTATGAGCTGCTAATCGATATAACGTAAGTAACTCGACTGGTGCTATAGTACGCCTGCTTGTCTGTTGTGCCTTCTCCTTGATTGAGCCGAGCAAATATCAAAAGACAGAGGCTGGCCTGAGACTGTAAGATGCTGTGCATTTGGTAAAGAAACTACACATGATATTTATACTTTTTTACCACATCAAAGCCAGCCCACAGCCTTGAGAAATGATTGACCACACAAGTAACAACATGCATGAGAAAGGAAGATATGCTATTTCATGCGGGGTCCCAACAACCACCGAGCTATT
Source organism: Trichobilharzia szidati (assembly GCA_944472155.2). Lineage (NCBI taxonomy): Eukaryota > Metazoa > Platyhelminthes > Trematoda > Strigeidida > Schistosomatidae > Trichobilharzia > Trichobilharzia szidati. The sequence continues at coordinate 66,021,681 of OX235279.1, forward strand.
AACAGACGCAGTTATCGCCAGTACTGCTTGTCATTCATCAGCTTTAATAAACGCTCACTTGATTTCGCAGCTTAGCAATTGAGCGAGAACAAAACGACAGAGAGATGGAAAAGTATATTTACACAGGGAAACAAAAGTATACTTATGTATAAGTACATACGTATATACCGGAAACATAGAATGACTACACAGGCTGATAATCTGGGTGTTAAAAAGAACAAATCCACTGGTTATATGCCCATCTGTGAGACCTATGAATGATCCAATTTCCATACAAGTCATTGGTTCATATATCATTCGTTAGTACAACGTCGCGGGTAAAACATGACACCGTCTTGTTTCTGGCAAACAGCATGATCCACAGAGGAGGCAGGTTTACTGGCTACTTAAAGGATACTGTATCAGCACCATGTGAAAAGACCACACACGTTAGTTAATCACCAGAACTCATGTCCTTCATGTGGAACTGTAACGGTCAAAATATCTGTTCGACAATGAAAATGTAGGTCTTCGGGGCACGGAAGGTGGATTTCTTATAGAGAACCTAGGCGGGTGTGTGGTTTTAAAACAATGATAGTTGACTGGGGTAACCAACTGATGAATCACCATAATGTATCTTTAACCATAAGCTGGCAGCATCCTGCACTGTATATGGCCAATTTCAGTATACTGTGATTCCCAGCAATAACCAAGCCCTTCGAGCCTGATTCCAACACATAGATGGAGAAATAATTTTTCGAAGGACCTTCTATACCCTCATGAGTAGTTTTACTAAGCCAAGTTTTTAGTTCACTGCTTTCGCAGCAAATAGGGCCAGATTACTGTTCGGACTCAATAGGTAGCAGGTTAACGCATGAACCGCCTATATGCGGCCTCATGGAGAGGACTGAATCATAGACCCGTTACCCCTCGAGGAAGCTGACTAGGCGTTTTCAAGCAAGTGTATAATTGGATAACTCAGTTTTCGATACTGTGAACTTTTCCTAAGGCAAATCAACGTCGCCTTTAACGAGTATACGGAGATTTATGATGTGGCATGATAGAGAATGAGTCTTAGAATGAATTCGTCATTGTCAGTATTCAGTACATTGCTTCTGAATATATGGCATTTCGTCAGTCAAAAATGAAAGCACCCGACTTCAGATACAACGAGGCACCCTAAAGTTTACTTCCATATTAATCTAAGAAACGGCTTACTATGGAATTTATATATATATTAATCAACTTGGAATAAGAACTTCTAGAACGCGTGTAATTACATGTTGCTGTGATAGTCACTTCCGTCTAACTGAATGAAGCATGTAATGTTCTAAATGAAATGCTTACCTGATCATCTTTGATGCACCACAGTCAATAACAGTTAACTGTCGAGGATCGCCTGAAAAAGCAAACTGTTACCCACCAAATGCCAAGCTTTTCAGAGGAAAACCTCTTCCGACAGAATGTTATTAGGTAAGGTTAAGTTTAGAGACAACAAGAAACTTAATGACGTTTCTATTAATTCTAGCAAGACATTTTATGAAGTAACTCATATCAGGCTGTGCACGGAAAAGGAAATTTAAAAAAACAGACAGCCTTAAATCAAAGAGTCCCTCGGGAGAAAGAGGTGGATTTTACGGATCAGCTGCAAAATGCCATCACGGACCAAGTCAAAGTGAGGTGTGCCTTAGAGTATCTCACCGTAAGGCTCATATCATGTTTTCTGTTTACTGACTTATTTATTGACCAGAGTCACCAAATTTACCATCGTTATCTGCCTCCACAACTCAAAAGCTTTCGGAGAGCTTGTGGACAATTATCACTTGTTCACAATGCAAACAGACTGTGCCTCTTCTCTCAGAGAGACAATGACTTAGTATTCAGAGCAAGCTGCTACTAAAGAATGCGTGAACGTTTTCTCTCAGATACAGCTGGTGTAGTCAAAGTATTTGGGCAGTACCTAGGACAAACGATGACATATGAGTAACTCTACAGGGGCCAAGCTAGAAAGGGCATCCAGGTGGTCGTCTCTTGCGCCAAAGGATGATTTACATAATTCATGGTACAACAGATATATCACGCGAAAACCAGTTATAGGGAGGGATTTTTGTGTAAGGACACATAATTAAAATGTTCATTATCACGATAAATGACTCCACCTACTTTCTCACAAGTTGGAAACATCCTGGGGAACACGTTTGAATTGTTGAAATGAAAAGGAAGAATTTAAAAGCTGAGGGCCAATTATTATACCAAAGAGATAATGATACATGTTAGATGGACTGGTATCAAAAGCCTTATATAGGTGAGACATAGGCGACAGAAGATGAGAGGAAGATTATTTATTAGCCTCAAGAATTCCGAAAAAGATTTCAGCGTAATTCTGGATATATTCGAGGATTACTATCAAAAGAAACCTGTTTAACATGACTCTGGGAGTGAGATGGTGACAATTCCAGGTACTTTTTACAAATATATATTTTTACAAATTCCAGGTACTGTTAAAAATTTTGAGTCTTGATAGCAGCAATAAATGATATAACTAAATTCTACATTTCCTCATTGAGCATTCAGTCATCCATTGAACGTTTAATGACTAGCTTGTTTGAGTTTACATTCCTCGTGATAGTTCAGTTTCAATTTTCGTCAACATGCGTGCGTCCGGTGATGTAAGTGGCAGGTATCTCTTTAATATTTTACTTGTATAGTTGAAACTTTTCGCGGTTGTTGGACGCAAACTCCCAACTGATAAGGAACCTAAACCTGTTCCCTACAGAATGCGCATATTCGCGCCCAACTCCGTCGTCGCAAAGTCACGATTCTGGTATTTCATAAGAAAGCTGAAAAAAATGAAGAAGGGTAGTGGAGAAATTGTTTCTTGCCAAAGGGTAAGTTAACGAACAGAGATCTTTCATATCAACTTAACCTTGTGACTACAAAATAATGAAATTGCTGAACAGTCTTTAAAATAATTAGCACCGACCAGCTAGTGGTAATAGAGAATCGTGTAAAAACTAACTGTCAGGTCTGGAAATGCTAGAAGCTTCGTAAATCTGTTGCAATACAAAAATGCTTAACTGTAGACCTACGGAGGTATTATTCACACTGCATAAGTATGAACAGGGGCATCGAAATTCGAAGTGAAGAACGTTTTTCAGTGAGGTAAAAACAATCCCTGTAACATGAGACCAAGGCCCACAACAAGATTGAATAACGCATTTGATCGAGATCAGCCATAATAAAAGAAATTTATAACACCGAAAGATTCATATAATCATTGATCTCTGCTCAATAAAAATTCTTACTCAATCCCTTATATTGCACCATTACCGGCTGGAATTGTGTTCCAGCTAATACTGGTGCGTACATTCGAGCTGACTGTTACTAAGGTACAGTATGGTCAGCGACATATACTTTCAAATGTTGAATAGAATTACTTCCTTTGCTTCTGTGTACCACGGACTTAGTGTGATTTTTTGTTCTTGTTGGAACTGAGTCATACACATTGTTGAGAGTAGGACTGACGATATTGTGTAGTCACACAGACTAGGGAGGGTGGAGTGGGATCCGGATCCGAGGCCTGTTGACCGAAACTTGGGTGTTTCAGCCGATGAGCTACATCTCAGCTGGACACCAAGGAAATGGGCACACTTCAGGTAGTATTTGGAGAGACGTCTTTCCTATGGCCTGTAGTTGCAAGTCTTGTTCCCACCCGATTCGATTGCCCCTTATGTATCGTTGGATTGGTTATTCAATGTGAGATAAGTGATTGTTAAGCAGTTTATTTCAAGTTGACAGGTGCGCTGAGGAAGTGCTAGTTTTGCCTTGTGAAATATCAGTATGTAGTTTGCTTATTGTGGTGTGTGATTTCGTGTAGCGATTGCACCTTTACCGGCTTAGGCATTTGTCTGAGCTAAATGTGGTGCATAAAGTGAAGCTGAGAGATGATTATTTACGCTCAACAGCTATAATTGCATTTGACGTGTTTTTCTTGTGTTAATGTCTATGTTGAAAATTATTTCCGCCACAGATACATCCACGAAAGCCATTGATGGTTAAGAATTTCGGTATTTGGCTGAGATACGATAGTCGATCAGGCACACACAACATGTACAAGGAATACCGTGATCTAACTGAGGAGGGTGCAGTAACCCAATTGTATCGTGAGATGGGTGCTCGTCATCGTGCCCGAGCTGAAGCTATTCAGGTGATTAAAGTGGAGTCGTTGCCAGCCTCCAAGTGTCGTCGCCCGTATGTCACACAGTTCCACGATAGTAAATTGAAATTCCCTCTACCTCATCGCGTGGCACGTCCTCTCCACCACCCGAGATTTACTACGAGAAGGCCTACAACAGTCTTTTAATTTTTCAATAAATTTGAAAGGTTATTTACGATTGTTCTACTTCTTTGGGAGACAGTATGTCCTATCATGTGGGTGGGGCTGCCACTTATTTTCTCATTTCGATGGACGCGTGTTAGATTAGGTGACATGGTTTAGGAGAGATTCGGTTCCTCACTGTTCGTTACATGCATGCATATATATATATATGTACATGATGATGACAGTGTATCGACTTGATATCATTACTGATCGTGATCTTTCTTAAGTTGTGACGATGTACTGAGTAAACGAGATCCGCTGACCTGGACAGAATTTTTGCGTTTAATTGTAATGACTAGTGATTGGTCAGGTCACTGGTGGTGTTGAGGCTTTAAGGGGTGTGATGTGGGAGATGTGAGTGTATCGAAGCAGATATTTGACGGTGTGTTCACTGTCCACATATTGTGAGCGAGTGTGTGAGTCATACTGAGTGCAGAGGATTGATAATCAAGCGGCAGTCGATAAGTAGTAGTATAATGTAAGTGACCCTTGTGTGTTGGACTGACTGACATCCGACCTATATGCGTTAAACGCGATTTCTGTTGTCGTTTTGTTAGGCTTTTGGGTATATTGATGCATTGCTGAATAATCATGATAAAACAGAAAAGGATGGCTGAGTAGGTTCAGAGCTGCAGTTTGATATATATATATATATATATATGCTTTTGTACGTATTCGAGCGATAACCACGGTGATCCTGAATAGTTAAGATGCAATTCGGTCGTGTACGTTCCGAATGAAATGCATTGTAGAATGCAATTCAATTTTCAGCTGAAATAATTCTCCCCTGTGTTGGTCGAGAGTGTCCAGTTGATTGTGTTTAGCCTGTTGATCTTTGTCTTGCAACTATCCTGTAGGTTCGACTGAATGCCAGTCTGGCAGTGTTTAATCGTGAGCAGGGAACATAACAGTCGTGTTTCATATTCCTCCCTTTGAGAATCAGTGAGTTTTATAGAATTATGTCACTTGTTAAACTGGGGGTTATGATGGTTATTGTATTTAGCAGTTGAAGTCACCAGTTTGGTTGAATTGATTGGTTGGTCGGAGATATATTTAGTAGAGTGATGGGAAGACAGCTGATGAGTTTTAAAATACACGAGTTAGAATAAGGTTTGAACTGTGTTAGGTGAAACGTGTGTGTTGTTTGCATTTCAGTGTATTCAACTAATTCCTAGTTTTGTTGAATTGATTGTGAAGTTCAGTGGGAGTGTGAATTGAGCAGTGCAATAGCTTAGTTATTCATTTTGATTATAACACGAACGACTTCCTGAAACTTGCTGTCTTACTTGAAGTCCTAAACTGTAACTGTTTCTTTTGAGAGTAATTTTCTACTGCTGCACCATTACCGACTGGAATTGTGTTCCAGCTAATACTGGTGCGTACATTCGAGCTGACAGTTACTAAGGTACAGTATGGTCAGCGACATATACTTTCAAATGCTGAATAGAATGACTTCCTTTGCTTCTGTGTACCACGGACTTAGTGTGATTTTTTGTTCTTGTTGGAACTAAGTCATACACATTGTTGAGAGTAGGACTGACGATATTGTGTAGTCACACAGACTAGGGAGGGTGGAGTGGGATCCGGATCCGAGGCCTGTTGACCGAAACTTGGGTGTTTCAGCCGATGAGCTACATCTCAGCTGGACACCAAGGAAATGGGCACACTTCAGGTAGTATTTGGAGAGACGTCTTTCCTATGGCCTGTAGTTGCAAGTCTTGTTCCCACCCGATTCGATTGCCCCTTATGTATAGTTGGATTGGTTATTCAATGTGAGATAAGTGATTGTTAAGCAGTTTATTTCAAGTTGACAGGTGCGCTGAAGAAGTGCTAGTTTTGCCTTGTGAAATATCAGTATGTAGTTTGCTTATTGTGGTGTGTGATTTCGTGTAGCGATTGCACCTTTACCGGCTTAGGCATTTGTCTGAGCTAAATGTGGTGCATAAAGTGAAGCTGAGAGATGATTATTTACGCTCAACAGCTATAATTGCATTTGACGTGTTTTTCTTGTGTTAATGTCTATGTTGAAAATTATTTCCGCCACAGATACATCCACGAAAGCCATTGATGGTTAAGAATTTCGGTATTTGGCTGAGATACGATAGTCGATCAGGCACACACAACATGTACAAGGAATACCGTGATCTAACTGAGGAGGGTGCAGTAACCCAATTGTATCGTGAGATGGGTGCTCGTCATCGTGCCCGAGCTGAAGCTATTCAGGTGATTAAAGTGGAGTCGTTGCCAGCCTCCAAGTGTCGTCGCCCGTATGTCACACAGTTCCACGATAGTAAATTGAAATTCCCTCTACCTCATCGCGTGGCACGTCCTCTCCACCACCCGAGATTTACTACGAGAAGGCCTACAACAGTCTTTTAATTTTTCAATAAATTTGAAAGGTTATTTACGATTGTTCTACTTCTTTGGGAGACAGTATGTCCTATCATGTGGGTGGGGCTGCCACTTATTTTCTCATTTCGATGGACGCGTGTTAGATTAGGTGACATGGTTTAGGAGAGATTCGGTTCCTCACTGTTCGTTACATGCATGCATATATATATATATATATGTACATGATGATGACAGTGTATCGACTTGATATCATTACTGATCGTGATCTTTCTTAAGTTGTGACGATGTACTGAGTAAACGAGATCCGCTGACCTGGACAGAATTTTCGCGTTTAATTGTAATGACTAGTGATTGGTCAGGTCACTGGTGGTGTTGAGGCTTTAAGGGGTGCGATGTGGGAGATGTGAGTGTATCGAAGCAGATATTTGACGGTGTGTTCACTGTCCACATATTGTGAGCGAGTGTGTGAGTCATACTGAGTGCAGAGGATTGATAATCAAGCGGCAGTTGATAATTAGTAGTATAATGTAAGTGACCCTTGTGTGTTGGACTGACTGACATCCGACCTATATGCGTTAAACGCGATTTCTGTTGTCGTTTTGTTAGGCTTTTGGGTATATTGATGCATTGCTGAATAATCATGATAAAACAGAAAAGGATGGCTGAGTAGGTTCAGAGCTGCAGTTTGATATATATATATATATATATGCTTTTGTACGTATTCGAGCGATAACCACGGTGATCCTGAATAGTTAAGATGCAATTCGGTCGTGTACGTTCCGAATGAAATGCATTGTAGAATCGAATTCAATTTTCAGCTGAAATAATTTTCCCCTGTGTTGGTCGAGAGTGTCCAGTCGATTGTGTTTAGCCTATTGATCTTTGTCTTGCAACTATCCTGTAGGTTCGACTGAATGCCAGTCTGGCAGTGTTTAATCGTGAGCAGGGAACATAACAGTCGTGTTTCATATTCCTCCCTTTGAGAATCAGTGAGTTTTATAGAATTATGTCACTTGTTAAACTGGGGGTTATGATGGTTATTGTATTTAGCAGTTGAAGTCACCAGTTTGGTTGAATTGATTGGTTGGTCGGAGATATATTTAGTAGAGTGATGGGAAGACAGCTGATGAGTTTTAAAATACACGAGTTAGAATAAGGTTTGAACTGTGTTAGGTGAAACGTGTGTGTTGTTTGCATTTCAGTGTATTCAACTAATTCCTAGTTTTGTTGAATTGATTGTGAAGTTCAGTGGGAGTGTGAATTGAGCAGTGCAATAGCTTAGTTATTCATTTTGATTATAACACGAACGACTTCCTGAAACTTGCTGTCTTACTTGAAGTCCTAAACTGTAACTGTTTCTTTTGAGAGTAATTTTCTACTGCTGCACCATTACCGACTGGAATTGTGTTCCAGCTAATACTGGTGCGTACATTCGAGCTGACTGTTACTAAGGTACAGTATGGTCAGCGACATATACTTTCAAATGCTGAATAGAATTACTTCCTTTGCTTCTGTGTACCACGGACTTAGTGTGATTTTTTGTTCTTGTTGGAACTGAGTCACACACATTGTTGAGAGTAGGACTGACGATATTGTGTAGTCACACAGACTAGGGAGGGTGGAGTGGGATCCGGATCCGAGGCCTGTTGACCGAAATTTGGGTGTTTCAGCTGATGAGCTACATCTCAGCTGGACACCAAGGAAATGGGCACACTTCAGGTAGTATTTGGAGAGACGTCTTTCCTATGGCCTGTAGTTGCAAGTCTAGTTCTCACCCGATTCGATTGCCCCTTATGTATCGTTGGATTGGTTATTCAATGTGAGATAAGTGATTGTTAAGCAGTTTATTTCAAGTTGACAGGTGCGCTGAGGAAGTGCTAGTTTTGCCTTGTGAAATATCAGTATGTAGTTTGCTTATTGTGGTGTGTGATTTTGTGTAGCGATTGCACCTTTACCGGCTTAGGCATTTGTCTGAGCTAAATGTGGTGCATAAAGTGAAGCTGAGAGATGATTATTTACGCTCAACAGCTATAATTGCATTTGATGTGTTTTTCTTGTGTTAATGTCTATGTTGAAAATTATTTCCGCCACAGATACATCCACGAAAGCCATTGATGGTTAAGAATTTCGGTATTTGGCTGAGATACGATAGTCGATCAGGCACACACAACATGTACAAGGAATACCGTGATCTAACTGAGGAGGGTGCAGTAACCCAATTGTATCGTGAGATGGGTGCTCGTCATCGTGCCCGAGCTGAAGCTATTCAGGTGATTAAAGTGGAGTCGTTGCCAGCCTCCAAGTGTCGTCGCCCGTATGTCACACAGTTCCACGATAGTAAATTGAAATTCCCTCTACCTCATCGCGTGGCACGTCCTCTCCACCACCCGAGATTTACTACGAGAAGGCCTACAACAGTCTTTTAATTTTTCAATAAATTTGAAAGGTTATTTACGATTGTTCTACTTCTTTGGGAGACAGTATGTCCTATCATGTGGGTGGGGCTGCCACTTATTTTCTCATTTCGATGGACGCGTGTTAGATTAGGTGACATGGTTTAGGAGAGATTCGGTTCCTCACTGTTCGTTACATGCATGCATATATATATATATATATGTACATGATGATGACAGTGTATCGACTTGATATCATTACTGATCGTGATCTTTCTTAAGTTGTGACGATGTACTGAGTAAACGAGATCCGCTGACCTGGACAGAATTTTTGCGTTTAATTGTAATGACTAGTGATTGGTCAGGTCACTGGTGGTGTTGAGGCTTTAAGGGGTGCGATGTGGGAGATGTGAGTGTATCGAAGCAGATATTTGACGGTGTGTTCACTGTCCACATATTGTGAGCGAGTGTGTGAGTCATACTGAGTGCAGAGGATTGATAATTAAGCGGCAGTTGATAATTAGTAGTATAATGTAAGTGACCCTTGTGTGTTGGACTGACTGACATCCGACCTATATGCGTTAAACGCGATTTCTGTTGTCGTTTTGTTAGGCTTTTGGGTATATTGATGCATTGCTGAATAATCATGATAAAACAGAAAAGGATGGCTGAGTAGGTTCAGAGCTGCAGTTTGATATATATATATATATGTATGCTTTTGTACGTATTCGAGCGATAACCACGGTGATCCTGAATAGTTAAGATGCAATTCGGTCGTGTACGTTCCGAATGAAATGCATTGTAGAATGCAATTCAATTTTCAGCTGAAATAATTCTCCCCTGTGTTGGTCGAGAGTGTCCAGTTGATTGTGTTTAGCCTGTTGATCTTTGTCTTGCAACTATCCTGTAGGTTCGACTGAATGCCAGTCTGGCAGTGTTTAATCGTGAGCAGGGAACATAACAGTCGTGTTTCATATTCCTCCCTTTGAGAATCAGTGAGTTTTATAGAATTATGTCACTTGTTAAACTGGGGGTTATGATGGTTATCGTATTTAGCAGTTGAAGTCACCAGTTTGGTTGAATTGATTGGTTGGTCGGAGATATATTTAGTAGAGTGATGGGAAGACAGCTGATGAGTTTTAAAATACACGAGTTAGAATAAGGTTTGAACTGTGTTAGGTGAAACGTGTGTGTTGTTTGCATTTCAGTGTATTCAACTAATTCCTAGTTTTGTTGAATTGATTGTGAAGTTCAGTGGGAGTGTGAATTGAGCAGTGCAATAGCTTAGTTATTCATTTTGATTATAACACGAACGACTTCCTGAAACTTGCTGTCTTACTTGAAGTCCTAAACTGTAACTGTTTCTTTTGAGAGTAATTTTCTACTGCTGCACCATTACCGACTGGAATTGTGTTCCAGCTAATACTGGTGCGTACATTCGAGCTGACTGTTACTAAGGTACAGTATGGTCAGCGACATATACTTTCAAATGCTGAATAGAATGACTTCCTTTGCTTCTGTGTACCACGGACTTAGTGTGATTTTTTGTTCTTGTTGGAACTGAGTCATACACATTGTTGAGAGTAGGACTGACGATATTGTGTAGTCACACAGACTAGGGAGGGTGGAGTGGGATCCGGATCCGAGGCCTGTTGACCGAAACTTGGGTGTTTCAGCTGATGAGCTACATCTCAGCTGGACACCAAGGAAATGGGCACACTTCAGGTAGTATTTGGAGAGACGTCTTTCCTATGGCCTGTAGTTGCAAGTCTTGTTCTCACCCGATTCGATTGCCCCTTATGTATAGTTGGATTGGTTATTCAATGTGAGATAAGTGATTGTTAAGCAGTTTATTTCAAGTTGACAGGTGCGCTGAAGAAGTGCTATTTTTGCCTTGTGAAATATCAGTATGTAGTTTGCTTATTGTGGTGTGTGATTTCGTGTAGCGATTGCACCTTTACCGGCTTAGGCATTTGTCTGAGCTAAATGTGGTGCATAAAGTGAAGCTGAGAGATGATTATTTACGCTCAACAGCTATAATTGCATTTGACGTGTTTTTCTTGTGTTAATGTCTATGTTGAAAATTATTTCCGCCACAGATACATCCACGAAAGCCATTGATGGTTAAGAATTTCGGTATTTGGCTGAGATACGATAGTCGATCAGGCACACACAACATGTACAAGGAATACCGTGATCTAACTGAGGAGGGTGCAGTAACCCAATTGTATCGTGAGATGGGTGCTCGTCATCGTGCCCGAGCTGAAGCTATTCAGGTGATTAAAGTGGAGTCGTTGCCAGCCTCCAAGTGTCGTCGCCCGTATGTCACACAGTTCCACGATAGTAAATTGAAATTCCCTCTACCTCATCGCGTGGCACGTCCTCTCCACCACCCGAGATTTACTACGAGAAGGCCTACAACAGTCTTTTAATTTTTCAATAAATTTGAAAGGTTATTTACGATTGTTCTACTTCTTTGGGAGACAGTATGTCCTATCATGTGGGTGGGGCTGCCACTTATTTTCTCATTTCGATGGACGCGTGTTAGATTAGGTGACATGGTTTAGGAGAGATTCGGTTCCTCACTGTTCGTTACATGCATGCATATATATATATATATATATATATATATGTACATGATGATGACAGTGTATCGACTTGATATCATTACTGATCGTGATCTTTCTTAAGTTGTGACGATGTACTGAGTAAACGAGATCCGCTGACCTGGACAGAATTTTCGCGTTTAATTGTAATGACTAGTGATTGGTCAGGTCACTGGTGGTGTTGAGGCTTTAAGGGGTGCGATGTGGGAGATGTGAGTGTATCGAAGCAGATATTTGACGGTGTGTTCACTGTCCACATATTGTGAGCGAGTGTGTGAGTCATACTGAGTGCAGAGGATTGATAATTAAGCGGCAGTCGATAAGTAGTAGTATAATGTAAGTGACCCTTGTGTGTTGGACTGACTGACATCCGACCTATATGCGTTAAACGCGATTTCTGTTGTCGTTTTGTTAGGCTTTTGGGTATATTGATGCATTGCTGAATAATCATGATAAAACAGAAAAGGATGGCTGAGTAGGTTCAGAGCTGCAGTTTGATATATATATATATATATATGTATGCTTTTGTACGTATTCGAGCGATAACCACGGTGATCCTGAATAGTTAAGATGCAATTCGGTCGTGTACGTTCCGAATGAAATGCATTGTAGAATGCAATTCAATTTTCAGCTGAAATAATTCTCCCCTGTGTTGGTCGAGAGTGTCCAGTTGATTGTGTTTAGCCTGTTGATCTTTGTCTTGCAACTATCCTGTAGGTTCGACTGAATGCCAGTCTGGCAGTGTTTAATCGTGAGCAGGGAACATAACAGTCGTGTTTCATATTCCTCCCTTTGAGAATCAGTGAGTTTTATAGAATTATTTCACTTGTTAAATTGGGGGTTATGATGGTTATTGTATTTAGCAGTTGAAGTCACCAGTTTGGTTGAATTGATTGGTTGGTCGGAGATATATTTAGTAGAGTGATGGGAAGACAGCTGATGAGTTTTAAAATACACGAGTTAGAATAAGGTTTGAACTGTGTTAGGTGAAACGTGTGTGTTGTTTGCATTTCAGTGTATTCAACTAATTCCTAGTTTTGTTGAATTGATTGTGAAGTTCAGTGGGAGTGTGAATTGAGCAGTGCAATAGCTTAGTTATTCATTTTGATTATAACACGAACGACTTCCTGAAACTTGCTGTCTTACTTGAAGTCCTAAACTGTAACTGTTTCTTTTGAGAGTAATTTTCTACTGCTGCACCATTACCGACTGGAATTGTGTTCCAGCTAATACTGGTGCGTACATTCGAGCTGACTGTTACTAAGGTACAGTATGGTCAGCGACATATACTTTCAAATGCTGAATAGAATGACTTCCTTTGCTTCTGTGTACCACGGACTTAGTGTGATTTTTTGTTCTTGTTGGAACTGAGTCATACACATTGTTGAGAGTAGGACTGACGATATTGTGTAGTCACACAGACTAGGGAGGGTGGAGTGGGATCCGGATCCGAGGCCTGTTGACCGAAACTTGGGTGTTTCAGCCGATGAGCTACATCTCAGCTGGACACCAAGGAAATGGGCACACTTCAGGTAGTATTTGGAGAGACGTCTTTCCTATGGCCTGTAGTTGCAAGTCTTGTTCCCACCCGATTCGATTGCCCCTTATGTATAGTTGGATTGGTTATTCAATGTGAGATAAGTGATTGTTAAGCAGTTTATTTCAAGTTGACAGGTGCGCTGAAGAAGTGCTAGTTTTGCCTTGTGAAATATCAGTATGTAGTTTGCTTATTGTGGTGTGTGATTTTGTGTAGCGATTGCACCTTTACCGGCTTAGGCATTTGTCTGAGCTAAATGTGGTGCATAAAGTGAAGCTGAGAGATGATTATTTACGCTCAACAGCTATAATTGCATTTGATGTGTTTTTCTTGTGTTAATGTCTATGTTGAAAATTATTTCCGCCACAGATACATCCACGAAAGCCATTGATGGTTAAGAATTTCGGTATTTGGCTGAGATACGATAGTCGATCAGGCACACACAACATGTACAAGGAATACCGTGATCTAACTGAGGAGGGTGCAGTAACCCAATTGTATCGTGAGATGGGTGCTCGTCATCGTGCCCGAGCTGAAGCTATTCAGGTGATTAAAGTGGAGTCGTTGCCAGCCTCCAAGTGTCGTCGCCCGTATGTCACACAGTTCCACGATAGTAAATTGAAATTCCCTCTACCTCATCGCGTGGCACGTCCTCTCCACCACCCGAGATTTACTACGAGAAGGCCTACAACAGTCTTTTAATTTTTCAATAAATTTGAAAGGTTATTTACGATTGTTCTACTTCTTTGGGAGACAGTATGTCCTATCATGTGGGTGGGGCTGCCACTTATTTTCTCATTTCGATGGACGCGTGTTAGATTAGGTGACATGGTTTAGGAGAGATTCGGTTCCTCACTGTTCGTTACATGCATGCATATATATATATATATATATGTACATGATGATGACAGTGTATCGACTTGATATCATTACTGATCGTGATCTTTCTTAAGTTGTGACGATGTACTGAGTAAACGAGATCCGCTGACCTGGACAGAATTTTCGCGTTTAATTGTAATGACTAGTGATTGGTCAGGTCACTGGTGGTGTTGAGGCTTTAAGGGGTGCGATGTGGGAGATGTGAGTGTATCGAAGCAGATATTTGACGGTGTGTTCACTGTCCACATATTGTGAGCGAGTGTGTGAGTCATACTGAGTGCAGAGGATTGATAATCAAGCGGCAGTTGATAATTAGTAGTATAATGTAAGTGACCCTTGTGTGTTGGACTGACTGACATCCGACCTATATGCGTTAAACGCGATTTCTGTTGTCGTTTTGTTAGGCTTTTGGGTATATTGATGCATTGCTGAATAATCATGATAAAACAGAAAAGGATGGCTGAGTAGGTTCAGAGCTGCAGTTTGATATATATATATATATATATGTATGCTTTTGTACGTATTCGAGCGATAACCACGGTGATCCTGAATAGTTAAGATGCAATTCGGTCGTGTACGTTCCGAATGAAATGCATTGTAGAATGCAATTCAATTTTCAGCTGAAATAATTCTCCCCTGTGTTGGTCGAGAGTGTCCAGTTGATTGTGTTTAGCCTGTTGATCTTTGTCTTGCAACTATCCTGTAGGTCCGACTGAATGCCAGTCTGGCAGTGTTTAATCGTGAGCAGGGAACATAACAGTCGTGTTTCATATTCCTCCCTTTGAGAATCAGTGAGTTTTATAGAATTATGTCACTTGTTAAACTGGGGGTTATGATGGTTATTGTATTTAGCAGTTGAAGTCACCAGTTTGGTTGAATTGATTGGTTGGTCGGAGATATATTTAGTAGAGTGATGGGAAGACAGCTGATGAGTTTTAAAATACACGAGTTAGAATAAGGTTTGAACTGTGTTAGGTGAGACGTGTGTGTTGTTTGCATTTCAGTGTATTCAACTAATTCCTAGTTTTGTTGAATTGATTGTGAAGTTCAGTGGGAGTATGAATTGAGCAGTGCAATAGCTTAGTTATTCATTTTGATTATAACACGAACGACTTCCTGAAACTTGCTGTCTTACTTGAAGTCCTAAACTGTAACTGTTTCTTTTGAGAGTAATTTTCTACTGCTGCACCATTACCGACTGGAATTGTGTTCCAGCTAATACTGGTGCGTACATTCGAGCTGACTGTTACTAAGGTACAGTATGGTCAGCGACATATACTTTCAAATGTTGAATAGAATTACTTCCTTTGCTTCTGTGTACCACGGACTTAGTGTGATTTTTTGTTCTTGTTGGAACTGAGTCACACACATTGTTGAGAGTAGGACTGACGATATTGTGTAGTCACACAGACTAGGGAGGGTGGAGTGGGATCCGGATCCGAGGCCTGTTGACCGAAATTTGGGTGTTTCAGCTGATGAGCTACATCTCAGCTGGACACCAAGGAAATGGGCACACTTCAGGTAGTATTTGGAGAGACGTCTTTCCTATGGCCTGTAGTTGCAAGTCTTGTTCCCACCCGATTCGATTGCCCCTTATGTATCGTTGGATTGGTTATTCAATGTGAGATAAGTGATTGTTAAGCAGTTTATTTCAAGTTGACAGGTGCGCTGAGGAAGTGCTAGTTTTGCCTTGTGAAATATCAGTATGTAGTTTGCTTATTGTGGTGTGTGATTTCGTGTAGCGATTGCACCTTTACCGGCTTAGGCATTTGTCTGAGCTAAATGTGGTGCATAAAGTGAAGCTGAGAGATGATTATTTACGCTCAACAGCTATAATTGCATTTGACGTGTTTTTCTTGTGTTAATGTCTATGTTGAAAATTATTTCCGCCACAGATACATCCACGAAAGCCATTGATGGTTAAGAATTTCGGTATTTGGCTGAGATACGATAGTCGATCAGGCACACACAACATGTACAAGGAATACCGTGATCTAACTGAGGAGGGTGCAGTAACCCAATTGTATCGTGAGATGGGTGCTCGTCATCGTGCCCGAGCTGAAGCTATTCAGGTGATTAAAGTGGAGTCGTTGCCAGCCTCCAAGTGTCGTCGCCCGTATGTCACACAGTTCCACGATAGTAAATTGAAATTCCCTCTACCTCATCGCGTGGCACGTCCTCTCCACCACCCGAGATTTACTACGAGAAGGCCTACAACAGTCTTTTAATTTTTCAATAAATTTGAAAGGTTATTTACGATTGTTCTACTTCTTTGGGAGACAGTATGTCCTATCATGTGGGTGGGGCTGCCACTTATTTTCTCATTTCGATGGACGCGTGTTAGATTAGGTGACATGGTTTAGGAGAGATTCGGTTCCTCACTGTTCGTTACATGCATGCATATATATATATATATATGTACATGATGATGACAGTGTATCGACTTGATATCATTACTGATCGTGATCTTTCTTAAGTTGTGACGATGTACTGAGTAAACGAGATCCGCTGACCTGGACAGAATTTTCGCGTTTAATTGTAATGACTAGTGATTGGTCAGGTCACTGGTGGTGTTGAGGCTTTAAGGGGTGCGATGTGGGAGATGTGAGTGTATCGAAGCAGATATTTGACGGTGTGTTCACTGTCCACATATTGTGAGCGAGTGTGTGAGTCATACTGAGTGCAGAGGATTGATAATCAAGCGGCAGTTGATAATTAGTAGTATAATGTAAGTGACCCTTGTGTGTTGGACTGACTGACATCCGACCTATATGCGTTAAACGCGATTTCTGTTGTCGTTTTGTTAGGCTTTTGGGTATATTGATGCATTGCTGAATAATCATGATAAAACAGAAAAGGATGGCTGAGTAGGTTCAGAGCTGCAGTTTGATATATATATATATATATATGTATGCTTTTGTACGTATTCGAGCGATAACCACGGTGATCCTGAATAGTTAAGATGCAATTCGGTCGTGTACGTTCCGAATGAAATGCATTGTAGAATGCAATTCAATTTTCAGCTGAAATAATTCTCCCCTGTGTTGGTCGAGAGTGTCCAGTCGATTGTGTTTAGCCTATTGATCTTTGTCTTGCAACTATCCTGTAGGTTCGACTGAATGCCAGTCTGGCAGTGTTTAATCGTGAGCAGGGAACATAACAGTCGTGTTTCATATTCCTCCCTTTGAGAATCAGTGAGTTTTATAGAGTTATTTCACTTGTTAAATTGGGGGTTATGAAGGTTATCGTATTTAGCAGTTGAAGTCACCAGTTTGGTTGAATTGATTGGTTGGTCGGAGATATATTTAGTAGAGTGATGGGAAGACAGCTGATGAGTTTTAAAATACACGAGTTAGAATAAGGTTTGAACTGTGTTAGGTGAGACGTGTGTGTTGTTTGCATTTCAGTGTATTCAACTAATTCCTAGTTTTGTTGAATTGATTGTGAAGTTCAGTGGGAGTGTGAATTGAGCAGTGCAATAGCTTAGTTATTCATTTTGATTATAACACGAACGACTTCCTGAAACTTGCTGTCTTACTTGAAGTCCTAAACTGTAACTGTTTCTTTTGAGAGTAATTTTCTACTGCTGCACCATTACCGACTGGAATTGTGTTCCAGCTAATACTGGTGCGTACATTCGAGCTGACTGTTACTAAGGTACAGTATGGTCAGCGACATATACTTTCAAATGTTGAATAGAATTACTTCCTTTGCTTCTGTGTACCACGGACTTAGTGTGATTTTTTGTTCTTGTTGGAACTGAGTCATACACATTGTTGAGAGTAGGACTGACGATATTGTGTAGTCACACAGACTAGGGAGGGTGGAGTGGGATCCGGATCCGAGGCCTGTTGACCGAAACTTGGGTGTTTCAGCCGATGAGCTTCATGTCAACTGGACACCCAATTTGTGTATCTATTTTGAGGGTTTTTGTATGGCTTTCCATTTCTTGTCAGTTGTTTTTCTGAGGTTTTCTGTGTACTTTTTTACCTGTCGTCTTTATTCTTGACTCAATCTTTATCGGTGTTAATCATAAATTGATTTAATTTGCAATTTTTTCATGTATGATGGAATTTTGTCTTCTGTTACGCTTCTCTACATATATATGGTTGGTTTTTTATTGATGCTGATTTTGATCGTTTTCCTCGCATGATTTAATTTTTAATAATTGGTTTATTTTGTCTGTATTAACATGTTTGTTAATCGCATATTCGTTTGAGTATCAGGCTTCTAGGAATATCTGGTACTTTTATTGTTTCCTTTGTCTAAAATTTTGACATTATCCCAACGAAATTGATGTCCATATTTATCTATATGCATGGATATGAAAGAATGTCATCATGTATTTTTACAGCTGAGTTTTTTTCCTAGATTTTGATTCGAAGGTGATGCCTACTTTAACTGATACATTATCTGTTACATTTTGTATAATTATTTTTTGCAAATGGTATTAATTTTATCTCCTTTTTCTGTTGGATCTTTCTGTTTGCAAAATATCGAATTATATGATTTTACTGGATTATGTGGTATATCTATTTCAAACGGTTTCAATATTCTAGCTGCTATTTCAGAGATATTTTTTATTAGTTTTAGACTGAATTTTCTTGTGGTCTTTGATGACGGTTTCCTGTTGGTGTTGTGTTTCGATTTTAAACACTTTTTGATGAAATTGTGAGGATATCCATTCTTTTTGAATGCGGTTAGTAGGTATTTTTCTTCCATTTTTTTCAACGCCTGAGTGTCACAGTGTGTTTGAATTCTTATAAACATTGTCTTCACACATTTTCGTTTGTGAGTAATTGGGTGATTATTAGTATAGTTGAGTATTTGATCTGTGTGCGTTGATTTTCTATATACCTGTGTTTCTAAATTTCCTGTGTTAGTTCTCCTGATTAAGACATCTAAAAGTGGGATTTTGTTATCGAATTCCTCTTTTCTTGCGAATTTGATGTCTTCACATACGCTTCTTATTAATTTATTGGTATATTATAAATCATTTATTTAAATTATTACAAATATAACATCAACGTAACGTACCCAGAATTTTGGTCCAATTATAGGTAGAGATATTAATTCTAATCTTTGCATGACAGCTTCAGCTATTAATCCTCATATGGGCGATCCCAGTGGTGTTCCTTTTATCTGTTTGTATATTTGCGTATTGAATTTAAAGTATGTTGCAAAGCATAATACTACAAGTTTTATCCAAGTTGAACTTTGCGTTTTTCTGTTTTCATCACTATGGAGTAATTGTTGCATATTAAATTGAAATTCCTCCTACCTCATCGCGTGGCACGTCCTCTCCACCACCCGAGATTTACTACGAGAAGGCCTACAACAGTCTTTTAATTTTTCAATAAATTTGAAAGGTTATTTACGATTGTTCTACTTCTTTGGGAGACAGTATGTCCTATCATGTGGGTGGGGCTGCCACTTATTTTCTCATTTCGATGGACGCGTGTTAGATTAGGTGACATGGTTTAGGAGGGATTCGGTTCCTTACTGTTTGTGACATGCATGCATATATATATGTATATATATATATATGTATGTACATGATGATGACAGTGTATCGACTTGATATCATTACTGATCGTGATCTTTCTTAAGTTGTGACGATGTACTGAGTAAACGAGATCCGCTGACCTGGACAGAATTTTTGCGTTTAATTGTAATGACTAGTGATTGGTCAGGTCACTGGTGGTGTTGATGCTTTAAGGGGTGCGATGTGGGAGATGTGAGTGTATCGAAGCAGATATTTGACGGTGTGTTCACTGTCCACATATTGTGAGCGAGCGGGTGAGTCATACTGAGTGCAGAGGATTGATAATCAAGCGGCAGTTGATAATTAGTAGTATAATGTAAGTGACCCTTGTGTGTTGGACTGACTGACATCCGACCTATATGCGTTAAATCCCACTTATGTTGTCTTTAGTAAAACATCTTGCTTCTGGTGAACGCCATGATCCAAAGGACTTCTGGATTCTGCTTAACCTTGTGAACGTACATTTCAGATTAGTCACTCTAGTGGGAATATGGCGATTGTGCTGCTAAAAATGATGGGAATTACTCACCATACCTGCAAGCGATATTGGTACTGGCACTTATTGAAGGTCTTTTATA
Organism: Trichobilharzia szidati; assembly: GCA_944472155.2. Classification (NCBI taxonomy): domain Eukaryota; kingdom Metazoa; phylum Platyhelminthes; class Trematoda; order Strigeidida; family Schistosomatidae; genus Trichobilharzia; species Trichobilharzia szidati. The sequence continues at coordinate 66,041,931 of OX235279.1, forward strand.
CTCAGCTGTGAAAACAAGTGATGACTGTAATGATATTCTCTTCACTAGCTAAATAAATTCGAGCGCCTGTGTAGTGTCGCCCTATAAAGAAATGTAAGAAACTCAGTGGGGATTTTAGCAGTGTTTGGATTCAGTTTTCGTGACACCCATAAGCTCAAGGTAAAAGTGATGTATATTGAAGTATAGTTTAACTTCAAATAAGTTGAACAGTCTGATTATCCGAATATCACGTAATTCGAGTTGGATTGGGTATATTAGTCAAAGTAGTATACTGTCAGGTCCTAGTAATAATAATAATAACATAGGAGAAAACCTCAGCACCCTAATGCTTAGGTTGACCCATAACCACACTATAGAGCTATGTTGGATGAAAGTCCTAAACTCCAGAATAGTTAAGCGAAGAAAAGTATATTATTGACTGTTTGTCTTTCAAATCAATACTCACGACACATGACAAGAATAATTCAGCACCGATTCCGAATATTTAGGAAACCTCGCTACCAAACCAAGGGGAATGAAGCAGTTATCCATTACAGAACCAAGAAAATTGATTTGGAAACGTTATTTGATTACTGTCCCACTACAGTCAACAATGGATTGTGCTGGTAGTGTCATCCAGTAACTAATAGTGGATCATTTTACGACACCAAATAAACAAACTGATATACAAAAATTGCACTGGAGTTAATGTCTGCTTGCCAATAACAAGCAGTCTACATGATGAGTTCTGTGAAGCAGTCGAAACCTGCCAAACTATTACGGTGGTTCAGACAAGTAATACGAAAATACTGGACACCGTGTTATACAGTAATCTGTCGTTTGATATCAGTAGTATGTTGTCAGTGAGCAAAGTGAAGAATCTATTCAGCGCCAGACAACTATATCAGTGACTGTTTGACGACCGAATCTGTTATGATTATTCGTAATTACAGGAATTCAACCAAAACACAGAGAGGGATGAATTTAAGAATTTGTATTTGGCAGAAATATATTTCAATTCATATAATAAATATATTAACAAACAACAGTAAGTATGTAAACAATACAGAGATAGAAATTTTCAATCACCACATCCGCCACATGTCGAATGTCTCCTTGCGTATTTATAATGATCTCTTGGTTTGCTTGCAAGTCTCTGCGATCTTCTAACTGATTCTGTGATATTATTTTCATCAATATCATCTGGACTTATTTCTGAATTATCTACAAAATCAGGATTAGTAGCGGAATCATTAAAACTATAATCGGAACGACCTACTTCATTTATTTTCACTTGATCCAGGTGTCTGTTATGAACTGAATGATCTTCGATGTCTAATATATTCACCATTCGATTTCCCATTTTTTGTAGTATGATTCCAATAGAAGGTCATTCCCTCTGTAATAATGTACATCAGATTATTATTATTTTTAGAATTTCTAATATATTTGTGCGTTGAAGTTTTTGTAGCAATTTAGTTAAGTTTTGGGGGTGGAGTTGCTAGCACCACGCCCCAACCCTCCCTCTTTATCCGGGCTTGGGACCGGCTAGAATACTAGTGACCTAGTAATCTAGGCGACGTTACATCAGATGCTTTCTGAGAATTCGAGATTTGAATAGTTTAGCAGGACTTTCATGGGTACTTGTATGCTCCGCATTGCGATATTGAAGTAGGAAGTTATCTACACATCTCTCTAGCTCATCAAAATTCTTAGACCTCATTGATACCATGGCACTCTTTAATGTTCGTACAAAATTCTCTGTCAACCCGTTAGACTGAGGATGACGTGGTGCTGTGTATAGATGACGACAACCTATATGTTTAAGCCAATCATTGAAGCTCTTCTCAGTGAAATGAGTACCATTATCAGTAATTAAGACATCTGGAATTCCTTCTCGACTAAAAATCTTTCTCAACTCTCTGTGAGTGAATTTTGCATTAGGAGTGTCTGTAATTATGACTTCTAGAATAAAAATCCACAATAATTAAAGCATAATATGAATTTAAGAATGGACCACAGTAATCCGAATGAATACGCTGCCAAACCTCACAAGACGCAGGCCATGGTTTGCACGATGACTTCCCATAGGACATTTTATGCAAACAGCTGGAACAGTTCTTTGATCTTTTGTTAATATCAGAATCAATTTCCAGCCACCAGCATGTTAGGCGTGCTAATGATTTCATCTTATCAGCTCCCAATTGAGCAGAATGAAGATCATCCAAAATCGCAGATCTTAATGTTGGAGGAATAATAGTTCTGTCATTCAGACATAGAAATCCTTCAGGATGGACTGAAATCTCTTCTCTTCGCTTATAAAAGTCCGGAAATTTTCGCTTACGCTGAACATTCCAACCTCTTTTTGCTGCATTTATAATGCATCCGTAATATTTCCGAATATCATTTATTAGTAGAACTCGATCCACAGGTAACAGCTGAACTAACAAACAATCAGTGTCATTAGCAGAATTTTCAAATAATGAATAACGAGATAAAAAGTCTGCATGAGGTATATCCTTAGCCGATCTGTGTTCAATAGTGTGATCATATGCACTTAGTTCTAAACTCCATCTTTGAACCATAGCAGCAGATGATTTATTCAACGATTTCTCTGGATTGTAAATGAATTTCAAAGCCTGATGATCAGTAACTGTGTGAAACTTAGTACCAAAGAGATACTTGTGCAAGCGTCTTATTGTCCATACAACTGCCAGAGCTTTTTTCTGGCTATCTGAGTATCTTTGTTCACTCTTACTTAGACGTCTTGAAATACAAATAACAGGTTTTCCATTTTGCTCAAGTGCTGCAGCTATGCCCACAGGAGAAGCATCTCTAGTGAGAACGGACTGATCATTCCATGAGAAAGGTCTTAAGAAAGCTTGTTTATTAAGAAACTCCAAAGTTTCTCGCAAGATATCCTCATGTTGTTGTTCCCACTTTAATATCCCAATATCAAAAAGTGGAGATAACAGTTGAGTGAAATTGGGAATGAATCTGGAGTAAAACTGAAGAGTACCAATCCATGATCTCAACGACGACATATAATTAGGTGACGGCCCAGCTAGCATTTTCTTCGGGGGCACTGCAGACTTTTCGGGGCAAAAAATTTTGGGCAGATTGCCGTTTTTGAGAATTCGCCCCGAAGACTGCCCCAAAATGTCTGCAATGCACCCGAAGATTGCCCCGAAATGTCTGCAATGGACCCGAAGACTGTCCCGAAATGTCTGCAATGCGCCCTAAGTCTGCCCCGAAAAGTCTGCTATGCGCCCTAAGTCTGCCCCGAAAAGTCTGCTATGCGCCCTAAGTCTGCCCCGAAAAGTCCGCTATGCGCCCGAAATTTACCCCAATTACTCTGCAATGCGCCCTAATTTACTATTATACACTACAGCCTGGTGCACCGCGCCTACGGTTTCGCTTTTAACCCGCAGTCGACAACTAACACTACGTCAATTCTATTACGTACACAGGTTGGTTCAATGAACAGTAAGTTCGCAGCACCTCAACGATTCACGATTTCAGAAAACAGTGGATTTTAATTAGAAATACATTTAACAACATTTTACAAGGAATTTACAATCTTTCGACAAGTCAAATAAGTAAAACATCTTATAAATCCGCCGGAAAAGTCATCCGTGTGCTTTCTGCGTCCGGGATGTTCTCTTTGTTGGTGTCAACGGTCATCTGAAAATGGAAGTTTGAAAAAATAAATACCTACCAAAGGTGAATGCCGTCGCTTTCTTATCCTCGTCTTCAGTCTGTCTCGACTGTTATGGAACCAACGTTGAATGGCAGTCATGGCAGCTTTCACTGCGCTATGTCGGTCACCGGTACCTTTTTGGTGTGAACTATTAACAGTTCCTAGAGAAGCAACAATCAAGCACCGGTGCTTGAATTAGAGGTGTCAAACGACTAGCATCAGGTCTGAAGCCCCCAGAGTCTACTGTTAATCCCAAGCAGACGACAAGGTAAAATGACATTTAGATGGATTAACAAGAACATTTTCCTCACAAAACGCCTGAACAGTTTTAAAAGACGTTCATTATGCAATTCGATGTTCGGACCATGAACTATAATGTCGTCTTGGTAAGATTCAACACCATCTAATCCATCTATCATCTGATTTATTACTTTTTGAAATATTGCAGGTGAAACCTTGAAACCAAAAGGTAAGAACTTACACTTGAACAATTCAAATGGAGTATTAATGGTTTTTAGTGCATTAGACGCTTCGTGAAGAGGAATTTGCAAATAGGCATCTTTTAGATATATTTCTGAAAAGTATTTTGAGCCATGTAGCTTGTAGGGAATGTCTTCGCTTTATAGCGTAGTTCAACTTTGCTGTAGTAGACGACTATTGAGCATAAGGCGGTAGCCACCACAGAATCATATTCATAAATTATTCCATCAGTGGGCAGTATTTGTCTCAATAGTTTGATAGTAAAGGATCTGAAATCAGCATTCAGTGATGCAAGTTTAAATAGATTAAAAGCTGCTCTTTGTCATCTTTTGTTGGGACAGTTTAAATTAATTTTCCTGTGTCTCGTATAATGCGTAAGACCGAGGCAGCAGAAGAACTAGAAATGAAGCCGACACGTTTTCAGGTGTGGATATTTACACTTCGTTTTGATAAACACCATTTTTCGTTCAAATTAAAATTAGCTGAATATCGTCAGAACCCTTTTGATGACTATTGTAGCAACATTAATTTTGGTATGAAAGCGATAGATTTGCATTCAACCAGATGATAGGACTACTTTTTGCTGAATAGTTCTGAGTAACCTATGCTCAAAATGAAAAAGAATATTCATAACTTATGACCTAACTTATGTTGAGCTAGTGCTGTGTACAGTAGACCATTTGATGGCACACTAATTAATATTTTTTCGATTCAATTTAGATGTTTCATCGTTTATTTTCACACAAGCTTTTTTCATTTGTCTTAGTCTATTACTGAAGGAATGTGAAACCAGAAAACATTGACTTTGAGGCATATATATCATGAAGAACTATACTGTATAAGGTGAATTTATGACGTCTTCATAGCTGGGGATTTAATCAGGGTCCAAGAGAGCGGGTAGGACAATTTCTAATCAAGAAACATAAAACACAAGAAACCTCTAGCCTAAAGTCTTACATTTTTGTTCAATTATGTATAAGAGAATTTTGCTAATTCGAAAGAGAAAAGTAGTATTTTGATTAAGTACACATGGAATGTGTACTCATACTAATGAAATACATAAGGCGAATGTTTATGCGATTAACAGTTTACAGTTTATTTAGGATAGTAGGCCATATGCCTGTGTTAATCCTTCCGATTTGTTGCACACAGGAGGTCCATTCTCGCCTTGAATGAATCAACGGATGGCGCTGATACGACGTGTTCCGCTAGGGAGTTCCAATGGTTCACAATTCTATGCGAAAAACGGATTTCCAGACGCAGACGATTCGACCGTGGTTTTTGAACCTTGAGGTGATATCCTCGCAATTGGTTGGTGCTAGAAGGAAGAAATAAATTAGATAAATTAGTTCCAAAATCATTTCTTAGGATACGGTATGCTAGTATTAGGTCACCCCTAAGTCGTCTGTATGACAGTGGAAATAAACCCAGTCGACTTAACCTCTCTTCATATGAGAGGGTTGAGAAACCCTTTGTTAGCTTAGTTCCTACTCTTTGCATCCTTTCTAATAAGTCTATTTCGTATTTGAAACACGGGCTCGCTGCCTGGATCCCATATTCCAAATGAGATGTGATATAAGTCGGATATAATATACGAAATATTTCAGCATCAAAATTCGCAAAAGCCTTGCGTATGGCCCATAATATTCGAAAACCTTTAGTGGCTGCAGCTCTACAGTTTGTTGCTGTTTTCAAGTCATGCTGCACAGCCACTCCCAAGTCCTTCTACTCAGTGACCACTGGGAGAGTAATGCCATTCATTGAGTGATTCTGCACGTGACTATGAGATACATGCATAACTACACTCTTGCTTAAGTTAATCTCCAAGGCCCAGTGCTTACACCAATCACTTAACAAGTTTAAATCTTCCTGCAAAGCAAGTTGATCACTGTCATCATGTAAAGCCCTCCATATCTTGATGTCGTCAGCAAACAGTAAGCAGGATGACTTAACTACCGATGGAATCTCATTAACATAAATCAGGAAAAGAAGTGGGCCTAGAATTGTACCCTGAGGAACGCCACTCTTAACAGATTCCTATGTTGATAAAAACCCGTTAACTCGTACTCTTTGTCTTCTGTCCTTTAGAAAGTCTTGAATTCGGTCGGCAACCACTTTATTGATTCCCAGACTACCTAACTTTACTAGAAGACCTGAATGAGAAACCCTGTCAAACGCCTTGCTAAGGTCGATGAATATGGCATCCACCGGTATATTAGCATCAGCTGAGCTTGCCCAACTTTCTCTGGCCAAAAGAAGGTTGGTCAAGCAAGAATGATCTGCTCTAAAACCATGCTGTTCCATAGCGAAAAGTTTGTTCCCTTCAATGAACTGAATGATAGCATCACGAATTATTCTTTCTAGTAGTTTGACAACAATACTGATCAAACTAACAGGACGATAGTTCTGAACTAAGTTTCTAGATCCGGTTTTGAAGACCGGACTAATGGTGGCATCTTTCCAGTCTCTTGGACATTTAGACTGGTCCAGAGGCATATTGAAGATTACCGACAATGGCTCGGCTATGTTTTCAGCCAATGCTGTTAATATACGTGGGTGGAGTTCATCAGGGCCACTGGACTTACCAGGATTGAGCCTTAGAAGCCACTTTAGGACAGTATCCTTTCCAATGTATAAGGGTGCCATTTTCAAGTTACCTTCTGGAAAGGTTACAAAGCTGGTATCAATGTTATCAGAGAATACTTGACTAAAGTGCTTGGACAAAGCCTCAGCCTTAGTCAAGTTATCCTCAGCCATGTTTGTCTTCAAGCATAAGAGGTGGGATAGCATCACTCTTACGTGTTCTTCTCTTGATATATGAGAAGAGTCTTTTTGGGCAGCCTGGTGAACTTTTAACTAACTGGGTTTCGTAAGCTATCATTGGCTGGTGAATCAAAGTTTTACACTGGTTTCCGGTTTCACAGCATTTCAGCCGGAACTGCTGAAGCCCAGTAGAAACAAAGAGATTCCAGAACCTTTTTCTCCGTCTTAGGAGTGTTATAGCTTGTCTATTTATCCATGTTGGCCGATTTGTTGGCCTTTTAGGAACCCTCCAGGGAATGAAATCAGTGGTAACCCTCTCAAGTGTATTCTTAAATCTATCCCATTCATCTTCAATGGATGAGACCATATTGACTGACCAGTGGGCAGTTCAAGCACGCTCCTTTATAGCGACTATGTCAGCATGCCAAACACTAGGTAGGGATTTGGGTTGAAAACTGACTAAATTGCCAGCCCTTAAGTTAAAATCTAACACCACATGATCACTGTTTGCTAGAGGTGGATGAATAACTAGACCATCCACGTCGTCGTTGTCATGAGTAAGCACTAAGTCCAGCAAGGAAGATCCTTGGGTAGAACCGAATCTTGTACTACCTAAGATATGTTGTGTCAGGGCATTTTCCATGGTAGTCAAGAGTAACCGGCTGTCAAACTTATTAGCGGATCCTGGAGATGTGACAGCTACCCAGTCTATATGAGGTGCATTAAAATCACCTAGAATAAGACAGCTACTGTGTTTACTCCATTGTTTGAGGTGACCTAAAATAAAGTCATCACACTGACAATAGGGAATTCTATACAGAACTCCAATGAGTAGAGTGCCAGTTGCAAAGCCTACTTCACAGCTAATTACTTCACTTGTCCCACTGTCATGCCCTTCAGATTTCACGGAACGAACATGTAGGGAGTTGTTGGTGTACAGAGCAACCCCGCCACCTCTACGACCCTTAACCCTGTTGCTGCGCAAGCAACTAAATCCGCATAGCTCAGGTGTGTCATCTAATCCAGAAACCAGCCATGTTTCAGTAATGGCCACAATACCTGGGCTAAGGTCTTCCACTAATACACCTAGCTCGTGAAATTTGTTCCCGATACTACGTATATTAGTGTACACTACCTTCAGGCTTCCTATGCGGTCTGGCTTATCCACACAGGTCTTGGAAGCATACGTTTCCAAGACCTGACTATTTAAAAACCCACCAGTTTAAGGTTGGTCTCACCATTTTTACGTCTTATTTCTAGCTGGGACAAAACTTCTTTTCGTATAAGTCTGTCTTCAAGAGATAAATCAGGTCTGACTGAAATTCCTGACCCGGCAATGTTGTGTACATTAGTCAGTGATATTAGATGGTTGGAGGCAATCGGCAGGAAGCCTTAGACCTAGGTGTCGTGCTAGTTGGCACTCTTCAGCAAGGCGTATCTGCAACCTTGAAGGAACTCATGTCCCTTCTGAGATTCGAACCCGCGTCACCCAGTGCTGCAGTCAGAGACGTTACCACTGAGCTATTCGGGCTCGCGATTGGCCTCCTGTAGGACTGTAGTGGATATTTTGACTTGACACTAGTAACTAGTGTGATGCGTCTAGTCTTCTCTTTGGTGCAGACTGAATTCTATCAGTCAGGTTGTAATGTGGCCACCATTCTAGGTAGCTCGCCATCACGGAGCCCGAATAGCTCAGTGGTAACGTCTCTGACTGCAGCACTGGGTGACGCGGGTTCGAATCTCAGAAGGGACATGAGTTCCTTCAAGGTTGCAGATACGCCTTGCTGAAGAGTGCCAACTAGCACGACACCTAGGTCTAAGGCTTCCTGCCGATTGCCTCCAACCATCTAATATCATCACAAACAATGTACACCGTGATGGCGAGCTACCTAGAATGGTGGTGTAACAACAGAAGACAAGGGCCAGGCAACAGATCAGTTTTATTACGAAAACCAACAGGTATTTATATGTATTTTACGTACATTAATAAGGCTCTGCCCGCAGAAAGAAGGCGGTCTTCTGATTGGTTGTTTGCAAACAAACGCAGTCTTCTGCTTTCTCGTTTTCTATATTTCTCGGAAATGCGGGCCACTTGTCTGCGAATCATATTTGTCCCCGTCTAGGTCAGCTGTGATCGGTTGTTGAATCAGCCCAGATTAATTTCCACCAATCAGCGTAGATCAATGTCTACCAATTGGCTAGCAGCTTGCTCTCACCACAGTGGCTACATTACAACCTGACTGATAGAATTCAGTCTGCACCAAAGAGAGGACTAGACGCATCACACTACTTACTAGTGTCAAATCAAAAAACATTAGTCAGTAGATGATTCCGTTCATCAAGAGAACCTAAGACTACTTTAAGCAACCTACGCTGATTAGAACACTCATCATCTCTTTTGCCTATTCTAACCAGCTTTCTAATCGATACTACAGGGGAATTCGCTGGGAGCATCTTCCTTATAATACAACTCACTAATTTAAGGTCGTGGTCGTGCTTTTTCACGGGATCAGATTCTTTGGACTCTTCTGAATTTCCAACAATTATGTTAGAGTCTAAGGAGAGCTTGTCGTATTTAGCAGTGGCTACGTCTTTTCTCACCACTATTGATGCAGCCTGGCTACAGGTGACAGATGTTTGCCTACCATCAATATTACTATATTTTTTCCGATTGCTTATTTTTGTTACCCACTTATCATCTGCCTGCAGTTGCTTCTCAGGGCTGCTGCAGTTTTTGATGGTACAATCAAGATCAGTGTCTGCACCACCTTCATGGTGAACTTACAGTGTTCTCTGGTGCTGAGATGCTGTTTACAGCTTCCGTTTTGTTACCTTTCCGCTTACTAAGACGCTTCGAACGCCCAGTAGGTTTTACTTCCGGGGTAACTGGGATAGTAACCGCCGGTGTGGTAACATTCATGATGGCACTTACTGCGTCATCTTCAGACGGGCAGTCTGTTTCACTCTTACTAGCCACGCTATCATCAGGAAGTTCCATGGCTTTAGACAGTAGTTCGTGAGCCTCCCTTATTAAAGTCATCTTTGGGGAGCAACACATTCTGCACATCTAGTGGGATGTTGGAGCACTACAACGTTTGTATGCAGCTGGACGTAATCCAGTACACATCTTATGATACTACGTTTTACAGTTATTACACTGTATTCCATCATCTACCAAAAAGTAACACTCCGCCCTATTACATTTATGTGATGCTTTTGACATAATGAACTTCTACTGGAAACAGCCAAGACAATTTACCCAATATATACTATATAAGTGGTTAAAATCAAAACTTAACGGACGAAAGTCAAGTTAAAGTTTAAAAAATGTTCTTGAAGTGAATAACACAACAAAAACAGCGATTTGTCAAATACGTGAAAACAGTGTGAGGAAGTTAGCAGTAATTGACTATCAGCTTTCTTTGTCTACTTTATATATATTAAACAAAACAGCTGTCCCATCTCCTTGAATTATATGCAGTTCATCCTAATAAAGTTAGTGCTGGAGATGTCCCCAAATCTGTTGCTGAAAATCCGAACATCAAATACTGAAGCTTGGGAAACATTAGTTAGTTTACCTCCTCCAACTAAGCTACAGATTTCCTCTTCTTACTTTTGAGACCACTTCTGCTTTTTTTTAAAATATATATTATCAGTAATTAGAATAAAATCTTTATTATTATGACAAAACGTTAACTTATCATACGATGGCGAGTGGTATACATTGGACCTATATGTGACTACGCATAGCACTAAAGTAACCGATAGGTGTCGTTTGGCTTTTTCACTAAATGTTTCGCAACACCGACTGAAAAAACTTCACATTCAACTGACGAATGCAGAAATGTCTGCAAGTAAAGGCATTAAGTTTAACTGGATCATGCAATAATAGTATCCGTGAAGTGAGAGAAAGGATGCAATATGGAGAGGTTTAAAACTTTTCTAATCACAAGTGAGCTTCAAATAAATATACTAGTGACAACATCATAGCTATATAATAGGATCGACGTAGGTGCGATTATTAGCAGTAACTTGTTGGACACTGTACGAATAAACTGAGAGGAATTCAGCTAATTATTATACCATCAGTAAACGTAACTTGTTGTTGAAGCCTCACATACTTGACTGAAAAAATGATTATAAACTGTCATTAATTTTCACCCTTGGTGTCTGTGAATAAACATAAATTTTAACTGAAAAGCTAGCTGCGTTTTTATTTGTACGGTGTCCCTTAGCGATTCATTGTAGAAAATCGATTATACTAGGTTTTACTTTTGTAAATTAGATGAATATTCGAAGGAAACTCTGAAAATGACATGAAGAACAATGAACAATGATTGGAGAGAGGTGCCCTATCGAAAGCTGAACGAAGCTTTCAAAGTGAAAAGAGAATATAGACATGGCTGCCTACTGTCACTTATGATCTTCGCGACTGTGCTGCACGGTGTTATGCGGTGTAGCGTGGGGAGTGAGGAGAGAGACATACATCGGACTGACGAAGTGTCCCAAATCCTCATTTCTTGGATGGTTTATGTCTCCTCTTGCACGAAATTGAAGATGTACAATCGTAAACAAACAAGTTTGAGTAAGAGACGGCGAAGACAGGACTTCAGATGAACAGAAAAGACAGTTGACACAGGTAACCGGACACCAATGACAAACACCGTCTATGGGAGAGATCCGAAGGAGGTTGCCCCTTTCACTTAGCTAGAGAAGTGAAGCCAGCACAGGTGTGCATATCACAGACATTCACAATGGGTAGCTCAGCATTGTATTCAAGTACCAGCGTATCACATACCGTCTTGTAATCACATTCACTTTAATTTCAGTTATATGAATATATATATATATATATCGACCAGTTGTGAATCTGTTATGCTGGTATTAGTAGAAATTTCCTAATTATTATTGCGATATAGAACTAGACACTAATGACAGAAAGAGCACTTCAGTGGCTCATATATGCTGTTAACCGGAGACTATGGCTGCGTGACTATGGTTGCATGCGTTTTCGAACAACAGCCTACCATCCTCAAGCTAATGCTATGGTAGAACTTCTACACAGGCAGTTGAAAGCTGGTTTATCAGCTGAAAATAACACCCATTGGACTGAATCACTTCCGTTAGTTCTCCTAGGGACACGAAACGCCTTGAAAAACGATGCTGGTTGTACTACCGCTGAGCTAGTATATGGCACGACACTACGACTGCCAGGTGAGTTTGTTTCTCCCTCGAGCTTCCCATAAGCGGTAGATCACTCCTCATACGTCAGTAGGCTTACAAACGCAATGCGTTCAGTTAAACCTGCTCCCCTTCGACCACAGTCCATTCATGTCTTCGTTCACCCCTGTTTAAAAACTTCTTCACACGTATTTGTTCGTCGCGACTCTGTGCGTCGCCCTCTAGAACCGCGGTATGACGGACCATATAAAGTAATTAAATGTACGGATAAATTCTTCGTCTTAGACAAGGAAGGCCGTGAAGACACCGTCAGCATCGAGCGTCTGAAACCAGCTTACTTGGAAGGTAATCCTATTAGCTTAGAGCTAAACGTGCCCAATAATCAACAAGTAATTGAAGATCCTTTAGTCCTAGAAGAACTCCTTAGCACAGCGACAACCACCGAACCTTTAGTCGGTGGCACAGTGGTTAGGACTCTCGTCGACCATGCACATGGTCCGGGGTTCGATCCCCTGCCGACGCACACCCGATATATATGGTCGGCCTGAATTTGGGCTACCGATATCCATGCTGAAAATTCCACACTTGTACTGAAAATACGGTGTGGAATCAAGCTGTAAATCAAAAATAAAAAAAGACCATCTAAAAATACGCGTTCTGGACGTCACGTGAGAATACCTTCACACCTATATCACATAACTCATTCGTTCGTGGTATTAATCATAATTTCTTGTTTTCAGACACATCAACGTTTTATGTCGCATCACTAAACACAACTAAAAGATTTTTTCCCTATAACCTTACATAATACATGCACTTAAATTAGATGTATTTTTTTCGATGATATAAACTATACATTATTTTACTGTAACTTAGATGCACGTCATTTGGTACATTTTCCTCAACAAGGTTCTTAGCATTCTTGTTTTCTTTTCCAGGTGTGACGGGCACTGGACAGGAAACAAACGAAGCACGGGACCCAGCGAAAAGCATCGAGGAAGCTATGTACAGACACCCTAATAGCATAGGCAAACACACCAGTAGGAACTCCACCAAGCCACTAGGAAGATAATTTTTCACCAATAAGGGAACCATCGAGATTTTTCAAATTCCGGCTGGTCATGCCTTAAGGTCCTCACAACCCCACTAGGGAGGGAGTGAGCTGTAGGGGTAAATAATTCCCCAAAATTATTGACCACAGCAATCATCACTCAACATTGGATGCTGACACTCACTCTTTAATTGATATAAGAACAAAACTTGTGCACTGTGGGAGAGTGCAATTCCATTATGAGTAAATTTTGTTTTGATAAAGTCTCACAGTGTTATACAGTAATGTTTACTGATGACGTTTCGAGCACAATTTATTGCTCATAATCATATCAAGGTAATCACACGACTTCCTAAATTCATTTATATAATTCCGTTGTTTTTCACTTGATTTTCACTTGATTTGATTGGTAGTATTATTTTCCATATTTCGGGTATGAGTGATGATTCATTCCTATTGCATGTGTTGGGTGTAGATTCGATGAACAAGGATTCAGTAATCAACCTCTCTCTCCACCTACCTAGATTACTTTTTAGAATTTTAACCCTCTCCCACCATGCTATTGTGTGGTTGTGTGCTAATGCATGCATTGCAATTGCTGAGCTTTTTTCTAAATTACTTATCTTCTCTGGGTCAACCATTCTTACCTTAGCTAAATTCTTATGTTCTGACAATCTGACTACCCCTGACCTACTAGTTTGACCTATGTAGTTGACCTCACAGTCATTGCAGGGTATTTTGTAAATTATATTATTTTGTCTAATTGGGTCCACTGGGTCCTTTAACCTACAGAGCTTGTCCCTGAGTGAGTTTGTAGGTTTAAATGCCACCGTAATTCCTGCTTTATTTAGAATCCTACGTAGGGTCTCAGATGTCCCCTCTTTATATGGTATAACTGTAGATGACTTATATTCTCTTTTATTTATGTTATTATTACTAGTTTCACAATTCTTTTTATTTTTCTTATGGCGTTTTTCAATCTTCCTAATGAATTTTAGAGGATAGTTATTTAAAACCAACGCCTCTTCTATCTGTTTTATTTCATCGTTTAGGTCTTTTTTTGTGCTACTTAGTGCCATTTATCGGCTTGTTAAACACTTAACTAAGCCTGCCTTCACAGTTAAAGGATGAGATGAATTAAAGTCTAAATATCTATTGTTGTTATAAGATCTTGCGTTAGTATACTCTGTACAACTCGTGAACGTTAATACCTTCAGCCTCCAAAATACTGACAAACCTGCCTTCATTTGTGTTTCGTTAAAGAGCAGTATACCATCTTCCAATTTTACAAATATTACTTTCCATTCGAATTAAACACATGCTTCGTGCAACCTGACTCAAGAACTCATAACAACATTGATTCAAAGTAGCATGTTAAGACCATGGTATCGGAAGTGTCCTTCTATGCTGAAAAGTAGGACTGATGTATGCTCAGTAGGGAGCGACTATCGAGGTCAATTCCGGAAGCTATCCATGGATACAGTACAGAGTTCCATTTACGTAGGGTCATATAATGGTTGGAATGCATTCTGTTGTCTCGGACTCCTGTTGTACTTTTCAACTAGTTATTTACTTTTTGTATTGAGTAAATTCAAAGGTTGAACAGCATAACGTTTAGGAAAGTATTTATTCTGCAGAGTCCTACCTGTGCAGTCATGTAGGTGTCGGAGCTGAAATTTTATATCGCACTTGCTTATTGTTCTCGAATCTCAGTCGTCGCGGAACTCACATCATTCCTGGTGTAGGTACTGCCTCCTCTCTCTATATCTACCTTAACTTGATTGTTTAAATGTGTCAGCCTCTTCTCATGAGGAAGGTGGGAGACTAGTCGACTAACCGACCAATCGAACTCCTACCCTCCTTAGTTTGTCCAAGACTCGTGCTCCTTTCTTGAAGCATGTGCCTACCGCGTGTATACAGTATTCTAGGTAAGGTTTGACATATGTTGAGTAGCTTGTTTGAAACATAGATTGGTCTAAGCATTCAAACGTCATCCAGATTGCTCACAACATTCGAATATCCATAGCTGCTGGTGTATTACAATATGCAGTTGTTTCCAAGTCACGGTTTAAACTAATTCCTAGATCGTCTTGTCCCTTGACATAAGGCTGTTCTCTATTCTCCAACAGATACGACATGTAAAACCTCGAACCCTAGTAAATTACCCCATTTTCTACTAAATTAATTTTCAAGCTCCAGAGATAAGACTAGTCAGTTAATTTAAATAGGTCACTTCCTACCGCTGACCTGCCTTCATTATTGTTTGAATTTTTCCAGATCTTAGTTCCGTCCGCAAGTAATGATGAAGATGATGTAAAACGTCAAGGTAATTTGCTTATAAATAATAGGAACAACGAGGGGCTCACATCGTTATTCTGTAATACTCTACCTGTTGTCAGTTTCCACTCTGATGGGACTCTATAATCCATCACCTTCAACGTTCCACGCAGTATGTTGTAACTGGACCAATCACAAGGGTGTCGGATGAGAAGAGACGACAGTTCTAAAATCTGAAATGAAGGGTCGGTATCCGGATGTCATATTCCTTGTTATCCTCTCTAAATACGGGACGTATAACTGCATCCTGCTAATCTCTAGATACCTAGCCTGAGTCGGAGACAGTTGAGAAAAACAAGTAATTGCTAATGATTCTAATAATGATGCCATCAGTCAGCACTTCTGGTGGCCGTTGCATCATCGCGATGTCACAGAGTTCTGCTAAAAATGTGATAGCTTTGATTTTCGAGTTACACCTACAATTACACGATTTGATTTTGACGCAGGAGTAGAGGCTACAGAATCTCGATATTGATTTCTGTGTGAGGCGTCGTCAGACAAATTTCCACCTTCATTAGCTTGTTTACTGCATTTCTCATTTTGACTAGAGTTTTCGAAACGAGGCGAAAATTTTCTCTTGACAAATACCTGTTTCGTTGCTTCAGCAACACGTGAAGCAGCCGTAGTGCGGCCTGAATCGTGTTTGCCAGCTTTCAAATTCATAGAAATTTTAGCCGAATATCTGCAGTGCACTCTACGTTCTCGAGTTGGTGACGATGCTTCCTCTAGTAAACATGGAAAATTAGCAGAACCAGCTTCCGTGGAAGGACGAGATCTGCTTGTCACACTTCCAAAGGACTTATCAATATTGATCAAGCCAGGAGTGCAGTACCATGTTGAATCAGGAATGTGACATAAATCCTGTATTTCTCTCACCGATCCAAAGAGGTTTTCAGTATTTTGCGAATTATTTTCAGTGGATACGTTTTCTAAATCTCACTTATCCGAACATTTCCCCTCTGATTTACGTTCTAATTAATTAGTTGTTGTGTCTTCAGCAGAAGTAGCAGTTTTCGAAGGACTATCAGTTTGAAAAGCATCTCTTCCACTTGTAACACTTTCTGACTGGTTTCCTATTCAGAGAAAGAGCTTATTTGTTCCAGCAAACTAGGCAACTGGATGTCGTACATGTAAGACTCCACTTTTGAAATGACACTTTTCGATGAACTGTAGTACTGTTGTTCACCTTGTATACACTATGTTAATTCTTTCGCTCGTTCAGCACTTAAACGCCTCACTATACTCTCAGGTAAATTCAGCTGATTTGATTGTGAGTCACTCTGTGGCATATTTTGTCGTTTGACCGATTCAGTGGAATCTGAAGGTAAGGCGTGCTGTTTAGAGCATACTCCAGGCAAACAACATGTAGGTGGCTGGCCTTAATTAGGAAAAGGCATCATGTAGATATCGGTAGAAGATCAGGTTGCTTGTTGGTTATCTACATCGAAAAGAGCTGTAGTAGGTGGCAACCACTCGTGCAAAGGCCGTACACCTTGACCATATCCAATTCCACGAAGTGAGTCCTATTGGAACATCGAGGTGGGGATCTTTACCCATGAACTATCATGCGAGTGAATCCACAACCAAGTATCCGATCGCCGTTTCTACAGGTGATCTTTGACCTGTTTCATTGGTTCTTACGTCCTCCTCAATCACAGTGTAGATGACTTCACTGGTGTTAACAATCGTGGGACAAGGGGGAACCGAGGAAAGCTTATCTGAGGCTCCACATTCAACTTCAGTTACAGCTTCAGTAGACAGAGATGAAGCGACATCTGATGCAATGCACTTGTCATCTTCAGAGTGCGAATGACACGCCTCATCCCCATCAATCGTCTCAGTGGCTTGCCTATCGTAATCTAAATTACAGTATGTACCAGTATAGTCATTTAGAACATTGTTGTCTGATTTATCACCTCCTCAAATTAGGAAGTCTTCAATACCACACACACGCACATAGCAATTGTGGATGGTGTTTACGTAAGGGTAGTGGGATTTTCCAGATGTCCGGAATACGTGTTGCATCATTCCTATTGCATGTATTTCCACTTGATTCAGCAAATAACGCTGCCGTTTTCATTCTCTCCCTCCACTCTGTTATATTAGACTTCAGAACTGCCATCTTATCCCACCTTGATGAATGAATGGCTGTGTGTAATCGCGTGTAGTGCTTGCTATAGCTGAACTATTCTTCAGATTTCTTATCTTATTAGGGACAACTAATCTAAATTTTGTTAGTCTTTCGTGTTGTGCTAGTCTGACTAATGCCATTCTACTACTATGACCTATTTGTCTGACCTGAGATTGTTTGGAGGTTATAGGATAAACTGATTTGTTTTTCAAGTGGCTGCCGAGGATGCCTGAATCGACAAGGCTTGTTTCTAGGTGAGGTTATGTGTTTGAATGCTATATTAATTCTTTCATTTCTGGGAATGCTGTGTAGGCTTTCCTAGGTTCATTCTTTGCATGGAATTACTACTAATGATTCAAATTCCATACTGTTGGATTTTTCATCAGTCTATGCATGTTTGACATGCGTGTCACTACAAATATCATCACTGTCACATTTGTTAATTTTATTTTCACTGCTTCATACATACCTCATGGATAATTTATCGGGGTAATTATTAAGTTTCAAAGCTTCCCTTATATGCCTCACTTCCTGTCTTGAATTTTTCTTGGTACTATTGAGATTTTCAGCTTTATCACACAAACATCTCAATGAAAATAAGGCTCGATAACCCGAAATCCAATTATTCGCTTGAATGTGAAGGTTTTCTGTAAAGGCTATTGTTTAACTTCCTATCGTCTCTCCTTTTCATGCCACAGTCTAACCTAATAAGTTCCTTCTTCCTAACTTTACAATTCATAAGTCAATTAAATCGCCTCTACCTTCGAGTTGACGTGTTCGAATCCTATGATTTGAATACGTTGAATTTGTCGTTTGCATACCTCCTCGATACATTGGAGGCGAGACTGAACGTTTCAGTCGCTAAATTTTCCCGCCTATCCATGAATACATCTGTCAATATTGGGGATATTTGCGATCTCATAACAACTCCCTCAATTTGTCTGCATATTTTCCTTTGGCATTTAAATACTGTAGAATTCAGGCATAGCTACATTTCTACTACTATATCTTCTACTGACACTTTTCTTCTACGTTCACGTTCTTGGTCAGAAGTGAGTTCGTTTCTGACCGCTTATATAGCCATATTTATCAGTATACGTGTATATTAACTGACGATG
The DNA here is from genome assembly GCA_944472155.2 of Trichobilharzia szidati. Classification (NCBI taxonomy): domain Eukaryota; kingdom Metazoa; phylum Platyhelminthes; class Trematoda; order Strigeidida; family Schistosomatidae; genus Trichobilharzia; species Trichobilharzia szidati. The sequence continues at coordinate 66,060,671 of OX235279.1, forward strand.
ACGGAATCAACCACTTTGTAAATTATCCAATCTATGTCTTAGTTCACACGAATTTGTCAGTCTAGATATTGAGTGACTTCTATGTGGATTTAACACTATATCCAAATATTTAGACAATTCATAAGTAGGTGAATTTCTAAAGTCAACTATAGATGTAATAAGACACCCTGACTTATGAACTTTACCAACACTCTACATCCTACTGAGATTACTAGTTTTCGATATCAGATTCATCCATTTAGACTCATCTAGAAGCGGTTTCATTCGGCGTATCAGGTCTGCTGTTTATTTTTTAACTTCATTGAAAACGATGTAAATTGATTTCTTAATTTCCTTATGTGGTCCTGTCTGTATATGGCTGTTCACTTCCTCCAAATAGCCTAGTTTCTCTAAAATTACTGTTGAATTTCCTCTGTCTGATTTAATGATCATTACTTCCTCGTTAAGGCTTCGTAGAGCTATTTAGGGTTTCTGTTTATATTTTTGTCACGTCAGGATTTCCTCTATTTTGTTGTTTTAATCTCAGTGCACATTGTACTCGTCCTTCATTTGCCGTTGTTTTCTATATTATAGTTAATGCTATTTCTATTTTAGGAATGACATTCTCAGGTTTCAGCTTGCCTACTGCTACACTGGAATTTAGTCCCTTTGCTAATACACTTGGTTCTGTACGATTTAACATATTTGTTGAGAGACTGAAAATCCACTTTGATTTATCGATCATCGAGGACTTCGTATGGTTATTCTCAGTGCCGTCAAATAGAGACTTCTCCTCCAATAATTTGTTGAATGTTTTTATTTCAGCAATTTTTGACTTTTTGAGTACTGCTGATTTGGCACTGATAGAAGACTGTATTATAAGACCATAATCCTTGTTGGTAACTCTATCCATTAATTTATTTTTCAGCTGATCGATTTCACCTATAATATGAAGTAATTTTTCAACGATCCTATTGATTTCCTCTTCTAGGGATCCTTTTGTAGTCTTGTTATTCTTGCTCTAATTTCGTCTGTCAGGACTGGAGACTCTGAATGTAGCCAAATTTAGATTAGTTGTCCTAATAAGATAAGAACTCTGGAGAATAATTCAGCTATAGCAAGCACTACACGCGATTACACACAGCCATTCATTCGTCACAGTGGGATAAGATGGCAGTTCTAAAGTCTAATATAACAGGGTGGATGGAGAGATTAAAAACGGAGGCTTTATTTGTCGAATCAAGTGGAAATGCATGCAATAGGAATGATGCAAAATAGATCTAGAAAATCCTACTGCCCCTACGATGAAGAATAGGAAGGAAGTTTCACAGTTGTGTAGTTAGAATTGAATGAAACGAGTATGAAGACAAAATTTTGTTCAAAACGTCATCCAGCACACAATATTGTTTTACTTGGTGATATACCCAGTAACCGAATTAATCTGGAATCACACACTACGACATCACCTAGGTTTTACACATGCGTCGCTTTATCTAGTGCGACCCCGTCACCTGTAGTGTTTACAGGTACCGGTATACTACTGTTTGTTTTAAACCTCCGTTCTTAAGTGAGAACAGTGTTTTCGGGAAATGTAGGCAGTTGAGCGTACACTGTCTTTCATATTCTCTATGACTTCTCTTGTTCAAATTCTTGCAAATGTTTCTAGTTTTGACGGTATTCTATCTGAAAGTAATAACTCTGTGGTTCCTGCTGCCTAGCATTGGAAGGCACCTAATATAGGTAACAACCTCCTTTTGGTGTACTGTATAAGTATGGGAAACAACTTCTAAATCGATTTTCCGAAACCACTTTCAAGTGCATGGTAATGGCCACAATGTGAAGTATGGTGAAACAACAATGAAAATCTGAAGCTTCTTCCACTTAATCCAATAAAATATAGATGAGGTGACTGACTAATTAACTGGAGGCGTGAATTGATCATAGTAGTTAGCAAACGCACCACTTGTGTGGAATAAGAAAAGTTGAGGACAAAAGTCAGGATCTCAATGAATTCTAGAAACAACCAAGTAAAAGACAGTGTGATTAAGCATGGTCGTAATGTAGCACATGATGATTTAAGGTTTTCAAACAACGAGTAGCACCTTATAGGAGGCGGCGATAAATCCATTGAGTCTTTTATATTCATTATCCGTTGGTCGATTAAGTAATAACAGTCAGGAAACGCTTGTTACTTGTTCTCAACTAACCGATGATTAATTTCTCTTGTGCGCTGTGAACCATCTAGCACTAGCCAAAGTAACTAATCCATTTCTATCGAACGTATGAAATAATCCCCTCGACCCGAAAGTCAACTTGCTCTTCCTTCTCAATTTTACATTTGACTAGCTAAGCGAGTACAAAATCGGTGGATTGATGTACGCATTCGCTATGACCGAGTCAGTAAGCCTTTGGACATTCACCTTTTATATGGGAAATCTGCAAGAAACGAGGTGTGTTTATCGATATATCGAACTATACTAAACTTTCTAAACACAATGTACTCAAGTGGACACGTAATCAGTGTCTTGACCAATATGCGTCGGTGGCACAGCGGTTATGACGCTCGCCGATCATGCACATGGTCCGTGGTTCGATCCCCTGCAGACGCACACCTGATATCTATGGTCGGCCTGCAAAATTTGGGCTACCGATATCACATGCTGAAAATTCCATACCTGTACCAAAAAATACGGTGTGGAATCAAGCTGTAATAAAAAAAAATGCAAGTGCTCATAACAAAACTTGAATAAGAAAAGCTAGGTTATTTAGAAATATGCTCTGGAGAGCAATATATTTAAATAGATCAAATGTTAAAATTGTCTGAGGAGAAGATTTTATCCGTCTAATGTGGCTGAATTAAGTACTGTGGGGATGTGCATGTTACCGGCACAAAGCGGAATCCTAGCCTGGATGGATGTGTACACTTTAAAATACTCAAAACACTCAAGGCATCCACAGGTAGGCAATACCTTACCATCGCGAAGACTGCTGATATGATGTACCAATCCGAAGCCAGTACAACTACGCACACCAATGTGAGAATGAAACTTTCCATCAAGACGAAACCCTTCTCGGAAGGATCTAAAGTGACGAATCGTCTGCCGAATTTTCTGCATATAGCCGAATTCTATTGGGGAGTTGTGCAAGGAGCGAATCGGTGCATCAGAAAGCGCAGAACGGTCCAGCTGGCATGTCCAAGGGCTGGTTGTATCCGACTATTTGTGTCTTCTTGATATTCTGCAGTTATAAAAATAAGAATGAACATTAGCACGGGGAAACGCCAAACCCGAAAACGTACCAGAAGTAGGGTAAATATAAGCACAATATTAGTAGACAACAGAAGCGTTCCGGGCCTCCTGTGTTTTGTGTTTTTTTTTGAAAGTACACAATGATATGTATGGATAAAAACTAAATGAAGCGAAATAGTTTTTTGTGAAGCAGAAGAGTGGTAGACTCCAATCTAATTTATTGTAGGAGATCTGCGTACCGTTTACGCCAGTGCACACACTTATCAGTGCGTTCAGAAGATACCTCATTGGTGTTATTGTCTGGTGTATTATGAGGACATTCGTGGATCTTGCAACTACCTAAGTTTTCTCCAGAGTCAGGTTGTGAAGATTTCTACGGTCGCGATGGTGTAGAGAGTAGTTATTCCTCATCTGTGTAAGCCGATAAGAAGCGGCCAATACCTACTCTAGTTTGACCTGCTGTACATTCGATGACCAAAACCTTTGTCTTCCTCCTGATGACTTTGAATACTTCACTGTTTGGAACTTGTAGGAGTTTCTTGATCAGCATCACACCTCACAAACTTGAAGTCTATAGTTCAAAAATACTTTTCACCTGTGGCCACGATTTAGTGCTGGTTGTTTTTGAGGCATGACAGGTGTAAGAAACCAGGTTGTCAGAGGTCATTTAGTGATTCAACAACTGCTCGAACTGTAGGCCTTTGTAGTGTCGGGGAAAATGCTGCGATATATGATAACCTCGCTATTAGTAGGAGGTGCGTGACCTTTGATTGATAAAGTGTAGTGTCTAAGTTTATTCACACTCATTTGATGTCTGAATTTCCGGCACTTTCCTCTAGTTGGAGGAGATGTAGTGGTGCAAATTCGAAACAACTCATTTCAGCAGGGCTACTTACACCAGAGACATGTCGGATAGGCTTTGCGAAATGTGGTCCATGTGATGTAATTTATGTGAGGAATGTCTATCCATATAGGTGTATATGAAGTACTTTAAATATCCATGGCACGTGCACTGGTGATTCTCATCAAAGTTACTGAAGTGTTTGATGTGAATGTAGGTGGTAAGTAGATCGGTATCAGTGGTGTTATATCGAATTCTACATGCATACCATTTCCCCGGAAAGAAAGTTAGGGGTGTGCACATCTCATTCTTAACTGTGTATCTTTCAATGGCCGATTAATCTTTATTCCCAACTTCCTATCTTTGTTGTTCAGTGCGTGGTTGTGGTAAGTATTCTGTCCCATCTAATTCTTTTCTACTACTTCTAATAGGTGTCTAAAAATTTCCATTGTACCAGTTTTCTGGTTTCCTATTCTGATGCTGAACCTCCTGTTCCTAACTAGCTTTCTAGTTTTCTAGCGCGGGTAAAGACGGCGTGTGGCTATGAACTCCACATAATTAAACCTATCAAATGCTAGAGAAACTTAAACGCACAGTAAATTTATTTAAAATACAAAAAATTCAGATAACTACCTTGAGAAAGCCTATATGGCAATTGGCGCATGATCTTTTCTTGAAGAATCCATGTTGTGACTGGCTGATGAGTTCACGTACTAGAAAGTGGTCTGAAATTTGGTCTTTGATTACCTTCTCCATGATCCTTGATATGACAGGCGCTCTACTGATAGGCATATAATTGCATATACTAGTTTTGGCTCCTGCTTTATGCTTAGGTAATATATATGTATATTTTCCAAATTTCAGGGTAAGTCCCGGTCACTAGTGAGAGGTACATATTCTAAGTAATAATACTACCAATTCCGTACTACTCTTTTTGTATATGATAGGTGGTATATCGTCTATCCCATAACTACTGTCTTTACAGCTGAGGAAATATTTTGCATATTAAAGTTTGTGTCACCTAACTTGTAGATATTTTCGCAGGTTATATCGAGAAGTGAAAACGTGTGCTCCTCGGTGTCTTTGGAGAACTGCTGGCTGACGAGTTCACTGATAGTGTGGGGACCACCATAAATTACATCTTCACGTTCCAAGCGATTAACATCGTGTTTACCCTTTTTTAGTCGTTTTGGCAATATCTCGCAGAGTTTTAGAGGTCCTATCTAGGGCTTTATTTTCCTCGAGTTGTGATTTCATTTTATGTTTCTTCCTAAGACTTTTAAATGTTTCATGCATCTGGCGTAGTGCACTAAATTCATTAAACACATAAATTTCCATAACAGTTTCCTCAGCTTTTATCGCTTTTTGTGGTCTATGAATAGAATCGGTGTCTTTAGGGCAGATTTTAGGGGCGTGATTGTGTCTTTTACAGAACCGGTTGTCTTGTGGAATATATTAAGTGTCTCTTCTAAGTTATTATTTGTAAAGTATTCATCCCAGTCAGAGCTTCTCAATAGCGCTGTTAGGAATTCCCAGTCGGTATTTGTATTGTTTTCATATTTATAGTAAACTGGGGAATTTTAAGGTGTGCTTTTAGTTGTTAGTTGAAGAGGCAGGGTGCAGTATAGTATGTTGTGATTACTGCTATCGAGTTAATCCCCCATCTCGATCGAGATCAGCTGTGTTTTGCGGCAGGGGATTAAGTCAAGAATATTATTATGTCGTGTAAGGAGGCGTACGTACTACTCCCATCCTCCTACATTTATAGCTTCTAGGAGCTCTTCGTGGATTCTAAGTCCAGTGCAGGTATTGTAGTTCACTCCGGGGAGGTTTTAATAACCACAAACTACTTTGTAGTCGAATTCCAGCGTAGGTACATACTCTAGGATTTATCCAATAACCGTATCAGTCATTTTGAGGCTGTTAGGGGCTCTGTATATACATCCCACGAGAATTTTATTTTTATTCGTGTAGAGGCCTATCCACTTAGATTCTGGGAGTTTGTCGATAGTTGGGTTTGTAAAAGCCAATGGATTTAGAGGCATATATTAGATATTCACCCCCTTTTTTGTCGACTATTTCATTCCTGTAGATGTCGCAGTTGTCAGCTTTTTGTCAGGTATATCACTAATTAGCCAGGTTTCAGTTACCAAGATTAGTGTTGGTCGTTCCAGGTATACCCGGTTGCGAAGCAAAGCCATTTTCTTAAAGAGAGATCGAGAATTCAAAAGCATAATTTTCAGAAAACCAGGGTTGTTGGGAGAATAGTTAGTAAGTTTTCTTGTTACTATCCTTAACTCCTGCTTTTCTATGTTATGTTCGGAGGGATTCTAAGGTGAGACAGTGTCAGCATGTCTTCTATTCACTGAAAAAGTTGTGCTGCGAGAAAGGCTACTCTTTGATGCATTCGAAAATAATCTTATTGCATATATTGGTTTCTAGCATAATCACTTGGGTATCTGAGACCATTTCTCGGTATTAGATAGTCTGTTTCACTGTTCAGATTGTAATTTACAGGGCCTAAGTACCCTGTTTTTGTCTTGTCTTCAGGGTAATGCGTTCTGGGTCTTTCATAGTCACACATTTGCTGACTCATTTCGTGCGTGTAAGCAGAAAGAGTGTGTGCCAATCTATATTGGTTATGCTGACGCAGCTTTACATATGGACTTAAGTCCATAGCGTTCTCCAGTTCTTTAATACTTTCCGAGTCAGTATGAGTTAACTCATACTGAACCAATTGGTTCAGTCTTCGAATTTAAAAATCTAAAAAAAGTCAGACCTCCAATGTCTTTTTCAATATGCAAGATAGTTTCTGGTATGAAGGCAAGTTGGCCTAATTTCCAGCTAGCATTTTTTTAAGGCGCACTGCAGACTTTTTCGGGCAAAAACCTTCGGGCGCATTGCAGATTTTGAGAATTTGAACCTAAGTGCGCCCCAAAAAGTCTGCAGTGCGCCCTAAGTATGCCCCAAATAGTCTGCAGTACGCTCTAAGTTACTATTACATACTAAAGCCTGGTACAACGCGCCTACAGTTCCGTATTTAACCCGCAGTCGGCAATTAACACCGCGTCAAATCTATTACGTACACAGGTCGCCTCAAGAAACAGCAAATTAGCAGCAGCTCAACGATTCACAATATCAAAAAACAGTGGATTTTAATTGAAAATACATTTAACAATCTTTTAAAAGGAATTTACAATCTTTCGACAAGTCATATAATTGAAACATCTTATAAATCAGCCGAAAAATTCATCCGTGTGCTTTCAGCGTCCGGTATGTTCTCTTTGTTGACATCGACGGTGATCTGAAAATGGAAGTTTGAAAAAATAAATACCTACCAAAGGGGAACGCCGTCGCCTTCTTATCCTCGGCTTCAATCTGTCTCGACTGTTATGGAACCAACGTTGAATGGCAGTCGTGATAGCTTTCACTGTGCTATGTCGGTCAGCTGTACCTACTTGATGTAAACTATTAATACTTCCTGGAGAAACAACAGTTTAAAAAATCACCTACGTAGGTGATTTTTTTTCAATTGTGTAACCTTGTGATACGTACGTATCACAAGATTGCACGTCCTCGTATCCTTGAATTGTTTTTTCTGCTTAGTACCAGCCCATGAAAAATGGGAGCTGTAGTTGGGCTCCAGCAACACATTCATTATGCGACCAACCGAAGTTTGCACATTTCTATCTACTACAGTTGTTAGGTCCGCTGACACACCAAGACGATATTCGTCTTCTGACAGTTTTGCCTCAAACGAAGACATGATAGTGTCGCTGTCCAACTGCCATCTACAAGAAGTCTTCAAAGCTTGAACAGAATTAAGACAGGAGATATTCTAGTCAGTGCTGCCGACCACTTTGAGTTGCGCCGAAGTCCGCCAAAAAGTCTGCAATGCGCCCGAAGTCTGCCCCAAAATGTCTGCTATGAGCCCGATATCGTTTCTGGCTGGGTGAGATCGTTTATTTGCAGTTGCTTGTCGTTTATGATTCAGATTAAGTCATAAATCTCTGCCTTTTCTGATAGAACATCTTTCACGAGTATAACAGGGCTTAGCATTATGTTGGAGCCGTTTTTATTAAGTGATCACCTAAAGAACTACAAATAACAACTGATTTGAGGGATAGTGACACGTTACTAGAAGAGCTCATGGTATTTTCTGAGTTATCGGCATTCCTAAGAACACGCTTTTCCTAGTTCTGACCCATTATCACTAGTAATAATATAGTAGAATGCAGTAAAAAAATATAAGCGAAAACGCATGCAAAAGTGTCCACTAATTCGAATGCACCTCATACTGTGTTAATCCAGTCGAACTGACATTGGAAAGGTCCTATATCCTGATTACGAGCTAGTATAAACCAGTGATTTCTTCGAGCTCGCTTCTTGATTGTAAGGTAGAGGTTCCAGATCTTCGGTGAACTTATGCGTAGTAAATCCCGCCACTCGACTGCTTTAGCTCTGGTAGACTCCAAGAGGGGTGGTGCGAGGATTGATCAAGATGTGGTTTGTAGTGTGCAGTATGTTAGGACTCAGCTGCTGCCGTGAGTGGAGTTTGACCTAACACCCGTTGGTCATTCGGTGTAGTCATAAAAGTAGAATAGTAATAATAATAGGTTGTAGTGTAGATAATATAGGTTGAGATAAGTGAAATAATAAAGGTGACCAAAGAAAAGATAGAGTAGTCGGTACAGTGAGATAGGACAGAACGGGTCGTGGGGATGTAGCTTGAATGCCTATCCATTGACAGTGTGGTTTCAAATTTTAGGAGGATAAGCCATTGAAACACAAACCATGCATTTCTGCATGATTGTCCAGCTTCCGCTTAAAAGTCTCCACAGATGGCACTGTAGTCACGGCTGCCGGTAAAGCGTTCCAGAGACGGCAAACTCGAAGCGAAAAGAAATGTGAACGCACTCGAGTCTTTGGTCTCTGGTGTGCTATCCTCGGCGGGTTACCTCGTGGAAGACTATAATCACTTAATGGCAGGATGCTTTTATTAGGGTGGGCCTGGTCATTTAAGATCTTATAGACGGTGATGAGGTCTCCCCTGCGACTACGGTAACTAAGAGTGAAAAGACTTAATTTCTTCAGTCTTTCCTCATATGATTTGTTGCGGAGGCCGATCACCCATTTTGTCACTCGTCTCTGGACACTTTCTGGAATGTTAGCATCCCTATAGAGTAGCGGAGGAGCAATGATATTATGCACCTCAAGGAGTGGCCTCACTCATGTCGTATACAACCTTGAGAATAGTTCGGGAGTAAGAGCTCCCAGCTGCCTATGCATAAAGTGTAAAGTTGCGTAGGCTTTGGCGACGTCCCTCGTGTTATTTACACCGATGTCTAGCTTTTCTGTTAAAATACGACCTAGGTCACGTTCTGATGGCACACAACTCAAGTTCTGGCCACCAAGGGTGTAATTTACACTCTGTGACCTGCCGGAATGAAGTTGCACTACTTTGCACTTCTTTAGGTTGAAAGGCATTCTGTTAGCCAGATCCCAGTCTCCCAGAGTTCGCAGGTCAGCCTGAAATCTGTCGGAGTCTTCCGATGAGTTTATTGCTCTCCAAATCTTTACGTCGTCAGCGTAAAGAAGCGCAGAGCAGTTCAGTTGACAGGGCAGGTTGTTGATAAAAATCAAAAACATCAACCCTGAGGAACCCCTGATGCCGAGGTGTGCCAGGATGATCGGATGCGGTTGACTTTGGTGCAGAATTCTCTCGCGCCTAAGTAATCTTTCAGCCACGCGAGAACTGCTCCAGAAACACCCGCTTTGCTTATTTTGTGAAGGAGCAGACCATAGCGAACTGTGTCGAATGCTTTCGCAAAGTCGAGAAAGATCACATGGACTGGTACCTTTACGTCCCAGGATAGTGTCCAATCGTTCCAAGCTAATAGAAGATTCGTCACACAGGATCTTCCTCTCCTGAAACCGTGCTGTGCTTCATGGAGTAAGCTAGTCCCGTCGAAGTATTTTCTCATGTGATCGTCAATGAGACTTTCCAATATCTTCGATACCACTGTGAGTGGCGCAACTGGTCTGAATCTGGTCGCGTTCTGCCTGTCACCACCCTTGAAGATAGTGGATAGGATGGCTCGTTTCCATTCACATGGAAGTTTCTCTACATCAAAGGAGTGTTGAAACAGATCACTTAGGGGTTGGCAGAGACTTTCTGAACACTGCTTCAGGACGGATGGTCTTATGTCATCGCAACCTGCAGACTTTCTCGAAGCCAACTTTCCCAATTTTACGAGTACCATAGCCGGAGTAATTTGAAATGTACCCAGCAGGTTTTTACGCGTTTGTTTTGCATTGTAATCTTGATGTTTTGTGGTGGTAAAATCCTCGTTACTGTTCAGTTGCCTGTGAAAGGCTAGGCTGAATGTCTCTGCCATTTCAAGACTAGTAAGGGATTTCCCATCAGAACCCACTAGATTGCAAATTCCCTGGCTGGTGGGTTTTCTTTGAGACATAAACCTGTATAGGCTTTTTGGGGTTCACGAGAAGCTTATTGGCGAGGTTCCTCTGAAATGTCCTTCTATCACTCCGGACTCGTATGTTACTTCGATTCCTGAGTTCAAGGTACACTTCATGTTCGGGTTGACTCCCCGATTCTCGCCACGCAAACCAGGCTTTTCGCTTCGCCTGTAGAAGGTGTTGTGTCCCCCTTTTTAGCCATGAACGTTGCTTTCTATCTTTTGGTGTGACTAAAGGAACAGTGTCTGAGACCGCCTGGTGAATGATCTCCTTTCCACTTTCCAGTGTTCTTCTACTGTAAGCTCTGTCCAATTTTTCGGCCAATTTGCTTCAGACCAAAGTCTTCGCATTTTGGTGCAATTGGCTTTGTTATAACACAGATAGGGCTGTGTATTGTCCCACTGTAAACGCTCGCGGAGGACTATGTCGAATACAATGACCGTGTGGTCACTACTACCTATGGGAGTCGTGATCTGAACGTTTTTTACTAGTAGCTGGTCACTAGTGAGCACATAATCCAGTCTAGAAGACTTCCCACCTGGGCCCCATCTAGTATCCATTCTGACATTTTCAGTGAATCCGGCCTCCCTGATGGTATGCAGCAGATTTCGATCAAATCTATCCTGGGCATATCCCGTCATCAAGTTAATAGATGGGGCATTGAATTCTCCAACCATGACAATTTGATCATAACCCATGTCTTGTGTAGCTGAAATTGTATTTAGCAGTACCTGGTTGTGGTCTGCTCCACATTAAGGTGATCGATAAATGCTGCCCACTAGATATTTGCTGTATCCAACGGTGAAATGGCACCATATGGAGTCAGGGAGCTCAATGAGGGGAGGGTCCATTGCGTGGACACATCTGAGCTGTTTGTCGACGTATATGGCGACTCCACCTCCTTCTTTCAGGTCCCTATCTCGCCTGACTAGGACCATATCATTTATACTGACTTCGCTGTCTGCCACCGTAGGGGTTAGCCAGGTTCCCGTCAGTATTATGATTTTGGAGTTCAGCTGTGATTGTAGGTATCTAAGTTCAGCTATTTTGCCTCTTAGTCCTCTCACATTACTGTACAGGCAACTGGAAGTCAGTCTCACCACGTCCCCGCATTAGGGGGTGGTTGACGTGATGTGGGCTGTCGGTTGAGGAGTCATCCTACGAACTAGTTGGCCGATTCCCCGGAAACCGGCCTGTTGGCGGTTTTTTCTTCTAGTTCAATCGGAGCACTTGGATGACACTGGCTATCATCGTCCGTGCTGCACCGCTGTATTGTGAATAGGGGTTGGGGATGTTCTATGACGTTTTGTTCTCTCCTTTGAATACGAGGCCGGCTCTCGCAGCAGCGAATGTGTCTGCTGACCTTGTCCTTGGTCTCGTACCATCTCTTGAGAGCAGCAGTCAAGTGGTCTCGGGAGCTGAACTTGACAGCTAACAGACGTGGCGTGTTAATTGACATAAGGTGAGTGGGTCGAGGCAGTCTATAAATAGAGACAGTCGCTGAACTTCCCAGAGCCATCTGGGATGCCAACCATCTCCATTGCTGTACACCGTGACAGTGCTTCTCACAAGCGTTCCCAGTTACCAGTTCGGGAATGCCGTGAACAACCATGGAGGCAGAAGGAATAAGCTCTGGCGACTCCCTCACCATCTGTCTTTCCTTCCATGGGCTATCTGGCCTAACACGTATATTGCAGGTCCTCCCTATAGAAAGGATTCGGGAAGTCAATAAAACTTTTTCGGCACCCTCGGTAGAGCCCAGTGTTACCCTCAGTGGGGATGGTTTGCCTTGAGGAGCAGCAGTGCCCCTATACAATCTGCATAGTTTTACTGGTTGGACGTCCAGACCCAGTGTGCTACATAAGTTGGACCACTGTTCCTGATCAAACATGGCCCTGTTTTCCAGCAGACTAGTGCTACAATCTGGTACATTAAAGAGGATTACGCAGTTTGATCTACTAACCGTGGATTTAGGTTCGGTCCTCTCACATTTTTCATCCCCTTTAAGACCGCTTTGTTTTGTCTGGTGCGACTGGGTATTATTGTGTGTCGCAGTGCCGTGGCCACTATTACTGGTGGACAGTAAGGGTCTTTTCCCAGCGACAGATACCCTTGGTGCTTCAGCGTCTGCGTCTGGGGCAGTTATGGCAGGAATTGCAAGTATAACCGGTATGGATTTTGTTATCCCTGATTTACGTGCGATTGTGCTGTTTTCTGAGTTGGTGGGAGTAGAACGTTTCACGTTTTGCCCTGATACCTCTATGCCATCCTTAGCTTTCGAGGAACTACACGAGGCTGCATCAGGACGGCAACTTGGGTATATGTACCAGAACCATGGGCATGGGTTCTTACGCATAAAATCGTAATATACTTTTGGTACCCCGGTGCCACATCAACAATGTACCCATTGCTTGCAAAAGTTGTACTCAAAAGCAGAGTCTACTTGTTCGACAACAGAATTTCAGACCTTGCAATCGTCTGCCTTCTCGGGGAACGTTTTTGTCGTCTTGCGACGTCGTGAACGTTTCTTATTGGCCTTCATGTTTGTTTCCAGGCCTACTGTGGATATGGGTGTAATACTATTCTCACTTTGTGCAGATTTACCACTCGGCTCTATTAACCTAGTCGTGTTAACAGGATGGAGGCACATCCGCTTAGTTGACTTTTCACAGTTTCACTGTAGGACTGCGGCGACGTGGGCAGTCTGTCCACGCAGGGAATATTTACCCTGGTCTTCAAGACCGGTATGTGAGAGTCCATCACCTTCACCTGTTTGCCTAATTTGGTTGAAGCCCTGGTGACTACGGTTTACGGTCTCCCATTACTTATCTTTGGGCGCTTGATTCATTTCAACGCGTGCCCTTACAAGGTCAGGTTTGCAATTCCAGGAGGACAGTGTCTTACATTATTGCCTGGTTTCAGGCTTGCTTCGAAAGGAGAGAAGTTTTTCGTGTGGTGGTGCAACGACTCTAAAAAGCTATACTAGGTCAACTGATGGTTTTGTATATCGCTGTGGAATATGCTGAAAGCGAGTTAGTATTAGAGAGGGTAATATTTCGTAAGAACCTTTTTGCTAGGTCGCATCTCTCCCTAACCCAGATTTTGTACATTTGCAATTACTGGGTACTGAAACAGCTTGTGAGAGCCGCTGCTGCTGAGACGGAGAACAGCCTCGTCTCAACAGTTCAGTGGTACCAGCACTGCAGAGACATCGCCTCATGGAAAATGGTCAAACTTACTTCGTTGTTAGGCGGGGACGACGTAGTAGTGCATGTGGATTAGACAGTGTTGGTGAAGAAGAAATATAACCGCTGTCGTCAGAGAGCGAACAACATTTGGGTCATAGGTTTATACGGCACGTTCCTCCGAAAAGGATTTGCTGAAAGAATAGCAGACATTGAAGGATTTTGGGGTCGATAGAAAAACAGAATAATAACTATGAATGGATCTCAAAAGGATCTCATTTATAGACATTTATATGAATATATGTATCGAATGTGGTGCGACTTCTCTATTGACAGTGCCATGCTGAATTCGGAAATGTTTCTCTCTCATGTTCAGGAAAGATACCCATTGTAACCGTTTTATCATTTTTTATGCATTTTTTAAAATATACGTTTCCGCTTATCACAAACGCCTCTTTCATGTGATTGGTCCTTTCAAGGTCGTTTGCTGATTGGTTGTTACTGGTGTCCAAAGCTTAGCTTTGCTCGTTTGGGATATAGGAGAGGAATGGCGTCAGGAATTACATATGATATTCTGTTACTCCCTAGATAGCTGCTCTTCTGAAACCGGAAATAAATCAGGACAACAGATTGATTGTCCGAAATTTGAGATGTATTTCGGGATCTCAGTTCCAGAATTGTGATGGCTGCCTATCCAGCCAGGGGTCCTGCACGAATGTAAAACGACAGTGTGCCAAATGTCATGAATGCAGGACCTCCTGAGTCGGGCGTAACAGGCTGATTTATACAGCGAAGGTCAGCATCACATGCTGAGGGACCAACAGTTTAGGAAGTTAATATAGATGGCTAAGACAAACTTTTTAAATTCCCAAACTCTGTATACCCGATGCTTTTCCTAACTCAAGTAAAAAGAGTACTACTACCACAGATATTGACCATCTAACGATTTCGGTTAAGAGGAGAGCATTTCTTCATAAGGAATAGATAATAATTTGTGCATTTAATCGCTCATATTTAGGTCAACACTTTTCTATTTATTCCAAACTGATGTAGGTTTTTTGCACGAATTGCGACAACAAACCCTACTTTTTACTCATATTTCTAATTATCTTCACTTTTAGAGAAAGCCCTGGTTGATTTATCTTAATCATACATGCCGAGATTCATTGCATGTTTATGATGTCCAATATGTCTTCTTGCAACTCAGCGGAATTTTTCATCAGAGAAACTGTGGCCATAGCAGTTTTTTGGTTACCAATGACTGCATTTGTTGTGCTGCTCTATTTTGACCAAACTAGCGTACACGCATATCTCAGTACTTCTTCGCGTTTATAATTGTGTCCTAACGTTGCGATTACTCGACAACCACAACGTAATTCAAAAGGCACTTGCGAAGTAATACGATCGTGTATTATCGCAACAATCAAAATTCAAAAATTGAGAGAGTACAAAAGTATCAGTCGTCGACACGCAATCTTTAGAGGGAAAAAAATTAAAGTTCGATTAGGCAGAAATTAAACATCACGTACAAGGTCATTTATGGAGTGAGACGCTCAAAGGTCATTTTCGTCCATGTTAGTCGGCCATGTTGGATTGCAGTTCCGTAGCTGTTCGTTTACACATTGGTTTTTCCGTTTATCCAGCAGTTATTCACAACTTATCCTGATGCACATTGTTCACAAATTTTGCGTTTCACTTCATCGCTGTTTCCGTTGATGTTAAAATTAGTTATTTCGTTTGTTTCGAAAGTTTTTACCACCAGGTCGGTTCATTCATTTCATCATAATTGTTTCATACGTTGCATTCATGCATGGTTTCAGTGTTTTAATTGTTTCTCAGCTATTAATGAATTAGTACTGTGTAGAAATTTTGGAGATTATGCACGTGAACATGTTTGGGAGGCAGAAGCCATTGCTTCCAGTTCATTCGTTGGTTGCCGTTATTGTTGCTGGCTCAATTGGTTACTTAATACGTAGGAATCTGGAAAAAATGTCTTTCACGTTCATGTTTACAGCATGCAACATCTATGGGTGAATCTGGTGAAGAGAGCACGATCAGGGTTGATATTAGCAAAGTTTCCCAAGAACAAATTAAGCCTAGAGAATTTAGAACCTGGTTGGAAGTTTAAAAAGCTTTGAAGCTTTTCGACAAGGTGTCTGTAGTCAGCTAAAAAAGTCAGATATATTGTGAGAGAATCAAAATCAAGCAAGGATGAGCCACATGTGAAGTATGAATGTGTGGTGTTTGTATGTACTTTTGGAAGCAAAATCAGGAGGCATTAGGAAGTCCCTAAATGATTGTTAACGCCTAGTGTACTAGATCCAAACGCATTAACTAAGACTGCCTGTAGTAAACGTGGTGCTAACAACCATTTTGTTTGTTTCGAAACGATTTGAAAAGCGGATAACATACGATGATCTGGTGAGTGTTCGGTAAGAATTTAACTAGTAAGAATAACGTTTCGGATTTTGGTCTACAATCGGTGGTTTTTTCGAAGTAACAACAAGCTGAGAAGCTGATTATTATTATTCGGGGTGAAAAAAATGGCTGGTTACAAATTGCTTGTTTCAGTTGAAATAATGTGATTCCTACTTTTCGGATGCTTGTTATTTCTCCGTGGCTATAAACACGGTTGCCCATGATTTATAAGAAAACTTTAAATAAATTTTCCTTGAACCGATAGTCTTCTTTTTCTTGGCGAAGCATTTATTGAGGCGATGAGGTAGCAAAGTAGAAAGTTCTGTGATTGAGAATCGTAGTCGTTGTGTTTCGGATTTATATCGCGCATCTAACTGCTATAACCCTATGAATAAAGCTTTTTCCTCATGGTGCATTATGATATCTAGAAACCATAAGCACAATGCCTTCGGTAAATTCATTTTTACTTTTTAAGTGACTGCAAATGGTGAGTCATTTGAGGCGATAGGATGAATACTTCTAAACGCTTTCGTGAAGAGATCAGGATATGTTTATTTTTTCGACTAGGAGACGATCTTTTTACCCAGAAAGCTCTCAAGATGTCCGCTTTTACTTTGTAATTAAAAGATAACGTTGAGTTGCTCACTAAGGTAGTAGCAAAAGGAGATTACCTTCAGGTCAAATCGTAGTTCTCACATATGACTTAGTTTTTGAAATGATGAGTGTACGGTACTAGCGTTTACCTTGATTTGCATACCTAGCTCATAAACATTATGCATGCGTGTGGTATACATTTAAGGCTAAGACGCTGTGTGATGAATTGGTCCGAGATACTAAGGTCAGACTTGTTTTCTGTACCACCATCATCAATTTTGCAAAGGTCATAGGAATTAACAGCCTCATCCAACTTTCTTTTACATCGGAAACTGAAATTGGCAGTCTGACATTTGGGAGGATTTAGTTTAAGAGCATTTTCTGACTCCCGATAGAGAGCTGTTCATCTTAGTACAGTGTAGATGCAAATTAAAAGACACTGGAATAGTTAGTCCGCGCACTTGACATATTTCATTTCGTTTGCATATGTACATTAAGTTCGTCAAGCAAAAATACAATTGGTACTGGACGACTATAATGGAGAAAATGTTGTGATGCAAGACTGCAGCTGCATCTGAAGTACTTTTACTGTGTTTATAGGCGAATTATTTAGAATTGTTAAAGGCTTTAAGTGAAGGTTGAAGATTAAGTAAGAGTAATATTTCCATAGCTTTTAGAAAAGGGGAGGTAATAGCAATAGGTCTAAATTTAAAACATGTTCCATTAGGCGAATTAGGTATAGGTACAATTTTAAAGTTCTTCCAAACGTCTGGCACGACATTTCTGGAAAAAGATTCATTAAATATGTAAGAGGATAACACAGGATATCTGCATATCTTTTAAGAATAAGGCTAGGCAAACAATCTGGAACTAGGCTACACGAAGGTTCCAACGACCGGAGATAATTTAGAACGTCATTTGTATTGAAACAGTACAGAATTATTATTCAACTTGCTAAATCCTACTTAGTTTTTACAATGCGCTACTGTATAGAAACAGACACGAAATCTTACGAAGGGCTAAAGTAACAGTCTCATAATACTATCGTAACTCTCCAACCCACTAACTAAGCTTAACATGCATTGATCCGAATTCACTTATTACAAAAGCATATAGTATAGCGACGCACTGAAAAAGTCTAGAGGAAGTAGAATTGAAGAGTATATTAAACATTTCATTAATTTACAAAAGAAATTCCCAATGAAGCGCATTAACGTTAGTTTGACCGAATGACATTTCCGCTGATTTCATATTCAAAACAGTTAGTCCCTTTTATAAATTTTGATAGCATTATTATTATTACAATCCATACCGTCCCTAAGAAAAAGGTTTTCATCAAATTACCATATAATGGGGAAATAAATAGTAGGATTTTGAGACAAAGGTTGAATTCCATCATCCGTAGAACCTACTATGCAGCCCAGCTTGTAATTGTCGGAAAGGCTAAAAATATGCTTCACTGGAAACCTCAAAAGTGCACAAGTGATTATATCACATCCCATACAATTTACCAATTTTCGTGTGTGTGTGGACATACATACATAGGGAGGAGTAATCGCGCGTTGCACGTGAGGGTGGGAGAGCATATCCCAAAGTGGTTAGGAAAACAGATGAATTGTGACAAGCCCATAGATGCAGGTGCCAGACTACCAACTTCGTCTATAGCTAAACACTTAATCGAGATGAACCATAAGGTTGGTGTTAACTCAGCCTTTAAGGTCATCTATAAAAACGGTCAAAGACGTTTACTGGAATACGCTGAGGCTATAGCCGTTCATAAACTTAAGCCCCCCTTGTGTATTCAAAAACAGTTTGTTATTACTCTTAACCTAACTTGGTAATCCTTATTTGATTGGATTACCAAACGTTTGTGTTAATTATTCTTAATTCTTTTTTTGTCACCTTGTTTAATTTAACTTTTCCATATATATTGACTTGACAAGTAAATGTGTGATCAAATTGCTCGAAATGTACAGCGCTAATGCATCACATTTTTCAGATAATCTCCGTCTTCTAATAATGCTATCAAGATTTCATATTCGGCAACCTCCGTATACCTGAAAAAATAAAGCACATGTGAGGACTATCACAAAATGAAGTTATAAATGGTAATTCCACATATCAGCACACACTATGAATGCACTGATTCTGTTAATACTAAGTTATATCTCATGCAAATAAATTTATTTGTAGTTTACAGCTGGTTTTTATATTGACACCATAAGCATCAATAGACCCCATATGTTTACCGGTATTAAACGATTATACGTAAATATCAAGACAACTTTGAAACTTCCATACTGTTGAGGCGCCATACTCTCATCAACCTGACTCGCAGATGAACTTCACACTAAATACGTTTACATTAAATAAAGTATTGCAAATGTGTAACTTAGAAATTGATCCACACACACATTAAGATCCAGTGGACAGAGTTTTATGAATCCTACAGATATTACATTCTCATATTTAGTAGACTATAGCCATTAAATTTAAAGTACACAGGTTTCAACTCTAAACAGTTATGCAGAGTGTTAACAGAATAGAGAAATACTTAAAATATTGTAAGATACGCAGACCTGTGGTGTTGATGAGGATAACAATGACATATAATGCAACCTAGACATTCGATCGTGACACTGCATCTGTACTGCTTCATGTTAATGGAAAATTCAGGAAAAATTCATCACCACTATTGGTGATCAAAAACATTGCAGCATTAAGTTTACAGTGCCAGTGAGAATGGCATAACAGACAGTAGATTAATAGTAATAGAGCTGACTAGATTCAGTTCTCATAATTGACACAATCCATGTGTATAATAATACTATACACTGAATTAATGCACTAAGTGACACAGTAAGGAAATTTTAACGAGTGATTGTCTTCTCCACTGCACTGCACTTGCAATAATCATGACAACCACCTACGTTTGCTAGCCAAGCAGTCAGCTAAGCAGATAATGGCACAATATTAATAAAGTTGAGATATGTTTTATGCATTGAGTCCACATAACTCTTATTACGCTACACCAAACAGTGCGAATATACATGAAATACAGTTAGAAATAACCTCTCAACTTACGATAATTCCTGTCCAAACACACACGGTGAGACACATCTACATGAATACTTCTATTCCCACAGAAGCTTCTGTTACGATTTACAGGTGATTTCCAAGTGCCGAAATACGGAAATAGGCTGAATTAATGTCCTGAGACGTGAAGTCTTCATTGAATGATACCATGCTGAAAGGTGCAGCATCTAAATAAAGTAGACTACTTGTGTAGATGACATCACCCTTCAACTATTCTATCTTTCTCATTATAGCGATATTTTGCTACAGTTTGCCTGAAACACTGATCGTTGCAACCAATATGCTAGGGGGTGTCGCAGTCGGACTACATGACGCAGACACCAACCTAACAAACCAGAAAATGGGAATTCCCATCAATCCAGATAACATATAACACAATTTTATTAAAAATTATTGACGAGAAAATTTCCAAGTGAAATCTTAACAGCTGTTCTAGAACGTGATATTTAACGTCTACCTTCAATTACATAGTGAAAGTATACTACGATGATGAGTGATAAAATGGGTCACTACACGTTCCCCTGGGTCTCAATAAATTTTTTGAGTTGTGGTTATGCGTGTATATCTCCCTCATTGTTTTTCGCCGTCATATAATCTAATAATTTCTTGCGAATCAACATTGACAAGTCATGACAGTAATTGGCTTCGTAAACGAAGCTTTTTTAGAATTTCATCACAGGTAATCACTCTGACGGGAAGCAGATGTCAGAAGACGTTTCCACTGCCGAGAAAAGGTTAGGATTGAACTAGAAGACTTTCAAAATTTAGAACCCTATAAATCGTAGGCCTCACTCATACACTACGTTTAATACTCACAGCAAATGTCGGTGGATTAGATATATAGCATTGCAGTGGGGTGATTTAGTGGAACTTTTATGTAGTATGTCTGTTTCTTTCCAAAATGTTTGTTCCTTAGATCATTAAAAAAGTATTGGTAAGTGTATTCTTTTTATGTGATTCAATGTCACAATTACTAGCAGTTAACGATTCAACATGTACATAATTTACATGAAATGTTTCCCGCCAGTTTTGTGTTTCACATCTAATAACAAATGTAAAGTCGATAACTGATTCACTGTATACTTAAGTCCAATATCACCACGCCTGTCAATCATGAATATGTTTATCTATGTAAATGAATTATCATAACTTTGAGATGTCCTACGAAGTTGTCTACGGTGAATTAAATATGTATTACCTTTACGAATGTCGAGTTTTAATGAGGCCCCTAGGTTATCTAAATCCATTAGGAAGCCAATGGATTTGCATTCTGACGAAGATATTCTAAATTCACTTTCGAGTGTTTCTCGCTTATCAACACATTGACCGGCATAATCAGTTGGAGGAATTGATTCTACTTATGAAAACAACAATGGAAGGTAACTTAACTTGTTCACTTAGAGCCTTGCCGGTATTCTTTGATACTGAATAACTTTAGACATGGGCATCCAGTTGGTTGGCTTGAATTGAGGCATAATTAAACAGTTGGATATTGGACAGTTTCCGTGGGACAGTGAAAAATGCTTCCAGAAAGAAAACTTTCACTTCTGACTGCATAAATTCAAATAAACTTATTTGTATTGCATTGAAATGAAACTTTTGTTTTAATAATCCTGTGTTCCATGTGATACGCTCACTGTGGAAGCACTCTCAAGGGCATGAACTTGTCACTATAATTCAGTGTAATTCCCTAAGAACACTATCGATCAATCTAGGTGATAACCTGCGGGGACCTCAGCTAAGCCTGAAGTTGCTCAGTTACGTCTCCTAACTATGGGTTAGTCTGTGGGGAACAAAAGCACCTAACCCACGCATTCAAAATATAAGAATAGGTCTTGAAAATTGTAGTAGAGCGTGATGTCTTCACAGATTAAGTCTAATTAAGGGTAGTACATTACCACTATTTCAGTTAAGGCGTGGTGTCAGTACATATGATTAGGGATGTTGACGCTCAGTGGAAAATGGAGACTATGTAAGACGGATAAATGAGTAGATGGAGTCGTGGCAATCGTAGCAATATTTCACTTACATTGAATTATGTCACCAGTTACTTTCTCGGGTCTCGTTGATAAACTAAGCCTCCATGTCGTCATGATGATAAATTTATTCTGACTTAAATGCAATAGGAAAACTAAAGTAAGCAGGATGTGAGGTGTATTTAATGAAAAATAACAACACAGTAAAGCTCTGTACAGAACTATTTAGCATAATTATTTCGGCGGTGTTGAATTGATTTTCCCAGGTTGACTGACGTTAACGAACTTCTGCAAATAAGTGAATAAAGTGTATTTTTGAAGCCAGTTAAAAAGTAATGAAAAAGTTAAATACTGCCCACCTATCTTTTCTGGCAAACCTCTATTCTTCCTTCTAATCCTTTTGTCACCACAGTGTCCTGTGTCTTTCACTGTCATATACATTGTTTTTTGGCAAGTATAGCACTAAGATAATGACCAGAGAGATGGTTCACACATCTGAAAAGGAGAATTATAGCAACTGGAGTAACACCTCTTTTTATCTTTTTGAAGTTTTTTTCTTTGATGAAGTTTCTTAAGAACAATTCGTAGCATTACTATTGGTTTGATAGGAAGCTTAGTGTCGTATTCATATTCCTCGACTGTCCCTTCACGGACAGTGGCATACAGTAACAGCATATGCTTAAGCATTTTAGCTCTAACATCACAATATCTCTTTAGATAAGCTGTTTAATAATAAATAGTCAAAATAAAGGTCATGAGTTCAACTCTCTTCTCCTTCATAGCTACAGACGATTCATGAATGAGCTCAAGATACTTTGGCTATCTGAAAATGAATGATTATTAGCACTAATATGACCCATGTAACAGCTATATTAGTGGTAGGATGCAACCGCGAGGTACTTTTCGACACTAATTGTAAGCGGTGTTACATTTCAGGAGGACCATCTATAGTATTCTCCTTGTCTTCATGCGCACTGATATTAAGTTAAGCTGATGCCACTTGATGAAGTAAGCAGTTATGTTGTTCCAACGTTCCACGTGAGTGTAAATTCATCCCCTATCTATCTTCATCAGAGAAATTTTTGCTTTTATATTCATCAGAATGTACAGAATTACCAAAATTTCTGCCGCTTGTCTAAATCATCATATGATTTCTTCGATGTTTCACGAATGATTACGTTCATTCTCGAGGAAAATAAAAAGTTTACACATCTCATTTTACTCCTTTGAAGAGGTATCTTAATTATATCAGTAGTCTTATTCTCCACTAGAAGCCTGAATCTCACAGAATATTTACCATAACACTGACAGCTAGTCGTAGTCAGTTAACAAACTGTAAATTAATAGCGAATCACACATGTCAAACCCTTAGGGCTCCCAAACAAGAATTGAAGATATTGCTACGCATAACTTCCCCAAGGGCATACTTTCTTTCTGCAACCGTTCATCTGGGAATCGAAAAGCAATATCAATTTTCTCAACAACAGAATCCCAAACCTAATCAAATATCTCCCATTTTCATTAGATCGTTAACGTCTCTTTAAACTTGAACACCAAAACCCATACTTTACTCGAAAATACATCGTGACAGTTTTTCTCCTCACCTCTTCGGAATAAAAGTGGATATTTAAAGTTTCCTCTAAATGAAGTTCGATGTACAAGGTGAAAATTGGCTCTTATTACAAAAGTTGCGTTGCTTGTATAACTCGTGTGTAGGTGACTCATTGGCCTGCAGTAGTGCTTGTTCACACTTGTTATTGGATGTATGTTTTCACTAACGGTAGTAATAATATTTTTGGCTTCAGAAAACATCGCAGTTGCTAGTGTCAACAGTTGTGTTTGTCTGTTGTAGAAGGTCAAATTTTTAACGTAAACATGGCTGTTATGTCAGACATTAGGTAACGGTCATTTATTTTAATGTTGTGCTAGGAAACCAAAAACGCACAAAGGGAAAAGGATTTTGGAGCGTAGGGCTCCTAAGTTAGTAGAAAATGACAAGTGCACATTAGTCATAAAAGGCAGCCACACAAGTGAGGTGGTTACCACGTTTCTCAATGATCTGGTAATTCATGTATTCTAATTCTTACATATGTAGTGCGCCATAAAACAGCCACTCGTCTACCGCCTAAAGTGGAAGAACAATGTACTTCCGTTCGAAGATATGTCATTCGTCGTAAGTGGTTGCATTAACATAACGCTTCGTGTAGGAAAAGATGTGTAACAAGTTCGACTGTTCTATGTTTGTTATTGGCATGCATTCTAAGAAAAGACCACACAACATTGTTTTTGGAAGGTTGCATGATGGTGAACTGCTGGATATGTTTGAACTCGGAATAAAAATGTACCAGCCATTGTCCGACTGCAAGGTGGGTTGCAAATAAAAACTTCGATATCTGATAGGATAAAACTCTCATCTTCGGTGCTAAGCCAATGCTGTTATTTTCTGGTGAGCTGTTCAACGTCGAGAAGAAACATATGACCTTAAAGTCATTGTTAATAGGTTGGTGTATTCTTTCGATAAATGATTTCACTTTTAGATCTTTTCAAAGGGCCAACAGTCGAAAAAATAAGGACATTAGGTGTTGAGCATCAGTTTCACTTTATATTAACTTCAGAAAATAGCCTTTGTCTTCGAGTCCGGAAGATCAGTATGGCACAAAACATACTGAATTCACAAGATCAGTTACCGTATGATCCCAGTATTCCGCCTCTGAAAACTCCGGACGGGAAAATGCTCCACGTGTACCTCGAAGATGCTACTCCAACGATTAATTTCGAGTTGCGGCGCGTCAACCTACCATCTGAGGTAAGTGGCCAGACATTGGATATATTCTTGTCTTTTAAACTTCGTAAGTTAGCTCTAGTCTTAAGGCCTGATTTAAGTTCAAATTCATTTGGAGATTCAGCACTCTAACATCAAATGTTATCACTTAGGGCTCATAGTGTCACCACTGGTCTCTTGGATATTACAATGACAGCAAGTATTGCTAGTGAGGACCATCGTTTTTGTGCGTTCTTTCCCATAAATATAAGCTTTTACGATAAGTCTGTTAACAGGCATTGCCACAACAGTTCTTCTGATCCACCAGCAAGCCTACATAGCCAAAAACAAAATAAAAGGACCATAAGGCCTTGAGGACTGAAGTAGAGCACAAATGTTATCCGTACTAACAAAATCATAAATTCTTTCAACGAGCATGTTGCAAGTTTCATGACACAAGTCCCACAAACTCCACGGTAATTTGAAAGCATATGATTGTCTCTTTTAGTTACAACAAAAGGCAATTAACTTCCATGGCAGTCATACCGTATGCAAAGCTGCGGAGTGTCGATTGCCGGAACGCATATTTTCACTTTATTATCAGTTGAATACTGGACATTTTTCTTAATTTTTCCTGAACATTCTTCTCCGTCCTCGTCTTCTAGATCTATGACCATTGCTTACGATTTTGGTTCGTAGTACAGAGAAGCCGTCTAATCACAGTTAAAGTCCGAGTTACATTTAAAAATTCCAGTATTTTCAAATTATATCAGATAGACCAACAGTTTTATAGCTATCTTGTTTCCCATGCCATAGATATGAAGAGCTTTGGAAATACATAGGCGAAATCAAACGTATTTAACTGACTAGGTTGGTGAGAGGATATGCTACGCTAAGAATGTATGAAAACTGAATAAACGTTTGTAGTAGCCCTATAGATTCGGTTTTAAAGTTAATGTCTGAGACAAAAATTACACTGTTCTTCTGAACTACAGCGGGAAGTCTCAGTAATCAAGGGCTCTGTTGTACTGCTTAATAGGCATTGCAGTTTCATTTTTATTCTCAAATCAAACAGCAAGTGTCATGAACTGAACCGTTACAATTTCGGATTTAGACATTCAATAAGCACTGAAAAGCTGTGTAACCAGAAACATGTAGTTTATTTGAGTCGGGAAGGGTTATCTTGTAATAATCATACAGAAAATACGTGTATTCTGATATTCTCGTTTGATACCTTGATTTGTATGGTGTTTGCTGGTTTGCATGTGCAAGTGCAGTAGAGAAGTTATTGGACGACTCAAACTACCAGTGACTTGCAAACTGGTTTAAGAGTAGTGCTACATTATCTTATGACAGTCACATACAGGTCCGTGTATGTACGTTGGCATTGACCAAGAGATGACTGTCATCACTATTAACCTCATTTCCACAGCAGACAGTGCGCTACCCTGATCTACCTACATCTGTCTGCATCTTAAAAATAATTCAGAAAGATTATATTATGAACTTCCGTAAACTCACGTTTAAGTTGAAAATTGGAATGCACCACTGGCTTTTACCTTGTCCTACTCTGTCTTCAGTAAAATCAGTGGTAACACCTATTAATTATGTTTACCATCACGTTATAATATAGTGGCTGTGGTTTATACTTAGCGACAGTTGCAAAAATGCTTTATGAATCCAAACAAAATCAACTCTACTGTCATAGTTTCACTCAACCTCTAACATGACAAGCAAATGGTAGATAAGTAGCATTAGAGGCGCTGATAAATGACACTGGATTTTTTAAAGTTGGGCCACCCAAAAAGCGAGATGTTCTTCTTGAAATATAGAGTTTTCTGAGATCGTAAATATTTTGATAATTTTAGCTAAGAGGTGTATCAAATGTTTGGTTGTTGAGATTATCTTTTTAAAAAATGACTGAGTTAAACAGTTGTATATACTTAAGACTGAAATAAGACATATCTTAATTTCTCTTTTAAGTTAAATTACCGCCTAGGTAGTCCCAGTATAATCACTGTGTTGATATTAGATCTCTATTTCATGTCGTCTGCAGAATATTTAACTAGCTAGGAAAATGACAGAACGTAGTGATATTTTAAAAGTGAGATGGGTTAGGATATGATTGTTCGGTAAAGTTTTTGGTGTAGATTAAAAATAGTTACTTGAGACAGACGAAATTTGTCTTCGTATTTTCACAAACTAACCTAACTGATAATCATCACTAATGAAGCTCAGAGTTCAGTGTAGGTTGCTTTTTGAAAACATTTTATTATTAGTGGATTTCCATCGGTTAACTGTTATATTTCTAGTGTAAAATGACAATTCAGTTCATGTGTTTACATTGTGCATCTTAAAATGTATCTTGACAAAGAAGCATCTTACAGTGCTGAGAAGTTGAGGCGTGTGACTTTCAACTAGTGGGTCCCTAGTTCTAAAACCAATCCACCTACCTTAGTCTGATCAGCTGGGTAGTATTATCAGCCCTCATATCATAAGTGTAGCTCATTTCCTGAAACGTGATAAAGCACCGGTTAAGAGAACTGAGTTCAAACACAACACGTTGAAATATGTAAATTTTTTGTAATTGGGTATTCAAAAAATGATAAAAGTGCTAATGTAGTGTTTATTCAAAGGACCTATTTGGAAGTACAGTACGTATATACAGTGTATCAGTCTGGCTAATTTTTAGTGCTTATTATACTTCGTATGGTCAATTTCGTAATAATCATCCTCGTCAACAATTCTCATTTCAGGACAAATGGAAACGAGCCCATCGCATACCATCTGAAATTATGAAAGGGAACAAGGTGACCAAGAATAAACATGTTGATGTTTTTGGCAGCCGAATTGGCCGTGTTCACGTAGGCAAATCTTCAGAATTGGAAAATCTAAGACCAGGACCAACCATCCGAACAGCCTTGACTGGACATCGAAAACGAGGGTTTGAACGAGTAAAATCTGGTATCAAGAAGGACAAGAAAGCCACCATCCCTAATGATTCTACAGTAAATAAACGCCGTAAGCTGTACACAGATGTATAATAAAACAAAGTCTACTAATTATGCTGACCTTATTGATTCGTTTGAATATACATGAACAGCGGTATTAAATGGTGAAGAAGAGATTAGTCATGCGTAGTTTTGTAACTAAAATATTCTTTTTTAAAGTATTGAGCACAAAACATCGCGGATAATATTATCAAGTGTGAATACCGCTTAAGTGTGCTACAATTAAGACCGCAGTGTTATCACAGAATAAAGAAATATCCATAAATTTCTCTATCAAAATTCATCAAGGCAACCAAATGTATGAAATATCCATATGATTGTTAATTGTGCGGGATTCAGAGTGGTGTTCATACTCGACTATCAAATACATTAGTATGATCGTAAGCTTGAATCAATCAACTAGAGTTGGCGTATCAAAAATTGGCAATCTAAATAAGTGTTGACTCAAAAAGCCATGGGCTGTACTCACTTTAAAATAATCAGTTATTCCAATGCATGAAGTCACAGAAGAGATTGATTGAGGAGCATAAACGGTTATTAGGAATAGTCTTATTAACTGCAGTGAGAGGATCCTGACGCAACTATTATTTCCATTATACATACATCCTTGAAATGCCTAAGATGAGATTCAGTTAACGCGAATAGGTAAATATTCTTCTAATGGTGACTCGGAAAACTAAATAAATAACAACCCTTAACATCTCTCCAACCAAAAACGTGAAATAACAACGTAGACAACCGCAGATGTTCAAAAACTTATCCTCCAAATAACTCCGGAATAAACTGCATTCCCGATACGAACGTGAATGGATTTCCCAGGTCAGACAACCTTATTTGGTATCTAATGGAAGTGAGTGACATTGTCTGTCTGTCTGTTTTCGACATAGAACTTTGCACCGATGTGCAGCAGTTCAAGTCGCCACACTCCATATATTGACTTTGGAATTGTGATATCCCGTGTTTCATGTCTTCGTTATTTCTTTATCGAGTTATATTGTTGAAGGTTATAAACTGTGAGTTATTGAATTGACTTGGATATTGGCACAGTAACTTAAATATACAACGAGGTAATACCTTGTGTTGGCGTTGTGACAGGCTTACATTCATCCTGCCCTCATCGATTGCAGAGATGACAGTCTACAGTTAAGTCACTCGGTCTTCTTCCCTACATATGATCAACTGTCTACTTCATGTTGACTTACTGTGCGAATTGAGGTCAGCCGATGAACTAAATTCGGCTTGTTAAATTAGCTTATGAGTGTATTTTGTCTTGAATAGCAAGAGTAAGATGCGAATAAGCAGCACACATTTACTCGACCTTATCCTTTCTAGGATATCCGCTGCTGTTAGTCTAATTCTAGTGTTTCTGTTTTCCTGGTGTAGGAGTTTTGTAGCAGTACACACGTACTATTTATTGTCTGAAAGAAATAAGTATTTCAAATTTTGTGTTGGTTCACGCATCGATACTGAAACAGAATAATTTTCGCTAATAATAGTGAAAGTTGATGGACGAAGTGAAATATGATGATGTGGAAAGAGAAGGTATTTATATTTCATGTGGGCCTATCCGATGATCTTATGGCATTGATATTGGGCCTATCTGGTATCGGTATCGCTGCCGGCGTCAGTGTCACACCAAACATTAGAGCTGAAGGTGCATTATTCCACTGAGCACATG
This sequence comes from Trichobilharzia szidati, assembly GCA_944472155.2. NCBI lineage: Eukaryota > Metazoa > Platyhelminthes > Trematoda > Strigeidida > Schistosomatidae > Trichobilharzia > Trichobilharzia szidati. The sequence continues at coordinate 66,089,938 of OX235279.1, forward strand.
TTTACGTGCCGTTTGACGAGAAAGCTCGATTAGAGTGATGAGTAGTTGGCGAGTGAAACATCGGCTCTTGGTTATTTATGCGTTTGCACTGACAAATTTCAGTCTGGATACATGAAATGACTGACCTCAACCAAGTGCCTTTCGATAGATATCTCGTAGTCGTAGTAGTTGGGTAGAAATGAATGTATAAATCGAGTGTCTAGGCTAGTAGAAGAGTCGTGTCGTTAGTCAATCGGGACGAGATGGCCAGAGATCAGATAGCGGGGACTGACTCACTGGCAGATTGACTGACCACCTGGCTAACTAGCCGATTAATTGTCTTAAGTGAGGGGTTAAAAGTTTACACGAGAATGCATTATTTTAAGTTGGTACATGTCGCCAATGCACGCCTAGACGGAAGAGAAAAGCAATGTAATGTGATCAAATGAAACTACAATGGAGAAAATGCTCGTGTAAAAGAATAGACAAATGAACGAATAAATAACTAAATAAATAAGTGGAGATTGGTGGACATTCTGAAAGTGTGGATGAAGACGATGAGTGAATATTACATCTGTGGCGTTGACAAGGCTTTTGACCCGTGTCAGCGAAAGTCTGCAACCATTGATTCTGAACACCGTTTGTCTAATTCTCAGTGAAATACGTTAGAGTTACTTACATCTGGTCCTCTGATGTTGAGGATAAGAGTGCGCTCACTAAGTTGGATTTGAAGCGTTCTACTTCGAGAGTGGATTACGTGACTAGGTTGGTCACTTGATAATACAGACTGTGAATTGAATATCTGGATGTACATGATTAGTACAGTGAGGTGGATGAAAAAATTTAAAAATCAAAACAAGTGATTCAGCGAAGAGACTCTTTTCAACGAATTTATCATCAAGCTGTACAATCGTATATATATGGTTTTTAAGAAGTTATATCCGGTGAGGGAATTGAAACATAGGTGTGAATGCATGAAATAATAATAATATGAATTGCAATTACAACTAAAATGTTTGTGATTATAATCATAGTTAAATGTCAAGTGGCAAAACAAATTAATGTCATATGTAAAATAATTCATAGGATGGATAGAACTTGAAAAAGGGTGTGCAATTATAGGATTAGTAGACAAATCGAATAAAATAAAAACTTTACGTAATATTGTGTGAAATTTGATAGCATAGAATTTAACGTTGTAAAAAAAAGAATTGATTCAGAATGATAAGTGAAATAATACCGGGGACAGTTCAAAGTGAGAGTATTAATAGTAACAATTGACGTAATAAGAAAGAGAATACAAATTGAAAAGATAAAATGATAAATTGGTGGAGCCAAAATATGATTGGGGATTGCCATACTTTAGCATAGAGGGATTAAGACCATGAAAGTTGGAGGGGTTGAACGAACGTTTTCTGTACACAGAGATCTGGCTTTTCTATTTCGATAGCCAAGGCTTCAGCAGTACAGATGAGTCGGGTACGTAGGGATTTGGGTAAATTACTCTTTGCCTTGTAGATGACTTCAAAGGCGGAGGCTATAGAGATAGGGTGATCATTATCGACCAGATGTTCAATGATCGCGTTTCTTATTGCTCCACTTCCACCTCTTCGTAACCATGCAGGATAGTGTTCTTGCATCCTCTTGGACTAAACTCGATTTGAACGACTGATATACCTAGTTCCACACGAGCAGGTGAATTGATAAACATATATAGAGTTGGTCAACAGCGGGATCTTGTCTTCCAGGTTATTCTCAGAGATGTAGCAGGGAATGTTCTTTTCAGGGAGTGATATCCTTCGTTTCACGATATCGGAAGCTAAGTCCCCTTTGAATTCCAAGCTCATGTACATTATTTTCTTGGGTGCGTATGATAAGTCACGTTTTATAGGATTTGAATGTATATTCTTGTCTATAAAACGCGGTGGAAATCCATTTTCTATTAGGATTTTCCACAAAATTTATATCTCATCTTCCACAGTATAAGGGGTCCATATGCGCCGAATGCGAGTGGCAAGCGACCAGATAAGGTTTCGTTTTCGACCAATGGGTACCCAGCTGTAGAAATTTGTCAGTTGACCATTCCATGACAGCTTTCGATAAATCGCTCTCTTCAGAGTTCCATCGGTCCTCCTTGATAAGTTCACATCGAGGAAATGAATGCTAGACTCGTTCTCTATTTCGAGTGTGAATTTTATCGCTGGATGGCAACCATTAAATATATTTAATATATTATTCAAGTTACAATCACTATTAAAAATAATAAAGGTGTCATCTACATACCTTTTATACATTTGAAAGCTTTGGATTGTAGGCTTCAACTGACCATTTTCTAGACTGGACAGAAAACAGTCTGCAAGGAGAGGACCCAAGGGAGAAACCATTGCAATACCATCCTTCTGTCTGTAGATTGTTTCATTGAAAGTAAACTGTACATTCGATGTACATTACAGCTTACTCATTGATGTGTCTATGAAACCTGTCGTGTGAAGAGAATCAACAGTGACTGAATTCATCTTCACTTTTATACAGTATGAAGGCTAGAATATGTCGAAAGCCAACTGCCTTCGTGATACAATCGTGAATGAATTTCCCAGGTCAGACAACCTAAATTGGTGTCTAATGGAATTGAGCGACATTGGAATTGTGATATCCCGTGTATCATGTCTTCGTTATTTCTTTATCGAGTTATATTGTTGAAGGTTATAAACTGTGAGTTATTGAATTGACTTGGATATTGGCACACTGATTTAAATATACAACGATTGCAGAGATGACAATCTACAGTTAAGTCACTCAGTCTTCTTCCCTACATATAATCGACTGTTTACTTCATGTTGACTTACTGTGCGAATTGAAGTGAGCCGGTATACTAAATTCGGTTATTATTTGTTCAAATTTCTGTACAATAATATATTGGTGTATTTCAGATTTGTGTTTTTTTTTTCATTGCCGCGCTATCCTTGTGTTATGCTTTTCTATTTGTTTTTTGTTTACTTGGTTTCTACTTATGTTTGTTTTAGTTTTTTTATTGATTTCTTTTTGAGTTTGTTATGTTTCGTAGCTTTCATGCTGGGATGACTTTAATATCTACGGTGAGATTTCTGAATAGGTATAGGAGCCTTTGTTGTGTGTTTAAATTTCCACAGTAGTCTTTCTTTTATATATAGTTAACTTGATGATTCCAGTAGCTGATACGCTTTCCGAACACACTTCCCCTCGAATAATATTAACTTATTACTAGTCGTGTATTGTTGAATTCCATTTGACAGTGCTGAATTACCTGTGAAATTGTTTCACTGATTTTTTCTTTATTTTTGTACTCTAAATCTACGAGAGTTTTGCCTGATAACAGGCTGATTCCGCAGACACCGTAATAAAAACCGTACCACATCATTTCTAAGGTGGCACAGTGGTTAGGACTCTCGCCGACCATGCACATGGTCCGGGGTTCGAACCCCTTCCGACGCACACCCGATATCTATGGTCGGCCTGCAAAATTTGGGCTACCGATATCCATGCTGCAAATGTCATACTTGTACTGAAAGTACGGTGTGGCATCAAGCTGTAATCAAAATAAAAAATAAATAATAAGTATACGACTGGTTGGGGGTCTCTTCACTCGAAAATTCTTTATAAGATTTTATACGACTGCATTAACTTATGCTACGATTTAATTAGCCTTTTTTGTCACAGTTTAATGGCTTTGAGGCTTCATTTTTTATACGTTGGTAAGTATGCCTTCTCGTTAGTCTTCGAAGACCACCTTGTTTAGTGAAATTCACCATTTCCAAATTAATTAGCAATTCGAGATTTACAAAATTCGAGGTGGAATTTCATCACAGTTTCCTTTGAAAACCAAAATCATTCAGATCACGATAAGTAATCAGCAAAGCTAGCAAAAATGCGTAAAACTATATACTACTGATTTGTCATGGTGGATGGTTGTATACCACTCAAATCAACCAGTACTGTTCACACAACCATATCTCATTTTTTGAGTTTCGATGGTAGAGAATAACAGTGTGGCTATTCCAACCGCCTGTCCTAAGAAGTTCACATGTAGTACATCTTTTAGGACCTGTTGTTCTAATGGACCTAAATGGTTGACGGATAACATCTACAACCAATACACTTCTTCATTTCTTCTGCTTTTGATGCCCACCACTGTTCTCAGTCGTTGTGATGACTTTCAGCTATACTATGTCTGTCATGTCAGCTTTCAGTTAGTGTTTTCGGAGTCTGCCAGTATCAGTCTTCTTGTATCATTCAGTAAGGATTAAGCTGCGGAAACGCACTAGCACTTACTTAAGTTTGGTTGGAGATTATCAACACCCTCCATGACTGCCTCTACATGAAACTGAATGTGGCACCAGGCCTCCTCAAAATGAGTAGTGAACTAAACAGCTCAAACCAGATTGTAGTCACTGAATGAGTAAAGCTAGATTACAAAAAAGGGTATCAAAGACTTATTTTTCCGTATTCCTTCAAAAAGGAAATGAACTCAGACATTCATTTATTAAGATCCAAAGAGGCTACTTGATTTCTTACAACCAACCAAATGATCTACTAAGAACTTTGAAGTTTTACCAAGTAAAGTTATTCTAACGAATCTCATGCCATACACTAAAAGTATCTCTAAACTTGTATTATGACATCATATTTATGCCAGGCCTATTGAGTAAGAAACCGATATTTCAACTGTTGCACTCTTTTTATTAAATGCTCAACTTTCAGCCAATGGGTTCCCAGATCGAACTACTATATACCTATTTCAACCTGGGCTACTGGATTGTCTCATAAGTCTTATGATGTAGTTGTGTTCTCTGAGCTGGATGGTTTTTTGGACGTCTTAGTCAAGAGAACAACCACAGGAAAATTAGAAACTCAAGTTTATAAAAAATCAATCCACACAGATCAAATACTCAATTACAACAGCAATAATCCAATAACACACAAAAGGAGTTGTATAAAAACATTATTCAAGAGGGCCAGGACTCGTTGCAGTACTCTCACCTTAAGGAAAATTGAAAAGAAATATCTCACGGACGTCTCCCCAAAAATGGATATCCACGAAACTTCATCGAAAGACATCTACACCCAAGCCAAGCTACCAAATCAAAAGCCCCCAAGGAAAGCACAAAGAAAATCGCCCTACCATATATAAATGACATCTCAGAAATCACTGCAAGACTCTTCACACCGTTAGGAATTGATGTCGCACATAAACCAACAAAATTACTTCACTCAGCTCTGTGTCAACCAAAAGACTCAACAACGAAAGATAAAACCAACATCATCTATAAGTTGCAACGACTTTGAAAAAACATTACATTGGTCAAAGTGGATGTCCCTTTCGTCTTCGTATCCATGATCATAAACTAGCCATCAAATGACATGACATCCACTCCCTCATATCGCTGCATACAGACAACCACGGACATCAATTCAACTGGGACAACGTTCAAATATTAGACAGAGAAAACACCAAGAATGCTAGAGAATTCTAAGAAACCTGGTATTCCAGTGAATCGTCAATCAATAGACACATCGACATAGACAAAATTTACCAATCGATAAGAAGGAAATCGCACACACAAAGGGTCAAACTTCAGGTCAAGGAAACAATCAGCACCAATACAAGTAGCCTAGAGGATGTGAAAACACAAAGACAACCAACCACGTTCAAGGTCTCCAGGAGAGATGACAAATAAACTCATGGAGAAATCTGAAAGCTCACTTCAAATTGAAGTATGCGCTGAAGATGTTGCCTAGTAGGGCAATGAAAGCTTCGCGAATAAACTATCCAGCTCAGAGAACACAACTACATCAAAATCATCCACCTGAGCTACAAATCTTCTCCATCATATCTAGTAACATAAGTCCTCACGCAATAAATGTGACCTTGAGGCTGGTACATGAAAGTACGGCCCGAGTATCTAAGTTTCACTCACTGGCCACATCTTATCCTCTGGAAAAGGTCTTCCGTACTTCAGTGGCACTAACGTAAACATATACCGGTAACACTTATCTGCTACGAAACCGCAGAAGAATTTAACTGATGTCAAATATATCGATTTGTGCAATAACTCACATAAGTAATTCACCTTCCCGTGATTTATATTAAATTCAAAAGACTTTATGAACATTCTGTACAACCGCTCATATAATTTTACATAAATTCAGGAATAAGTAGGCGTGTGTTGGTGGAAGAAATTCCAGCCAATACCGACATCTATACAGAAAATCCCATTTACATAAACGTAGACATTTTCGAGTAATTAACCATTCGAAAACTCTCTGTACACATCCGAAAGATTAAGTTACTTTAGTGGATAAATAAAAGACTAAAGAAAGTTTCATGTGAAAAACATACGTCAGTTTGTAAACCCTTTAATAGATGAATGACCTTAAGCAAAGAAACTTTCTTGTTTACATGTACGGTCACGAGCATTTAGCTGAATGTGTATAAAACTAAATAAAATATCAGCAGAGAGATTCTTCAGCAGTGAGAAGTAACTGGAAGTTTATTGTTCACATGAAATCATCTGAGTCGTAGCCATCTTCGTTTGTTCTCATCTTGCTCTCAACAAACAATCGGTCGTAAGACCGTTTCTGTGCTTCAGCTAAGCGTGCTTTTTGAGCTTCCGCTTCAGCTTTTTTACGCGCAGCCAGTGCAGCTTTCTCTTTGTTTCTCATACGGTTATCTCGTTCTTCCCGCTCGCCACGTAAGTCAAGCTGTTGGCGTTGCTCTTTTGTCTTGTTGAGTCGTTTGATAATATCTCCGATTCGTTTTTCAACTACAATTTTTCGAACTGCTTTATTGCTGTGGAAACCAACTTGGCCAACATCCATATCGTTAGTTTTTTTCAAGTTCTCCCATTTTGTGTACACCACAGTAACATCATTAAGTTTGCTTCCCTGTGAACAAATGTGAAACAGACAATTTAGACAAAAATTCTAGTAACAAATGTTATACTTTATGAAGGCACCTGTATCCAAGGTAAGGTAATGACAACCGAATAATTAATTAATAGTGTGTTTATAAATGCTGAAGGTGGCAAATCCTCCTTCTCCTTTCGAAATAATTTTGTGTATCTATGCACTCACAGGTCCTGTCACTCTTTCAACCCTGCTGAAGATTTTCCTATAAAAATGAAAAGACTGGTGATAACATAATGGTCATCACGGAATATCATATATGATCGACACTCCTCATTAACTGAACATTCCTAATATCTCACATCTATTCTATAAAACCAGTGCTTTAACGATACACCAAGATACATTTGAATACTATGAATTTTGACTCAGAAAAGTATTTTTGTATACGTTAGCGGTAAATGCAACCGCTTACACACTTTGTAGACCACAAATACAGACATGCGTCCATCAACAACTACTTGCATAGTGATGCATTTAACAATAAGCAACATCTGTTGTATGAGGTCTAGTGAAATAATCAGCATGACCAAACAACAGGGGTTGAAAAGCCAAGTGGGTGGGAGTCAAGAATGAATTATTTACTGACCGTATGCATTTAACTACTTCATAAGATGACTAACTGAGCTTCATCGTAGGACTTTGCACAGAAGTGCAGCCATTCAAATTGCTACACTTCATATAGCACACAAAGGTAGAAAAATGAGATTTAAACAAACTATAATGAGCAGAAATGTACGCCAGGAAACATTTCAACATGGAAAAACACGACGATTTAACGGAATGAATCTGTGTCATGAAAAACGGTTTTAGCCGTACCACGAATAGTTTCTAGTGATTAGTTCTTAGCATCCCGAAGACCCCAAACAAGCGGTCTACATCTCCCTACTTGCCTCAAACCAACAGTCAGAGACTTCATGGACTGAAGCCAAATTTCGGTCTGACCACGTACTATCTCTTTTCAAGTCTAATTCCAGGTCAGCTAATATTTCTCGGCGAGCACAGCACGCATACATCAGCACAATTATGAACTGAGTCACTACAACTTTTACTGAAGTTTTATTATACAGATCTTGAAAGACCACTATGGTACTGAGTGAATACTTCCTTCAAATTTGCTACACGAATACAGAAGTAGTGAAAAAAAAATTCACACTGCAAATTTCAACTCCACTGAAGTTGGAAGCGTTTTGGATAAAATGTAAGGACTAGCATTATTTTGCTTTAAAACGGTAACTACAACTTATTTTCAATGTAAGTATAGAACTTGGGGACTGTGGTAGAATGTAATTCCACATTAGATAAGTTTATTTTAATTATCACACAGGAATGCAGTATTAACAACTGGATGACGTTTCGAGCATAAATTATTGCTGACAATCAAATCAGTTTATTCACACGGGTTCACAATTTGTCTTCTAATTATATTTAAAAAGACCAAACAGCAATTTACGAATTACTGTTAGAAAGGGGCACTTACTATTGATGAACTTTAAAATCAACCTTTCAATTTCGAACTACGTGCACTGCTGGTTGATCACATCGTCTAAACCGAAACAACAGAAATTACTGGTAAGTTATTCATTAAAAATTGAGCATTAGCTGTTCCACATTAGACAGTTTTTCGCTAAAGTGACAACTAGACTATGTTAAAGCGTGTAAGCTTTTAGTGCAAGCCTACTTAAAAATTTTCAATTCATTCTTACTAATGGACCTTAACTGTTCATAACCTTTTAAAACCCTAAGTATATATAGTTGAACTATTTTTCATATGGATTTACATCAACTAGTTTCAAAATCCGACAATTAAATTGTATTCCCTAATCATACAAAGCACACACCAACATTTGCAAATGATAAGTACGAATCAACTTATAAAACATTTTTACACCATATAATTCGATAAGGAGTCCTATACAGTACGTAAAATGAAAAAAAACAAAATCCAACTCCTGAACACAAAATTTATAACTGTAAATACTTACACAAAGATGCGCATAATAAAAACAAGTCATTCAGTTGGTTGTTTCAGAGTAATACTAATGCGATAAGGTCTAAAACTATCCAACTCCCGGTGCCCATGATAAAGAGCTTTATGGACAATTTATTATTTTTCGAAATATAACACAAGTATCCTCAATCTTCTAGATTCACATGAAGTTAAAACATGCTACCAGAAAGTCCGGCTTTTGAGTTAAATGTTTTGACTGTAAGCTTAAGAAGGGATTCCTTTAACCTATTTGCTTTAAATTAGGCATAAAAAACAAACCAAGTTTACGGTCAAAAAGAATATAAGTTTTGGACGAATATTACATCGACTACGGATGCCTATTATCTGCTGCCTAGTTCTCCCATACGTATGGATATATAATATTATTCTTTTTTTTCTTATTCTTAGTGTAATACTTGTTGAATCAAGCTGAGAAATAATTGGGTCATTCATAAATTGACGAAGAACTATTTCCAGAAGTCCAACAGTCCAAGTTTTCACACTTCAAAACACATACATAAACGAAACAGAAACGTAGTGATATCACGATAGGTGAACATGGGTAACAGAGAGGATAATTAAATGCAAATTAGTAGAATGTGTAGAGAATAAACGAATCTGCACCACTGAGAACGGTTTCTCGTCATATCACGAAGCCTGAAATCATTAGCTTTCATCTTGTTTATTTATTCGGTGGTAAACTACCCAAAATAATAATATTAGTCATCAAACAATATAAATGGGTGGGGATTGGGACGACGTGGGCAGGAGAAATATATAGACAATGCCAATCAGGTGTGTTCAAGAGGTTATTAATTACTTTCCACTACTTTTCTGGTATAAGAAACGTACACAATGAAATTGCAGCATGGATGTCACTGGTTTTGATTGTGGGACCGATCCGAAATATCAAGACATTGAGTCACTCGATCTCTTGGTCGCACAAGGGAATTGTGACTTACAAACAGATACTCATCATCAAACACAACTCTTCCCTCCATCTCACTGCACGTCATGGGCTGATCAACTCTGCGATTAACCCGAGAGCCACTAAACAGTTGCCAGGAGAACACTTGTAACGAGTTTCGAAGTCACCAAAGATGAAAAACCCACTGGAAGATGACCTTCATATTTTCTCCACATGCAGCATAGAGCTTCAAGTAATTATACGATCTCACCTTCAGATGCAAGGGATCCTTAGAATACAACGATGACTGAACACGCAGAGTCCCTACACATTCTCAGGTCAAAAAGTTTTCGTAGGTGAAAGCGAAACTGCACACATCGAAGCATCATTAGTTATGGGGTGTCAAAATAAATAGTATTTGTGTGACAAACGTGCTAGGCTTCAATCGATTACAAAATATTATAAAGTGGGAGACACTGGTGGTGATTAGTCATAATAGATTCGTAAAATGTGGGGTAGGAAAATTGACAAGTCAGTTTAAGGTTATAAAAGGTGTCAGGTGAGTGACTAGTACAAAGTGGTATGTATTAAAGACGAGATAGTAAAACTGCAATGATAGGTTCATAATGAAATAACCAATGTGTGAAATGAAAAAGGTGGAGGCATATATTGAGGAAAAGATAATACCACTACTAAGAAGTCCGGATAGTATAAATGGAAAATTCGATAGTATTGAGAGAATGTTCGCATGAAGAGTATGAAAGAACACGTCCAGATGCTATTTCTACCGTGGTCAAACTTGGATTAATGATTCTCCTCACCAAGAGTGCTTCTTCCCCTTAATCCTCTTGGTTTTTTCCTTTGCTTATTGTTACAGTTATTATCATTCGTCTTAACTGATACCCTTCAAGCAAACATTCAATATTATCGAATTTTCCATTTATACTATCCGGACTTCTTAGTAGTGGTATTATCTTTTCCTCAATATATGCCTCCACCTTTCTCATTTCACACATTGGTTATTTCATTATGAACCTATCATTGCAGTTTTACTATCTCGTCTTTAATACATACCACTTTGTACTAGTCACTCACCTGACACCTTTTATAACCTTAAACTGACTTGTCAATTTTCCTACCCCACATTTTACGAATCTATTATGACTAATCACCACCAGTGTCTCCCACTTTATAATATTTTGTAATCGATTGAAGCCTAGCACGTTTGTCACACAAATACTATTTATTTTGACACCCCATAACTTATCTGTTACTCTACGTGAGAAAGCATCATTCATTTATTCTAACATAGTGGTGCCATTAATGGACCAGAAGGGGGCGTGATCATTTGTCTACATAGAACTCGGTCGGTCGGTTTTCGACATAGAACTTTGCACATATGTGCGGCAGTTCAAGTCACCACACTCCATGTAGCACACAAAGAAAGTAGGAGAAATGCATAATATAGATAGTAAACAGAGGTGTGAGACAAAGGTATAGTAATAGCGAAGAACAAAAGTTTAATTGAAAATCATAAGTCACAAGGAGTGGATGCATCTGCGCCAGCCATTGAGAACGATTTTGAGCCATGTCACCAATTGTTTCCAACCATTGGTTTTTACCGTCCCGAAGACCCCAGCCAGGAAGTCTACACCTTCCTACGTGGCTTAAACTAACTGTTGTAGATTTCATTGACTGGTACGATGTTTTCGTTTGACGGCCGCTAGCTCTTTTCCAGCCTGGCCGTATATCAGCTAACATTGCCCGTCGAGGAAAACGATGACTAGGCATACGTAACACATGTCCTAACCATCTCTGTCGATGTAATTTCACAGTTTCGTCGACTGATTTTCCCTCCTTACCAACACTCGACGCCTAACCTCAATATTGCTCACCTTATCATACCACTTCAGGCGGGAGATAGAACGCAGACACCTATGATCGCAGACAGCTAATCTTTTCATGTCTTCCGCTCTCAATGGCCAGGTCTCACAGCCATAAACGAGGACGGAGCGGACTGTTGAGCAGTACACACGCCAGAGACGACGTAAACTGACATATGCGAAACTAGCCCTCTGTATTCGTGCTGAGATTCCGTCAGAGATCAACCCGTTGGGGCTGATGGTACTTCCCAAATAGGTGGTCAACATGTTCTATCACTTCACTCCCTATCACTAAGCTAGGAGTCGGTGTAGTCCAATCCTGTAACATCATGTTGCATTTGGTGAGAGCGAATCGCATGCCAAACATTCGTAGATTGCAGCTCAAGGTGTTCAGAAGACTCTGCATTTTGTCAGCGTCCTCGCCGAGAGGGACTATATCATCTGCATATTCTAAGTGAACGAGATTATTCCCTGGTAGCAAGTCAATCCCTGAGTCTCTGAAGTGAGTTAGGTTTAAATCCATTAGTACATCTGTGATGAAGTTGAAAAGAAGTGGGGATAATGGGCATCCTTGACGGACGCCACTAGTCGTCACCACTTCAGATGACAACCCGCCATAAGCCCTCACCTGGCTGCATGAGTACGAGTAGAGTGCCTTAATCAGCGCAATGTATTTTCTCGGTATTCCCTTTACAGCCGATCACCGCCAGAGAACCTCTCGGTCGACAGAATCGAATGCCGCCTTTAGGTCAAGAAATATAATGATTGTTGGACGCCGGTAGGAATGCCTATGTTGTAGAATCTGTCGAAGGGTGAAGATATGATCAATACACCCTCTTCCTGGCCTAAAACCTGCCTGGTTTCTTCGTCTTTGTGCCTCCCGAGCACCACTTAGTCTACGCATGATTATTGAGCCTAGGATTTTAGATACTACATTAGTCAAGCTAATCCTTCTGTGATTATCACAAGAAGACTTGTCTCCCTTCTTGTATACCGGGATGATCAGTGACTTACACCAACCCGACGGGACTTCCTCTGATTCCCAGACGCTGCCTAGAACCTAAGTTAATGCAGACAGTAAACTGTCTCCACCGTACTTAAATGCCTCTGGAGTCATTCTATCAGGTCCTGCTGCTTTGCCTTGTTTCAGATTAGTGACAGCTTTAGTAACCTCAGTTAAGGAAGGAGGACCTGTGTCTATATCCCATTCAGAGAGGTGTTGGATGTTCGGCAGGTTAAGTGTGGCTGTAGGCCAATTAAATTGCTCCTAATAGTGTTCTTTCCAGCGTTCCAGTCGTCTATCCTGGGAGCTAATCATGGTGCCCTTTTTTCTCCGAGATTGTTTCACTTATCGTTTGCCTTTCGCCACCTGTTTCCCTGATAAGCCTGAATAGTTGTCTGGTGTTGCCAATCGCCAATGCCTTTTCTATATTTTTCGCTTTTGTCGCCCACCACTGTTCACGGTCGTTGCGAAGACTTTTTGTTGGTTTTCGTTTAAGTACGTTTCGCTCTTCATTATAATCGGAGCTCGCTGGAATCAGTCTTCTTGCGTCAATCAGTTCGGATGAGGCGGTAGAGATCCAATGGCTTTTATTAACTTGAGGTTTTAGCTTATTAACAGCTTTCACAGCTGTGTCTACAGCTAACTGTATGTTGTGCCAGGCTACCTCGGGGGAAGTCCTGCTGTCGACCTCAGAAACTCGTTTCGCTATTTCTTCCTTAAATATGGACTCAGTGTCTCGATCTAGGTGGGGACGTAGCTGTTTCGCTGCCGTCAATTTCTTATGTCCATTTAGTCGTAAGCATAGACGTGCGCGAACCAGAGCGTGATCAGAGTCTACGCACGTGTTCCAGAAGGAGCGGCAGTCTTCTACTGACCCTCGCCAACGATACCCTACGGCGATGTGGTCTATCTGAGTCCAGCGTTGATTTGGTGATGGAGGTCGCCAGGTTACACAATGTCTCTCTTTGTGCCTAAAGTTAGTGGTGACTAGGAACAGATGATTATCTGAGCAAAACTGAAGAAGACGATCACCGCTGTAGGTTCGTCGGCAGGGAACTCCATACGTACTACCTACATACTTCTCAGTCTGGCACAACTTCCCTACTTGGGCATTGAAGTCGCCTGCTAAAACAACTGTGTCTGAACGTGATTTTTCTGCCCTAACACTCAGTGCTATCCCTACACCTGCGAGTCCTCGTGAGCTAGCTGAGGGGTCTCCCGATACCCTTAAAGTGAATTTTGAAGATTCACCTTGTTACAAATTTCATTCGTCATATCCTTGCCGGAATTCGCACAAATATTGAGTAGTACAATCTTTCGTATTTCCTTCAACAGTTCACTTTTGGGGGTAACTGCGCACACCTCCCATTGATTTCACACCAGTACTTTACATTTAAAGTGTGTAAACATCACACAGATATATTGAACTCTAGTTGAATAAATGCACCTAGAGTAATCCGTGCTATCTCAAAACAGGTGATATTGTCAGCATATGCAACATCCCATAGCCATTCTTTAGGCAGCGTATCTAAACCACCACTACCCACGCTTTTCATGGCTGCCTCTACGATGCCGTTGATGAAAATGTGGAAAGGAAATCGCGAAATTGATCAGGCATTGCTGACGTCATCGTCAATTGAGGACAACAATGACAGGTGATCATATGATTTCCTTCTATCTGAGCTGTCCACCTATAAGGCCTTCAAAATGTTCATAAATGCTTTTAGGGCCACCCCTCTGTGACCGGTAATTTAAATGAATAGTCCAGTTGGGCAGTTCAAAATCAAGAAATACAATTACCATTGCCTTGCAATACATGCAACAGTTTTTCAGTAAATGGGGGAGAGTAAACACAACCAAAACCATGTCACGTGTCGACTTCTCACAAACTTTTAAAGTCTGTGAAGCAGAACAGTAGCCAGTATTTTTGATGCAACTGGTAATAGACTAGTAACTTAACGAATCTGGCATTTATTTAGAAGGCTTTTCTAAAAAGCATGTAAAATTATGTCGTCACTTCAGTTAATAAGACACTGTCCTTCAAACCTCTGACTACAGTTCATATCCCGTAATAAGATTAAGTGTATGGACAAAACTCAAAACGATGCCTCCTAACAAACCGTGTATGACCAGCTTCAAGCGGGTGTCACCTGAACACTGTGGTCCGACAACACTAATAAATTTTTCCTACACAAAACATGGAGTGAAATCTTCGAATTTGTCGACCGTTTCACTTGAGAAGTTGCACCAGCCCGAGTAAACTGATTACTGTCAGTCTCAGCTTCGGATCCAAAAAGCTCGGGCTGCTTTCGCTAACTTACACCGTCTCTGGCGTAGGCGTGACATCCGACTATCAACCAAGGGACGTGTGTACTGCTCAGCAGTTCGCTCCGTCCTTCTCTATGGTGGTGAGACGTGGCCATTGAGAGCGGAAGACATGAAGAGATTGTCTGTTTTTGACCACAGATGTTTACGATCTCTTTCTCACGTTAGGTGGCATAATAAGGTAAGTAATGTTGACGTAAGGCGTAGAGTATTGGGCAAAGAGGGAAAATCAATCGACGAGGCTATAAAGTTACATAGATTGAGATGACTAGGTCATGTGCTCCGCATGCCTAACCATCGCCTCCCCCGACGGACGGGCATTACTAGCTGATATAGGTGCAGGTTGGAATAGAGTAAGTGGTGGCCAAACAAAAACATGGCATCAATCCATGAAATCCTTGACAGTTAAACTGAGTCAGGTAGGGAGATGCAGACTTCCGGGTTGGGGCCCTCGGGACTCTAAGAATCGATGGCTGGAGACAATAGGTGACATGGCTCAAAATCGTTGTCAATGGCGCAGATGTATTCAGTCTCTTTAATCTTTCATATTCCTTTCTACCTTTACTCATTCTGTTTCACTCTTATACTTGTCTAAATTCCATTGATTTTCTTCACTCATTTTCCTGTCTACCTTTGTGTGCTATTCGAAACGTGGCAACTCGAACTGCTGTACTTCGGTACCAAGTTCTATGTTGAATCCAGCAGCAGCAGCTCAGCATTGATACAAAAGGCTTGTTCAGCATTTAACAAATCATCTTTGGCACAGGCACGATATCCCGCTATCAAACATAGGACGTGTGTCCTGTGCAGCATTACTCTTCTTCTACCTAGTTCCCGCCTGATAATTGGCTTTAGAATATGTAAAGATTATCCCTGTATAATCAAAGGTGCTTGACTTCAAAATTTAGTGTTAGGTGGTCAGTAATAATGAAGTGGGGTGTAGTTTTAAGTACAGAGAGAAAGTAAGTAGGTGATACTTGGAAGCTGCATCGAATGAGATGGATAGAACTTGAAATACCCATCACAAGCGATTGTCTTTCACGATGAACAACGATAACTGGAAGACAGTAAAGAGCAGTGAAACGCAAACTTAGTGCCAATTAATCGTTTCTGCTGTGTAGGACAACGTAGAGGGGCGTGGAATAATCAAAAAAGATCACAAGGATGCACAGAATCAATAAATACAGATTGCCAGTTAAGCAGTTCGAAATAGTTCTCAATGACCACAACGGCCTACTCCGTGACTTCAGCCAGATTCTAACTTTAAGATATACTTCATATATATTCTGAATCTCTCATTGTTATAAAGAATGATTCTGATTCTTAGGACTTACAGTTTCAATGGCAACTATTTTCTAATGCTATTCACCAGATTAAGTTTTTAGATTATGCAAGACGACTCCATCTAAGTTCGTAATTTATCAACTTTTCTTAATATGATTTCCTGTTTTTTACCAACCTCCTATTATTGAACTCTATTAACATTTCCCACGACTTTTCAGAAACATTTAACTAGGATGAAACAGCTATCCAGTGATTTTCAATGGTTCCCTAACTGATATCAATCCGTGATCAACTCGTAAAAAGTTTAACTGTAGAATCTGATGAGTCGTCAGGAAAAGAGTATTTATCTTTGAGTGTTCATTAACCTACAACTGATTACTCCTTTTGGTCACTGACTTAAAATAATTTTCCATTATTTCAATATGGGCTTTTCCAACAAGTACAGAATCGAATGACGTACTTCGTGTAAAGTTCCACATCCTTAGCTAGTCAGTACGAATAAATGCACCCACTCAAATTATTCTCAAAGGATAGGTTTGACAGATATGCCAGTAAGTTCTGATTCTTTGGACGCTATTTACTGCACTGATCATCTTTGAGAAGCATGCCAGTTACCAAAAGTGGATGAGAGGAAAACTTTAACAAAGCATGACAAAAGCAAACATCAACAAAATACTTGAAATGTCACAAAAAAACATCCGTTGGTCTGGTATTGAACGAGATGTAATACAGCTCAATGTACCAGCTTCATGCCTTAAATTTCGTGTCCAACGTCAATGCACTAATCATAAACATTCAGCTTTAACATATATTCAACCAGAAGAAGCCTGTTTTAATCCCTGCAGGACACAATTTTTAGGAATCCGCCTCCTTAATAAAAGCGTCCAAACAAGTATCTAGTGCTACCCACTGCAGTCCAGTCGTTGACCACCCGATGCAAAATATGACCTCTACCCGTGCGTGATCCATCTACGTGGTAGTCGAATACTTACTAAACCAGTTATCTGGGACAAGTTTATCATGTACCACATCTCCACTCACCACTCAAGCATATTGAGTCCTCATTTTCTTGAAAAGTATCAAAGAGATTAAGTTTCAATAGAAATATTGCCTGAAATGACCAACAGCAGCTACTCAGTTCACTCTTAACTTAATTGCACAAAATATATTGACCATTCTGTATATAAGGATATCACTAAGTTTTAAAAAACGACTCACCTGAATACTGTTTTCCTTGACTAATTGAGCACAGTCTTGTATAACTGCGTCAGGAACATCGTCAAGTGATTCGCCTTCTTTGAGTCGTAAATAAACATGGGCAGATGACAAGGCATCCACGTGAAACCAGATGTCTTCAGGCCAGCCCCACCGTATGAGCTCGTCATTTTCATGCTTATCTTCCCCCATATATATAGTGTAAGGAGGATGAACAAGTTCACATTTAAAAAAGAGAACCATTTCCAGACACGTCTGAAAGCAAACTAACTGTAGCGAGTAGTTCGTAAACGTGTTGCTTTGAGAATGCTTCATCATTGGACACTTTTTAGTTCTCAGAAATGTGTAACGAGTTTTTTCCAACTTCTCTTAAGCTTTGTAAATGCAATCCCCTTTCCTACTCATTACTTGTGCTTTCCCTTTTAGTTTATCCTTTATTTTGCGCAAAACATTTTCTAAAATATCACTGTTAGTATATGATTTGTATTTCAAAATTGAGAGGTGATTGATTAAAGACTAAATTTATTCTGCTATTACGTCTTGTTTTTTAAAAGCCTTAACATTTTTTACTCAAGAACGTGCGATCGTGCTAAGACTAAAGAAAATGGGGGGCAGAAAATACATGTTCTTGAATAGAATTCTGTATGAAAAATCATTGTCCAGGTATAAATGATTCAAACCTGATTTTCTTTCTTATTGGTGTTATTTTAGGCATCCTCTGTTCTGAGTGGAACATTGGGGTTCATTGGCATTTATCCAGTTTACCTAGTTCCTCGTCATCACATTAAACTGGCTCGATGATTCCCTCTGAGCATTCATTTTCTCCGCAAATAGTGTCCCCATCTCAATCGCCGAAATCGGTGCCATCGCCCACCATTCAGCTACCACCCAAGGAAGTGAGGAGTGATGTCACTTATCAGCTTCCTTGGAATGTGTTCAATCAGCATGTATGTTGGCCAATGCGTTCTTGGTTTGTTCATCGTCAAAACTCATTGTTGCCAGTCCTTGCTGATCAGCTGTCAAATCTTGATTGTAGAGTGACGGCAAATGTTCATAAACGTCTGTATCAGCCTTTTAGGGATGCTTTTAGTGACGTGTAAAGCCTCTGATTTAAAATTGGTATTGAAAGTCCAGATATGGTTTCGTTTAGTGTAGCCGATTTTCACACTGATTTCAGGCGAATGAATGTCCCTGTCATATTTTCATATCTCAGCCGCCCTCATATCTTTATCCGCTTGTAGATGAATTTATGTTCACTATGTTTCTCTAGGTGCTGGCTTTTGATGGCTAAGTAAATTCAGTACCTCTGTTTTCCGTATGCTAACATGACGTCCTGTCCTCACTGTTTCTTCTAAGAAACTGGTTCAGATTGCAGATCTTCGAGTTTATGTCATCGGGGCAAATATCATCGGTCAGGTCTAGATCTTCATCTACATCTACACCTTTAAAATGATTACCTTGTAGCAATAAATAATTCCCTACAGCATCAATCACTTGGTATCGGATGATGATTCTCACTTTTTAAGTCGTTTCGTTTATGTGAAGGCTGGCGGTCAAGCGTCCAGGCTATTTGGCACGCCATTATGTTGCGTTTGTAGTCGATCCGTTCACAACCCCAAGGTAGAAAAGCAATAATCGTAGCACTAAGATTATTATCCCAAAATATATTTCGTATTTTGGACGCTCAAATTGGGGTTTTGATTTGTCTTTGGTTCAAGCTTGACAAATACTGTAGTAGTTCCGATGATAATAATATGCTTTGGCCTATATCGTTCTTTGTATAAGTCTCAGGGTCGTTCCATTTTCCAAAATATCCATGGTAATTAAATTATCACATAAACTGAGGACGAACTGTTTGTTGAATTTTGGCTATAAGGCAAGGATGAAACCCACCGACTTTCCAGCGTTTTGTATGAAACACCTGAATCCTGGGTGGCTGTTTCTTTGTCCAGCCACTTAATACGAAACCTACCTTTTATATACCAAGGTACTCTGACTCATTCCCAAACTATTAAGTATTTATGCCAGTCGAATAGTTCAAACTGCATTTTTGCATGATGTCAAAAGGAGATGAGGAAAGGCCACAACACAATAAACGCACTGTGGTGGACATTAAATCACAGCTCGCGGCTGACGAATTCCACATCTCCTTCCTCATTCTTGGGAATATTTTGTAAGGAAGGACCATCCATGAAGTTAACGTGTATGTTGTTAAACTCCTTGTCTATGTCCATGCTTTTACGTTTATTAGTTTGTAGGTAACAATTCTGGCAATATAAAACTGACGAAACATTATTATCAGGTAAAGCCACTTAATCCTCACTCTATCTCCGCCCAATTTGTCTACCTTAATACCATATAGCTTCGTGACGACACCTGAATGTGAGACATTTTGGACAGCCTTATCAAAATTAATAAAAACAATGTTGTCATGAAGGTTGACATCGATCTCTGTCCTGAACATCCTCTGAGTCCAAGATGAATAGCCAACTTATGATAACTTTCCATTACACTACGCTATTTCATAATAGAGAACCTTGTTTTTTGGTATGTTAATTGGAAGCACAGTGGAGAGTCATCCCGATGTAAGTGTCAGAATGATAGATACAAAGGTGAATCGCATATTTTGGCTTAGACAAGGGAACTAATAATAGCATCTATGCAGCCTCCAGAAACATGAATATGTGGGAGACACCAGCGGCTCTTTGATTTTGGATTCAACCGATTAACATTCATCAACTGAGCTTCCTCTTATTGGTCCTGTTAAGATCAGTGCCGCAAGGGTTTCCCTTTTAAAACCTACTTTCCCTTATTTTAGCCATCTGAAAAGTCTACTAAGATCCCACACCCAAGATTTTCTGTGTGCATTTAGTTTTTTTAAGAATAAAGACACTCGATGTCTCCTAATTCATCTAGACACTGATAACTTTTTCGTTAGGGTTTGAATCTCCACTTTTGTAATGCACGTAGTTTTGGTTAGAGTGCAAGAAAGAAAATTTATTCGACATACATTATGCTGTAGCAAAACAACAGACATTTTTTGAGTGGGTCGACACACGTTTACACAGCTTTATTTTTGACATCTAGCTTCTTAGGATGGAAGTATAGTTGTTTATAATATTTGCACAGGGATTCTCGACACATCTCACTATGTATCCGCGAAATAGCCCACACTGACGGAAACTCATTTACAACCGGAGACGCGTTGAAGAGTTTTTCTCTTACAGTGTCCTCGTATTACATAACTAAGAAAGGCGTTGTTGAGTTTGATGTTAGCCAAAATTACAAAGTGACACTCGCTACCACTCCGTTATCCTAAGATCAGATATGAAGAGGTGTTGTTGAAGAAGGGGTACCCGAGACCTGATAAAACGTGGTGAGTTAACTATTTGCAAAACCTAATATGTCAGTAAGAAATATGCTTGGTGCAACACCTGCAACAATCACAGACAAAAACTTTCCGCGCCTTTCAGTATAAATTTATTATTACGGTGCATCGCCCACGAAAAAATGAAGCCTACCAGCAATTAATTCATTCACATTAATTAATCATCTGCATGATTGACTTACTGGTTTTACAGGCATGATTATATCTGGCAAGTAGAAGATTAGATGGCACACTGTTTTATGTCATAAATATTGAAAAGAGAAGAGAAATTCTAGGAAATATATAAGTGATTTGTAATTTTTACTTTTAATCTAGTAGGTTATTAGATATTGGTTTAAGTCTAATTTTTGGTCGCTAATGTACCTATGGTCTGTCATTTGGACACGGGAGCTACAAATGTTTGTTACTTTTGTTTTACTTTTATTATAGCTTGATTCCACACCATGAAACTTTCAGCATGAGATATTAGTAGCCCGAATTTAGCAGACCGGCCATTGCTTTCACGTGTGTATCGGCTGTGGATCGAGCCTTAGACCATGTGAATGGTTGGCAAGCGTCCTAACTGCTGTGCCACTGACGCAATTATATGATACACAGATGCTAGAGTAAGACACACAAAATGAAGAACTCACAATCATTATCAGTTAATCAGTTATAAAGGGTTTGCAAATTTATCAAGTTCTGCAGTAGATTTTCATTTGCAGATATTTGGGACCGACTTTCTGATGATAAAGATGTTTCACGATGGAGGTTGTTCCGTTACTCATCGTATCTGCTAACATTATTCAGAATGTCTGCCAAATGTAGGTTCTAGTGATTTCAAAACTTCGTTCAATTGATACAAACGTAGAAAGCAGTATAACAGTAAGAGAGGTACGGGGGCAGCCAGCTTATATCAATAATTTAAAACAAACAATACGTGATAAACACAGGGTTCATTCACTCTTTTGTTACCAATAATTGGTCGTTAATGAAATGATAATCTTTGAGAAAAAAGTGGGAGTATGAGAAATAAAGGAGAAGAACACTATCACCCCATTCGCATTTTCCATCGACTAAAAATTTTAATATGAAATTTGTAACAGGAATGCAACTAGGTCAGGGAGCAGAAGAGTTATCCTAGAATACGCAGCTGGCACAGCAAGCCCTTTAATCTCTACTGAGGACGGAGTAGGTGTCGCCTTTAACTCAGATTACTTATTCTCCCTATTTGGTGCTACACACTGAAAATGGGAATCAAGAAATAGTAACCACGAAGTCTGTCTGCCGTAAAATCGTTAAATGAACGGTATAGTATTTAGTCGATTCAGTCTCAGTAGGTAAATAGCTAGATTTTCTTAATGTCCGTCGACGAGCCGGGGGAGAAAAACCTCTAATAATGAGCTTGGAAACCACACCCCGCAGAGAACAGTAACATAACTGCCAAAACTTCAAAGCATAGAGAAGCATGCTTATTCGCCACTTTGATCAAAAATATTTTAAATTTCAAGGACGGATGACTCCAGCTGGTTAAGGACATCTGGAAGCCATGAATTCTTTCTATATAGGCGGCAGTAAGCATGAGGACAGGGAGTGTCCACCCGCATTTGAAGGCTAATGAAATCCACAACAGTTAATCTAAGCCACGTAGGAAGATGTAGACTTCCTGGTTGGGGCCCTCGGGATGGTAAAACCAATGGTTGGAAACAATTGGTGACATGGCTCAAAATCGTTCTCAGTGGCGCAGATGCATCCACTCCTTGTGACTTATGATTTCCAATTAAAACTTTTGTTCTCCGTTATTACTATTCCTTTGTCTCACACCTCTGTTTACTGTCTATATTATGCATTTCTTCTACTTTCTTCTCTTGCTTTGCGTGCTACATAGATTGTGGCGACTTGAACTGCCGCACATATGTGCAAAGTTCTATGTCGAAAACCGACCGACCGACCGACCGATTTGAAGGCTGGCAAGAATGCATAGATTGCAGGAGAAATGAGGAGATTTGATACAGAGCATGACAGATGGAATAGAAGTCGACTCTTCGGTGGTCAAATGAATAGTCGGAAACCTACTGTGACCGCTTAGATCATAAGGAAGAGGACAAAGAGGTGGCGCATGGTATCATAACATTACTAACAGCACTGTAGGCACACACCAAAATGAGGAAGCCCCTCCTCGTGATCATGGTAGCACGATTCAAACTGAAGTGGCAGAAAGTATCAGTCATAATTACCCGAAGCTCCTCACTCACAAACAACGCAAACTGAGAGTAAAAGAGTTGCTGCAGATAACCTCAAACAGTAGTGAACAAGCCATAAATCATACGACAAGATCAAAATTCTAGTAGCCTTTTTGGGTGCCAAGCTGGGAGCAGGTGACACAGGACGAGAGATCATAATGATTTGATAGGCTGTCGATAAAGTTGACGAGAATGAGGGATGCTTCGCAGAATTTTACACTCCCAGTGATTTGGACATTGTAGGCATCGTGTACTGGTGGTGGGACGTTAACCAGGCAAAGTGGACTTCACCAGAAGGACGCATCAAAACTCGGGTAGTTTTCACCTCATTCGCAAGCGTAAACAGGCGCAATCTGCTGGACCAACGATTGAGAATCAAAGTAGATCTTGGGATACTCATCTAACGCAGATACTCTCTAAGATGAGTTCAAAACCCTCGGAAAGCCTGAAAACGGACGACAACTCAGTTTGAACAATGGAAAGATGCGGGATGAAACAAAAGAGCACATCTTCACTGCAGTCACATACAAAAGTTTTTGCATTTCCCAATGAGTGAAAAATCTGACGATATTGTTTTTATTGACGTTTTCGAAATGTTAAGATCAGAAAGTGTAAATTTGGCAGCCTCAGAGATTCCAAACCCGAAGATCCTGACGCTAATGTCTTTCTAAATCGAACATTTGACAGTTTCTTATCGTTCCTCTGCGGTTTTCTGAAAACAGAGAACGATAAGGCTGTAGGTGCCATCGTTCCCTTCCGCGAACCTGGAGATCCGTTCTAATAAACAAACCATACGTCGCTCATTCAATGTCCATCAGGACTGACAAGTTTATCGAGGTATTTGCAAAATCTTAATTTAAATGAAGTAACTCAACCATTATTCTTTAGCAGGAGTTCATTTTCGGATAAATAAGTCAGTCGAGACTGTGTTCGACTTAAAAGAAATCCATTTGGACTGTACAAACCCGATAAATCGACAACTACAGTTCTACATGCTATAGGATCTGGTAACAAAATTGATTCTGACAACAGTGAAATTGTCCAGAAAAACTTCGAATATTACAAAAAATAACATAATAGGAGCCCTTCCATTAAATGGAATCCAAGATGGCCGATTAGGGATAATGTTATAAGACAGAAATGTGTCTGGCATCTCCATCCATGAAATGGTAAAATCAACACAAGTGTGGTTAGCAATTTTAATTATGTACATGCATGGTGTTTCTATAAATTCACACATTGACGAAGTCCAACAATCCACACACGTCTGTATTTTATTTATCAACTGGTTGACTTGGCTACGTCAAAATTACCTCATGTTGAAGAACGACTATTAGGTTACTGCATATACGCTGAGATTTTGCAAATTCTGGTTTGTATAATACCCTGATAAAGATGTGATAAGGTAAAGCATCAGTAAAAACAACTTTGTTTCTCTTTTTCACTCATTAGGAAATATAAAGCATCTATAATAATGAGCAGCTAGATTAGAGGTTTTTTCCATCTTTCCAATTTTTGATGTCATAAAATAGTGTTCCATTTCAAATTGCACTAATCAAATATGATCATGCCTGTACAAACGGTGTGTCAATCATGTAAATGCTCAATTTATGTGAAATATATATTATATTATTACTAATAGTTCACACGACAGAATATCAAATAGCCATGTGGGTATCGGTGAATATGTCAACGCATATGAAACCAGTGAACGATAATAAAAGGAACCCAATTACCATCCAAAGCATGCGATCCCGAATGTCATAAGTTACTGTCAGTGGTGGTGGGCATTGACTGGACGTTCGCTGGAACTGTTTATTCGAACCTATTCCCTGTTCGTTAGGGGCAACAATCCCAGACGTGCCTTTTACGTTTTCTCGTTGACAGGAGATAGCAGCAATACGATCAGGAGCATTAATGTATATATTAATGATGTAATTTGTGGACTTTCTGGTGCAACCAAAGTAACCAACTGCCAATCACACGATCAAGCTGGTGTGTAGTTTACTCGCTATATTGGTTTATACTTAGCTGTTCGATAAATTTTCCATTTGCTGTCCATCCTTTAGTACCGCTTGCGTTGAAATCGAATTCGTTATAGTCTATGTGAAATAGTACCCTGAATTCTGGAGAGTTGTCTTCTGGCTACAGTAAATTTTCCTGATACCGTTATTGACAGTTACTAAAAGAAGGAAGGCAAGAATTAGAGGCTAACGGAATGGAATTCACCCAGAAGGACCGAAAACGGACATGGATACTTCAGGAAGCAGGCAAATTACACTACTACAAAATGCTGCGGAAGAAACGAAAGGTACGTCTCTGACAGTAGGAAAAAAAATTAATCAAACTTTCAAAGTGGGGAGACTTGAGGTCATGTAAGAACTAACGCGGAATTATGCACCTCTCCATCTCAAAAATGTTAAGCCACACCATTCCAGAGCGATTGAATGAGGCCTTAACATAAAGAATTCACCCAGAACAGACTGGTTTTGGGTAAAACAGGTCATGCGCGGACCAAATCGTAATATGACACATCGTCGAACTCGGCTTTTCTGTAGTCGACCAAGGAGCGATTTGGCAACTGACTCAACACAGCAGAATACCTGAATTATACACAAACATCATCCAACTGTTGTGTGATGAGGCCACACGTAAAGAGATTCACAACGATAGGCTGAAGCAAACATCTAAAGAAAGGTTTAAGGCAAACCTGCCTACCACCCCAGCTGATGGTTCTTAATGTGATAAACTTGATCATTCATCAGAGCACGCGGAGTGTGATAAGTGGCATAAGTCTCTTGTTAGCGTGGTGAAAGCTGTTCTGGGACGAAATATGTGGTTTCGTGTTGATAGAAATCTTCGCGACGTAGATAAATCATAAATATTGGTTTCTAATGATTAAGCACACAAATATTCGTGTAGTTGCCGTAATGGGTACTTACGAAGGAAGAAATCTAAAACGTAATATAGGTGTTGTACAAGCGTACAGGAACTTCTAATCACAATGTAAGGTGTACA
The DNA here is from genome assembly GCA_944472155.2 of Trichobilharzia szidati. NCBI lineage: Eukaryota > Metazoa > Platyhelminthes > Trematoda > Strigeidida > Schistosomatidae > Trichobilharzia > Trichobilharzia szidati. Next base: position 66,116,094 of record OX235279.1, read on the forward strand.
AAGGTTTCATCTGATGCTCTGTAGAAGACGCAGCTGAGAGCCCTGGTTAATTGTGATGGGAAGCGATTTGACTGAAAACCAGTACTCCAATTGATTTCTTGTTGTTTTAGAGTATGTTGTGTTTCAAATTAAAGTTCATACTGTTACGTCGGTATGATAACTGTGCCGGATAATTTTCACCTCTCACGAATATAAACATACATCTCCCGTTCCACGTACTTTTTCTCTGCCCTCTGGTACATTCGTGTTGTATTTGCTTTGTAGTACAAGTTGCATTGATCTACATTCCGACTGAAGCTGAGAAACAATTGAAGTCATTTACTCATATATCATCTCTCAAGGTTTGGCTAGTAATGGCTCAGCATCCTTGATGAAATCCACTGTCACCATAACAAGACGCTGTACAGCATCTTATACAAGCACTGTCAACGATCTAAAATGGTTTTTACATAGCTTTCTACGTGTTTATCAACTTACTCGTACGGAACAACCATGCTGTGACAAATGCCGGGCTATGGGTGACTTGAGTGCAGTAAAACAAATCTGCTTGACAATGGCCAATATTAATCTGCATTCAGTTGAATTCACATCTGGTATTACTTGCAATAAGAATGATGTCAAAATCATAAAAATTAATCACTCATTTTAAATGAATACCCAATTTGAACATAAAACAAGATACGATGCCGCACACAACAAAGTTATATGGAGGAAGTGACTTCAAGCTTTATTTTTTTCCCAAATATTTGTAATTTATCCGACACATACTTGGATTTTTTTGTTAATGCGAAGACAATATTTCTATATCTCTTTATGTGCTCCATTGAACGACAAACTTTCAGAATGTACTCACTAACTGATGTCAGAGAGGAGAGCAACCATGTAATTTCACTATAAATTAAATTCATGTAATTTATATAATACTTATCCATGCCTGTACAACTGGTGTGTCCTACATAGATAGGAAATATATTATTTTATGACAGCCATGATTAGTTGTTTCGTCGTCTGCGTGGCCTATTTTTTTGTGTGCATATTCTTGTACATGATGCATTCTTGTCCGGCAAGTCATGTGAACAGTCATAGGTTGGTCTTTATCTTCAACTATTTTCGATCATCCAGTGACTTATATGGTGCTGAATATGAACAGTTGTGATGTCTTAGGGTGTAAGATATCCTCATAACCACATTTTTGCATATCTGGCTGCATAAAACATATATATACATATAATGTACACAGTGTGGAATATGTTAGCCTTCAGCTGAAATAGGTTGACCAGTCGCCACTACATTCTCTCCCACATGGAAAGCATGCTCAAATGATCACCACTGTGTCTTCACCATTATCAATTAGATTTTAGGCCTTAGCGCTTACCTCTTTTTCACGCATTTGGCTTCCAATTTACGTAAACGGCAGCAGGGTGGGAAACTGTTGAGCTCAGACGGTCTTGTCCATTGTGACTTTGAGACAATCGGAAAAAATATCTAAAAAGAGCATGGAAAATGCATGGTAGTCCGATAGTGAGTAGTAGGGGTGACTTTATTTATATAATAACTCAGAAGTGGCTTTGAAAGTTAAAGTTATGAATAACGTAATGCTAAATGGCAAAACGGAAGAAAGCGTTAGAAATTTGATAAGGTTAAAATTGTTATTGACTGAGAAGAAAGGTACTTGAGTGTTCACATAACAAGCGTGAAGAGGGTGAGAAAACGTGCAGGAGGAAAACTTTAGAGTGATAATAGTGAATCAGTCATTGAATTAATAGCATAGTGGCCACTAAAAATAAAATATTTCAGAGGACGACCAATGAAGAGGTTAAGATCATGTTAGAATAAGTGACTGGGCAAACTTTTTCTGTCAACAGTGTTCGTCGTTGTATTGACGAGTTGCCAGCGCCTCCACCATACACAAATGCTGTAACCTGACTTCCTCTGTGGCATTTGGCCTCACCTTGTAGATTGTCTTGAAAGATGATTCTGGTGGAGCTGCGTGGCCTGAGTTCACCAAATACTGGAAAACTGAGCTAGTAATTGTCTTGGATTGCCCTTTTGTTATCCATGTCGTTTGGAGAGTGTCCACTTCGTGCAGTCAATATAACTGCCTTCGTAGGAGTAGCTGAATTTACAAACACACCAAAGTGGCCCAAATTGGCAATTTATCTTTCACACATCCACTGATCATTTGTCGGCGGTAGAAACTGATTCATTGTTCAGCCAGAAAGAAAGCTTTCGTCAATGATCTGGATAAGCGGTTATTCAAAATCTCGGCTGCGATATCACCCTTAAATTCAACGTTGACAAATAGCAGTTTCTTTGGTACCATCTGGGTTCTTTCTGGTTTTGCTTTACTTTCATCTTTTTCTCGATGAATCTTGAAGGATTTCTATTTTCCATCAGGGCTTGTCCATGTTTTTAAATTAAGTGTTGATATATAAAATCATATGCCATTAAGCCCGTGGTAGGCATAAGACTCCATAAAGTATGAGGACTACCTCAATTTTTATGATTTATTATCTTTGTTGGACTTAAATTATCTCACGCGCAGTGTAGTTAAGATCACGCTAGCTTCTGCCCCGGCATCAACTAGGTGACGTATCTCAGAATGACGAACTGTAACATGGAAGAGGCGACCAGAAAGAGACGTTAGTCGCTCTCACATGCCGGCTTATGCGTTTCTCGACTGCCTGGCGTCGAAAGTGAGCGGTAGTACTAGCAAAATCCAGGCTGGGAGTTTCGTGACTTTGGGAGCATATTGCCGAGAAGTGAGGAGGACCCATTACGAGATGGGGTTGCGCGAATACAGGACTGACAGCTGGATTTCATCTCTTGTCTAAGGCAACCAAGCTCCTCGTAAAGCTTAGTGATATGAGCCACCGTGTCGAAACTCGATGACTCGCTAGTGGGAGGATCTTTTAAATGGGTAGGACCGTCAGATACTGAGGTCGAAATGCCAACGCTTGATTTAATGGCCTCAACAGCCCTTTCGGCCGCCTCTGCTAACTCTAGTAAAAGAGAGCTGTGGAATGGTGCTAAGATGCCCTGAACTGACTGGGGAAATCTTCGCAGCCAAACCTGCTTAAGGAAGGCATCGTCGATCTTGAAATCAGCAACCAGCTTTTTCACTTGCAGAAGCGCTTAAGTGAACTTACGATTGTCAAGATGAATGTCACGAAAGAGTTCTTGCACTTCCCGTTGATCTGTCAGTGCGACTCTCTTGATTAGGGCAACGTTGAAACGATCATACAGATTTGGGGAGGGATCATCAAGAACGTCAGAAACTTCCTCCATGATGTTTTCGGGGAAGCTCACAATAACTGGGTTAGCCTTAGTTTCTTGGGAGTGGATATGCCTTAGAGCAAACTTAGACTCCACATGACTGAACCATACAGAAGGACGATATGTCCAGAAAGTCGGAAACTGCAGGGTAATAGCCATCCGCGCAGGACAGCCATTTACAACCGTCACTGAGACAAGTTAATACGATACAGAAACACAGTGATGAAACAATACAAATACAAACCCAAGGATTTTCCACGCGCGCTCCTTGAATACGACGTGCTTTTCCCTCTCTAACCGGAAAATACCCATTTTGTGAATTATCCGCTTGGGAAGCCTGATCTTCTTAGCCGACGAATTAAATTCAACCATTACTTACATATTGAATCTCTCCGACTGTCTCGAATTACTGCCAAAGCCTCAAGTGCCACCTCTGTAACAGCATCTTCCTCACCCGTTCAGATAAACAAGACTTGTTGGTCTACAAAGTGACTGCTGTGAAGCTGATCATCCAGAAAGTACTAGGTGAAGTCGAAAACCTTTTCTTTTCCTTACCTTGCACTTACCAGTCTTGTTCTTGTTCTTGTGGGTAGATACTTTTACTCTCTTATTCGTATATAGCATAAGTCATACTGATTGTTAATATGACTGTTGAAAGTAGCCGTAGGAAAAGCAATAAAACACCATATTCTGTAGTCACAAGGGCTTCAGTCAGACAAGGCGAAAACCCTTCCCGCATACTAAACCTAAGGAACCGTGTAGGTCTCGCCTGTTCTGATACTACGCCTGCATTGCCACAGTATAGCACTGAAACGGCGCAGGCAATACCAGGGGGACAGGATACTATACCTGCATCAACTGAAGGCCAGTGCGTGAAACACAGCAAAACAAAAAGGAAACTCTCAAGACGTCATAAGACTTCGAAAGCGCCATCAAGTAAGGGAGACAAATGTCAGGCATGTAGTGTCATCGTTTCTGAAACTGACTCAGCATTTGAATGCAATTTTTGCAAACGATGGGTACACTGCCGTTGTGACAAAGGGGCGCCAAAATCATACTACGAGTTTATGCGAAATAACCCATGCCCATGGTTTTGGTATATCTGTCCACTTTGTCGCCCTGGCACAGTCCCACACAGTGTGTCTGCGGATAACAGAAACAACACGCCACATTTGTGTCTCAACACAGTCCCATGCAACTCCACACCTGCTAACACCGCACTGCCAAAACTTGGTACAGACACTAAGAAGGACACTCCAGTCCAACTGACTGGAAATGCCAATCTTCACAAGGTGAAGAGTCCCAAGGTTGCACCAACAATATCCTTTTTAATGTACCTATGAGGAAGGATAGCTTGCTTGAACAACGGGCCCTGTTTGATCGGGAACAGTGGTCCAACTTGTGCAATACATTAGGTCTGAACATTAGTTCAGCGAAATTGTGCAGGATGTACAGGTGTGTCCACACGCCTCAGAGTAAGCCACCTCCATTAAGGGTAACACTGGACTCTGCCGAAGAGGCCGAAAGAATACTATCAATGGCTCAGGTACTAGCCATCGACAGAAGTTCTAGCATAAGGGTGAGACATGATAGACCATGGGCTAACAGACAAGTGGCGAGGGAGTCACCGGAACTGATGCCTTATACCTCTATGTTCGTACATGGTGTTCTGGAGCTGGAAATGGGCACTGCTTATGAAAAACACATGCACGACGTACAGCAATGGAGATGGCTGTCATCTCAGATGATCCTTGGCGCTTCTGAAGCAGTCTCATTTTTCTGGCTACCTCGCTCCGCTCTTCCCACACTGATTAGCTCTCCAAGGCTGCTAAGTGTCCCATTCGACTCCCCGGAGCAGTTGGCCATAGCACTTCAACGGTGGTATGAGACCAAGGGGAAAATGGGAGGACACATCCGATGCTGAGAAAGCAGACCCAGAACCATAAGGAGGCAGCAAAGTGAGGCTTTAATACGTCCCCAAGCCTCAGTGACACTAGAGCGATGCAGCACTGAAAATTACAGTCTGTCACCCAAGTGTCCTACCTGAATCCATGTAGAAATCTACAACGGGCCGGTTCCATCGGACAGCTTCACGTTAACTGCCCCACAACACACTAAGGTTGTGAGACTCACTGTCAGCTGCCTTCATAGCAATGTGAGGGGGCTGAGAGGAAAAGTAGGCGAACTCAGAAATCTCCAATCACACCTACAACTTAAAATAATCATTCACACTGAAACTTGGCTAACCCTCATCATCGCCAACAACGAAATAAGTATAGGTGATATGGTTCTGGGCAAGAGAGATAGAGATAATAAGGAAGGAGGGGGAGTTGCTATATACTTTGACTGGCAACTTAAATGTGTGCGCGCAACAAACCCACCACTTATTGAACTACCAGACTCCATATAGTGTCATTTCACTGTAGGCCACACCAAGCATTTACTGGGTGGCATCTACCGATCACCCACCTGCGGAATAGAGCACAACCAGCTACTGCTCAGCACTATCACAGGAATACAGGACTTGGGCTATAACCGACTCATCATAGCTGCAGATTTAAATGCCTCATCACTGAACCTTGGCTCGGGGTATTCTAAGGGAAAATTTGGCCGAAATCTACTGCAAGCTATTCGAAATACGGGACTGACTGAGAGTGTTGGAGACGACACTAGGTGGGGCCCTAGTGAAAAGTCATCAAAACTAGACTACATTCTAACTAGTGACCAACTACTCGTCGAAAAGGTCCAGATCATGACTCCTCTAGGGAGTAGAGACCATAGAGTCATAGGTTTCGATCTCGTCCTCCATAATAATAATAATGTATATATAGGGGCTGAGAATTTGCAGTGGGGCGTTACGCAACCATGTCCGCGTTATTGCAGGGCAGACTATGCTGAAGTGCAGAGGCTTTTGTCCGACGCAGAATGATCCTTAGCATGGGATGAGCTATCTGTGGATGAACACTGGGAAGTGGTAAAAAAGATTATTCATACAGCAATCTCGAATACCGTCCCTTTAGTCATAACACAGCCCAAAAGAAAGTCATCACAGCTGAAGAGAGGCACGCAACGTATTCTACAAGCGAAGCGGAAGGCTTGGTTTGCGTGGCGCGTATCTAAGAGCCAGATCGACCACGACGCATACCTGCAACTCAGGAACCGGTGCAACGCGAGAGTCAGGAGTGACAGGTCATTCCAGGCTAACTTTGCCGAAAGCTCCCAGCAAACCCCAAAAACTTGTATCGATTCATGTCGGAAAGAAAACCAACCAATCAGGGGGCATGCGCCTTAGTAGGCCCAAACGGTCAATATCACGAATCGCCAACAGAACACAATAAGCAACTTGAAAGTGACATTGACTTGGAAACTGTAGCGGAATTCCTTACCACAATTACCGTTTTGGAAAGTTCCTGATTATAGCCACAAACATTTACTGAAACACTCGTGAACGACAAATATGGACACAAGTGACAAAACGAAGCTCTGCAGAAATCACTGAGACGCCGCAAACAGGAGTTAACACCAAGGATTTTAGGTGCATCCTATAATTTTTGCATGAAACACAGTCTCAACCATCCTCCTGCACGATAAATGCCTTCAGGCTTAGAGGCAGATTTTGACGACCATTCTTGAAGAAACCAACACAGTTCAAGCCAAATAAAAACCAGAAACACGTCAAATGCAGCTACCTAGATCAAACGAAACAAATCAGCCAAACTCAAATCAACTAGACCGCGCAGATGCCCTCAAGGTAAAGCTGGAGGCGCCACTTCAAACAGGGGATATGCTATATCAACGCCCATATGTCACTAGGCTGGAGATGGCTGAAACATTCAGTTTAGCCTTTGCCAAACAGCTAAACAGCAATGTGGGTATTACCGGTATGGATCAAAATGGTGGCCCTACAATTTCACTGGGGGGAGACCTAGTGGCTACTCCCCAAATAAACTCGGCAGTAGTACTAGGGACTCACACCTGGGAAGTCCCCAGGTTGTAACGACATCAGGCCATCTGTTTTGAAAGAGTGCGCCGAAGCTCTGTGTAGGCCCTTATGCGACTTGTTCCAACAACCAATGGATTCGGGGAAACTGCCAAGGGAGTAGAAAAGAACCATCCTTTCTTCAAGGGTAGTGATAGGCGAAATGCCACTATTTATAGACCAGTAGCTCTACTTTCAGTGGTATCAAAAGTACTGGAAAGTATTATTGACGATCACATCAGGGAATATCTCGATAGGTCTAATATACTCCGTGAAGCCCAACATGGTTTCAGGAAAGGCAGATCCTGTGTAACAAACCTACTATCAGCTTGGGACGATTGGACATCATGCTGGGATATGAATGTTCCAGTCCATGTGGTCTTCCTAGACATTGAGAATGCATTTGACACAGTTCACCATGACCTTCTCCTGCACACAATAAGTCAGACAGGTGTAGGTAAGCCAATTCTGTCATGGTTAAAGGACTACCTAGCTGAAAGGCAATTTTGCACTAAGGTCAATTAAGTCCGATCATCTTGGCACAGCTCGTCATCAGGAGTGTCGTAGGGTTCTTTCCTAAGACAACTGATGTTTTTCTGATTTTTATCAATGATCTGCCATGCCATCTAAGCTGCCCGACTCTTCTATACGCCGACGACGTGAAGATATGGAGGGCGATAAAGTGTCCGGAGGACTCAGATAGACTGCAGGCAGATCTAAGGCTTCTGGAAGACTGGGCGGTGGCCAGTGGCATAACTTTCAACCTGAAAAAGTGCAAAGTAGTGAAGTTACGCACCTGTAGACTTCAGAATGCAAGTTACAACCTGTGCAATGAAAGCTTGTCCTGCACAACATCGGAACGCGACTTGGGTCTAGTTCTAACGGAAAAAATGGACATAAGCGTAAATTACACGGGGACGTAGCGAGGGCATATGCGGCCATACACTTTACACATATACAGTTAGGTGCACTCACTCCTGAGCTCTTTGTAAGGTTGTAGAAAACACGTCAGACCACACCTTGAAGTGCATAATCTTATTGCACCCCAATGCTTAGAATAGACACCAACCTCTTGGAAAGAGTCCAAAGACGGACGACAAAAGGAGTGGTTGGTCTCCAAAATAAACCATATGATGGAAGGCTAAAGAAATTAAGTTTATTCACACCTAGCTACCATCGGCTTAGGGGGATTTGATTACTGCCTGCAAGACGACAAGTGACCAGAACCACACAAACAGGGGTGTCCTGCCATTAAGTAAGTATGTGCTTCCTCGTGGAAATCCCAGAAGCATAGCTCACCAGAGAGCAAGGACCCGGGTGCGCTCCCACTTCTTTTCACTGCAGGTTTGCCGTCCCTGGGACTCCTTACCGGCAGATGTAGCTATGGCACTGTCTGTGAACACCTTTAAGCGAAGGCTGGACATTCGTGCAGCGACACAAGGACTGCGTCCAAGTGGCGTATCCCCCTAAAATCTCATACATCCGGGGGTAGACAACTAAGTTCGTCGTTTTACTTGTTTACATTCTCTCCCGTCTTACTCTTCAGACAACTTTAAATACACTTATTATTATTATTATCGATATATATATCATTCATATTATTCTTCAAATTTAATCAGCTGACTGATGTTACATTTTCTTTATTTATTTTTCTGACTTTTGTTCTGGATAACGTTACCAGAGGACTAACTGGTGAAAGGATCAATTCCATTCACAGTAGTAACAGTCTTAACACGCCGCATACTACAAACATCATATGATTAATCCCAGCACTACTCCTTTTGGAGTCAACCAAAGCTACAACAGTCGAGTGGCGGGATGAGCTACGCAGAAGTTCACCGAAGATCAGAAACTTATACATCACAATCAAGAGGTGAGCACAAAGAAATCACTGATTTATACTAGCTCGTAAAAATGATATTGGATATTGGATGAAAGATAAAGATTGACCTTGACAGCAGCGATATTTTGAAACAGTGTGCCACAGTGTGTAAATTTTTGCACTACGTAATATTCGTGAGTAGTCGAAGTGAAGTGTTTTTATAAAAGTTTTGTAAATCGAATATTCGTTTAAAATGCCAAAAGACCAGGCTTCCGAATTGATAGGAAAGTTCCATTAGTTTTCGAATTTTATTTGATGGTATGGTAGCCAATAGGTTATATCTACTGACACGATTCTTATGAACTTTCCGCAAACATCTAAAGTGTTTTTGAGAGTTAAAAAATATAAGAATAATGAATAATTGATTCCATTTGCAAATGGCTCACAAATTGGACTAGCAGTGAAATACTCTCGGGTTTTATTTTGTCTGGTAAATTACGGCTTGTAATAAATTGCATTGCCTCCACATTGTAGTCTGTATAAGGAAAATTTATTACTTAACTCTCAGAAAAAAATTCAGAATTTTTACGGATTACACTTATTTGTAGCCATTCAATTGATTCATGATTCGTGATGTATCGGAATGTTTTTTTTCTTCATACCTGGTTTTGTTGCTATTGATATCCCGAAGGTTTAACTGGAAAAAGGAACTTGTGTAATCATCAAGGTATTCTAACATCGTAGTGTTTCGCAGCGTAGAATGCAGCTGAATATTACGTACTTCAGTTTTGCATAGTTTCCAAGTTATTATATCTACGTGACTCGATTCGCCTGATTTGTTCAGGACAACATGTAGACTATTCATTGCGCATCAAAAGGAATTTATAATACAGAGATTAATTAGAGAAAAGGCAGAGTTTCGTAGTTAAAGTTTTCCCAAATTTTGTATAATTATGACGTCTAATTTTATTACTATTTACATATAGGAAATCAAAATCACTTAACACTTTTCAGAATGGAGACTACAGACTTTGGTATCATCGCGATGGAAGTCTTTTTCCCAAGATACTTTGTTTCCCAACAAGATTTGGAAGTAGCAGATGAATGTATTGGGAAGTACACTCAAGGATTAGGTCAGATATCTCTCGGATTTTGCTCGATACAGGAAGATATAAATTCGATATGTCTAACTGTGGTTAGTAACCTTATCAAACGTATTAATATTGACTTGAGAAAAGTTGGTTTTCTTGAGGTATGTTGTAGTCAGATTATATGTGTACATATACGTTTTGTTTTCAGTGTTAATAACCCCTTTTTAGCTGTTAGTCTTAAATGAATAAACCTGGCGCGAAAGTCCAGAGTTTTAGCACTAAGTAACGCATATTTCAATACCATTTGGGACATAAGTTTCGTGAAGTTTTGAAATGTGTTTCACTGATGAACGTGAGCATGTGCCAGATATATATCAACGCCATCGTGACACTTAAGACAATATACAGAGTGATTTTACATGAACTACTAAATTATGGAATTTAGACTAAGAATATTTCCCTTAATGAGGACACATTCTACCAAATAGTAATCCTGCTTTCACACTGTTTTCGGGCTATTAAACTTGAGCATGAGGTTCAACTGTTGTTTGCAGGGATTTTATCTGATCGATTACACGATTTCATTATGAGCTGACATCGGTTAGAGAACCACTGGAAACCTGAAAGCGTTGCTAACTTACCACCGTAGGGTGAGTCGGGATGTAGAATTTCTGGGGTTGACCTTTTCTAACGTCCTCTCTCCAGAGTGGAGACAGTATAGCTGGCATGCCGGTCATCTGCTGTTACATCTTTGTTCCCCAGCCGTACGACTTCGCCGTAGAAAATCTTACACTATGCCGGTAACTGCTTTTATTCTAATCACTATCCTAACAATCTTCCTGGCATGGTAAGGCCTTCAGGAATATTAGTTCCTGCTAGTGTAGCTTGTTGGGTCATTGCGTTATGCAAACCCGACCACCACATCAAGGTAGCAGCTTTCGGTCGGGAGTTTAAAAAATTGTCGTGCTTAAATGCTATTTTACAGCACTAACCGCAAGTGGTTGTTTCACTAGCTTTTATGTATTCATGATATACAACTCTAAGCTTATGTGGGTCAACAGACTAATGATTTTGCTAATAAGACACCGTTTATGAGATCTTGGTTGCACACTACTGAAATGTCCCAAAATAAAAGTGCATCTGTTTACTATGAGTTTTGAGTGGTTCTTAAACTTTTTGTTTTGTGACGAAATCCGCTCTAAGGTTAATTACTATTTCTTTATTCGTCGAATTAACAACTAACACACCAGAAGACTGATACGACGTCAACCACATGTATGTGGGAAGCCATATTTAAAACAGGAGGGAGTAGCACTAAATAAAGCAGGTTAGAAAGTCGTGTGAATACATTGGTATGATTATAAACGGTAAATTGTACTCAAAACGCTCACTAGTTATCAATACTGTATCACTAAGCTTCAGAGCTTACACGTGATGTAAATCTTAATTTGTTGTTATTAATTTCTTATTCGGGCCTTTACAAGACTATTACATGCTGAAAATTTTGTCTTGATAATTGTTTCACACAGGTTTACTCGTTTTTCATTACTATTTGACCGACAATGATACATGTTTTCATTGGTTTACAGGTTGGAACAGAAACAGTAATAGATAAATCTAAATCTACAAAGACTTTGCTGATGGAATTATTTGAAACAGCTGGAAATTTTGATGTTGAAGGAGTAGACGTTAAAAACGCATGTTTCGGTGGTACCTCCGCCTTGTTCAGTGCGCTCAACTGGCTTGAATCCAGTAGTTGCAATGGTGAGCTAAACAACTGAGATGCATAATTAAAGGTTATGCTTATCTTTCGGTTCCAAAATTTATTTTTATGATTTCCTTTATTAAGTTCTGATGCCTTTTGTTAAGATGTAGAATAACTGTTGTTGATAAGCATGTTTCGGCGCACACCACTTAGATTGTTATCCCAGACACCTGTATTGTGTTTATCTGAATTTTTCGACTAAAAGTGAACTTAGTGCAAAGTGGTTATCATCTGATGCGCTAAACAAAGTAATATAGTCATAATGTTAGAAGGTAGCTAACAAAATATTGATATAAGCAGATAAGCATTCTGACTAAATTCATTCAAGGAAACTTTCTTCACTTCAGGCTAGATTCAGTGTTGGAAGAAATAGGGAAATCACAGCCTAGCTTCCACTTATTTCTTCCTTGGATCGCATAGAATTAAGTACCAAGCCTCTAAGTCGCATGATTTCCCCACCTGCAAAGTTGTGATAAAGCAACAGTGTAACTATCCTTTGCTTCATAGCGTTAGGTTATGGACTGGGTACCTCCGCGATCTTCCCAGACATTTCTGTAGCTAGAAAACACAGTTGTGTTGGCCATTTGAATGAGGTTTGTAAAGCATATTCAATTCATTGAAATCGGTAAATCAACATTGGATCACTAGTTTTAATTTCTGGAAGATGCAGAGTTATGCCTTCACACCTTTAGATTACTCAGAAGGGGTCATCAGTGGATACTAGCAGTCTTACTGAGACGACGGTAACCAGATACACACAGTTACTAGACTGAATCAGTCGACCAAAGACAGGTTTAATATACGCAGAGAAAAACTGCACTCATCTAAATGTCGTGAATATGCCCTCAAGTGACCATACGCATACACCGATGGTGTCTTAGGTGGCGCGGATTGTTGTTTTATATCCCTCTAGTTTCCGGCATACCTCTAGCGGTCTAGTCAATTGCATTATTAGCATTCATTTGACTGTGAAGTTGTCTTGGTAATAATGGCTCACCTAAGAAAGCAAGTGCCAATACAAGGCGTTATCAACTTTGTAAAAGTACTTTGTACTATATCGCTACAATACACATACATATCTGTGAACCCAAGTAACTAAGTGATTATATGCGAACTTGGTCGATTGTATTTTGTTGCACGGTCAGATATTTCCGTCTGCATACTGAAGATCGTATGGTGTTTTTTTGGGTAGCGTATGCGCATAACAACCGCACACTTTCTCCAGGATATCATGAATGCTAAAGTTAATGGAGAAAAGCGACTGATAACAGACTGATCATTGCCGTATATGTTAATTCTCGTTTATATAAGGACTGGAGGTAATGATGACCTCATTCCAGAGTGATAGAACTCTCTTAATCTGTTATATTCTCTAAAAATCCAGTCATTTTCCTGACTACTTTCTGCTTAAGGAATTTTCGCTAACGAGGCACAATATGACTCCCTGAATACTCACAATAAAGACAAAGAAAGCAGCATTAATTGCCAAGAACTGTAACATTAAATCTTGGTGGAATAGTTCAAAATATTTTATATTGGCGCAAATGTATTCACTACTTATTATCTGCTAAGTTCTAGACATTTTCACACATCGATTGTATTATCATTCCATTTTTGTTTACTTCTACTGAGTTTTGATTTAGTGGCTCATGTTTTCGGGTTGTAGTGCTACTCCTACTTACTGCCGTTAATGGGGCTATTTGTTTGCTGGACTGCGTCCGTCATGCTTCATCAGACCCGTCTCATAGCTTGTCACTAATGTCGGCGATTATATGTTGCGAATTGAGAAAGGTTGGAAACGATGTACGACAGGATTCCTAACCAACATCAGAGTAGTTGTATCCCTCATTACTCTGTGTTTCGTAGTATTAAATTGATTCCGTATGATAAAACTCATTATTAATATAATAATACAATTTGGGCACTGTGGTAAGGTATAATTCTATCATAGAATGGTTTGTTTTTTCGACAAAAATACACAGTGATACAGCATTATTGACGGATGAGTAGTAAGTTGTAGTGACAACATAATTAGTAAATAATACTGTATCACCGTGCACGTTTTATAAAGTAGAATCATTCTATGATGAAAACTCATTCTTCTTCTTCTTCTTCTTGTTCTCGCACACCATCAAATTTTAATATTTCTGATGATGTATTTGCCACATAGACATTTTATTAACTTATTTATCTTTAATAGGTCACTATTTTATCATAGGCTTCATACTGAAGTAAGCCCTGACGATTTTGTCTAGAAAGACAATGAAAGCTTCGCCGTTTTATTTTCCGGACCAGTAAACACAACCACATCAAAAGGTGGTAATCTGTTGACAAGATACTGTAAAGAAAGCTGTTGAGATGAATATTTAAAATAGGATAATAGTGGGATGGATAGTCAATTGTCTGTGAAAAATGCAGTAGACAATATTATAGTTATAAATATACTGCCGGATAATGCATGTTGAATCACGGATGTAAATGGTGTTCTTGAGAAAATTTCCCGTAACTCTATTGTTACAACTTCAGATTTTTCGCATATACTGTATGGGTGAGATATTTGTTTGCACTACTTCTATCGTCGCTGGCGATTCACTTTTAACGATTACTACACTTACTGTACTTTGTTGATATTTTTTGAAAATAATCCTAATGAAGGTCGCCTAGCGTTGGTTGTTGCCGCTGATATAGCAGTTTATGGTAATAGAGCAGCACGTCCCACCGGCGGTGCTGGAGCTGTTGCACTTCTACTTGGGCCAAATGCTCCGTTAGTGGTTGATCCTGGTAAGAATTGAATTTTTAAAAAAGAACAGTTATATGTAACCTTATTTTCATTCATTTGTTTAAAATATACTCACCGTTTAGCTATTGGAAGGAAATCACTAAGGAGCGTCTGGTGTCTGCCCACTGTTCTTGAGGTCGTTTTGAGACTTTGTTTGACGTAGTTCAACATTTCGGATAAAGACTTTGATAATCAGCTATTCCGGCTATTTCTAGCTGTAAACCGCATTGTATTATTAACTGCATAAACTTGGTTGTGTTATGTATGTCATTGAAAATATCGATATTGCAAGTTCCTTAGCACTTAGCATCGACACAAGCTACGCTGGTTGTTGTGCCACCGAAATGTCCACTGAGGATAGAAAGTACTCATTAACAATGTGTTGCGTTCAACCATGAGGCCGTGAAACACTTCCATTTAAGGCATAAGATTTGAAAAAGCATTAGGTATTATTATCTTCCTAATATCGTTGATATCTTATGAAATTGCGGCGTGAAGTCTAAGTTTTTCTTATCTATTAAAGCTGTAGGTTTTCGCTAACCAGAGTGACTGAAATGTGTTATGCCAACAACCTGTTGACTATTACTGTAACACCAACCTGTTGAATTTCTGATGCGTAACCTGTGTCTATTATCTGTTGCGTAGTTCTTCCATTCGCCCTTTAATTATGAAGTTGTGGAATATAAATATATAATATTCTTCATGTGACACTTGTTGAATCAAACTGAGAAATAATTGAGTCATTCATAAATTGACGAAGACCTATTTCCAGAAGTCCAACAATCCAAGTTTTCACACTTCAAAACACATACATAAACGAAACAGAAACGTAGTGATATCACGATAGGCGAACATGAGTAACAGAGAATTAGTAGAATGTGTAGAGAGTGAACGAATCTGCACCACTGAGAACGGTTTCTCGTCATATCACGAAGCCTAAAATCATTAGCTTTCATCTTGTTCATTTATTGGATGGTAAACTACCCAAAATAATAATATTAGTCATCAAACAATATAAATGGGTGGGAATTGGGACGACGTGGGCAGGAGAAATATATAGCAATCCAATCAGATGTGTTCAAGAGGTTATTAATTACTTTCCACTACTTTTCTGGTATAAGAAACATACACAATGAAATTGCAGCATGGACGTCACTGGTTTTGATTGTGGGACCCATCCGAAATATCAAGACATTGAGTCACTCGACCTCTTGGTCGCACAAGGGAATTGTGACTTACAAACAGATACTCATCATCAAACACCACTCTTCCCTCCATGTCACTGCACGTCATGGGATGACCAACTCTGTAATTAACCCCAGAGCCACTAAACAGTTGCCAGGAGAACACTTGTAACGAGTTTCGAAGTCACCAAAGTTAGTCACCTAAGATGAAAACATCAACTAGAAGATGACCTTCATATTTTTTCCACATGTAGCATAGAACTTCAAGTACTTATACGACCTCACCTTCAGATGCAAGGGATCCTCAGGACAAAACAATGACTGATTAGTTTTCTGATACCTATCTGATTATAATTAATTCAGGGAATGCGTTGATTCAGATGATTATCAGAGTGCTGCTCATTAGCTCAAGCGTTTGACTTGTAAGTAATGAATTCATGCCTGCAAAATACCTCCTATTTCTGTCTGGATAACCGTGCAGTGTATCATAACTGCTCATAAATGCATACCTGAATTTTTACGGTGTTCTTCAATTTAAAGGATTTATTCGCCTAATTCCTAATTATTCCCTCAATTCTTATGGTTTAATGTTGAGTCTTTTATACTGTTTGCTCATATACCACACATTTCAGCGTGCGAAATATTATTCATTTGTCGGATCCAAACATTTATACAGCTTATTTAGCGTAACTGCTACACCTAATTTTATAGTGACATAATTTAACAATGGTGCTCCCTTTAGTCTATACTCCATTTATTTTGCACACTTTCCTACCTTCATGTCATTTGAAATTCAAAGCTCAGTGACATATGCGGTTGTTAACTGAACAACCATTTGGAATTCATTGTCGTGTTAGACTTTGTTTTTAAATTGAGATGTTTGGAGAAACTCCCCCATTACAATTTCCGTCTTTTCTTTACGAAAAATTAATTTTGTATATGCACAATGTTCAAATTCATAGCTGTTATAGGTAGCCATTTAATTGTAGGGTAACGTGTTTGATTCTAAGTCATATTTTCATCTATTTGAAATGTTGTCTGTTCAGGCCGAATAAGATTTAACTATTCAATATTAATTTTCAAGTATTGGTGCCTCAATGGTCTACAAGCTCACCTTGTAACCAGAAGGTCCTGGGTTCGAGCCCCGGTGGGTGCGTACTGATGAAGAGTCCCAAACTAGGACGAGACAGCTTTCCAGTACTCCCAGGTTTTTCAGTGGTTCTCTAACTCATGTCAGTTCATGATGAAATCCTCCATGCTATTCACTATTAATTGGTCAACCCAGTGTAAGTGTTACATTTAGTGCTTTCGATGTATTAAGTATAAAGCTTAGTAAATATACGCAATACTATATATTTTCGCCAATTTTATTTCCGCTAGGTTTACGCGCTATTTATATGAAACATCGCTACGATTTTTATAAACCGAATTTAAGTTCTGAATATCCTGTTGTGGACGGTCAGTTCAGTATGCAGTGTTATCGAGAGGCTTTAGAGGCGTGCTATAAATTGTATAAACAGAAGGCGGCTTCTAAAGGTGAGGTTAATTCTACTTTTATTATCGCAGTGTATGCTGTTATTATTATTATTATTATTATTGTATTCTTGATATCCTGTTACTTTGTGGATTTCGGCACCGCCATTATTTTTCTATTTTGCTCAATTTTTTTCGTATGAGAAGAGTGTCTCGTTTTATTGTTAGATGCATTCCTTTTGTCCATCTTATTTGTAGTTTTTTCTGAACTTTGGTGTTATTTACACAGTTCGTATTTCTATATTACTTTGTCTTATCTATTTTGATGTAAGTTGATTAATTAGTAGTTGTCTACTGACCTATTTTGTTTAATTAGTAATAATGAAATGAACAAAACAAAAATTCTTACAATATGATCAATATTTTAGGCCTTAATGGAACTGTAACTACACCTTGGTGCGAAAACCTGCCGAAAGGGAATAATTCCGTTGACTACATGTGCCTTCATTCTCCATTTACTCGTCTCGTTCAAAAAGCAGTGGGCTGGTTGGCACTGGTTGACGTGCGTCTGCTCTGTAGCGAAGCTGGTAAGATGACTTCAAACGGTTCTGACAATCATCAGATATCACGGAAATCCAATCATCTCAATTCAGTTGATCCAGATATCTGCACAGCTTTGAAAGATTATTCTGCAACTGACGACAAACAGTAAGTTCTATGTATTGTTGTAGTAATATTATTCCAGTGGGTCATAACTGACTGAGGAGGTCTCTCTCCTGTGTTTGTACGTGATTCTTCCCCTCAAAAGTTGCAGCTGTAGACCAATGTAGAATCGTACGTAGTAGTGTATTAATCTGAATTACCATGCCATAAAGTAGTTAGTCGAAACAGAGAATACTTAAATTTTCTTGTATGTAGAGCAAGTATATTACAACATCAGCATAAAAAACTACCCTAAAAAGTCCACGATCATTTTTAGGAAAAAATAAGTTTTAGGGTTAAAAGTAACTGAATGAAGGTATACAAATTTGCATAAGGTGTATTTTCAGAACCTTCCATCCCTCTGTGTTACTTTTCATGACCATCAGTATTTCGATTGCAAATCGTCTCTGGTAAAATGCCGTGCCATTGAGTTGGATCAACCTCTCGATGCCAACGAAGAAGTCTTGATGTGTGAACGCGATGAGACTTTCTTTCACCGCATGGATTAACTACCTCTTCATCTTTTTTAGCCAGTGTGTAACTAGTAATCAGTAAGCTGTATTTAGGCAGCTATAATAACATTCATGGAACACATGTAGACTATTGACATAGGTGTGCAAAAGATCATCAGCGTGTTCATACCACAAGCTGATAAGCTTCAGAATTGCTTAAATGTTGTTTTCAGTTGACTGTAATATGGAGACAGCGGCGAGTAAACATTGCATATCCCACCTTTAAAATCAAGACTTAAGTCCCAGTGAAGTCAGAAGTGACTTACACTGACACATATCACTCCAGTTTTCTATAAATGATTGTGACTGTCAAGGCTTCGTTAACAAATGATATTGTATCGCGGTGTTCTGTGTCATAATGTAAATATTATTCGTCGAACTTTCACCCCAGCACTCATACAATTGCTCAGATACATTGAATTTTTTCTACTTCTAGCTGTTCAACTGTAGTGGTAAGTGGAGACACTAGATTCTTTCAGTCTCGTAGAAGTACTTTGCAGTATGATGATACAAAGTACACACTGAACTGAGGACTGAAGGTGTTGAGGGTTATTAAACCACCCAGTCCAGGGGACACAACGACAATGAAAACATTCGCCTAATCTACAAATCTCCATTATTTCGAAATGCTTAGAATCCGAAGTGTATCGGAAACGAATACACTTACACCACTGCAGGGTCGGCTTTCCACCAACGTTTCAACACTAGTTTGTAGAATCTGCTGAAACTCAGCTTGGTTAATCAAACTCCCCTATCTGACCCAAAATTCCCATATCTTTTAGTTTAGCATTACGTTCTCGTTTCCCTTGTATTTCGCGAACGAACTCTCCTTTTAACCAGTGGTAACCGGTTCGTCTTACACTCTCTCCACAAATACTCTTTTTTCAGTAATTTTTTTCAAAGCAAGTTAAGTACTTTATAATCTTAACAACACTCATGAGAATAAACAGTGATTCATTTGATTCATTCACAGTTAGTTGTGGTTGGTGTTTGCTACTGTGTAATTAAACATTAAATAACAGTGCACCAGAATGTTGAATTATTTCGTCCATTGGTCATAGAACAGACTTGATCGATTGGTGCTGATGAAGACTATGGAACTTCGAACTATGCTGCTTACCAATCGACTATGATTTTCGTGCAAATGTGTATCAGTTCACGGTTCTGCACTTCGAAATCCATATATATATATATATATATATATATATATATATATATATATATATATATATATAAATTAACTAAATGAAATAACCATTGACCAAAGATATGGATTTGCTCAGATTGTCGATAATGCTATTGACGATTAACTGTAAATATACTGTTGTAAAAGATATTAAGGTGACTCACCAAAAGTCTCCAGCCATTGATTCTTAGAATCAAATGGACCCATGGTTATGAAGAAGATTCAGTCAACTCATGGGGTGGGGCTATTTTCTGGCCTGGTTACCACTTGTCCTTTTCTAACTCAATCTTGCTTCAGATAACATCTCTTGTTTCAGCATTCCGCCTAAATCAAATAACTGAACAAGAACACCTATAATCGAAGACTTGCAGCTGTCTCACAACTACTTGGCAATCGATTACTGTACGCCGTTCAGTCCTAACTAAATCACTTTTCGGTGAGATATGAAACTTTGGTGTTCAGTGGGGAAGGTTTAAATAAATCCTAGTGAACATAAAACTTGGTTCATGTGGATCCTTTTGTTTATCAACCAGTGTCATTCAAGATCAGTTCCCCGAGTGTTAGCGCTACGGTTAAGTGGTGGTCTTTAAATCTTATCGGTTCATGTTGTCTGCTTGAAGTGCTATGATAATATTAATTTTAGCAGACTTTTTTCTCCATTTATCAAGCGATTTCCATCAAATATTTGCTAAAGATCGTCATTTTTAAAATTACTAGGTGTGGTATTCCGGATCGCCAGTTGGATGCAATTTGTATGAAAGCGACTGATTCACTGTACAAGCGTAGAGTAGATCCTGGATTAATGTTTGCTAAAAATGTTGGCAATATGTACACCGCTTCATTGTATTCATGTCTGGCTAGTCTTATCCTCAAGTAAGTGATTGAGCAAAGTGTTGTTCTTATTGTTCTTGTTGTTAAACATCCTTTTATTGAATACTTAATGTCAACCGGCAAGATTTAGCTGATTTAACCTACTTACCCTACCTATCTTATTTGCGAATTAATTCTGTTCAAATACACCTTAAGGGAAATGAGTGCAAAACTAGCGAAACAGACGTTCCGTTTCTGGTTCACCTCGACTTAGTTTGTGAAGTCTGCGGATCAGTAAGAATACTTTCAAAGTACTCGGTGAGCCACCTCCCCCTCCTCCTAACTGGGAGCATAATGGGAAAAAACTACTCAACTTAAAAATGATAATCACGTAAAGGTTTATGAAAACACAGAGGAATTAAGCTGGATGATATATAGTTTTCAAAAAAACTCCCATTGTTGAAATTAAAATAAGACATTAGTTAACAATATTGTTTTGAATGAGATCCTCCTCAAGCTCTACTGTTATACCCAACCTTAAATATGTATAAAATCTTAGCCAATGATCTGTTGGTTAGTGATAAGTATTGGTGTTTTAAACTATACTGGTAATAACAACGATAATGATAGCAATGTCCACGACAACAGAAATACCAGTAGTTGTTGCAAGTGGTGATAGGAATAATGTAGGCAGCATAATAGTGAAAACATTTCAATAACTAAACTGCGTGGAAATGTTAAAAAGTTAGAATTCCTATAATACTGAAGATGAAACGGTACGTATAATTAGAGTTTAAATTCTCAATATGGAGATTAATTCACGATTTGCAGTCTACACATTTTGAGCTGAAATTTCACCAGTTTCCCTGAATATGTGATCTGCTTGGTACCATAAATGGCAATCAAGAGAGAGCAAGTATAGATTTATGTTATAATTTTAAAGAACACAATAATGAATTTTGCTTGTTTGCTTGTTTTATTAATGTACAAGTGTACCAAAGGCTGAGTTATTAGGCCGTCGTATCCTATTGTATTCTTATGGTTCCGGAATGGCATCAGCTATGTTCAGCATTCTTGTTCATCCAGATCGAGATCTATCAAGTGTCGTAGATTGTTCTTTATCATCGTTGTCTGAAGGTACTGGAGATTCATCTCAGATTAAGTATGCTGTCCACCAACGTCTATTCAAAGAACGTACACAAGTGACTGTTTTGGATTTCGAGCATATGCTGGAAGAACGAAGGATTTCACACAACTCAGGTAATTGTTCGTGTTAGTCAAATCGTATTATTGCTGTAGGTTAGTTGGTCTTTAGATTCATTTTGTCATTGTACATAGTTGCTACTCTTAACATCATACTGTATCTATCTACGAAGACACACACATGATTTTATTTGTTAGGGTATTTTCATAAGCTTGTCAAATCACTTAAAACACTTTCCTGCAGTTATTATTGCTTATGTATATCCCGTGAATTTGCATCAGCTATGGAAAGTTGCAGCCAATTTTACGCAGTATCACCAAAATGAGATTCAACTCAAAAGGAAATGTACAACTATTCACTGCTACGCACCTGCATCTAATGCAGATCGAGAGAGAGAGAGGCTTTTTATAGACAACTGTAAACAATAGTGGGCGAGATCCTAACTAGCCAGATGATGATATCGAAATACTCGCAGGTGACATGAATGTCAAACTGGGAGCAAACAACACAGGAAGTTGCTTTATAGTTGGTCACTAGGCTGTCGGTGAAATGAATGAGAACGGAGAACTCTCTGCGGATTTCAGCGCCTCCAATGATTTGGTGATTGGAGGTAGCGTTTACAAGTGCAAGGGTATCCATATGGTGAAGTGGATTTCACCACATTGACCCACTAAAAATCATATAGACTTCATCTCAGTCTGAAGAAAGCGCAGACACAGCCTGGTGAACAGATATATGCTGGGATTGCTATCTAATGCAGGGGAATTTGAAGATCAAGCTAAAATCTTCACGAGAAGCTGGAGATAGCCAACAGAAAGTGCAAGAGCCCATTGAGGACGTTAGTTTGAGTGATGATAAACTCACATATATTCTTTATTAGGTGAAACAGACGGTCTTAGTCTTCCAAATCGAACATGTATTCTTCAAGCAGTTATGATTACCATGATTAACAAAGGATGATTATGAATTCATTGCTCCCCTTCATAGCCACTTTGATCGTTGAAATAGGTAAAGCAATGAAGATGCAAAACTATTCATGGGTTTCTGAACCAATATTGTGACGAACGCTTTTACTGGCACAGGAAAGGATATATGCCTACGCGTTACCAATATTATTGCGAATTTAGGTGTACTCTCTATATGAATAAATTATGTAGAGAGGTTTGACATATCTTTGTACAACTACTCGTCCTGTGCACATGCACTAGTAGTTTAGGTTAGTCGGGTGTGATTTCATTACTAACCAGTAAACCTGATGTTGCGTCTGTGACTACTCTATTTGTTGTAATTCATTAGGACTTCACAGCCTTAATCTTGGTCTCCATTGTTCATTTCAGTAGGACATTTACACGGACTATCCATTTTGGCCGACGTCTAACCCTAGAAAGCAGCAGTATGCCTACTTGTCGCTTTCAAATTATGTGACAAATGAATTCTCCTATGAAGCCTAATTATTATTCACAGTTGAATAATTTTATCGATTAAGCTAATCTTATTGGAGACAAGACTTTTAGTCTATGTAATAAATAGTAAACAGATAGTCGTGTGGAATTATTATTTATGCATCTATGATACTCGTGTAATAAACCATATAGCTGAGTGACCTTGTTTATGAAAGTCAACTTAATTTATCAGACTGATTGGTGACTTTATTGACAGTTCGTATTTAGGCTGGTGACGTGTTAGATTGTTTATGTGCAATATGAATAGTGAAGACTGTTTTTTAAAACTTTCACTCACCACGCCTGTTCGAGAGTTTTCGACGTTTTGTTTATTTGATTCCTTTCAAAGGGAACAAAAAAGTGTGGATATCTAGAATACGAGGACATATTTTGTTGTGCTATTCTAGACACTTATGTACAATGAACAAAATAAAATAGGGGTTATCTTTTATGCTGTTTTAACTTCTTATGTATTCATGTTGGCGATTTCTCGTTGATATTATCTAACTGTATTGATCAGTTTCAGTTTAGTACAAAGGTTGCTTGAATGTATGCTTCAGTTTTACAGGAATTAAGAACTCCAGGTCGCTGGCAGTAGAATCCAAGATACGCGTTCCGGCCCATTTGGGACTCGTCATCTGAGTGTAACTACTCTCTAATGAGTGGTAGTATTCCCCTCCTGAGACTATACAAGTATCCACCAGCAAAGAAGTAACTTCGAGTTTTCTGTATGTCGTTATCCTATTAGAATTTCCCATGGTTTTCATTTTTCAAGAGTTTTGTTATCTGTCTCACCGTTGAAAATTTGTTTTATTAAATAGCTGATGCATAATTGCACAGAAAGCAATGAAGCACTAGTGTATAGCAGTGTGTTCTTCAAATTTAGTGTTTTTCATTTCCCATGGTTAGACTCACTCATGTGATGCTTTTTGTGTTGTTGAAAAAGTTGCAATTTTGAAAATGCACACTGGTGTTTGTTAGGATAATTTTCATTCAACACATAAACTACCGGTTTTTATCAACTTGTCTATGGACTTTTACGTAGTTGCTGCACAGTATCTTTTCTGTTATTCTCGATACTACTATTCACCAAGATAAGTAGTTGGAAGAAATAGTCTGCATATTCCAGGAGATTTTTAAGAGATTGACCTTTTCTATGGGTTGTGTTCCACTAACTCTTGCTGTTTTTAAATATCTCTGGTTAAGTGAGGTATACTTGGATTTCAGTAAATAAACATATTGTTACTTGTCAACTGTAAGTGGAATTAGGGACGTAAATTAACAGCGAATCACCACAACGGTTGCCAGGGGATATAATTATATTATTCTTGGCGAATTGAAATAAGTTCATTTCATGCTGAAACCTACGCTGGAGATTTTGTCTAGCTTCACAACTAAATGAAAATATAAACGAAACTCTCGATGAGATAAAAATTCAGGCGAGAAAAGAAGGATGAACCATTCTCATTGAAAGTAAAGATGCTAGTAGTAAGTGCTGAAATAAAATGAGTTGACGAATATTCTCTTGAACGAAACCAAAATTGTAGAAAAATAGGTCAGAATTGCTTGAGGAAGAGAATGCACGGATTCTGAAACGAATGGTGTTGATAAACCACCAATGGCTTCAGAATTACACGGCAAACTGAGACCTACAGTTTGTCATTAAAATCGACAAACTTGGACTACTGATTCATTCTCTTCTAGATGCTTCACTCAATAGGCAGCAAAAGTCTCTGAACCGATGTCTAGGGATATTGTGAGTGATACTTTTGACTTTATTATTATCAATGGGAGAACAATGTTTTCTATAGGTGCGTGTTCGCTATTTACAAATATCCCATTTGGTAAAACAAGTTACGACACACGTGATATCTATTCGCATGGTGTGGGATACAGGGCAGTACGAGATGAAAGAACTTGCATTTCAGTGCGCGCATAATGTTGCTTAGCTCATTTTTGGTGATGTCTACAAATTAGGATCGAGCTTACAGGATAGTGTCTTTTGAAATCAAAAATTTGTGTACACAAATATTCTGTTCGTTTCTTCTAGTTACCTAATGACAATATAAACACTCTTCACAGAACTTTATTTTATACATTTTTATTTGACACAGTTGCATCGCTTTATACTACTTTCCTCTTAAGTGATAATGGTTCGTTTCAAGGAGCCTTGTGTACACTGGTTTTATTAGTTTATTTTTCATCTTGTGGATAACTTTGGAGCATTCAACTGTCGATATTCAATGACCATTGTCAATAAGGTCTTGAATCAAATCACTGGTGTTTTGTCACACCTACAAAAGGTATTTTTCCTAAACTCTGTGGGACAGAAAGCGTTTCAGCAGACCAACACATGTAACTACACAGGTACCGGTCATGGAAGGGAAGTGGTTTTGTCTTTCAGGTTGTTAAAATAATTGTTATCTGAAACAAATGCTACTTTGGATTCTTCATTTTGCAATATCAGCAACTAGGTTACCTACCATTGAATTCGAAGTTCATATGTAACATCTTTCGTCTACATAAAAGAGCTCACACTGGAATATTTCGCTAAGTGATTTTGTCTGTGATCTGAAGTGGATATCCGTTTTCGATGAGAACTTTTCGTAGAAGGTTTATCTCTTCTTGCGCACCATCAGAACTGCATACACCTGAAATACACGTGGTGACCAGTAGCTGAGTAGCTGCGAAAATTCGTCAGTTGACCATTTCATTCTGGATTCCTATGGATGAAATCGTTTCTTTTATGTCTTAAGGGCTAGTTTATTTGCCGAATAGGAGTTATTAGATATGTGTAGTGCATGATTCAAGTCACATCGTCACAAATAATAAAAGTGTCGTTCATATCAAATACATTGTCAGCAGTGGTCGCTCAGTCTCTATAATTTCCTAAAGAAAAATAACCAAAATGAAGGCGCATACCTCACCTTTGTAACGCTAGAGATTCAAGTAGGCAAAGCTTAATGCTTGGAGACTTGTCCAACCACTCTTCATCACGTGGTCTCAAGCTTTCAGTGGGTTTTTGATTCATACACTATACTGTGTCCCAAACTGTTTGATTTGGTATCAAAAAGTTTCACATACTTTTTCGTCCTGTGAGTTATTTGATGTGATCTGCTAATTTTTTTAATGGTGTTAACACGAAGTACACAAAATACATACTATTGATAGACTTTAGACAGCAGTGAAGACTTTTCAGCGAGAATGATTATTATTTAAGTCATTGGTTCTCCTTAATAATTCCAACGTACAAGAGTCACTTGTTATTTGTATATTATGTTAGTGAGCAGCCTCCCAGATTGCAGATGTTTTGGCGTTGTGTATGTGTGCTTAACATATATATTGTATGATGTTTAAAGTTTGCTTATCTCCTTTTCCAGTTTCGTTCGAACCAGTATTTCGACCTGACGGATTGTTTCCTGATTCATATTACTTGAAGAGAGTAGATGACCGATATCGTCGATTTTATGATAAATTACCAGCAGTATAGTCGGTAAGTTAATAGTGTAATGCCTGTATAGTCTCTGTGTTCTTAGGGGTACACAATTATGACCATATGTTTTTTGTTGTTTGAAACATCAAACTACCAGTGAGAACAATGAGTTGAAGAGGATCAGGAGTGCCAGAAAGATGCAGACCATCGGTCTTAACTAAGCTTTTAGAATACTTAGCTTTTGAATGTGAATTGTTGCCACAATAAGAGTAATGTTGTCGTATCTATTACATCACTGTATTCATATGATCTCTGTCATTCATTAAAAGAGGTCGATTGTGATAACTCCGCCTAGCTTGATGTTGACAATTTCACGACCAAATGTAATAGCTAAAAGGACACCGAACAGTAGTCTTCTTCATCTTCGGATCCCTAAATATGCTCGACTATTTAAAAAAATTTTGCTACATACAGCAGAGATTTTTAAAGTTATCGTTTTGTCCTAGTGGGGGCTTTGCTGTTTGACTGTAGAGCTGTGTGGTTCATTAGCTTCACCAAATGGGTTATGGGTTCAACTCTCACTCCATCTACTTCATCTTTGGCAATAGGTGTGGCTCACAGCCTAGTATTGTTTCAGTGTTGGAGAAAAGTGTCCTTTGAACTTCCAAATTTTCTTATTATTTTTAATGTCAAAATATAGATTTCTGCGGAATGTGAAACATTTAACTAGAACCAACCATGACATTCTTATTTGAATGTTTTCAAATGAGGTACCAAAGGCTTGATCTGAGCCAGGTCTCCTTAAGTTTTAGTCAATCAGGTGATATAGTTAGTTCTCACACAGAAGCTGAGTGCATAAACACTCACATAATTTTGCAGTGGGTTTATTTTAGTTATAACCTACCGTCGTTTTCAGCAGACGTTTGCTGTGGTTATTCAATAAATAGTACTGAAGGAAGTAGGCGAAACCAAATACTTACTTTTTGTCTGTCGGACTTGTCTCATTCCCTGCAGTTCAAATGTTCTTTCATACATACACTGTAAAGTCGTAAAACATTAGTGAAGAACAACTACAGTAATTTCATTTATAATCTGATTCGATGTTAGTCGATAAGGTGAGACGAAATGTTTCCCTGAGTACCTTTAATTTTTCTCTAGGCAGTATAGCATAATGTTTGAAGGTACGAACCTGTTTGACTTCACAATTTCCATTAAGAAAAATTCACCGGTGATGGTAAATTATTGTATAAACCTGAAGGTGACCGCATTTTACATCGGCACATCGATGTACAAGTCAATGAGAGGAAAGGTAACGAAATCCAATGGTAAAACCTAACAAAGTGAATCAATTATATGCGAATGTATTTGCACCAGCTGCAGTCTTAAATTCCGGTGGGTGCGTACTGATGAAGAGTCCCAAACTAGGACGAAACAACTGTCCAGTACTCCCAGGTTTTCCAGTGGTTCTCTAACTGATGTCAGCTCATGATGAAATCCTCCATGCAATCAAACAAAATCCCTACAAAACCAATACTTGAAAATTAAATCCTATCATCATCACATTTATTATGTTCACTGTCTTGTTCCACATATCTCAATCTGACTGCGAACCGGTAAATGTAGAACAATTTATTTCTTCCGCCTGTACATTAGTGTATCAAAGCCTAATTTTAATCTCATTTTACTCAATCTTCAGGGTCACATAAAATCTGCCAGTATTACTGAATCTATAATTAGGTAAACATTCCTCATAATTGAAATGTATAATAATGGTATTTCTTTGTTTTGTGTTTCAGTCTCGGGGTTTCTATTCGGCTAAGTACCCGCCTACGTACCCATGGTGACCGAATAAGCATAGCATGTGAAGCAGTAATTAAAATTACTAAATTCCTGTGAAATTTTCCTCGCATAGATTTAATTAGCGCACATTTACTCAGATACTTTATCCGAGTAAACAATCTTTTTCTGCAGTAATATTTTTTTTGTGTAGTTTACGGGAGGAAAGAAAAAGAAGAAGAAATTTGTTTCGTTCCACATTCATGCACCTTTTGTTATGCTTTTGGTTTTCCGTTTTGCTACAAGCCTTAATTTGAATATTTTCAATGGACTTTCACACTCATCTTCTGATATTCCTTCAGTGATTTTGTTTATGTGATCAGCTTGATTCAATTGTTTTGCTTTCATAAGCTGTCTCTCTTGTCTTCTAGTCCGAATGTTATGAACACAAAGCTTTATGCACAAACTGTTGTCTATTTGTTATTGACACAACTTATTTTTGTTCTTTTCTGACTACGAGAAGTTTCTTTTCTCTCCTATTTTTTTTGAATATTATGAATAATACGGTTGTGCCTTGATTACTGAAAATATACGGTGAAATAGTATGCAAGCAGATTATTGTTTTTTGTCAATTGCATCCTCGTTCATCAGTGTTATCACAACTTTATTTTGATTTGATGAAGTTGAATTGTTTTTCAGGGCTACAAAGACCCGTCAGGTAATGCCGAACTGAGAAGTATATAGGTGGTGGTAGGTACGGAGTTCCCTGTCGACGAACTGACAGTGGTGATCATATTCTACATTTCTGTTCAGATAATCATCTGTTCCCAGTCAGCACTAACTTTAGTCACACAAGTAGACATTGCCAAACCTGGTGACCTCCATCACAGAATCAACGTTTGATTCAGATAGACCACATAGCGAGGGTCAGCAGAAGACTGCCGCTCCTTCTAGGACGCGTGCATATACTCTGACCACGCCCTGGTTAGCGCACGAATATGCTTGAGATTAAACGGACATAAAATGCTGTTGGTAGCGAAGCAGTTACCTACCCAACTAGGTCAAGACACTGAGTCTCTATCTAGGGAAGAAATAGCGAAACGAGTATGTGAGGTTGACGGGAAGACTCCTCCTGAGGAAGTCTGGCACAATATACAGTTATCCGTAGACACAGCTGTAAAGGCTGTTGATGACCTAAAACGAAGAGTTAGTAAAAGCCAGCGGGCAATGTTAGCTGATATAGGACCAGATTGGACAAGAGCTAGTGGTGGTGAAACCCAAACACGGCATCAAACAGTGAAATCGACAACATATTAGTTTGTTTATTAGATATATCACAAAATGAAACAGTTGTATTTACTGGATAAGGTTTCGAACAAAATTTATTTTTCATAAACATATCAATTATAATTAAAATGAAAATCTACAACAATTTGTTTAGCCCACGTCGGGAGGTGTAGACTTCCTGGATGGTAAAGACCAATGACTGGAGACTATTGGTGATATGGCTCAAAATCGTTCTCAACGAATATGGTCAACGCATCCACTCTGTGATTCATAATATCCAATAAAATTCTATTGTTCTTGCATATTTACTATTCTTTTTGACTCACATTTCTGTTGATTATCTCTGTTTTGAATCTCTCTTTACTCTCTTCCCTTGCTTTGTGTGCTACATGGAGTGTGGTAACTCGAACTGTTGCACATCTGTGCAAGGTTGTACGTTGAAACCAATCATTTATCACGTTTCTAGTGGGCTAAAATGATCATGGATTGTGCACGAGAAAAATTAGTGTCATTTACGTTCATGGTTAATTGAAATTTATCTAGCAAAAGTCTGCATTGAAATATCTAGAAGACAAACAATTGATCGAATAGTTATTTAGTTTCCAGTTAGGTCCTCGGCGATACTTTTACACTGATGATATAAAACATTTTTTTAAAATACAGCACCAACTGCACTTAGCTGAACATTGTTTAAATGAATATATGATATGAATTGGAGAGATATTTGGTCATTACGTGGGTGTCACCTAAATGCGAATAGACGTGTTTGGAAAATATCAATGAACTCCACTTATTTAGTTTCGTAAAGTGAAGAAGTATGTCTATTCGTGGCTAGTCAGTCCCCCGTGCAACTTATTTATTTTTCCAGATCAAAACATTTAGTTTATTTTCATTGTCATTCAGGCTTAGAAAAATAGTCAGTCACTAACTAACACAAGGTTCGTACTCTCTTCAAACAGCTTCCTAAGAGAAGGTTAGCTTCAAGGTATGAATGATGAACTGAGTGGAACTCAGTGTGAAATCTGGATTTGTTTGACAGCACTAAAATTAGTAGTAATTTACAGCTTTTGGAAGGTTACCCTTAAAAATTGACAGTAGTCTACTTGGCTGATATGACATTTGACTGTTGGTTATATAGTCTGTTTAACCTTTTCAAGTGGTTTGCTTAAATATTTAATAGTAATAATAATAGCTTTATTCCAAACAGTACTTTTGGTACAAATACGGAATCTTCTGCATGTAATACAATATTGCATGTAATTTTCTCAATACAGGGGTGATAATTAAAATAGGGCACTTACATTAATACTGTTGCTCAATAAGAAATGAATATTAAATTAAGTGAAAGTGTTAACAACAATGTGACAATGAAAAAAAATGGGGTCGTTTACTTAGAGTTCCGCAGTAAGTTGGTAATTTCCTGCCGTATGCTTTTCTCATCACATAAAATGTGTGTGCTCAACCAAATTTATGTAATTTGAAAAATACACATCCACATCTGTACAGCTGGTGTGTTCCTGCATAGATAGGAATAAATGTATATTATAGTATATATTATAAGGTACTGTAGAGTTTTGTACTTACTCATCGTAGCATACAGTCTTCTATATTTGCTTCTAGTTCTACGCGATGAGACGCAAGCAGAGAGTTGTGTATAGAGAGGATGCTGAGAGTCTGACAAGATAATATTTTCTAATTTCTTGCAGGAGTTCATATGTCTATCTCGAATAGTATTAACGAGTTGGTTTAGCAACACCTAACTCGCCCTACTGACGGCTTTTAGTGCCCTACGCAGTATAACAAAGTCTTTCTTATATATCCCGAGAAAGTTTAAGGGGGAATAGTAAAGAAGGATGGGAAGAATACAAGAATTAACAAACGGTAACAGTAGAGACTGACGGAACGATACATCTTTCTGGAAACTAACATGATGTGGGAGGACCAGGAAAGACTAGAGGAAATACACACTCCAAGGTACTAAGCATTCAATTTAATTTCAACTTCTGTGCCATCTATGATAGTGGTACCTTGCGAACTGACCAGTTCACGTAAGTCGCACTTGTACCTGAAAGTGAAATCAACCATCTGACATTTGGAGGGATCAAGCTTAAGAGCATTTGACGAGGACAATTGACAAATATCTGATAAAAGGTTATTCATTTTGGGACAGTCTGACTGAGAAGTAACCGCCGGCATAGAAACACTGAGATCATCGGCATACTTAACAAAATTGGCTTCGTCAGAATGGGGCAAGTCGTGCACGAAGAGAGAAAACAGGAAAGGAGGAAGAACAGCTCCTTGAGGAACAGCAGCTAGAGTAAGTAAAGCAGTGGAGGACTTCCCCCTGTAAACAGTGTACTGCCTCCTATCAGAAAAATAGGAATGCAGTCGCACTGTCTGAACTTTAAGAGTTGCATTCTGAATGTTTCTACTATGTCACAAGTATTGTATTTCAAGATACGTAAATCAGCTCTGCAATTCAGATATCTAGGCGTGGGTTTTGAAAAGAAAATAACACCATTCACTAGGTGATATGGCTTTCAGGTCTATGTCATCCTCATGCAACCTAAAATATCATCTGGCTGCATACATGCATATATATGTATATATCCACACATAAATGTGTATTGCATTATAGATGTAAGCAAAATATTGACGACAATATGCTGAGGATTTGAGTGCTTCATCCTTTAAACTTCTTATAGTTAAGACAAAGCAAAGTATTTATGCTTTCGTTAATTGAAAGCTGTATTTTGATGAAATTAATACATTTAGATTATGGGGCTCGGATTAATTTCGATTGTTAGCTTTCGTTACGAAGTGACACAAGCTACAGAGATCACTGAAAACCGGGGAGCACTACACAGTTGTTTCGTCCTCGTTTAGGATTCTTAATCAGTGCACACCCACAGCCCCACGAGGGGACGAACGCAGGTTACAAGACCGAACTGGCTGACCTTTCAGTCACTTGGGTTGGGATACCCGGGACATTGAATTCTGATTTTGGTTGGGGACAAAATCTAACAACTGAAAAGGAATATAGCAGATGGCTGCAAATTTTCTCTAGTTTTAAATATTTCATTGATCATAAAAGGTGTTGAATTTTACTTTAAAAAGTGGATTGTAGTAACAGCTATATAACTGAGCAAAGAACTGATACTCGAGTCATTCACTTCGGATTATAATTATCGGTGGGTTGAATTCAAAGAATTATCAACTTGAAACCCCTTTGAAATTATTTCTCTGTTCAAATAACTGCGAAATTTCGTCACGTTTAGACCAGCTGGCTAAAAATTCCTATTTTTATTTTAGAGATATTAGTTACTGTGCATACTGATTAAAAAGTTGTATGTACTTTCGAATTTCGTTATCATTGTGCTCATTTATTTGGGTCTCACAAACTATAATAATTTGGTACTGATATATATATATATATATATATATATATATAGCAGAGTAAGTTTCATTCGAAAATAGGTAAGCAGTAACAATACTAGTATTGATCTGAGATTAAGTGATTAATTTTTGTTTATAAGTTGTCATGCGTATTTATTGTTTATAGTGAGGGTTTTCAAAGATTCCTAGAAGAATAAAAGACGTAGAGATTATTCATAGTGATCTCCTAAAATTGGGTTACGTTTACTCCATGAATTTAATACTGATATGAATGGACAGTTACTCGAAAGCTAGGAGGAAAATATTAATTATTTGAAAGGTTTAGGGAATTTATTTACTAGAAAAATATATCTACTACTTACTACCTACCTAAACTAAGGATTGGAACACTTGGTGGTAGGAATAATACGAAAAACTATACATTATAAGTTGTTGTTGTTGTGTTCTCTAAGGCTGGATGGTATAATCGTCAAGCTTCCATTGTCTTTCTAGGTAATATCTTCAGATTCAACTTCAGTATAAAGTTGTCTAGTAAAGACAATGAAAGATTCACAGTTGAACCACCTAGCTTAGATAAGAAATCTCCATTCTTAAATTTACTTAATGTCAGGCGAAGGATAATCTCAGTCCAGTGTGATATTCAGCTAATTTGTCCATGAAATTGACATTCACTGTTTCTTTGGATCACTGTAATTCAAGTCACTAAGGTATTGATTACGTACAAGAATTGAATTTAGTTATTTGATAGCAAAAATAGTTTGAAAAAAACTGGTGTTTGGTTTGACCCTTAACGTATATCCAACTGTCTGTTATCATAAATCAAGAATGTTGTATTTCTGTAGATAATATTTATGTATCACTGGGTTTGCATACTGGTTTGTATAAACAAACCTTCATTCCATCTTCTTTTTCACTTATTTGTGTGAATGTTTGTTCAAACCAAGTGTATGATCACAGTGAATCAAATTCATTTTAAATATCAAATACAAGTATATGGTTCTACGTAATTCACTGTCATTTGCGTTATTTTCAAGTATTGGTTTTGTAGGGATTTTTGTTTGATTGCATGGAGGATTTCATCATTAGCGGACATCAGTTAGAGAACCACTGGAAAACCTGGGAGTACTGGACAGCCGTTTCGTCAGCCTAGTTTGAGACTCTTCATCAGTACGCATCCGTCGCTAGGGTTCGAACCCAGGACCTTCTGGTTACAAGGCGAGCTCGTAGACCATTGAGCCACTGGGACCCGATCTAATGGTCCTTGAATTCTAACTTCTGTCAATTCACGACATAGCGCGACCATTTCGCAATGTCTTCTTCGATGGGTTACTGCCTCATCTTCAACCTGCTGTACCCTACTGGTCACGGCTTCCCACTAGAATTTGCGTTATTCACTTTGGTAAATTCTTCTGATATATTTCTGGTTAACTGTCTAATGTTAACTTAGTACAAATTATTTTATACCTACTCATTATGATGCATACTGCGGTAATAATTGATTCATTTGAAAGAAAAGGTGTTCAGAGAAGAGTTACTCTTTTCGGTGATACCATTCCCAAGCTGTACAACTGCACATATATATGTATATATGGTAAATTTTCTTAGCTACAGAAGGCATATTTCAAAGATATAGCATTAGAATTGTAAATGTTTTGTAGGTAACAAATTACGTAACGTAGGAAGCGTTAATTGGGTAGAAACTACAGTAAAATTAAGTAAATTGAGTTACGTAATATAATTCTTTCCTGTACCACCATTCACACAGACCATTTGAAAATAAACCCACTGATTCTAAAAAATCAGTGATTCGATGTGTAAAAAGTCTTACTGTCGCTGTTGTTTAACAAACTAATATTAACAGATAACTAAAGAATGCGCAGAAAATTCGTCATGGTAATCGTCCTTTGAAATTTTACAGTTAATTAGTACTATTGAACTTAAAAGTTTCAGTACACATCCATAATCATCTGGGCTTTCCTTCCTGAAACAGTTTTGTGTAGAATAATACTATCATTCTTGCACCTCGAGACTTTGAACTGATTTATTGATGGATAAAGTTATGTGATAATTAAATTATCAATACGGTAGAATAGAAGTGTAAATAATAATTTTGCTCTCAAGAAAACAATGGGAGGACAAATGTTGTTATCAGTGAGAAAATGAAGTAAACAGAATTCAGGCAACATCCTCATAACGGATGGTAATTAATCGTTGAAATTTTTTTATTCCTTTATGTTTCGGTTGCAGTGGTGATTATTTTTCCAGGATGGTGGTTGCTAGCCTCATGCCCAACCTTCCCTCTTTACCAGTCTTACTACTGGCTTAGCGAGGTAAATGAGTGCGTCGGCGGGGTATCGAACCCCGGACCACATGCGTAATCGGTGAGCACTCTACCGCTGTGCCACCGACACACCCAATTTGACATCAGTCATTACAAATATATGATGACTGCTGACATTGTACTATTGGTACAAATGCCTATCGACAAGTGATCTTTAAATGAACCTACTTCAGTTTATGTAAAAAGAATTTTGACTATATATTTTGATGATTAATAAAATGCAAATAATTTTGCTGAAGAAGCTGTGGCTTACACAGCGAAATGTTCAGAGAAATCTTCTTTTCATTTTTTCTAAAGCACGCTGGGATTATTTTACATAATTGATAATGATTCAATCTGACTCGGCGCTCAAATAATTTCAGGAAATTCGTAACATCTACGATCTGGAAACCTATAATCTAGATATCTTTGTTGATAGTAGTAACATGACATTGGAAAGTTGGGCCATATCTCAACTGATGAGCGTGTGTAGCTCAGTATGCGCTTTTGATTGGTCGATAATGAAAAACTGGGATGCTGCGTAAGCTTCATTGACCTGTGAGTATTATATAAAGCCATAATTTACATTGCTGGATATTAATAATGTAATTTGGGATAGTAGAAGAACAACCACACAGAGCTGGACAACAAGATAGTAAAGGTGGTCAAAAATAATGTTCTGGTCTAAAGGCATTCCGAGTGGCGAGACTGTTTGTTGTATTAGGCAATCATGCTTGGATCTCCTTTAATGGTTAACATACAAAACAGTCTATCTGCTGCGAATGCTCTTGAACTCCTGTTACTTGGCGGACAGTTAAAATAACTGGAATTAAATTAAGAATGCAAGGAAATGTTAGAGATGTAGTTTATTAGGACGTTACAGGTTTGGTCACTAGCCGTCATCAATTATAGAACCATTGGAAAACCAGGGAGTAATGGGCAGCTTTTTCGTTCCAGTTTGGAACTCTTCATCAGCACACACCCACTGGTGTTCGAACCTTATTCAAAAGTATTTGCGAAAAGAATTTCAAAGGTCTAGCAAGTGAGAGCAATGTTAATAAATTATAAACAATATAACGAGAACCATTCTGTAATTAAGTGCCATTATTTTAAGTTAATGTTCCTCGAGAAATTTCCCCAGTGACTGATATTTCTGTATACAGTGAATATCAAGATATGAAAACATATCGTTGGAATATTTTTAAATGTTATTTACGCATTAATTATAAGCAATTCTTTCACCCATTCAGTGTCTAATTATTAATATGAACACGATAACCATTTAAATCGCGGTTGTTTAGGGAAAAGGCGTGTAATTTTACTATATTATCGAAATTAATCAAGCATTCTTACCATTTCGGTTTTATTTACTGACTTTTATGCAGTATATGCTTGAAAGAATAAATATTAAAGAAACAATATTGTTTCCGGATGTTGTGAGATTTGTACTGATAAAATGTCCACTTAGTTATCTCTGTTTATACCAAATAAATGCTTCCTTCAAGTGGTGCTGTTCACAGAATCAGATTTTAAGGCAGTTTTAATTCCGTGACGGAAGAAAAATCTTATAGCTCATGATGAGTTTCATAATCCTGTATCGATCCCCAAAAATTGGGACTTATTCACAACTTCAGCTTTAGGCCAGATGACCTTACCTGACAATGAAACGAACTATTTTTGAGCCATTCGAACATTTATTTGGGATATTTGTCATGTTTAAAACCTTTAAACTTAAATTTCTTTTAGGAAAAAGTCGCTAACTACAATGCTGATAAACGCAACTGACTAGTGAATTCTAAATGAAAAATAAAATAAAAAAATTTCTCATGTACCTACCAGGAGGTGAATATTAATTTATGTACTGTTATTTCCTTTGGTTCCGAGTGGAACATAGGGCTTCAACAACACACCTCCACTTTGTTCTGTTTTCTGCCTTCCCCTTCAACTGGGTCCACGATTGAACATAATCTCTCATCTCCTCATCGAACGATCTCCTCCATGTCACTCTCGCATTGACGACCCACTCGTCGCTTCCCATACAGGTTCCACTCGAGCAATGGCCTGACTCGCGATGTCATTCGATGGTCTCTTCAATGTATGCCCGATCCATCTCCATTCTCATCTACATATTTGTTGAGCGATCGGCTCTTGGTTGGTTTGTTCCCATAGTTTCGTTTTGCTGATTTTTTCTGGTCAGCCACTTGATCTTCATTATGGAGCCAGATAAGGCAGCCTGTTGGAAATGCTTTTCTTGGTGCGCTCATCAAGTTTCTCACCCATAAAGAAGAACTGACTGACTTCACATTTGTGTTGAAAATCTGTTTCTTGTCCTTGATGCTGGCTGAGTGTAGAAGATTTCCAAACTGGTTTGAGGTTGATGAAGGCGTATCTTGCCTTTCCGATTCTGACTGACTTTGACATTTTCATCCGTTCCGACTGCCTGTACTTGAAACGATGCTTCCTAGCTAAGTGAAGGAGGTAACCTCTGTCAAATCTCTCCCGTTGATGGTGATTGGTGCTGGTTGTCGTTGTTGTTGATTGGTTATCTTCGTCACCTCCGTGTTCACCTGCAGTCCTGTTTTCACCGCTTGTCTCTTCAGCCAGTTTGTTGTTTTTCGACTGTAAATCTTCGAGTTTATTTGACATTAGATATATATCATCTGCGAAATCCAGATCTTCTAGAGTCTTCTTATCGGTGGTCCAACGCATTCCTGACTCCTCGCCCCCAAAAGTCTGGCACATAATTCAGTCGAGCAGCACAGTTAAGAATATCATTGGTGATAATAGGCAGCCAGCCGGCTTGTCTTACTCTTGTATGCACTTCAAACGCCTCGCTGAGTTTCCTGTTGTGAATCACTTGACTGACACGTGGCGTTGTCACATAGCCAGCCAGCTGTGAATAGGTTGATAAAGACTTGCACGCCGTAGTGCTGAACTCATGGACTCATGTGAAAAATGGGCCAAATCCATTTTATCTAACTAACACCACCATCTTCCTTCACAACTCTCCCCTTGCATCTCATCAGGCAAAACCAGAAGCCTATATAGAAAACTATATGCTCGCACCAGCAAGTACAAGTACCCTACTTAGCTAGTGTTCTGTGCGATAAAGAAAGCATTAGGCGTGACACTTATAATTCATTAAATAGTCAGTAGTACAACTGGACCTCATCTTTCCAACTCATATCATTTATAGGTACAACATTTTCTTTCTTTCCCTATTTTCTCTCTTTTTTTTCTTTTTTTTCTGTTATGTGCTGCTTTGTTTCTTTCTCCCGCTTACGCCAGTAAATACGACATCACCTACTTTTCTAACACCTTCAAACACTGTTCAGCGTTGGCTTTGCTACCGACATGCCGATATGCTGTTGTCATAATGAACTGAGATTTCCTTAATCTATGTGGAATTTTACTTATTGATAATGTACTAACTGGATGCAATACTGTAGTAAAAATGCTGAGAATTCCATTCTGTATCACAGGTGCTGTTTTGGAATAAAGCACTTATTATTATTATTAATGAAGAAGTTTCCAAATTACTTCTTAGTCAGCGCTGTCTGGTGAACGCCTTTTCGAAGTTGATAAAGTTGTCGAGGTAGAGAGAGAGGTTTGATTGCCATTCTATGCTTTGTTGCAATTTGATCAGCACATGATTTGCCTTTCCTGAATCCAGCTAGTTCCAGGTGGAGTGCTGTATCCAGTGCATCAACATACACTAAAATAATGCTTATGGATACCTGTAGATTAGTAGTTGTAAAAATGTTGCAAGATAATACTTATCAGGGAAATACAAAAATGAACATCCCCATTTTTTCTCGACATGCTGATTGTGTTCGAAATGTTTGTTAGTGGGTGTTTGTTAGGTTACGATTTGTGGATCATAGATTTGTCTCCTGTGTACAGTGAATCTCTGAGTTGGAGTGTAAATGAACGTTAAAGTCTAAGCTGGCTTTTAATGACCATCTTATCAGTCTCTGCATACGTAACACATTTACTTTTATTTCTAAAATGTTTACGTATGTCTCGTTTGGCTACATTTTTTTCACTTAGCTTGTAATACTTTTGTAACTCTGTCATCTGTGATGTTGTGCTATTAATGGATTCACTTACTATATACTACCTTCTTTGCTTTCCTTGTTTATTTCAAATTCTTGGTAGGAAAAATAAGATGTTTTTAAAAAAATGATATTAGGATGACGCATTAATTTCAGATGAATTTTCAATTCATGTTTGCCATTTACCTGATTATCACGGATTGCATTGTGGCTGGGTTTCATGTTGGGCTTCTTTTCTTCATAAAAGCTGTTATCGTACCAGCATGTGTTGTTGTTTATTCCAGAAAAAAACTGTGATGTTGATATCCTATTTCATTGCGTAGATTAACAACAAACACCATTTTGTGTTAAACAAATAGTGGTCGTGTTCATTTGTCTAACAAAAACCTAAGACTAATAAATAGGATTAAATTTTTCAGTACCTTTATGATTCAAAATCACTGGCAGATACAATAAAAAGTGGGTACATTTGACGGAATCGCTGTCAAACATGAAAAGCTGCTTCCGTTGATCTTGTTATCACATCATAAAACTATTATTTAGTGATTTCAACACTCCTTCTGTCTCCTTAACTTGGAGCTGTCATCCATTTTGAGCAAATCCTGACCAGCGCTACAAATATCTTTGTTGCTAAGTCATGGGCATTCTGGTGACTACATGAAAAATATAGCGTCAGTTCAAAATGCACCACAATGCTGAGTCACCTAGCTTGGCCACCACACGAAAAACTGGACTGACAGAATTCAGTCAACACCAACGTCTATACACATAAAATTAGTCACACTGTGGTTAGCCAGCCATGTATACTTGTTGACCTTCATTGCATGATTACAGCTGGTCAAACTAAAATACAGATGGTATGAAGGGATCACTGAAGAAAACTCAGAACACTCGCAGTCAGTTAATTATTGGTCTTCTGTCTTAAACTCAATCAAATCTGCTAACTAAAACTGTCAGTGGCACAGTGGTTAGGACTCTCGCCGACCATGCACATGGTCCGGGGTTCGATCCCCTGCCGGCGCACACCCGATATCTATGGTCGGCCTGAATTTGGGCTACCGATATCCATGCTGAAAATTCCACACTTGTACTGAAAATACGGTGTCGAATCAAGCTGTAAATCAAAATAAAAAAAAAAATAAATAAAAAATAATTTAATTATCTGCTTAGTATCTTTGTTTTTGACCCTACTTCAGAAATTCTATGGTCTTATGTGACAATCACAGAAGAATTTTAGCATTTTCTTAAGACTCAGTATAACTGAAATGAAAAGTCATTCAAACGACTGCTAGTTGTTAGTTATCTCGCTATATTTTCATAGAGCCAGTAGGTACTGATCTATGTAACAAAGTCAAACGTGATAAAAGAGTTTGAAATTCAGGGACTGTGTATACCTTGTTATAGCTAATGTGAATGTTGAAAAAACGGTTAACCATGTTCTAACAGCTGGGCTTTTATTTAGATCTTTTCTTGTCTAATTGTTCATCAAAGAATCCCAGGAAACATGTTTAGAACTGATGCATTTACTTGAATGTTATCTTACTTAGTTGTCGCTGAAGTCTTTGAATAATACTTTGTAAATGGAGTTTTGATTTAACTGTTCAGTTTGCCATTCAATGTTCACTGGACATCTATTTTCAACTGATGTCGGCTCGTGATTAAGTTGAAATTAAAAAGAGGCTTGTATTTAATGGTGGGTTTTCTTTGTAATTGGTGAAGGAATATATGAAACATGTAAACTAATTCTGAGACTTGAAAACTGTTTAACAAGCTTCATTTATCAACTATTACTTTCATCACAGAATTGTTTGAGTAAAACATCTCTCTGTATCAAGAAGAGAAATAGGTAGTTGGGAAGCTGAAATTTTCTTCTCACATTTCGAAAAGTTCCCCTAAAAGCCTACCATTAAGCCTTGTCGTCCTGAATACCGATCATCTTTGAAAAACATGCATCTATTCCTATAACAAAGTTGAAGTCATCACCGCTTTATTTATACAAACAAACCTTTTAATATTTTTCACTTGCTAAATGTCACATAAGCAAAAAAAGGTATTCAACGGGATGACATTCGTTATCTTCTGATTTTTTAGGTGAAACGTTATCGGTTATGAAAATTGTTCTTTTTTTTTTAAAGTATCACAATCTGAAGTTATCAGTTTACAGTTAGGGATCAGTGTGTTAATGTTTCAGTGTATATATATGTGTGTGTATGTGAGCATGACTTATTATTTCATCTTTGTTGATGAAAAGACTGTTGCCAGTAGCTGATAAAAGTTCATTCACATGATTTATAATATTTATCTTGACAGGAGACAAAGATAGGTTTTTATTAATCAACTATTTCTTATCAAACCAGTGTATTGAATAGTTTGACACGCACATATGCACTTTTAAACAATAAAATTTGTTTTTCCTAAATTTATACTGAAAGCATAAAAAAAGCATCATTAGCCAGATGGCAGAAGTATCATTTTCGCTGTACAGTGTTTTAGTCAAGTAGTGACGTAAGATATTAACGAATCGACTGAATATACAAATCCCCACTGATATATTGATCGGCTACATATATTAGCGGAATTCGGATTATGGTAAATACTTTTTTATCACATCGTCAGTACGAGTATTCAGAAATTGTCAGTATGATTTATTGGATAGACTATAGATTTATTTGATAGACTAAATCTATGTGGATAAATTTAGAATCTTGGAGAATACCCATCAGGACATTAGAAAAAAAAACACACACGAGAAGCTGAGTAAAGATCGCTGAAAAGATAAATTTATACATATTGACCATGTGACTTGTTAATGATGAATGAGAAGCATTATGCCAAATGTCTCAGTACATTAAAACAATAAAACCACAAACAGAATGGACTGTTAGCACACTGTGCTGATGAATAATGAGCAGTGAAATGACTCTGTTAGAATAGAATAATAAATGTTTTATTGAAAACATGAATATGACTTTCATTATAAATTATTTAAATTAATCCCAGCGTGTTAAGAAAATCAAAACAAGATTTTGCTGAACGTTTCGCTGCGTAAGCCACAGCTTCTTCAGCAGATTTATCAAATGAAGAAGCTGTGGCTTACGCAGCGAAACGTTCAGCAAAATCTTGTTTTGATTTTCTTAACACGCTGGGATTAATTTAAATAATTTATAATGAATCAATCTGACTCGGT
Organism: Trichobilharzia szidati; assembly: GCA_944472155.2. Lineage (NCBI taxonomy): Eukaryota > Metazoa > Platyhelminthes > Trematoda > Strigeidida > Schistosomatidae > Trichobilharzia > Trichobilharzia szidati. Next base: position 66,158,773 of record OX235279.1, read on the forward strand.
GCTCAAATTATTCCAGGAAGTTCGTAACACCTACGGCCTGGAAACCTATAATCTTATTGAATATGACTTTGTTTAGTTTTTTGTTATAAGTCCAAAATAATATTTTCTCCTGTCAGAACATTTTGTTTGTCCTTTGTTTGAACGAAATACTTGTTTATTTGTGATGTACGCCTCTTGATCAATACATTTCCTATGAGGCAAACGCAAACAAATACACGTGTTTGTTCACATATTGTGCCTTCATTTACCGCGGCTGCCCGCTTGTCATTACAATAACTAGTCGCTCTTTTTGGAAACTTACAGGAGATACTCATCCTCGTTTTAAATAAGGATCAACAGTCTGATCAGCGAATGAGAAGTGCAGAGGTGTCATCAAAATATACGTCAGGGGGTTTCATGGCGTATATTATTGGAATTTGTGTCAACTGGACTAAGCCATACTTCAAGATAGCTGAGTATTCTGGCCATTTTTAATCTTTAATAACTGTAATATATTAAATTGATTATCTCATATTTTTTTGTTTGGTTTGACACCACGCCTTCCTACCGTTTCGATAGTTAGGTGCAGCACAATATATAGCTGATATGTTTGGAAACCATCTCATTTAATATAAGTTAAGGTTCTCGCAAAAGAAATGGTAGGTTGGTCAAGAACTATAAATATCATTTGTGATAAAATAACACCAATTTCACCAAAGAGTTTATTAGCTGAAATGAATGCTTCCCAAAGACTTTCATCAGTAAGCAGAGAATGTCCTCACTGTTGGATTGTGTAATTCAATTCTATCTGTAGATACTGTCTGAGATTATTTTCAAAAGTGGTAGAGAAAGCTATGCTTTAGGGATAATTAGTTAAGCAGCTGTTACCTTCAAAAGAGCAGTTTGGTCAACAGTTTCAGATTCGAGAGCACAAAACATTAACGCTTTAGCTTTCAGTTGAGGATGTCCAATGTATTCTGTTCTGTCGTTTGAGAATTATTTTTTACCAGTTCTTAAGAAAACATGGTTGAAATCGGTTTTACTGCTGTTACAAATAAATAATGCGATGGTAGTATTCGTAGATGTTACAGAATACAGTTGAAATTTATTCGGAAGGCAAGCCTTAATTTCAAGAAATAACCTATATAACTGTTGGCTGTGTTTCTCTCTTGGGTTAACTTGAAGAAGAACTGAACACAATATTCCACCTATATAATTCCAGAAACCAGCTGTATATTATAGGTGTTGATTACAGGTTAAGCTGTGAAAAATATACAAGCGTATTGTTCAAGTTTTGAGGTGTAGGTGATCTCAAAAAACCTGTCACAGCCAGAATGTGTTGAAAACCAGTAACAGTCTGTGAGCCCAAAAGTCATCTAAATTCAGTAATATTGTCTGTCTATTTAAAACGAAGCGAATAACATGAAAAAATATATTCAGTTTAAATCAATAGTGTTAGTATGAAACTGAGTTTATTTGATTTTTTTACACTTTGATAAAGTGTTTCCAGTAATATTGTGCAAAACGTTTTTTCGATAGAAATTCAAGAATCAACTAACCAAGAAGTTAATAATTTAAACATCGGTTTAGATGTAAGCTGAATTGTAGTGATAATATTAACCACTTCAGTCAAAATTTATTTTTCTTCACACAGGTGACTTTTATTATGGAGCCGCTAACAGTGATGCCATTCAGGGTTGTTCATTTCGATATTCTTAGTATATCACACAGAACAGACTGTAAATTATAAACCCGATATAAGGATAAAACTTGTACACTGTGGTAGGGTATAACTCCATTATGGATAAGATTTTATTTTGATAAATCATACAGTGTAGTGTTATACAGTAATATTTACTGGTGACGTTTCGAGCACAAATTATTACTCATAATCATATCAAGGTACTCATACAACTTTCTTTCTTCATTTATATACACGAGTAAAAACTGATTAGACATTTGAAAAAAATCAGTAAAACATATGCATGAAACAGAAAGGAAGATAAAGTACATTCGGAACGAATATTAGCGTTAACAGTAAAATACAATAAGATGGGGAATAAGATGTTTTTTACAGTAAAAATAAGTAACTTGTTAGAATGTTGTAATGTGAATTGAATACATTTTACCATTATTTATTATCCTCTGATTTGATTGGTAATAATATATTTCTTAAATTATATTATTTTGTTTAATTGGGTCCACTGGGTCCTTTAGCCTACAGAGCTTGTAGGTTTGAATGCCACTCTAATTCCTGCTTTTTTTGAGAAACCTACATAGGGTTTCAGATGTCCCCTCCTTATATGGTAAAACTATATGGTGAATACCAGAGATATGTAAGATATTATTACCAGTCTAATCAGAGGATAATAAATAAAGGTAAAATGTATTCACTTCATACTATAACATTCTAACAAGTTAATTATTTTACTATGAAAACATCTTATTTCCCATCTGATTGCACTCTACTTCCGAATGTAATTTATACTGATTCTATTCAAATGTCTAATCAATTTTTACTCAAGTATAAAATGAAAGAAAAAAGTTGTGTGAGTAACTTGATATGACTTTGAGAAATAATTTGTGCTTGAAACGTCACCAGTTAATATTACTGCATAACACTGTGTGATTTTATCAAAATAAAATTTTATCCATAATGGACATAAACCCGATGATTGTTTTACTATAATTTCTATTACAGTTTCAGTTAAACATTTTTGAAAAGTTACACTTTGGCACACACAGTTGTTCATGCGTCTAATCTCAATAATTCTGGGTAATAGATGAAGTCATAAAGGTTCGCCTTATAGGTACGACTTCAGAGTATCACATTTTTAAGGGTTACCTTTTTTACCATATTACATTTCACCTTACATCTTATGAAGATAAAAACAAGTCATATGTGGTTTAACTATCTCAAATGATTCTCAAGTAATAATTTCATGGATGTTATGCACCAAGTTACGAGCAATCGTACTACTGAGGACTTTTGCATCTCATTGTCCCAGCTTTCTTGAAATATTTCCCGATATGCAGCCCAAATTCTTCTTTCTGTCCGTTGTATTTTCTTCGGCACAAACATTTAAGTCAGTTTATGTAGCTGAGATTAGCATGAAAGAGGTTTTTACAAACCTTGGTTGGTTTTAGTAACACACTTGTTCTGTAGAGTGTGACTAACTTGGTAACTCGATGAGTCCTTTTCATTACAATGTTTATTCTGTATTTGGTTCTTCTGGTCACTCCATTCTGAATGCAAGATTTAAGATGGCTGGTTTCGGAATCATGTTCAGTGTTCGGATACTCACTGTATCATGCGAAGTTTTAATTCTGGCCAGCTCTTTTCAGACCACTCCTCTGCACAAAGACTTTCACTACGGTCAAACAATGTTCTGTAGTTATTATTTATCCCTCGATTCCTAAATGGAACACAGGACTTAAGCAGCGCATCCACTCTCTTCCCTGGTATCTAATTTCAACTGGCTTCTCTAATGCCTACAATTTCTTTAATTTCGCTTCACGGAGTCACCTGCATTTCGCCGCTGGACGACCAACCCATCACCTTTCACTCGAGTCTGCTATTTAAAAGTCTCTTCACAGTTTGCTCAATCTATTTCCATTTCATCCTGCCTATTTATTGAATAATAGATAGGTAGTAGGCTCATTGTGTCTCAGAGTTCGCTGCTGCATATCCTTTTTGGCTGGTCATCTGATCTTGAGCATGCAGCTGAAGACAGCTGTAGATAAAGGTCTACGGTACCTTCTTAGAGATGATTCTAAAGACAGACGCAAGAAGTTTCTGAATCACATATAGGTAAGGACTAGATATTCGTTTTGAAAATTCGAGTAGTTTACTAACAGGTCGTACAGTGAGAAAAAGGAGAGAGGTTAGGCCGTAAATAATAATAAGCTACTTTATTCCAAAAACAGTACTTATTATACAGAATGAAATTCTCAGCATTTGACACAATATTGCATCTGATTTACTCAAAATATAAATAAAATTAAAAATTAAAACAAAATTTACCAAAGGAATTTGTCTACGTTTACGGTATAAAGTCAAAAATATTTGAAGTACGAATTGAGAATATTAAATATAATAATAATAACAGTGAGTTTGTTTCAAACAGTATTGTCGATTCAGTTCGGAAATTTAGCATCTTATAGATTATTGGACCTAATGGACCTAAAACACCTCCATCACTACAGAAAAAATGTTCAAACTCGACCATTTTTCAGCTTATCGGTGAAAACGTGGTAACACTGAGATAAAAATTATTACAAGATTGTTTACTATGGGTATACCTTTGTAAATTTCCATCTGTAGTTCATGAAAGTTCGAGATCCAAGAAATGAAATTTTTAGTTTTCCTTGAATCTCATAATGAATTTTATGTTGTAGTATTTTAAAGAGATTTCAGGAAGATAAGATTCATGTTTTGTGTTATCACGTACAACAAATGTGTCATCGATATTCCTTTAATTAAATGCCACTTCATATATTTCCCGTTTGTTCAATGTACAACATAAAAATATCCTCTAAGATAATGTCTTGTGGACTGCCCATTGCAAATTCATCATTCTGGTGATACATAGCATTGCTGAACTTGGACTGTATGTTCTTGTAATTTTTTCATACATATCCGACAAGCTTACTAAAACCCTATGCCTTTCCCATTTTACCATCCAATAATAACAGCCTTTATCTCCACGCTGAGGCTATAGCTATTCATAAACTTAAGCTCTCCCCCCCCTGTGTATTCAAAAACAGTTTATTATTACACTTAATCTACCTTGGTAATCCTTATTTGGTTGGATTACCAAACGCTGTGTTAATCATTCTTGAATCCATTTTTTGTCACTATGTTTAATTTAATTGCCCTTAGTTTTTTCATGTATATCGACTTGACAAGTTAATGTGTGATTAGATGGATTGTTCAAAATGTATAGCGCGAATACATCACATTTTTCAGATAATCTCCGTCTTCTAATAACATTATCCAAAATAAATTATGTAAATATTTCGTATATTTATGTTAAAACTACTTTATCTGGTATTCAGTTGCCAACAGCCAGGGAAGTTAAACGACACTACACTAATCTGCCCAACCTGATGCTTTTTCATTCTATCTTTGTACTGCTTTGATATGTAAAATCAGGGATATATGGTAGTCTGGCCTTGAAGGGACTTTCATAGGTTAACAGTGTTTGCAGCACAACAAGGATCCTATCTAGTTATCATTTCGATGTCTGTGTTCTCTTCACATACGATGAAAGTATCATCCATGTATCTTTGGTACATATGGAAACTGTCGATAGTGGGTCGTAACATACTATTCTCTAGGCTTGCCAAGAAACAGTCTGAGAGTGAAGGATCCCATTTATCAAACTGTTGAGTGATTATACCGAAAACTGTTATTTCTCTTTCAGTCTTATAAGACCATGGTATTACAATGAACTATTTTTATAGTGATCAGTATGAAGACTGTCACCTCACTGAAACATTCTGTATACCACTAGACGGCCTACGCTTATCGTACATGTGAGTGACATATATTTCTCTGGTAAAAACAGTAATGCAAATGATGTGTTGTGAGAATAAATATCTCACAATACTGACATATTTGCTTCTGGGAACTATGTGTAACTCTCACAAAAGTTTCTTACTCTCTGACATGATTCTCAGTAGCCAAAATTTTAATGCGGATAAGTATTGATAAGTTATTTCCTTAACTATATCCCTCAATTTACCTTTTCTTTTGTGTGTGAAAACAGTTTTGTGAAAGTAAAAATACTTTCTTAAGGATACTTAGTGTCAAAAACACTGCTAATTCACTAGACATGCAACCGTCTAGAGATGATTTACTCCGGCTGAATTAGTTATGAAAAATGTTTACCTCATATTTGAAAACATGTTTTCCTGAGTGATGAAATTAAATATTGTTAAAAAGGCTGGATTTTGTTGTTCTCATTCTTAAATGACGTAGTTTTAGAAAAGGAGTGATAGAGACAAGAAACACCATAATTTTAAGATTAATAGTCTGTCTATAAGCAGCCTAAGGATATTCACTAAACTTAGTGTTGTTAATCAGCGACTTCCTTATGGATTTGTACGGATTCTTATCAGATGATAATAAGACAGCCGGTAACCTGCAGAATGGGTAATTTGGCTATGGTAAAAGAAAGACTATCACCTCGCCACTAGGCTCAAGATGCATATCAGAGTTATTTTACAAAAAAAGAGAAGTAAATAAGTTGAACTGAAATGTTAAAGTCTATGGAATGGTAAGAAATTCAACAAACGATTAAAATATATACTTGGCAGATTTCTACACCTCAGATTTCCATGTAGCCTTCTTCCAAAAACACTGGGAGAAAACGAACTATCAGAACACTTATTGTGCATGAGCAGTGGATTGTAATTCTTTCTGCTTTCAGTGTTTCTTTTATCTTACCTATAGAAACGTCTCCTACTGTGCATATTTCTATTCGGAAATTTATTCATCTGTCTGAGTTTAATCCAAGTCAAAAAGGTATTTATATTTCTCAGTTGTCTTCTGGCAACATTTATGAGTTATTAAATACAATTGAAGACTAAAACGAAATTTGATATTAACAATGTAAACCCAGTGCTTAGTTCCTGTTTTATTCAAATAAAAATGACCCTTACTAACATTTTCAGAAACCAACATTTCCAGTCACTTAACTTTGTGGTGAAGTACTTGGGTTCACTTTATGAAGGAGTTCCGGAAAATAGTTACCTTTGCATTACTCAGCTTTACTTTATTTGAAGATTTAAATAGAGAGACCTAAATCTACCAAGTCTTTAAGAAACAAACTACTAACTAACTAGCATTTTTGTCTTTTTAGCCATCTTAGTTGGTGTGCTGGGTTACTTTGAGAAACTCTATGCTTAGTGTTGCCTAAATAATTAGCTCCATGGAGTGCCAACTGTTAGAAACAGAGTTAGGCGCCAATAGCTGAGCATAATACATGAACCAATTTTTCTTCTTCTGAATCGCAATCTCTGTGTGCTCAAGAAGTTATCTATTGCTTATGGTTTTAAAGTGTACGATAAGTTGTAATACCTCAACTTATAAATTCTCCGTATCAGTTCCGCAATATTTCAGAAGTTCTTTTACGCTCGAACCTTCAAGGAGAGTTTTTCTTTTATGACCATAACCATAGACACATATTAAACCTGTGCTGTAACTGATTTGTTTAGCATTTAAAAACCAAAATAGATAAGGTGAAAATCTGCAGTGACTTTTATTTTGCATGATAATATATTTTAGAGTTCTCCTTGAATTGTCGTGATAGAGGACGTTGAGCAAGTGGACAGTATAAGACAGTTGTTTTTCCTTAAAACAAAGAATCATAGTCTATTTTTAATGACAACCACTTATGCTATATACCTGTAGAATTGTGGAGTACTAAATCCAAGCTTCTCAAATGTTGGAAAATATGTAGAAACGTACTCAAAAATCAAGGCAGTAATTACTCGTCTATATGATTAAATAAAATAGTTATCCCAAACTCATTAGGAAGAATTTTAAGTTTTATTAATAAACTGTACGACAAATGGTTTACATTCATGGGCATGAATATAAGAACAAAAATGTTTAACGAAGAGTCTCTTTTCAGCGAATTCATTCACTTAGCTGTGCAATTGCAATTAAATATAATTATTTGTGTGTGTGTGTACATTGAGATTGTGAAATAAAAATAAAAATTAGTTATGTTATTGTTTACGTTGTCAAAATGTTTCAGAAATGTGGTGAATAATAAGGCGGTAACTAGGGGGTGAAGATTGGTAAGTACTAAAAAAGGTTGAGCAATATGAAAGACACCCAGAAAAATAGGATGTTAATGAGAGAGCATGGAGACACGTGTACTAGATAAATTATATAATAGGTAGAAAGAGTACATTAAGGATTGGTTAACTAAAAATGTTACTAAGAGGTCATACAAAAATTCAAAAAATTCAAAAGAGTATAGTTAAAAAAGTAGTAGAACTTGAAATTATACCCAAGGCAGAAAAGGGGGGGGAGGTGGTGAAGTTTCTTCTGTGTACATCAATCAATCTGTCCAGATCGCTAAAGCCTCGGCAGTGCAAGGCATACGGAAGCTTAGCATATTCGGAAGGCTTCTTTCGATTTTTGGTAGATGACTGTGAATTAATTCTCCTTAACTGTTGAGTGTTTATGAATATATGGTTTACAGTTATAAACACTCTGTTTTTGTATGAGTTACTTTTTAATTTCAGCAACAAATCTAAGCGTACACATACAGTCGTTCCTACAGAATCTCATTCTGTCGATAAACACTCATCTTAAATTCACAACAGTTGGGTATCAGTCATATATAATCAATTCGATACAACCACAGGGAGAGCGGAATTCACTCATCTAAAAATAACAACTGTCTCTTGAATAACCTTGGATTTCAGCTTACAGTTTTACATATGTATACACGTGACCATGAATTTCAGAATTTAGTGTCTTCATTTTTACTCATGTCCACCGACATTGAATGTATATTAACCGTAAATATTATCTGCGTTTTTCTAAAACAAGTAGATAGCATTTCATTTATATATCTCTTCCTTATTCAGTCACAGTATTTTCCTTAAAAGTAATTCCCAATCTTAATGGATTGTTTCTACAATCTAACTGTAATAATAAAAATTGCCTTCCAGAATTTATAACATCTAGTAATTTGTATGTTTAGTGCAGTCTGTTTCCCCCATGGTATGCTTTGTGTTTCACAGTATATTATTATTATTATTACAGGAAATCAGAAACTTCTTTGTTTTTCAGGCTGCCTAATGCATAAAAGATGTTCATAAGTAGTCGTAAATATTTTTAGTGATGATATCTATTGATTCTCATGTTGATGATTAATTTAGCGAGGTTGGACGAGGTTGAATCATCACACACTTTGAAAACAAACAAACAAACAAACATTTATTTACACATCTAAATGTTACAGTTACAGGTAGTTCATTTTTTAAAGACAGCTAAGATTGGTAAATTTGAATGCAAAACAGATGCTACTAAGTACAGTTTTAAGCGCAAAGAATCAGAACCTGAAAAAAGGTTAAATATGGAAAAAATGAACAGTTACAGTAACAGTCAAGTGGTTATAAGAGGGACAAATATTATAAGTAGAGGGTAAAGCAATGATTCGTACCGATTCATTTTGTCACACTTGACTTCCGCATGCGAAATAAAAGGTGATACAAGAAGAGAAAAGTTAGTGGAAATAATTCAATCAGTGACGGTTGAATGCTGTTAGACAAGGGTAAAATTCAAACAGACATATATGTCGTAAACAGAATGAATGAATACAAGGTAAAAGAAAACGTGTACTAATCCAACGGACTTCTAGTAATTCCAGTTAGTGTAACTAGTTGCAAGTTCCTCTCAAATTAATTGCAAGTGATTAGTCTGTGCTTTGCTTCACGGTTCAAACTAATGGGCAGTGATGGCATGAACTTGTAATAAGTTGTCGGCCTATGTCAGACACATGTCGCTTCTGTTTACGCCGAACGTGGAAGTAGACAAAGGAGAAACATTTTAGGATGAAGTTCTACTATATTCCTTTCTGATTAACCACTTTCAACTAGGACGCCATTATAAACTCCGCAATATATATCTAATTGTTTCATCAAATGTGAACAACATTGAAACAAAAAGGACAGTCAAATATTTGAAATCTCCGCAGGTTCTTCTCCTTTAATAATCATATTCGACAACCTTGCAGAGGAATAAAATTCACTACACATGCGATCTTTTCGTATTCCTGTAATGGTTTAGAGGACTATCCCTTTTTTCCTTTTTGCTGCATGTGATCGAATGTAGTATTGCGACTGAGCTGAGTTTTTGATTGGTTACGGGATTTATCATTAGCTGACATCAGATGGAGAACCATTGGAGAATCTGGGAGTACTGTCAGACAGATGTTTCGTCCTAGTTTGGGACTCTTTGTCAGTACGCACCCATCGCTAGGGTTCGAACCCAGGACCTTCTGGTTACAAGGTGAGCTAGCTCATAGACCATTAAGCCACTGGGACCTGATCAAATGGCCCATGAATTCCAACTTCTGCTCACTAGCGACTGGCCCTATAAGGTGCGTAGTTACCTGGGGTTATAGTGAGAAGTCGTGACCAGTAGGGTACTGCAGGTCGGGTGCGAGAACAAATACTCGTCGAAGACATTGGCTAGCGCTCGTGCAATGTCGTGAATTGTCAGAAGTTGGAATTCATGGGCCATTGGATCAGGTCCCAGTGGCTTAATGGTCTATGAGCTAGCTTGCCTTGTAGCCAGAAGGTCCTGGGTTCGAACCCTAGCGATGGGTGTGTACTGATGAAGAGTCCAAAACTAGGACGAAACAGATGTCTGACAGTACTCTTAGGTTCTCCATTGGTTCTCCAACTGATGTCAGCTGATGATGAAATCCTGTAGCTAATGAATCAAATCCGTACAAACCAAATACCTGAGTTTATTATTTTCTTTCTATAAAACCTAGGTTTAACCGTTTGTATGTATTCTAGTAAAAGCGGAATACATGGGGTGGGGATGACTAATCAACTGTTACTTATATCTGCAAGTTTCAAATGCCCTCGCAACAAATGGAAGAGAAGGATTAAAACTATGGGTACTTAATTTCTGATTTTGAACTTGAACTTGATATGACTGTATGGAATCTGCTGCTCTCAAGAGACTTAGGCTAAAACTGTATATACAGGAAGAACCAGTGATCATTTTGAGTTTACCCTTGTAACAGTTATTCGACTTATGTATTCTTTTCTCCATATTGCATGTCAAGTGATTCACAATGGAAAACCTTTCGATAATTTTAAAGTGAAGACAAGAGTGAGACATGAATGACTACTATTATCAGTAATATTTGTAATCGTGGTGGACTAGATCATACAGTCTTCGTTCATTTTCGGTTTTAAGAAACCTACAATACACCGTTATTTAAGAGTATTATACGAAGGCTTTCCAGTTTTTTGTAGACATTCAAGTATTGGTTTGTAGGGATTTGGTTGATTGGTTACAGGATTTCATCATGAGTTGACATTGGTTAGAGAACCATTGGAAATCCTGGGAGTACTGGAAAGCTGTTTCGTCCTAGTTTGGGACTCTTCATCAGTACGCACCCATCGCTAGGGTTCGAACCCAGGACCTTCTGGCTACAAGGCAAGCTAGCTCATAGACCATTAAGCCACTGGGACCCGATCCAATGGCCTATGAATTCCAACTTCTGACAATTCACGACATAGCACGACCGCAAGCCAATGTCTTCGGCGACTCACACCCGACCTGCAGTACCCTACTGGTCACAACTTCTCACTATAACCCCAGGTAACTACCTACCTCAATAGGGCCAGTAGCCAGTGAGCATCTTATTGATATTCATTGTAGACAGTTTCCTTAGGTGTAACATGGCAAATTCACTTGATTAATTTTGCACTCCTGGAAGGGGGACTGAGTCTACCTACTAATAAGTTTACATATGTGAAGAAGTTGTAGATATATCAAGGATTACAGGAAGTTGTCCACAAGTTTCCACCGTACTTTAGGAATAAAATGAACATTCTATACACTATAGGATCTCAATTATTTGTAAATAAATTGGTTATTTTAAGAAGTTGGTTATCTCCATGCCATTGGGTCTGTCTGTTTATCTATTTAATCTTAAAATTTGGAAACTGTAGAAGTTGAACATAACTTCATACCCAGCAAGGACTCTTCTATGGGTAAATTAGTTTCATGTGTGATAATAATCAGTGTTTGGCTAGTCTCTAACAACTTCTATGGTTATAATAACTGGAATATAGTCTGCGAACTTGACACATGAAAATAAATCCTTTTTAAATTATTTCTCACTTAAATGTTATATGACCTCTGGCTCACTTCATATGAATTTATTAGTCTCGGACTTGAGAGATTTCTAGTGTGACACAATTTTGGTGCTAAATATTTAGATATCCTAAAAACTGGCGTGTTTGTAAGGTCAAGTATAGGCCTAACTTGGTTTGTGAAATTCAGCATTACCATACATTCTACTAGGATGATCAGTTTTAAGCAATAAGTCAAACCATTTCTACTCATTCAGATATGACTTGATTTAGCATACCAGATAAGCTGTTGACTTTTTTGCTTTATAGATTAAGTAAACTGCTCCTCTCACGAACTGATCTGGATACGTTAATTCACATTCATGCTATGCTCAGAAAGAATAGAGATTACCTTCATATGAGTATAAGTAATAAATCATATTTAAATCTTTACCCAGTTAATAATACTGCATCAATTTTTACTGTATCAAATAAAATTATCTAATACAGAATCATAATCTACCAAAGTCATAATATGTAAAATACAAAACAACCAACAACTGATGTCAGTTAATCCTCTATACCAACTAGTATTTACGTCATTCGAGTTAACATTTTTCAGTATCCAACTTCTTATGCATTATCAATCTTATGGGCTGAATCTCCTCTTTCAGAGCTGCTGACAACTCTCTCAATTTCTGCAAAGTCTGACTGATTTTTAACTGAATTATATTATAGATGCAATTAATGAAAGCCCTAAAAAAACGTTTTCGTTTTCAGTAGTATACAAGTTTGTGCAGAATTTCTGTTATCATCTATCCGATTTGCTTCCCTTTCTACACTAGATTTTCAGAATAATACACTAAATATAATTTCAGGATGAATATTTGAGTCGCTGTGCATTTTTGGATGAACACGATTTCTCATATTCTCCGTTCAGCTCACAAACGAGTTCATTGTTATGTCTCTCCAGAGGCTGGTGTCATTACAGTAGTATTCGCCACAAAAACTTAGATAGGAAAGCTATTTCTTGCTAGCCAACAGTATATCAGATTCTGCCAAGTATTGCAAAAATGAAAACATTTGATCCTAAAGTCAGACTAATTGGCCAATAACTGGTTTCTAACCTGTTTCATCAAAGCGTTTGTCACTAAACACAGTCTCTATGCTGATTACCGAGCACTAATCCACTGCAACTGAAATCACATCAAAACGGTTTTCCAAGTTATTAGCCCATCAGTATTCGTAAGCATTAGAGGAAAGGCATACAGTGACGCAGAAAGGTAGGAAAAAGATGTTTGAAAAATAATGCTGTCAGAAAATAAAATATTCCCTGAATAGAAATTCTAAAAATAAAATAATTTAGTTGAAAATATAACTATTCAAAAGAATTTGAATGCATTTAATTATAACACAAAAGTCATCCTGTTTACTCTTTACCCTATTTATACACGGGTGGAAACTCCAACATAAAGACTAATTTATAATTGACATAAACCGAAAAGAAGTACTGGGAAAATTAACTTTTTCTACATTTTCCGAATACAATGGGAAAAGTTTTAATCGAAGGTTTTCATGATTATATTCTTCTCGTGTTTAATTATTTGAAAACAGACAGACGTAATTTCTTGAAAAGCGATGACAGATTGTGAAAAAGTTTGGTCTCAAAGGATTTGAAATCTCACTTAAGGAATAGTAGAAACTGTTTTAGAACAAATTATTGTTGGAATTAATGAAAACAGAATTTTTTACTATGGTGGACTCACACTGGAATACTTTGTAATGTTTTAAAAACATGAATTATGTTTAATACGAAGAAATCTCTTCCGTCTTATGAATGAAAGAACAGGTTGACATTCTTGTTCATAAGTAATTCAGTTTATTGCCAGCCTCTCTTTTAGTGGTCTTTTTCACAGTACACAAGAGGCCAACGCTTTGATTTTCGGCTTCAGATTAACTTGGTAAAATGAACATCGGAAAATTGTGCTGTTATTGTGAATCTTAGAGAACGATAATATAAAGTAGATTACCAGTGGTGCTTTGGTGGGGAATAAACGGTCATTTATCATCATTCATCGTTGTGGTGTAACCTGATTAAGCAACAAATCACCCAGATTCAGTCAACAGTGTGTAGATATAATGAACGCCGTTGTGTAATGAGTTTACAGACGAATACGTAATGAATAGATTAAGTAATTATTATGCAATAAAACTGGTTTATATAACAGTTTATAATAAAGCCATTAGTAGTAAAATTTCATTAGTTGTCATGGTTAAGTTTCTGGTAACGTTACAAACCAATCAAAATTTTCATCCAGTCGTTGTAGTATTCTAAAGTAAATTAGTAACATGGTGAATTTATCGTGAAATGCCCTAATTTTGATGGTATTCACAACCAGACTTCTAACACTAAGGCCATTCTCAACCCATATCTTAAGTCAAGTCCTAACCAAAAGCTTTGTTTAGATTACAAGCTGCTGACTTTTGGAAGCTGAAAACACAAAACAATTATTGTTCGTATTATAGGTAACTTGTCGATTCAAGCTCCTTTTTCTAAATTTAACCTGATGGGCGTCGGTGGCACAGCGGTTATGACTCTCGCCGATCATGCACATGGTCCGGGGTTCGATCCCCTGCCGACGCACACCTGATATTTATGGTCGGCCCGCAAAATTTGGGCTACCGATATCACATGCTGAAAATTCCATACCTGTACCAAAAATACGGTGTGGAATCATGCTGTAATCAAAAAATCAAATCGAAAACTTCTGATATTCTGTCAGTTGCTCTTATTACCTTATTCTCAAGACTAACATTGAGGTAATTCTGGAGTTTAGGAAAATCCGCCAATTAAAGTTTAATTAAATACCTTTAGAACGAGGGATTGCTGTTTGTATTATGTAAATGGATTTTATTATTCTGTGCGTTTAAAACCTTGAACAGAAGTAAATTTGGAGTTTTTTCATCTTATTATTACAAATTCACGAAAGTATAGGTTCAAAGAAGGCTTCATCGGAAAGTAGAATTTCATTCAGGATATTAGTTTTCGGAAGTGTTAACTTCTAGTCAAGAGACAGTGCATTTTAGACGAATTCACTTCAGACTAGCCAAGAATATCTAAAACTCAGACTGTTTTCATTATTAGAGAAACATACTAGTAAGCAACATTGGTACTGAGAACTATGAAGGAAAGTGAAGCAATAAATATAATTAGATGACAGTTGGTAGTTAAAGTTAAAACACTAATTCATAATATCGTTGTGTTGTGGTCAAGTGGTACTCGGGAGTGATATACTTGAAATATGAAGTCAGTTATCAGATGTTAGATAGAGGAAGGATAAGGAAAGCACTCTGATGTACTACCTTATATTCAAGTGTAAGAAAAAATCGTTGAAAATAAGCGTACTCTGTAATCATTCTTTGCTAAGGCACACTCCTTTGGAAAATATTCATCCACCTCAGTTCATCTATGTGAAAAGCTTTTATTACTCCTGAATAATGCCCATCCCATTTATAATTTTATCTTATGATGTGCCTCAGAAAAAAAAGCTGGCAAAATTAAGTGTTGATAAAAAACAACCGAAAAGCAGCCATTAGGTGGTATAATAGATGTTGCCTTTCTCAATAAAAAATGTCAGTCTCATCAAATTAAGCTATAGTGCTTCAATCTTATTTTTTTTTGAATAAAATGCAAATTAATTGCAAAGTAAAGGAATCAACCAAATTTTTGTGAACAACTTTAATGGACTGAGTTTGTAACTTTATTGTAGCATAGTGAACTTTTTACCGTTCGTACTTGAATTTTTCTCCTTAGATTGTCACCACTTCAGCATTTCAACTAAGGGTTATTTTTTGTTAAGAGAATTCAAGTGGTCTGTTATATAAGCACGAGTGAGTGAAGTTGTTAAGAGTAGAAGCATTTAATGCTTCAAACAGTAGCTATTTTTTTGGGCTTGGATTTTATTTCATAAGTGAATCGAAGGTCACTTAGAAAATTCATATAATTTTTACTGGGAAAAACATTTTATTTTTTTCCACGGAGACTTTTAACAGACGAATTATTTTTCTCTACATCAGAGTGTGTGAAAAGGTATCTCTGAGTAAGTAGTACAAGTAATTTTAATAGTTCATTTTGTCCTTTATTATAAAGTTACTTAGTTCAGGAACGAATTTAAAGGTAAAGAAAAATTTAATCCATTATCTTACAGAGGTCTGAAATTCTGCAGCACTTCTTACTTAAAGCTTCATAGGAAATTAGTTTCAGAATTATATGCTGTAAGTGTAAGTACTCATTATATCAGTTAACACTTTGGAATTCTTCCCTGTATGGTGGCTCCTAGCTTCTTTTCATTTTGCGGTGCAGTGAAACCAACACAGTTTAATAAATGTGTCACTATGGACATTGTAAACAGAGCAAGGAAATGTTGTATTTTGAAAACCAACCGTTGTAGACAAATAGAAGTGTTTGTCAGGACAAATTACAGTAAATTTCCTTGAGGTGCTATAGATTTCATTCAATCAATTTCGTGCAAATAACATTTCCTTTCATGATGAGATATCAGTGGTCTTCGCTTGGATCTTATATTAAAACTAACTGTACACTTAGATCAAAGAGTTTAAGAGGATTTTGGTTTTTTTCAAATTATGCATGATAAACACACACACACATTCAAGAATGAAGTTTGAATGCAAATCTGTAATTTTGTGAGAATTCTTCCTGTTATATCGATTAGCTCATTATCAATTATTTTTCCCCCGTTAGAACCATTAGCATATCTCCTTCTCCAGCCAGTTTCTTCGCATTTAAGAGGTAGAAATTAAATAATCTTACTCTTCTTCTAACGAAAATATCTAACCTGTCGGATTACATATTTTTGCTATGTTAAAATAAAATTATTGTATAATCTTTTTCTGGCCTCATTAAAATATCTATTCTACTTCTAAATGTTATTTTAATGAAGTAACTATATCGTATATATGAAAATGAAAATACTGCCTGTTGATAGAAAAAAAAATGCTAAACTCTGAGTTGTCTCCTCATTTTCATATACGTATCTGTGAGTACAGAACAACCATACGATATCTGAAAGGAATTTATTTATAATTAAGCTAGACTTAAAGGTCATTAAATAATCTAGACAAATAGGTATTTCGATTCCTAATCAACGAAAGAAGTTTTATACGTATTCTTATAACTTCAAAGGCCTGATATAACTGCTTCATAATAGACATAAAATCTGAAACTTTGAGAACTAGACAGCGGTACTATTTACATTCCCTAGTGTTGTAACTTTTATAATTAATTCTGATGTAGCCGCTTTTGTCAAGTATGCTGATGACCTCTCTGTCTCTATGCCTGTCAACTCTCAGTCAGACTGTTCCAAATTAAATAACTTTCTCTCGGAAATTAGTCAGTGGTCCTCTTCAAACGGTTTTAAGCTGAATCCGTCTAAATGACAGGTAGTAAATTTCACTTTCAGACGAAAACGTGACCTACAACAACTAGCTAGCTCACATGGTCCCACTATCATTGACGGCATAGAGGTTGAAACTACATCAGATGTCAAGTACCTTGGACTGAGTATTTCCTCCGATCTTTCCTGGTCCTCTCACATCTTGCTAGTGACTAGAAAGATGTTTCGCTTAACGTTCTACCTTAGGAAGTTTAGGCAGTCTGGTATAAAGCAGTCTTTACTTTCTCAGTTTGTCAATTCCTGTATTCTACCCATCCCTCTTTACTGCTCCCCATTAATCTTTCCAGGACTACTTAAGAAAGACTTTGCTTTGCTGCGTAGGGCACTAAAAGCTGTTTGTAGGGGAAGTGGGATTTCGTTAAACCAACTGGTTAACACCACTGTGGATAGACATATAATGTCATGTAAGAAACTAGCGAATTCTATATTGTCAGACTCCAAACACCCTCTTTATACGCAGCTCTCTCCTTGCATTTCATCTGGTAGAACTAGAAGCAACTATAGGAGACCATATGCCAGGACTACCAAGTACAAAATCTCCACAATACCTTATCTGGCACAGCTGTTATGTGATGAGAAATCCGTTAGGTATGACACGATCAACTTACTGCGGCACTCTAACAAATAGTTCCCATTAGCTTTTGTTCTCCTTTCTTTGTTACTATTATATTGTTGCTCACATATTCTATTACGCACTAATTTTATATTTCATATCCTGTGGTACATTGTTTAAATATGTGAATGCAATGCTGTTCTACTTTATTTCTTTTGTTTTTCTCTTTTCTTCTCGTTGTTGTTGCTTTTTATTTTTAAAATCTTATAAAATTTATGAGGTAATTAGATGCAATATTGTAATGCATGCTGAAAATTCCATATCTGTACCACAAATACTGTTTGGAATAAAGCTATTACTATTACTATTATTAATGTTAGATGGTGAAAGGTAATCATCATGAATCTTTGAGCCTAGGACGGTTGCTTACTGGCAACTGTCAGCAACGTGTATTTGAAAGCGTTAAGGAACTGATGTTCCTTCTGAGACTGAAGCCTGTGTCATTCACTTCCAGAGGTGAGAATAATACTGATGCCCTATTCACTGATTAGTAAGAAGGCATAAATTTAAATGTTGGACAGGTGTAGCTCAAAGCTTACTGTGGCAAATCAAAAGACATTCAACTTTGTTTTTTTGGCAGTTTTGCACAATTCCAATGCATTTCATGGTAAAAGGTGCCTTTAAAATGAGATTCTAGTTAAACCTTACAACTAAAGCTAGAAGACGCTGAACTCAGCAATTTTTTGAAGCACTACTCTTTTCTGACTAAAATACATGTGGTATAAAACGCACGGGAAGGTCAGTAGAAATTGAATAGCAGAAGGAACACAATACATTTGGACGCAACCCGATAATCTATCCAATATGTTCAGTGTAACCAGAAGAAATGAGTAGTTAAAATGCCGCATTGGTGACATAACCTAACAATGAAAATTGCTTGCATGTCTTGGGAAAATAAATCTTGCCCTCATTAGTTCTCATACTCTGTGCTATCAAAGTCATATGCCATCATGTGTTAAAGTGATATGGACGAATAACAGTGATCTTCCTAATCCCCAACCGGCCACATATATGGAAACAGAACCGAGTATTATACGGTTACTTCAGATACGTAGAAATAATTGTCGATAGCTTGCACGCTTGGCTGCATTGTTATTTATACCCTTTGTTAAGATTTTCTTATTTAAATAAGCTGGCACATAGTGAGAACAATAAGAGAGTTGCATATTGCCACATATATCTGGGCAATTCTAAGAAGATACAAGTTAGTCTCATTTTAAGGATTGTAGTCTGCCTGAGATAAAGACAACTAAAATCTTTATATTTTATATTGTTAATTCAATGTTGGTTTTGTCAGTCAGCCTGCGTATTGTCGCATTGAAGACATTCATGTTTTTGATGAATCATACATATGTAAAATGAAGAAGAACATTTGCTATTACTGATTAGTAGTTTGTTATTATTTCCTGACTTGTCTTAAATTAAGCAAACTGTCTTGAATCTGTGACAGCAAACGAAAAAAGAGATAGGAAATGTTAATGTTTTGTTTTTATTATTCCTTCGAAAAGGGGGAAACAGTACAGTCTTTTTATTGTAGACTATAAATATATAATTCACAAACTTTATTTTCTTTTCATTTTGTCTAGTGGTTTTGTTAACGTTCGATAAGATCTTTTTCTCTGTGTTGTAGTCTTTAAACGCATATTCCGCATAAAGCAAACATTAGGCTCAGTCTGTTTGTATATGTCTATACATATTTACCTAAGATTTAAGCAGAAGATTTTCGATTGCATAAAATAAATACGGTTAGAACATTGACCATGTTTTGTTAAGGATAGTGATATCGAGGCCTTCACACAAAAAGTAAATGGGTTGGCATCATTTGATTAAGTTGACTTAATAATCTTTAGCAAAACGGAAAATTTTATTTTTTAGCTGTTCAACTGAAAAGAGAGTTAGTAAGAGGGTACGAAACTAATATAGGAATCAAATGCTTGGATCATAATTAGATTAAACGCAAATCTAATCATCTCCTTGTTATGAAGATACAGAATTTTCTACTTACATTAAATTGTTCATCAGCTAAGAAGGACATTGAAAGATGCTCACGCACATAGGGTATATTTCCATATCTCTAGACGAAAACATGTGTCAACCAATGAACTACAAAAATAAATACGATTTCTTAAATATGACCAACAGTTAGTTTGAAGTTGTAAGGCTGCTAGGAACTTTTTATTTTAATGAGAGACAATGGCTCTTTTGTACAGTTTCAAGTGGTTCTAAATAATAGGAAATTAATTTTGGTGTGCTATGTTTAGTCGTTACTCTGGGCTAATTCAGTGTCATTTCACACATGTAATTACTTTTGTGTATTTATTAGAATAAGCAACAAAACCTTCTAACTAGATTTCCCCTTAGCATCACTGAATCGGAAAAGCATGACAAGCTTTCACTATTCTCAAGTAAGTGTGGAGGTCAACAATACTCAGCATCAAAAATAAGATCCGGATTTTCAACTCCAATGTGAAGTCAGTGCTACTCACTATACGGATCAGAGACTTGGCGCGTCATAAAGAGCATCTCAAACAAATTACAGACCTTAATTAACAGTTGTCTTCGCTCAATACTCAAGATCAGATGGCTGGCCAGAAAAGATCAGCAACAGAGATCTCTGGCAATAAACGAACCAACCAGGAACCGATTGTGAAACAAATAGGCAGGAAGAAATGGAGATGGATTGGCCATACTCTGAGGAAACCATGGAGTGACATCACTAGACAAGCCCTTGAGTGGAACCCGAAAGGGAAGCGGCGAGTTGGTCGTCAGTGCAAGGGTGACTTGGAGGTCACGTGAAGAAGAGATGGAAACGTGTGGGCAGACTTGGAGCCAGGTGAAGATTCTAGCAGAGAACCGAACGCAATGGAGACGCATGGCTGAAGCCCTATGTTCCTGTAGGAATTAAAGGAAACAATGATAATAATAATCACTTTGAGTTGTCATCAGTAAAATACTGTGAATCAGTGACTGTCTAGGTATTTAGGCATCTAGTTGATTCAGATTGTGCAGCTCCCACAGAACCTTCTTTCTGTGTTATCCACGAAGTTCAGTCAGATGGAGGAAAATTATTTAGGTTCTGCTGCTGTAACTAATGTTCTTTCATCAATTTTTGAATACTGATAAGTTTTGTCTCTGTTTTCGATCACCTTTAATTACATCTCATTAACAACCAAATGTTTTATTCTGTATTTTGTAAAAATTTTCATCTTATATTCATTCATATTTTACTTATTCTTGTTTTACTCCTTTTTGTTTTCGAATAAGATTCTCCATTACATTTCTAGAGAACAAATATCAATCACGATCAACAGAAGAAATCTAAAAGAAGTCTTCCGTTTCGCTTTCTCAGATAGACAGAATCGCTTCACATATAGACAGGTGGAACATTTGAGGATGTCAAAGCCAGACTAGATCAGGATAGTAAGTTATTCGTTCATTACTCTACACTTAGCACCTAGAACAAGGACCTGGATGCGAATATCTATCACAGATGCCCAGTTGGTGATTTTATATTGAAAATTATTCTGATACTCACTAGCGACTGGCCGTATTCAGGCAGTTCTAGTGGAAAGCCATGACCAGTAGGGCACAGCAGATCGGAGGTGAGAACAGATACTCATCGAAGACATTGCAAAGTGGTAGCGCTATATCGTGATTTAGCAGAATTTAGAATTCATGGGCCATTGAATCTAGTCTCAGTGACTTAATGGTCTACGAGCTCACCTTGTAGCCAGAAAGTCCTGGGTTACAACCCTAGCGGTGAGTACGTACTGATGAAGAGTCCCAAACTAGGACGAAATAGCTGTCTAGTACTCTTTGCAATGGTTCTCTAACTGATATCAGCTCATGATGAAATCCTCTAACCAATAAAATGTACATTTGTTAAAACTGTACATTTGATTGTAAAACTTAAATCATTACGGAAAATCAAATAAACTAGTGGATTAACAAAACAACGATAGGAATGTTGGCTCTTGATTCGTGTTGTCCGTAGTAGCTCTGATTTTTCAAAGACTGAGTCTGACAGTCATAGTACTTAACGGAAGTAATCACGAGAAGCTCTTAATGTCTGAACTCATCTTGTAATCATCTTCTTGTAATTTTCCTATATTTTAAATATTAGTTGTTGCAATATGTTCAGTCGTTTATTTCGTAATAATTAAGGACGCGTTTCGACATTCTTTTTTTCAGTAGGAAGATAAATTGTATCACTCGGAGCCCTTGTCTTTTCAAAAAGTGTGCATAAATTTTATACAAAATGAAAGTCTGAAGTTGTGCTACTATCAGTAACTTAATCAAATTCGCTAGGGATTTTCAGACAGTAGTTTTTTACTGCGACTGGAAATTTTCTGGACAAAATTCGAAAAAAACGCATACTTTTTGAAAAGGATGGATGTTTTGTGTAGTAAAACAAATAGAGTAGCAATGTCTGTAGATAGTAGACATGTAGTTTGGTAAAAATCGGTAATATCTCTGATGTACAAAACCTTTGGAAGAATAATATCTTGAAAAATGAGATACTAAAGTTTAAATTACTAATGTAAACCGGTAATTTTCAGTTTTTAAAAAGGTCGACCTATTATCTAATATTGTAAGTGGTCAGTACAGTATAGATCTAAAAGCTAATTTAGTTATTCTATGAATAAAACAGTATCCATTTTTTTGAAAAAAAAATAGTCGAAACACAACAGGATGATTAAATAAACGTTGTGACGTTCAATTACTTCATAGAACATTCAACAGTCAGTGGAGCTAAGGAAGCTGTCATGAACTCCAGTCGACATCTCAGAGCACATTTTTCTGGTCCTCATATTTTTTATATCCCGAGTAGGGAAATTCGACGTAACAATATGTGCAAAAGTTCACAAGAGTGATCAATTGTCTACTTTTTCAGATAACCTTCAAGGTTGACTGATAGTGAAGACGAAGATAGCTTCTGAGATCAGACTCGTAGCTGACTTCCAAATCGAAATAGCCAATTTCCTATGATAGTCTAATCGTTTTATGTCTGAATGATCATTTTTTCACAGAGTTGTTAGAATTTCTGAAGTCGAAAAGAGCTAATTATTCCAGTGTAGAAAAAATTTCACCAAAAAGTATTGCGAACATAATCTTTGAGGAGCATGTAGGATGAATTACCAGTCCTTTTTAGTGTTTTGTCTGATGATTAACAAAGGAAAAATGTTAGTCAATCAGACTATCGGCTAATTAACATTTGTACCATACATTTTTTAGAAAGTGAGCCAGAAAGAATGAGATCCGGTAGTTATAAATTACTACTACAAAATGGTATCTCTTTATTCAGAAAGTTAGCTCTGTTCCTCACATAACCATCGCATTGAATTCATTTGCCCCATATAAATGCTTAATATAACCCATTACTTCACAAACTGCGCTTTATATTTTTCTCTTTTTCTTCCCCTTACCAAACTTAGCTATCGTACTTTGTTGAACTCTATACATTTCTTACTACTTATATTGCATTAAATATTAACGTGTCATTTTCTGTTTTTTAAAAGACTTAGATCATTTTGTTTTTTGTCTACTTTAATTTATAGTGATAACGAGTGAATATATGTCTTATTTACGTCAACAGAGCTGCAGCACAGCAAGAAAGCTGTCTTGTCAGGAAGAAGCTGATGATACTTGCTTTCATTTACTTACTTTCCTAAAAAACCAGTCCCTCAATTACTCCAATATATTACCTAAAAAGTTTATAGCTTGATTGCAGTGACAGAACATTAGTTTTTTTCTAATATTCGCTATCTTTAATGGCCATGTGAAATTAATCATTGTGTCTTATAGACTGTTAATTAATGACCTGAGGCTACAAAATCTGTTCTGTTTACTTCTTAAACGTATATCACTGGCTTTTTTTATATATCATTCCAACTTTGTTGCTCTTTTTTGACCAAAGTTATTTTAAATTATTTATCGATAACTGAAGACTATATACATATATATGTATTTATATGGTTGAGTTTATACTGCGGAAATTAGATTTCTGCTGTTATAGGTTTTTGTTTCCTAAGGCGGTCTCTAATATTAGCGAATTCCCTGTAGACGTGAAGTGATTTTCAATTATTTCATTCCAGACCTGAAATATGGGTAGAAGTTAAATAACCGATGTAAATCTTGAATAAGATGATAACAAAATACATCATTCTGTCTGTTTTCATCTAAATATTAAAGTGAAACAATATAAAGTAACTTGCTAAAACTGTTAGCAAGATGGAGTAATGATTCAAGATAAGCTGTAGAGATTGTTTTCCTATCTAAAGTAAGCTACCGAGGCTGTAGGCCACACTTTTTACATTTTTTCTTTTAACAGAACACTGACAGGATAGTACAATTTTTAAACAAAATAACTGATTTATTATTATAAATAATGTGTTCTGTTTGAGACATGAAATCATGAAAAAAGTTGTTTCAAGTTAGATCACGAATTGGTTCATTGGGAACACATATTTGTATCTTAATGGGTTTGGCTAAAGTAATTTCGTGTTTCGTGACTAATTTCTTCACCGGTGAATTTATATGACATCTAATAATAACCTCCACTTTTGTTGTCGTCAGTATGAGCAATTTTGTCTTTTTATTAAATGAATAGGGTAGTTTGAAATGAAAAAAAATCCTGTCAAAAGTTTTGTGCCTAAAGTCATGAATATTTCACGTGAAAGCTAAGCGCTACAAAAATATATATTCTACCGGTCATTTTTGAAATTACTCACATAGTAATGATGCCTTTATTTATCATTATTCACTAGATTCGTAAGTGGAAAATTGGGTTTCAACAACATATCTGTATTTCACTTTTTCTCTACATGTCTCCGCAGCTGGTTTCACGATTGCCCGTAAGCTGTCATGTCCTCCCTCAACATGTCACACTCGGACTCCCACTCGACGTTTACAGTTCAGGTTCCATCCAGAGGCCTGGTGCAAAACGCTACTCAGTGACCTCCTCAGCGTTTGTCCAATCTACCTGCATTTTCTAATAGCATATTTGTTGGGCAGTAGCTTCTTGGTTAGTCCGTATGCAGAGTTCCTTGTTGCATATGCAATCTGGCATCTAATCTTCATTATGAAGCAAAGGCAGATGTTGCTGAAAGTCTACAGCCTATTAGAAGTGTTTCTGGTAATGCGCACGCCAAACGCCGTAACTTTAGAAGTACTGACCTGAATTTATTCTTGAAAATCCTATTCTTGTTAACTATGTTGAGTGAAGCAGATTCTCACACTGATTTCAGAGTATTGAGGGTTCGCCTTACTTTTCTGATCCCGACTAACTTTGACATCCTAATATATGCCGCTTGTATTTGATAGAAGGCTACCTGTTCAGGCAAGTAAAATTGGTGACTCCCTCCAAATTTCTCCCATTAATGATGATTAGTATTTGTTGTTGTTTGGGTATCTTTATTACTTTTGTCTTCTCCATATTCACTTGAATCCTATCTAATTTGCCCCTTCTGCCAACTTGTTGGCTTCTTCCTGTAGGTCCTCAAGTTTGTTCGACGTTAGATATCAATCGTTCACTTGGCAAGTGGCGTCGCCACATATCTGGTGAATGAGGTTGATGAAGATGTGAGGCACTCTATAGCTTTAAATTGCTCAACGGCATACGCGAAAGAATGCATTTTCAAAGTCTATGAAGTTGAGGTAGATTGTTGACTACCATCCTGTACTCTGTTGGATAATCATGGGTATTTTTGCATTCTAATCAGTGTTTTTCTTTTTTCAGTTCAGCTTATTTTGTGCGAAGCCTTTCTCCTACAGCGTCTTTTCGTCTCTCCAGAGTGATATGGCTCTTTCGTTTACCTGGGGTGAACATGAGAATAATTCTGCATCCTTTCTTGCGAAGGCTTGAGTCACTCTTTTTTGCTACTTCCAAAAATTTGTCCTTCACTCAGTTGGTAGGTGCTTTTCTTTCTCATCAAACCTTCTGCATTATGGGATGGGCATATCATCTGAAATCCTTGGCTCCATTTTCAGTGCTTCTGCGAGAATTCCGTCTAGTCTTACTTTTATTGTGACATGAGACCCCACTTGCCCTCAGCCTGTTTTGCTCCGATTCCTAGCGTATTATAAAATTGCCTTTTACCTTTGCTGTCACTCTTCTTCAGTCTTTTGTTCAGTGAGCTATAGATGGGATTAACCCTCTCTCATTGTTCATCTCCGCGTTGATTTATCTTCTTTTTCGCCACCCCTTTCTCGTCTCTCAACTTATATGTGTCCTCAGAGATTCATTTCTTGCTTTGTCTCTTCATCTTGCCTTACATATCCACAACAATTTCATTCCATATCACTTTCATAGAGTTTTAGTGTTCCTCTAAACATGTTTTGTCACTAATGGCACGTACTGTCTTCGGTGTTTCCCTGATTGCTGCAGTGAAGGTGTCTTTTGTAGTTCTATCCTTCAGTTTCTGGGTGTTGAAATTGAATTGTAGTCTGTCTCGGGCTTACTTGAAGGCTTTCAGTCTTACCCTGAAGGGTCCCTGAATTCCACTTACATCTGCTCCTTCTCTCAATTTTGCTTCCCACAGGCTGCGCCCCGGCTTTCTACAGAATGAGATCAAGTCAGTATGACTTTTGTTGTGTTTATCTGGTGAAACCAATGTCGCCTTTTGTAAATCCTTAGGCTTCTAGTCATCAGTGATTTTGTGAGGGCACAGAAGTTTTCATAGAATTCATTGTCCTCATTCATTTTGTCGAAAACCTTCCTACTTATATTATTTTCTCCTCCTGTGTTTCTTGCTCTCACTTGGCATTCATATCGCCCGCTAGAGTTTTGTGTGGCCATCTGACTGGAGTCTTGTTCACTACATTTTGCAAGTGTCTGTAGGAGCCTTCCTTCTTCTCCACTGAGTTTCCGTTGTTTGTGGGAGCGTGGTATTGTATGAATGTAATTTTCCTGCCTTTTGAGTTGAATCTTGCTGTCATTATCCTGGAGAAGACCGGTTCCCGCTGCATAAGAGCCATGGGTGCTCCCGGCAGTATCATGATAATCACTCCCTCGGTATGCTCTCAGCTTTTGTCTGACTGGCTGAAGTAGATTATTGATCCTTCAGTTAACAATTCGGAGAACTAACTTCCATTACATCTGCTTTCGCAGAATCCTAATACTTCCACGGCATATCTTTTCATTGCTTTTCCAATCTGAGGGACCTTTCCAGCTTCGAACATCGTGCGGCCATTCCATATTTATACGTTTATTTCTGCTTTCATAGAAAGGAAACTTGACTAACTGGCTTCTCGATGGCTTTCATCAGCCGGCATCATTTCGACTGTCCAACTTCAGCGAAGAATAAGTTTGTTTCTTAAATTTTTTCTTGTGCGTTGAAATTTCTGTAGAGATTGGATTGATATTCCGTGGTAGAGTTGCTAGTTTTACACCCAACATTCCGTCTTTTCTCAGGCTTAGGGCAAGTTAGTGAACTAGTGAACCAAGCGTGCTTGAAATGTCCTCTTGAAGATGCAGACATTTGTCAGTCAACATAATAGGCCTATCGAATATCTGAGGTCAACAACCTAAATAATCAGATCTAGACTTTTTTTCAAAATCAACAGGGTCATATATTTACCAACATAAAGTCAGCTTTTTTTACTTACTTAATTCGTGTTGGTTTGCTATTCCTTCCTCTAATAGTACTGAATAATGAATAAGTAGTGGTGAGGGAGACAACTAAAATCACTAGAAATTCACGATGACCATAGAAGGGAAGATTACCTTTACGAGAATCTTTCATCATTTGCACTAGGTTGCATATTAATTTTATGTGAGGGAAAAATCAGCATATCTGTTGTGCATCTACCTAAAAGCACTGAGAGTTTTACACGTATAAAATCTGTGCTACTAGACTTAAAATACTGCAAGATGAATCACCTGTGCAGCAATTTGTAATTGATACAGATGATGATCTAGTCTGCGTGTAATTATAAAGTAAAAAGAAGCACAAAATCAAAAATATTTTGTGTGCAGTTAATTTGACTAAGTTTTAATTATTAAAGCTAAAATGAATTTTCAAATTTGTTACTGACCAGTGGATGTAAATAATTCGTCATTTAACATTTAAATAAGTATTTTGATTCGACACTAGTAACTAGTGTGATGCATCTAGTCCTCTCTTTGGTGCAGACTGAATTCTATCAGTCAGGTTGTAATGTGGCCACCATTCTAGGTAGCTCACCATCACGGTATACATTGTTTGTGATGATATTAGGTGGTTGGAGGCAATCGGCAGGAAGCCTTCGACCTAGGTTTTGTGCTAGTTGGCACTTGTCAGCAAGGCGTATCTGCAACCTTGAAGGAACTCATATCCCTTCTGAGATTCGAACCCGCGTCACCCAGTGCTGCAGTCAGAGACATTACCACTGAGCTATTCAGGCTCTCGATTGACCTCCTGTAGGACTGTAGTGGATATTTTGATTTGACACTAGTAACTAGTGTGATGCGTCTAGTCCACAGTCCTACAGGAGGTCAATCGAGAGCCTGAATAGCTCAGTGGTAACGTCTCTGACTGCAGCACTGGGTGACGCGGGTTCGAATCTCAGAAGGGATATGAGTTCCTTCAAGGTTGCAGATACGCCTTGCTGACGAGTGCCAACTAGCACGAAACCTAGGTCGAAGGCTTCCTGCCGATTGCCTCCAACCATCTAATATCATCACAAATAAGTATTTGCCTCTTCAATTGACTACTACACGTGGCTGGCTTTTTGAAAATTATTTGAACGAAAACATTTTACTCCATTTAAATACTGGGAAACTGATTTAACTGTTAACAGTTAATGTATGGATCGTAGTGAAGCGTACACTTCCTAGCTATACTGAAGAGTCATGTTAATTCGAGTGAGTTTCAAAATCTGTTTTCAAATTTGTACAACTGAGAAGAAGTTGAAAGCCGACTAAAATTTTCGCATAACTGGATGAGACGTTAATTGGAGTTTTCCTGAGAATGATTTAAGACGTTGCTAGAATGCATTGTACATAATATTGGGCAGCAGTAACTTCCTTTGGGTTTTAATTTATTTCTATCAAATATGTATTCTAATAACTTGAGAAAAATATCCATCGGAAGCATCTATAGACAAAGCGGTATAACTAATATCTTGAGGCGGTAAATAATACCCCAAAATTATTGACCACAACAATCATCACTGAACATTTGGTGCTGACCCTCACTGTTTAAGTCGACTTGTTTAGCTGAAGGCTTCCGGTCATGCATCCACGGCATTTGGTACTCCGTCGTGTCACATTCGTGCACGATCACTAGCCAGCTAAGCATTCATCTCGGTCTACGATTTGGTACCGAAATATATTTCGTAATTTGGACAATCAATCGTGTCTTTTGCTTTGCCTTTGGTCTACATGGAACAAATACTATAGAAGTTGTTGGTATAAGATCTTGCGTTAGTATACTCCGTACAATCCACGAACGCCAATACCGTCAGCCTCTAAAATCTTAAATGAATAGTATTTGTGTGACAGAAGTGATGGGCTGAATTCAGTTACACAGTATTATAAAATGAGAGATAAATTACAGACTGAAGCGCTATCTCTTGGACCTAAATTTTGTGATTCTCGTAAAGATATTAGTTAAACTGACACCTATGGACAGTTTGATAACCTTGGTCGCCTCCTCTATTGATGACGTCAAACGATTCAAGCAGACACTGCTAGACTTATACTGTATGAGTAGGCAGACGAATGAGAATAAGCCCCATAGTATACACACCGAAGAGCATTGAGAGGCAGTTAAGGAAATAAAATAAAAAAGCAGTCATTAATAAACCGCATAAGGGGCTGCAGATAGTACTTGTGAACAAACACGATTAAGTAATCCAGATGAATTCCATACTACAGGTGGCAGCCAGTTTCAGAAACTGAAAATGATGAAAGATCAAACTTAAAGAGTAGAAAGAGACATAACGAACTTACTGAAGGAATTATGAGAGAAAAGGTATATTCTACCAAAACATTTGGAAACCTATAACCCATCGGATGCACGTTGTGTCGAAAGTGTATAAATCAGAAGTGTCTTTAAGTCCCATATTAGAAATGTCTCAATCACCTTATCATGAGACTTTGAAATGGCTGCTACAGTTACTTCAACCCTTACATGACCAGCCAGTGAAGCGCAGCGTGAAGGATACCTTTCAGTTTGTTGATAAGATGAAAAACTTGAAAGCAGCTGACAAATATATGGCATCTTATGATGTTCTATGTTCATTCAATGAAATACCTCTGGTGGGAACCATTGAATATATCTGCGAACAGAATATAGAAACGAAATTACCAATCTAAAGCAAGTACTGCTTTAATGTAAAACGAATGTCCAGTTCTGGTTTAATAAATGAAATGTACAAATAGGTTGATGAAGTGGCCATGGACTCACCACTAGATCCTATTTTTGTGAATAAATTTCTAGCAAACCTAGAAAATGGTCCATTGAAAGATGAAAAATGGAACTTTACTGTCCTTATATGGAGGACAGCCTATGTAGTAATTTGATTTTGAGACGCTTCAATAGTGCTCACCCAGCAGTCTATTTCACCCAAGGAGAATATGATGACTCTCTTCACCTTCGCGACGTCGTACTAATGAGATCACAGGATACTTCCATTAAAAGAACCACTTTTGAAAGCTAGAGATGAAAGCGCAATATACACACCTTAGCTTCGTACCAATGAAACACAAAAGTAATCTGATCGGGTGCTTAGCTTTTAGAGCGAGGTCAATTATCTCCGA
Organism: Trichobilharzia szidati; assembly: GCA_944472155.2. Taxonomy (NCBI): domain Eukaryota; kingdom Metazoa; phylum Platyhelminthes; class Trematoda; order Strigeidida; family Schistosomatidae; genus Trichobilharzia; species Trichobilharzia szidati. The sequence continues at coordinate 66,189,425 of OX235279.1, forward strand.
GGACTGTATAGAGAAATAACCCCAGTCATTTGATAGTTACTGAAGGAGTGTCATTTTATGTGAACTTATCCACAAGAGAGTTCTGGCATCACAAACAGTCACTATACATTTGTTTACATAAAAACATATTCTTTTAATGTATTCCACAGTGTATTAAAGCGATTTCTAACATTTACTTTCAGATAACAACTTTTTCACTCAAAATGTTTCAGCGTCCATAGGAATTTCCACATGAATTTTGGTTAACTGATATTCATTCACCTGCGCAGACCTATTAAGAAATGATAACTCTATATTTTAGCAGTTCATCTGTTAAACACGGGTATAAAGGTGCTGATTTTTGGTTGTTAGCTGCTGTCGAATGAGAAATGCAGCTATGGAAAAAGCACATGTTCTCAATTTTCACTGTACATAAAAACCGTACTGACATCAAATACAAACTATGGCAATCCAGCAGTAATAATCAGTGCAGAGATACAGTTTTCTCCAAAACTGAATTTATAGTTAGAAGTAATGATAAGAGAGGAAAATGTTTTAAATTAAAGTTGTTAGAATTCCTTTAAGGCTAATAGTTTGTAATATGATTTCAATTAACTGGAATGTCATAATTATATAAAGACCTATTAGTATAGTGTTAATATTACTAATTCGATACATTTGGTTCCGTCGATAAATTTCGATAGAGAAAGAAAGACCAGATTTGCAGTGTAAAATGATATCATTCTGTTTCACAGGTTGTCATCAGCTGCAAACTACCTGAAATTACAATGGTTATAAGTAATAACATTTCATACTTCAATGTTTGACAGGTAATAGAGAAAACATAAGATGAACGTATCCAGAATATAAATACTACAACTTTTAGTTTAAGTTACCATCAATTTATACACTATCAAACTGTGAAAGAAACAAGGAGGGTGGGAGAAGACAGGAAACAGAAAAATCTAATAAACAGTGTTAGCTTGTACGTGATGGCAACTCAAGAAGGTTAAAGTTCATCAGAGTGAAAGCTTCCCTGGTGAGCTTAACTCACTAGTGTGTGTGACTAATCAGTGTAATGAAAGTGATAGGGTTACCAAGGGAGTGAGAGATTGACTACACTCTCTTTCTGTGTGCATAAGTTTGGTCTGAAACGTTTGATTGCAATTGCTTCAGCAAATCGTAGTAGATTCGCTGTCCTCTGTATGTTTGATATTTTGAAGGATTTAGAAATCTCAACAAAATGACCCATATTCACAAGGTGTCTGCTGACTAGACTTTGTAAACATCTGATTCCCCTTAAGCAAATGTTCTGAAAACCGGATAGAAGCCCTTCTTTCTGTCCTTCCAATGTACTTGCTGCCGCAGGTGCACGTAAATGTATAAGTGCAGTTGGAGGTAACATCAGAAGGGTACTTATCCAGTTTCGATTGGCTTAAAGAGTATGTAGCGTTGTATAGTGTCACCAGCTTAGCTGTAGGGAAGCATCTCTTGATTGCTCCTTTCATCCTCGCGTCAATCTTTTGTGATACTGCTTCGCCTTTGTATGGGAGGCTAATGAACACTTTCTTCTTTTCAAATGCTGGATACTTCGCTTTCTCACCTTTTCTTTTGCTGTGCTTTAGGATCAATCACTTTGAATACCAGTTTTCCCTAAGGCTTTTTTCACCAAAACTTAGTTCTTTTTCTACCTTGTTAAGCGAACATAACTTCTTGGATCTGTCGTACAGTGTCCTTACTAATACCCGCTTATACCTTATATGGCAGACGCTCTTTTAGTGAGGATTTTGTGCAGTCCGAGTTTCTTTTCTGTAGATGGACTTTTCAACCGTTCCATAGTTTCTTCTTTTTACATTTAGGTCCAGGAAATTGAACTCCTCATTGGATTCATATTCCATGGGGAATTTAATGTTTGGGTGGATCTCACTAGGGCGGTCAAATAATACGGTGGTTTGCAGCTGATGGGAACTTGTGAAATAGAATGATATCACTTTGTACTACAAATCTGGTCTTTCTTTCTCGATCGAAATATTACCAATTCTTTTTATCATAAAAAGTGGTGACATTAAAAATGATGATTCGTGAAACACTTTTCTACCTATTTATTGAAAGTATTTACAATTCCTTATTTACTGTTATAATTATTTGTAAAATCAAACTGAACACAATTTTTTGAAAAAAAATAATAACCACCTGCATAAACGAAGTAAGACGTTCAAATACTGCTTCCTGTAGGTCCATCTTTTTACCAACGACAAATAAAGAACTGATAATTTAGCAACAAAGCATGCCAATAGAAAATTTTTTAATTGTCGATAGAATAGACTTTTTAGATTAAAATACACTTCTGTAGTTATTATTGTCATTACTCATCAATTGTAGTCAAAGAGGAATACACTGACTGCTTCATCAGTACATTTTTAGGAAAAGAATTATCAGAGGTGCATAATCAACTATTTTATTACATATTTACATTTCAGCTGAAGAAGTATTTAAGTTCGAAAGTTCACTTAAGCGAACAAACAATTACTGTATACAAAATAGGTAAGTATTTTATCAATTTACCTCAACTAGAAATTCTCATAATCTCTATATTATCAGAACTTGTCAATAGTGGTTTCTTTTTATCCTACTTTTTTCTTATACTACACTCGTAAACAACTTTTTTCGAGTGTGTTACAATATCTTGAAGAAAATTGCATAAAACCAAAATTTCTGTTCAATTATTCCTCATTCATCTTCCACTTGAAAAAAATTACTTACTAATACATACACAAAGGCTTATAATGACCTTACTGGATGTAATTCATCTAGGCGTTGAATATGACCAACAACATTATTAGTGCAAAGTAAGGACAAGTCAAAGGAACACATATTAGGAAAGCGTTCAATAGCACTTGAGCTGTCGTAGCCTCTTATTTTACCACTATTTCATATAAACGTTGTGACGTATTACTCACTTGCCACTTTTCTTAATAAAGTGTATATTTGAATATATAGGATTAATGTTTACGAATAGAAGAGTAAGAAGCATTCACTTATGTGAATGCCTGCTACTAGACAAATTGAAGGATTTTCGCAATTTGAAAAAGAAACTTGGTCCAAATTACGGCTACATGGCAAACTACACCTTTTGAAGACGTCTCTATTGGCAGACTGACTTCATTTTTCTACAGTGCTTGAAATGAAGGTTGGACTACTTCTGTGACATATAATAATTAACTGGTACAAATACGTCAACTACTAGGTCCTGATAGTGAGCTGGAAGTGGTCAAACCACCAGAAGGCCATCTCGCTTGTTTGTGGCTGACTTCACAAGCCATTCACCTAAGTACCAAAGGTACGGTATGCTCTAATCTGAATATCTTGGGTTTTCAGAAGAAACCATGATGATTTTAAACGGTGAGATGTGTAATTTTGCATAATTCTAATCTAGTTCAACCCGACAAGTGCCTGCAGTGAAAGATGGAAACTAGTATGCCGCTGCTTCCACCTAGATGACAAGAAAAAATAATGTCGTGCTATATTTTGATGAGATTACGAATAAGAGTATTCATATTTATGTTCTGTTTCTGAGGTTTCTTTTAGAATATTTATATGGAGTCACTATTTGTTATAATAGTTCATATACCACGAAATTAAAGTTGTTTAAGTTCTTCATATACTAACAGAAGAAGGCTAGAATCTCATACATGAACATTACATTAAAATGCAGTTGGAGAGAATTTGTTTGGTGGGGATGTGTTGTATTTTCACAATCATCCACTAAAGTTTAATATGCCAAACAGGAAACCCGATCTCTGTATTTAGAGAAAGTTTTTCTGGTCCCTCTTCCTCCAACGCCCTTCAGCCCCAACCTAGAAAAGTTATCTCTCCTGGTGACACCAGATAATTGTAAAAATTTTCATTTGTACCGCTAACTTTATTACCAGTATCATGCTGTGTGACAATTGCATATTCCAGTAGTAGTTTCACAGTTTACTATAACAATAAACAATCTGTTATCTAATCTCCATGAGACAATAGTTATTTTCCTCTCTACCCGCATAAGTATACACATTCTACTTACAGAGTCACAACAACTACCCAGATTAAATGAATTTATCCTTGTTATTATTATTGCGATTACCCCGATTGTTATCCACTTATTCACATTGGTAAACCGGGATTGAGCCCGAGGATGTTGGGCATGAGGCCGGCAACCCCACCCTTAAAAATAAAACCACTGCTACTGAAACTTCATAGCTCATGTTTGAAGCTCTATGTTCCACTCGGAAAGTAAAACAACAAAATAATAAATAAAATCCACATGCCTGGACTTTAATCCTATTAACTACATTGGTTCCAAATGTTTTTGATTAGTATTTAATTATTTAGTTGTAAAGCCTGATGAGAAATAACCAAAAATACTTATTTGCATAAAGTGTTTTCTGTAAACAGAAAAATTTCTTTCTTCCACTGAGATAACATCTTAATATGTCCCATATTTGAGTGACAGGTCGTTTTGGTAACAGTATTGTTTCTATGTCTGAAAGGATACTTGTTCTCACATGAAGACGACTGAAATGACGTATCCTAAGTATGAGTGGTATAAATGGTCTTGTAAAACAATAAATTTATGACTACTTGTTGTTTATTTTGAATTCAATATTTTATTTTCCCATTGACTGAGTTAAAAAAGAATAATAACCGATTCCCGTTTCGCAAGAGGTGACTGTCGCTGCCCAAGTGGTCTAGTGAATGACGCTTCGGTGTTTGAAACGATGGGGATCGCGTTTCAGCGTCAATGCGAACACCATTACTGACTGGGGAACGGAACGCAGGTACACCCAGTTGACGAGTTTAAAACAAGTCGAAATGTGTATCCTGGGTTCCAATGCTAGTCACCATCCACCAAATTATTATAACTATACATTTTTAAGTAATCCAAGAAACAGCATTCATCTGTTCTACTTTAGGAACTATAATGTACTACTACCGAGCAATAAAAATCAAAGGTCTTAACCGAAAGGCATCAGTATACATAACTGATATAAAGCACTTCATATACCTAATTGACTTCACAAACCTGAAGTACTCAAGATTGACAATTATGCCATGAATGATGGTACTGATCTGTCTCCGTCTTCTTCTCACTTACATACAGAGCAGTAATGGGTAATCACTGAAAAAAATTTCCCTGTAGTAGTCGGTAAATGTACAACACTGTAATGAAACACATGAGTTTAGAGAATAAAATCAATCAGCTTTATGTTATTTAGACATTTTCGTCAAAATTATACAGAATTAACTCAATGGTTATTGACTTATAATCGGAATTATTGAAAACGAGAATAATTTAACGATGTTACTTAACTGAATAAGTAATTATCAATGGTGCACTGAATTGAGAAGCATGAGTTCAAGTGAAAATCAGTAATACTTCGTGACAACTGTAAAGTAATTACAGAGGATGGAGGGCAAAAATAATCTGAATACTGCCACACAGACAGCTTCAAAAGAATGCGGTAAAATCTGGGCTTTTTCTATTCTTATACTGATTCACCTGCTAGTAACAAAACTGCATAATGCTTGACATTATCAACTTTAGAAAGATAAGCGCTGTGAACACTACTTTCTCGTTTAGGGCAAGAAAATCGCCTGATGACTTTCTTCAATAACATGAGTCAACGTACACAATCTTTTTCTCGACTTGATGACAAGGATGTTTTAGTGTTATCCCATTGCTACCTAAGTACTTGCTTCTTAGATTTATTTCAGTAAGTTGTTAAAAGAATACTCTCACATGAATTTATCAGGTGTGGAGTCCTGGTTGGATGATAAACGATAGATAAATGAACATTCTCTTTACTGGCATAACTTTATATAGTCAAGGATTAGAAAAGTTTTACAAGCATGCTTAACGTAAGCATGGAGAAACACTTTTACAGCTGATGTTACTTATCTGATTAGGAAACCATGGTGATCTTCAGTCAAGCTAACACACAGTACACGAATGCTTGTGATTGTATCAGCAGTTACAAAAATGAGATAATTTATACTTAAGAAAACAGAGCAAAGTATAAATACCCACGTCTTTTTGATACACTGGCGTAGTTTAAAGGTTTGAGTGAACTTGTTGTTATACCTGTGTCAATTGATTGTGTCATTGTTATGCATATAATTGACTTATTTGATTAACAAGACTGAACTGAATTGATATTCATTGACCTACAGACTGCATTCGTTTGTAGTGAAGCCGAGTGACCAATGCTTGCAGAAAACTATTGCTGACACAAAGTGTCACAAAAATGACATTATAATACAAAATAACCTTTCTCCAGAACACATAATGAATCTTTTTTATGTCTAATAAATTGTCATTTGTCGACGGAAATATGATCGATGAGATTTACATGCAGAACATTCAATAAATAACAACTCATTAAGTGAGGATAGTTGAAAAGGTTATTAGATAGCCAATTCATGATCACCCGTAGACTGGGAGCTGTGTTTCTGCCCCCTAAGATATTTATTGTTTGATTTTTACAGGAAATGCTTGTTAAGGTTCAAAGCAGTAATGAAGTTATTAATTTTTGTTGCTGGTGGAAACTTCCTATCTAATTATATGAATTAAATAGTGCCATGTGAATATTTTAGCACAAGCCCATGTGATCTCACTTGTAGACCTTCATAGTGCAAGATGACTCCACCTCCCTTTCTTTCTTCCTGAGTAGTTCACGAGTAAAATTACAGATAGGAGACACTAGCTGGATACTTGTTGATTTTCATCTAGTAGCTGATTCGATAAAATCAACTCATTCTCACAAGGTGTCGTAAAATGAACAGAATTTTGGATCCTTGCACTGAAATATCACTGTTGAACAGTTTTGCTTGAAAGAAGGAAAAAGCATCTGATGACTGTTTATATCCCTTCTTTGAAATTAACGGAAGAAATGCTTCGAAAACTGTCTTTAGAAACTTGAAGCATAGTTGTTATTTCCTTCAATAATGACTTGGTTTTTCATGTTAGTATGGAATATTTTTTTCTAGAAAATTTTGTAATCAAACCCTCCATTTCAGAAAATGCAACAGAACCATCTACAAGAGTCTACAAGAGTTACTAGAATTATGAATTCTTTCCAAATCAACTATGTTTGATTGACCCAAATGATTGGTTAACGCCAATAAAGTCGCTGATTAACACGCTCACGCCGGAGGATTTAATCCATCTTCTAACTTATTTATGCAGACTTGAATTCTAATTCAAATCGAATAATTCAAAACTAATTCATCGCTTTTTCTTTTGGCGCAAGGAGATTCATCGTGCTGAAGTTTCTGTAGCAGCTTTGTTTACAGGGTGGGGTTGCTAGCCTCAAGCCTGAGAAGGGGATTGTTACATTAAAATATAGTTTAGAGAGAAGCGACCTTGTGGGTTGCTCCCCTTAAAACCAGGATAACAAGGGATAAAACAATCAGAACAACACCAGCACAGGAAAATAATTCACAACAAGAAGGATAACAAGCGACAACAACAATAATAATATCACAGTCAAGTAAAGTTAACCAAAATGATACCAAAATCATAGACTCACTGACTTGAGCCAACTTGAACATGTAAATCCATCAATATATACAATTATAGATATTAGTTAGTGTTAAACAAGCACAGAGTGGCAAATAGATAGTTATAGGTATTATCCAACAACAAAGTATGGAGATGGATTGGCCATACTCTGAGGAAACCATCAAGTGACATCACTAGACAAGCCATTGCTCGAGTGGAACCCGAAAGGGAAGCGGCGAGTTGGTCGTCAGTGCAAGGTTGACTTGGAGGAGGTCATGTGAAGAGGAGATGAGAACGTGTGGGCAGACTTGGAGCCAGGTGAAGACTGTAGCAGAGAACCGAACGCAATGGAGACGCACGGCTGAAGCCCTATGTTCCTCTAGGAATTAAAGGAAACAATAATAATAATAATTCATCGCTAACAGCAACAAGATGTTAAGTGAATTACTTCGACTTCGGTTCCTAATTAGATTATCTTAAATAATGGATGACTAGGTAGCCAAGAAGTATGATACTCGATCTCATCATATTTCACTTCAAAGGATATTTGGATTTTTGTGTTATTATTATTTTTGTATCTGTCTGTTTGCTAACTGTGAAATGCCAATCCGCTTACGGTCAGATTATCTCATGAATAAACTATTTTGCTTAAGTGCACTATGCACTAAAGCTGATGCAGCTGAGATCGGCACAACTTGAAGTTACTTTGCATTTAAACCATCTTTATCACTGCTAGCGTCATTCGACTCATAAAACCGAAAACTACATTGTTACTGTTTTCTGGAATATGCGAAAGGGAAACTATGGTGTTTCCAAGTCATTACGATTAATATAGTTAGTATTTTGGGGGTAATTCCACAGTGCTTCTATACATTGATATATATATATATTTAGTTTCTAGATAATAATCTTTTATAGTCTCTACATTTATCGGTTACATATAAATAACCTACATAAAGTTAGTGGACCACAAATAATATGGAGAGAGAAATAAGGATAACAGTTATGCGTAATTGGTCTACTAACAGAAGAAAATCATATTATATATTATATATTTATATATATATATGAATGATGAAATCTTTGAATGTAATTTTTCCAGAGTCCATTGAACAGACTATGGATAACATTTAAAATACTGATAAGATCCGGATACGATGCTTGAAAGATGATACATTCTGCCCATTTACGTGTTTTTTATATGTCTCCAGTATATTTATCTACTGTGTGGAATGATGAACAGGGAAGGAATATTTATTTATTTATTTACCTGTAGAAATTCTTTACCACGCTACTTTGTCTGGATCTTAATCATATACATACTCAATGAGCTTGGAGGCTATTCAGTATGTAATAAATTTAGTTATATTAGTCTAACTGTTGGAAAATTGCATTATATACTAGTGTATATGTTTTAATTGCGTTTCTTATAGAACCCTTGTTTACAGACAAACTCTATTTCATATAAGAAAGAGAAGTAGTTGTGAATATGAGAGAAAAAATATAATTATTTTATTACCCATTGCAAATTAATATCCAAAAAACTAAACACTTTGTGTATATTCACGTATCATACGCTTTCAGAGTGTCTTAAACAGTCTACCAACTAAGCCGCTTGTGTAAAAACACAGAGTTTTTGGCAAGTTTTCTATACATACTGTCTGAACACTTTGAAAAACATTCATTCATTTTTTGCTGACATCAGAAAAATGGATTAAGAGGTTACATTCGATAATAAAGTGTTATGACTGAAAATATTTGCCTTCCCTATTGATTTGCTCAGTTGACTTTGTGAATAGTATATTTTTAAAATGTACACACGCAATTTAAGTTAGGATTATACTACTTAATGCTGTTCAACCAAATGAATTTCCATCGTTTTCAGTACGTCACAAAGATACTTATTTTGATGAGAAGTTCTCACACATATACATATAAGGCCTTTAAACAGATGATACAAGCATCGAAAAACAGAATTAAGGTCGGTTCATATACCACTGCTGCTACTACTCTCTCATTTCTTTTGGTTGAACATAACTGTAATCCGATGTGTGATGGTTCTCTGTTCAGGACTCAGACTGAAGAACTATATTAAAACGAGAATCAGATCAGTCAGTTCATGGGAAAATTACTGGCATGAAGAGATGATATTACTACATATTTTCAATGTTTGTAGACCACACGTAGTTCAGGGTAATAAGTTTTGAATAGTTGGTTTGTAAGGGCTAGCTATGTTTTTTCCAGTTGACCACCGATTGATATCAGTTAGACAGCCATTGAAAATCACGGAGTACTGGACAGCCGTTTCATCCTAGTTTGGGAATCGTCAGCCAGTGAGGTCCATCCAGATGTCACGTGTGAGCATGGATGTCCCACCGACGACATTGGTTGGTGATCGCGCTAAATCACGAATTGGTAGAAGTTAGAATTCATGAGTCATTGAATCGGGTCCCAGTGGCTGAATGCTATACGAGCTTGACTTGTGACCGGAAGGTCCTGGGTTCGAACCCCACCCGGTGGGTGCGTATTACCAATGATTTCCAAACAGCTGGTTGTCCAATACTTCCTTGTTTTCAATGGTTCTCTAATTGATATTAATCCACGATCAACTCGTAAAAATAAATTTTGGATCATGATGATATTCTTGAGGTGGGGCGGGTGAATTTTACATACATTTATCCCATGTTCATTCTATCGGTAGTTACTGGAAATATTCAGATCAACAGAATGAGCTATGCCAGCAGAACCGCTGTCTACTTACAGCAGGCAGATAAGGCTTCCTTTCATTATCATTTTAGAAGGCGTCCGAGGTTACTTTGAGGGGGAAACATTGTCTGTAATGACTAAACTGTGCCTTAAAGTTATAAATACCAGGATTAAAAGTAATGATATGATTGAAAGCAAACGGTGTGAAGTGATGATAAGGTACCTTATTCGAAATTGTTTTATGCTCATAAATGTCACTAACCATAACCTATCAAACACAGTTAATAGTTTTTGGTGTAGTTTCAATAATTTATGACCATCTTGCTGTAGTTAACAGCAATGAACTGTCATCATGCAGCAAAAATGAGCTATTGTTGTATGCATCATCGAGTAAAATGACCTCAACAAACTTATGCTATGATAAAATGTTCTTGTTTTTACTTTTAAGCATATGGAGAACATCATCAACAAGTAATTAGTGGTCATTAAAAGATAAAAATCACTTCATTATCAACGGCTACGTTATGGTTGTGGATAGGGGTAAATCGCAACTTTTAAGTACAGTTTAAATTGAATTTGCAGAAAATACGAAAATTAACACCACATAAAATCATTTAATAGTGAGGTTTCTATAAGAAAGGGTTATTTCTTATTATACCGGTAGAACTGAAATATTCATACGTAAAGTACTAAAAGAAATATTTTACGCTTGTATGACCAGAATATTTTTATCATTTCACTACCTCTCAGTAACACGCGCTATTTATTCTAAATTATTTGACATGACATCTCTCTTTCCTGTTAAAATATACGTACTGGTGTCCAAGAGATTATATTTTACACTACAGAAAAATACTAGGAAAATGTGAAGAAATGACTGACAAGCACAATAAGGAAACCACTACAAATTGGGTTGCATGTATCATGTGAACACTAGTTATAACTTGTTGCTTTCCAGTCCTTGATACATATAAAGCGTTGTATGAAACTGTATGGTATCAGTTTCTCAAACTTATTAAAAACAGCATGATTTGCATTTATTTTCAAATTATATATTTCAATTACTAATTCACTTTAAAACTGACACTTAGAGCTATGTGCCACCAATCGTTTATTGACTAATGATAAGAAAGCTAGTGTAACTGCGGGTTCCTGGTAGTAGCGCTTTCTGTCACTGTCGCACTGATGGGAAGACTTTCATTGCCTCAAACTACCTCCAATCTATTTTATCACAGACAGATACTTCAACACTTTTGTTCAACATTCAATGACTAACAAACTTCCCTGGTGATTTGAACGCATTCCAGGGTTACATAACTTTAAATGTATTGAAGCGGTTTGTTGAAAATTGTGTTAATTTCTGTAGGATTCAAAAAGTGAGGAATGAGTGTATTTGGCAATATTCGCATTCTCTGGTTCAGTTTAGTTTGATTTCCTTGCATTTCAATCAAAAATAAAGCTGTGGTGTCTACAAATTTTAGGACTAATGAACTTAAAGCATAGGCTAATGTTGTGAATATGAAAATTAACGTTTTATAAGTTATACAACACCGAAGAATGAAACAGATGGATCATTATTAACCTGGAGTAAAAAAGAAACGGGAAAACTTGACAAGGATACTAAATCACAAGCAAACGAATTAATTTTGCATGTCTATTCCAGGTATTCCTTTAACCATATTCATTCACACCAAGACTCGTATACACACAGTTGGATAGTACACACTCAAAGACTTTTACTTTTGCCTCATCCTAAAGTTCTGTCAGTTCATCTTCGCCTTAAAAGTGAATTTACTTTAATAAAACTGTAAAAGCATATCTTTTTGTGAGCAGTGTACGTTATGATTAAACTAATCAAGGTTCCTTCAGTGAACAGAATCCTTTCGAAAGCAATGACCTTGAAGTATTTTGGAAACTGCTGCAACACTATGAAGTACTACAAATCTTTATAAATAGTATTCAGCAGCCATATGATCATACCACACGTCAAATGGTTCATGGCGGGAAGCCTCACGATGCTTGTGAGGTGAAGACAGGAGTTTGACAAGTCCATATACTGTCACAGATGATATTTCTGACTGTCGTGCTGTATCTTGCGGCAGACCGTAGGGAGAGGGAAGGCAGGGACACGCCGAGTCAAAAAGAAGACACCAGAAGACCTGGCCTCCATGGATGATTTATGTCTATTGTCACAGAAAAAAAGAAGATCCACAGGCGGAAAACCAATAATTTGGAAGAAAAAAAGGCTAAAACAAGGCTTCCAGTGGACATAGACGAGACTGAGGTTACGAAGATAACCAACAAGGCACATCAGCAGAAGGAATTTGAAGGAAGTCACATCTTTCATGTATCTAAGCGCTATCATTTCAACTAAAGTAGGTATGAAGATGCTGATGGCAGGAGTGACTTTTAATAAACTGAGTAATATCTGGATTTTCAACATTAGCATCAAGTCATGATTGGAAGGCTATGAGCGTCACTTGAAATATTTCCAAAAGGTTACAAACTTCTACTGACAGCTGACTTCTGTCGTTAGTGAAGCTCAGAAAGGATTAACAACAAGGATCAAGAGTCCCTAGAAACGATTAGGCTAACAGTCTTCGACTCAGCAGGTATGCAGAAGAAAACGGAGATGAATAAGACGCAGGCTTGGAGGCCGTTTAGTGACAAAATGCACCAGACCTTCGAGAAATGACAAGTTTAGCGTTCGATGGTGATGTGGAGTAAATCATGTGAGAAGATAAAAGTTCATGGGCAGTCGTAGAGCCAATTACAAAGGAATTAACAGAATAAAGTGAAGTGGAGATGTGCTTTCACTTGGAACTCAAAGGAATAATAATAATAGTCACAGATGTACAGGGAAATCTGTTTCATCCCTGCCTCAAACAATAAGAATCAAAGGAATAGATAAATTTCACCATAAACTACTGAATTCATTAAAATGGATTAAACTTGACCACCTACATAACTGCTTAACTACTTTAGTCTAAGAGTAAAATTCCACTAGTTCATACAGTTCAGAATATGATTCGATTTGCATAAATTCTTAACTTGTCATACGCCATTCTATGTCCCATATTGAATTACGTACATATATTCTTTTGATGCATAATAGTATATAAAAGTAGAAACGTACATTTCAATGAAGTTCATAAATTCTTGTATCTTTTGATTTTACCTCGGTCTCCTTTGAATCAAATTCATTTAAAAATTACATAGCAAAAATTACCGAAATTTCCTGTAGGAAAAATCAAAAACATTAATATTACAGTATGTACTGCGCTTGATACCATGAATGAAAATAAAGAGAACATGCCAATTAGCGTGATTCTACATACTACTGATTCTAAGGTGTGAGTTGTTGGCAAGAACTCACGTCAGACAGCAGTCGTTGCTAGCAATCCAAACTCAGCATGGCTGTCTTGCTTGTTTGGAGCCGAATTCGCCATCGTTTTACTCGATTCGACTGAGTTTAGACAGCCAGATTATTTCAAACCACCTCAATCAAGCGAAACGACCACCCAGTGTTTATCTAGATCACATCAATCCGCTTAACAAGAACTACTCTTTTAAATAAATTATTTTCAGTATAATGTATTGTATCACACTATTCAATTCCTTCCGTTATAAAATGAAATCTCTCCACTTGATTTCTAGAAGAAATCTCGGATAATGATTTCGAACAGGATTTCAGGAGTGTAATGATAACCTTCAATGAAATCGACCACAGTTTTTGTAGTGTCTTCACCATCAGAAAAATGAAATGAAAAGCTTTCTTTCAAATTGGTTGACTTTGAATAGACTGTGACTTAAGAATACCTAACCACAGTTTATTCTTTGATTATAACAGATGTGGTGCACTGAAATAAGATTCAAAATTGCCACAGGAGATCATGGTTTCAAATTCATTCAGTTTGATGCAATATGATATTTACAAAATGTTGTGGAGTCCGTAATTTCGTGAATTATATGACCATTTGTCTAAAATACTACTACTATATTCCATTCTACATAGTGTGGAAAGTTTATCTTGATATTCAACAGTAACAACGCTGCTTAAATGTTTATTCTCAAATAATGATAATAATAATAACAATAATAATAATGTGGTAAATGTTTTGAACGTAGTTAATAACCATGATTATAATGATAACAAAATATTGATAATAAGGTTTATGCAGGTGGCGATAAGAAAAACAAAGGTAGTAATATGCGTATATGTAGACAATTCAATAAATAAATTAGGTGAAATCTTGAAAAATGCGTAATACTAAAGGTGAAGTGGACAAATAATCAGAGTTTAAATAAATATCATAAAAGTACGAAGGAAATGGAAAATAAGAAAGGGCGGGAGGGTTTTGAATAGAATTCACCTAGGCTAAGCAAGGGAGAGACAAAGGTAGAACAAACTTCTTTTGTATGCAAAGACTAGTATTGTTCTCTCGAATTCCCATAGCTTCGGCTATGTGTAAAAGACGGGTTCGAGTTCCGTTCGAAAGGCTCGATGGAATGCGATAGATAACTTTGAAGGCACTATTTTTGTCCACTTGGTGACTGCTATCAATCAAATGAGCCAAAATAGAACTTCTTATAGATTTTATTTGACCTTTTCCGATCCATGAAGTAAGATGCTCATTAATGCGTTTGTTAAGCTATCTAGTTGTTTACCCTATATAGCTCTCTCCACAGGAGCAACTAAATTTATAGATACGCATAGAATGTAGCATGAAGGTAGCCACCTGGATAAACCTTATTATCAATATTTTGTTATCATTATAATCATGGTTATTAACTACGTTCAAAACATTTACCACATTATTATTATTATCATTATTATAATTTGATCCATGAAATTGCCATCATTGGTTAAAATTTTTATGTATAAATCTATTAAAACAATTAGTCCCTTTGATAAATTTGAATAAGGCATTTAAAAGACAAATTTCGCGAGATGATATCATTTCGTAGTTTCTTTAAAACCGCTTTACAACTAACATGGTTAACAATAATAAAATAAAGTTCATGACAATTACTCAGTTATATAAAAAACAAAAGTACATACTAATGACCAATTATATTTAAATATGTGAAGCAGTCCTTGTTACACCACATGTTTTTTCCTCACATACCGAACATTTCCTATCCCTATACCTACGATTAAAGGACCAAATTCTGTGGACTCTATTTCAAACTGTATCTACAAGTTCACCTGCAGCTGCGGTGACACCTATATAGGTAGAACCAATAGGATGTTTCCAATGTCGTCGAAAAGAACATGTTCCAAAATGGTTACTAAATCATATAGAAAATCCCAATGCGATTAATCTGAATAGAAATCCAGCATCATCCATTGCAAAACATTTATTAATGTCAGGTCACAAAGTCAGTATTAATGACTGTTTCACAATTATTTCACATAACTCTAATTCAAAGTTATTGAAGTTGGTTGAAGCACTTTGGATTAATCACATACAACCTAAACTGTGTGTACAAAAAACAATAGACTTCAACCTTCGCCTACCATGGACTACTTGACCTATTTAAATATGATTGGTCATTAGTATGTACTTTTGTTTTTATATAACTGAGTAATTGTCATGAGCTTTATTTTATTATTGTTAACCATGTTAGTTGTAAAGCGGTTGTAAAGAAACTACGAAATGATATCATCTCGCGAAATTTGTCTTCTAAACGCCTTATTCAAGTATAAATCTATGTAAATTAGAGTAAAGCCTGGAGAAGATCTAATTGAAACAATATTGTTCGCTTATATGTCTTGTTCTAATATTAAAAATGGGAATATTTAAAGATTTAAAATATTCTCTTCATTGGGCTTTCATGTCTTCGGTACGTCTAAAATAATTTAGGCTTCATATAACGATGGGAATTCAGAGATTGTTGTTGGAAAGTTACATTTTGGACTATGATAGGGATTGGCTGAAAACTCTTGCACTATTGATATGAAAAGGTAACCTTTTCCTTCATCAATGAACTCATGCAGTAGAGCCCAGCTAGATTTCTTTAGCTTGGATGCATTTATTTTAACCAATAGCTAACTGAAACCCCAAGTTAAGAGTTAAGTTTGTCAGAAATGAAACAGTAATTCGGATGTTATTAACATAACAACGTTTTTTAGTTTTGTTATTAAATACTCTAGCTTTTAATTTGTAAATATCCACTAATTTACCCGATCCCTGCACTAGTATGCGTTCGTATAACGTTTTAGAGGATTTGATGATGCATTAGAAAGTAGAAGTAGTGTTGAAGGAAGATGCTACCTTTATGTAGCTACTACATTAGGCATGAGAAAAAACAGTGAACTGTGTTGAATCTATCTAAAACTGCATCTAAAATGAGTTTTAGCATAAACATGTAGAACTGAGAACAGTTTCTGAAAGAGATACATTATTGTTCGTCCCTTACATTCCGAGTGAAATGTAGGAGGTCAGAATCACATGTCCATTCCATTCGGTTCCCTGTAATGAACCATATAGGAACACTGACTTGACATTAGTCTTGCAAATCCTGACCTTGTTCCTTACTGTGAATGTCGCAAATTTCTTCACTGATTTCAGTGTAATGAAGGTTACCTTGCTTGTCCAATCTTTACTGGCTTTGATATCCTCATCTGTGCTGCCTTTCTGTAGTTGAAAGGTTGCTGCATGTTCAAGTAATTGAACAGGTGAGTCTTCTCAAAGCGCATGCACAACTGCTTCATGATCCAGTCCACCACAATGAGAAAGGCCATCAGTCATAGTAGATAGCCTTGTCTTATACCTCTTTTGACTTCAAAGCGTCGCGAAGCTTTCCGTTATGTATCACTTGGAATGTGATACCATCATATATCTGTTGAATGATATTGATATATGTTCGCATCACTGCACTCTGTAGTGTTAATGCAGTTTCCAAATTACTTGACGATTGACTCTGTCGAAGGCAATTTCAAAGTCAATGAAGTTGACATAAAGAGTTAACTGTCATCCTACGCCTTGTTCAATGATAACTCAAAATGTTGTACTTTAGTTCGCACATGCTTTGTTTTTCATGAGTCCAACTTTCCCGGGGAATGTCTTTCATGCAGACTATCCTTTGTTTTTCCAGGATATAACAGCCCAATATTTTGCATGTGGGTAAAGAGGGTAGTACAGTGACTCGATTTTGAGATATTGTTCATCCTAGGTGGACACTTTATTATTAAGCCAGTTGGTAAGTAGGAAGTCCATTGGTTCATAACTCTCAACTTCCTCAATGGCCAGAAACAGCTTTCGCTTCCAAACAGAATGAAAAAAGAAATTGACAGCCAATGTGGAGTATAAAGACGCCCAACTGTATGGAGATCAGTTTATCAGTTAGGCTTGGAGATTTATACACACACACTGTAAAATGCATGGTAATATTTGAATTTTTTTTCCTTCACGTTCCCCAGTGGAACGTAGGGCTTCAGCCTAGTGGCTTGAAGTTTCTGTAGCAGTGGTGTTTATTTTTACAGGATGGGGTTGCTAGCCTCATGCCCAACCTTTCCTCTTCACTAGCATTATTTCTGGCTTAGCGAGGTAAAGGAGTGCGTCGGCCGGGGATCGAACCTCGGACCATGTGCATGGTCAGCGAGCGTCCCGACCGCTATGCCACCGACGCACTTCATGTCTTCTACCTACTAAATAATTTCCTATTTCTGATAAAACGCAAAAACCTTATGAAGACTTTAACCGAATCTCATGACACATGGATACATTCGATTTGATACGGATATGCACATCTCATACAAACTTTGTGGGGTTTTAGTTTTACTATGGATGTTTTATTACTTAACCGAAATGAAAAGTTCATCATTTCACTGTGAAGTGTTAATGATGCAGAAACAACCAGCTGTCTAGTTTTATTGAAGTCAAACAAATTTTCTGCATCTCTTTCCTAGAATAAAAAATTCAGTATTCTACGGGATTACTCTTTTGATAAATACCGTCTTAAAAATATAATTTCACTAGAACTGATATCTCACTTCATTTATTTCGCATCAATTACCTTGATATGAATAAAAAAGTTTTCTGATAATGAGGGACATAAATTATGCATAAATTATGAATACAACTTGACTAAGAAAATTTGTTTTGTCTTTCTTATAAGCGATATTTCAATAGTTTTGAACTGGACTGTCTAGTAATATGTTCTATGCGTCCATTTACAAAGTAGAACACCGCAGTTTTTACTAACGCGAACATCGAAACCTCTGGCCGAACTGTGAATAATTATATCACAGTGTACTCAAATGAATTCTCGTAAGCACACGCACGTTAGAAACAGATATATATGTATATATTATTATTATTGTTTCCTTTAATTCCTAGAGGAACATAGGGCTTCAGCCGTGCGTCTCCATTGCGTTCGGTTCTCTGCTACAGTCTTCACCTGGCTCCATGTCTGCCCACACGTTTTCATCTCCTCTTCACATGACCTCCTCCAAGTCACCCTTTCACTGACGACCAACTCGCCGCTTCCCTTTCGGGTTCCACTGGAGCGATGGCTTGTCTGGTGATGTCACTTGATGGTTTCCTCAGAGTATGGCCAATCCATCTCCATTTCTTCCTGCATATTTGTTTCACAGTCGGTTCCTGGTTGGTTCGCTCCCAGAGGTCCTTATTGCTGATCCTTTCTGGCCATCTGATCTTCAGTACTGAGCGAAGGCAGCTGTTAATGAAGATCTGTAGTTTGCTTGAGATGCTCTTTATGACGCGCTGGCCAAGTCTCTGATCCGTATAGTGGCACTGACTTCACATTGGAGTTGAAAATCCGGATCTTATTTTTGATGCTGAGTGCTGTTGACCTTCGCACAGACTTGAGAGTAGTGGAAGCTTGTCTTGCAAGCAATTTTTTCTCCTTCTGTGTCTATCCCTCAACATTTGGTGTTCAATTTGCATTAATTGTTTTGGCGAAAATTAGACGATTTATTGTGTTTGTAAAAATAAAACTACACACTTACTGGACGGAATCCACGAAGTAATTGTTTGTAGGAGGTCATGGTAATATCAAGGCATTCATCGTATCATTCCACATGCTGAAATGCTGTCGATAAGTACGGTTTAGTTATATCAAAATTATAACCGAGTAGGAGACGTGAATCTTTGTTGTTCTGAAAGTAGGATAGCTGTTATTTCTTTCTGCGAGTTGATCACGGATTGATATCGGTTAGAGAACCATTGAAAGTCAGGGAGTATTGGGCAGCCAGCTGTTTCATCCTAGTTTGGGAATCATTGGTAATACGCACCCGCCATCGGTACTAGAATCCAAAACCTTTCGGTTACAACGCAAGCTCATATAGCATTCAGCCACTGGGACCCGATTCAGTGGCCAGTGCATGAATTCTAACTTCTTCCAATTTGCGATTTAGCGCGACCACCAACCAATGTCGTCGGTGGGACATACATCCTCACACTTTACTGAAGGGACCTCACTGGCCGACGATTCCCAAACTAGGATGAAATGGCTGTCCAGTACTCTATGGTTTTCAATGATTGTCTAACTGATATCAATCCGTCATCAACTGGAAAAAAACATTACTAACCGTTATAAACCAAACTATAGAAAATTATTCTGATGCTCGCTAGTGACTTGCTACAGGTTGGAGTTTCCTGTAGTTCTAGTGAGAAGTCGTGACCAGTGAGGTCCATCCAGATATCACGTGTGAGGATGGATGTCTCACCGATGACACTGGTTGATGGTCACGCTAAATCACGAATTGGTAGAAGTTAGAATTCATGAGTCATTGAATCGGGTCCCAGTGGCTGAATGCTATACGAGCTTGCGTTGTGACCGGAAGATCCTGGGTTCTAACCCCGATGGTGGGTGCGTATTACCGATGATTCTCAAACTAGGATGAAACAACAGCTGTCCAATACTCCCTAACTTTCAATGGTTCTTCAACCGATATCAATCCGTGATCAACTCGTAAAAACATAACTAACCCTTACAAACCAGACTATAGAAATTTCTTTTTGCATTAAAGCTTATTAGAACGTTAGGGAAACAATATTCTTTAAACCGAACAAAGAATAAATGTTGTTCTGTAAATGAAAAATCGTTGGTAGATACTTGACTATTTCAAGAGATCAGTTTATTAGTGAGTTTTCATTAATAAAATGATATATAGAATAGTTCCAGTCTGTCAGTCTCCCTTCATCTGACTAACAGATAGGTGAAATCTGAACTTGATAGTGAACAAATACCGTGAAAAATACTTGCCTACACGGAGACCTGAACAAGCCTTGCCTTAAGTGAATTTCCCTTACAAAAACGTAACAAAGTACGTTCCATTTTTTTATAGCTCATGAAGCTTGAAATGTTTCTTTTTTTCCTTCTAAAGAAAAGAAGTGCCATATCTACTGCTGCTTGAGGACAATGTGTATAAAACCAAAATTTGCTAAACCTGACTATAATACTGTTTATTGGAGTTGTGCTAATACTCCACTGTTGTTTCGTTTGTTCGCTGTTATGCTTTTCGTAGATCAAACAAGTAGTCGACACACGAACGTTTCAGAATGTTGCATTGGCTAACTGATAATCCACTATAGTTTTATGATCTCACTCTTTAAATATCGTCCAGTACCAAATGGTTATCATATGATCACAAAACGTTTGATATAGCCCATCTGCAGGAAACAGTAAATATTCCCATGAGGTGTAATACTCCTTCAGCGAAAGCTAAAAAACTAGGAATACTTACAAGAAACTTCAAACGGTTTATATCTCGGTGTATCCTAACTGATTTTTAATCAGGCGATTTGTAAAACAACAGGTCGTTTTGCGAAAAAATCACTATTAGTTTGGCTCAATGAGCGTGGGAAGTAATTGCTGAGGAACAATCTTTTTATGGTGCACATACATAACACATTTTATTAGCGGGATACCACGAAAAAATTCCACTGCTAACATCTGTTTATCCATTTCAATATAAGGGAGAAGGTAAATATAAAAATTCATCAATGGTTGGAAATTTTAACTTTGCCTACGGTAGCGATTTACGTATCGCTTTTCAATTATTAGGATTTAATGTGTCTTAACACAAAATGGTTCACTTTATTATTGATGGGGATGTTTCATTTCTCCTGTTCTCTGTATTTTTGTATTTCATCTAACCTTTATTCAGATTTTTCCTTTTGGTAAGAAGGCTTTCTGCTGTACTTCACGTACTTCTTTACTGCAAGTAGGATCAAATAAAATTGGAGGTAGCATGAGAAGCTCTCAAATCTAGATTAATTATCGTGAAAAGAAAAGGAATCTCAGACCATGTGATGAATATAACAGTTATTAGGAGTTTCAGGACAACCTACAAGGGCTATTTTTAGATATATCAGTTATACAAGTCATGCCGTCGATTCTAAATCAGCTTTCCAAGCATTAAATAGACCGTATGCAGATGCCGCAGATGAACGAAATCTAAGTTAAGAGTGCAGAAGAAATTTGTGGTTCACCTTCTGCTGACTTGGTAACTCTTAATTCTTCATTTATCGTTCTGTCATCCGTTTTTAGTTTTATTATTCATAAACACTGTTTTCATTTCCAACATTTTTCACTGCCCATTACATCTAGTTTATCGTGGTTGTGTTTATTAGCATATTGTGGTTTTATGATTATTTTGCGCTCCGGCGATAGCACATATCATACATTGGCTGCTCTCTCCTATCCCCGTCATACAGAATTGCCATTTCATTTCGTTTTGGTCGAGTATACATTACGATTTATCATCTCAGTAACAATTTATTCTTTAACTGCATTGATTGATTAGGTCAGAAACTGTCAATTCTCATCCCATATATATTTTCTATGGATCTGATAAGACTTATTTTATGTCGATCTTATCATTGAACTGCATTAGATTCTGTACGTTTAGCAATGACATCTCAAACTACCAAACTGTTCACAAATTTTACTACTATGAGGAATTCTTGTATTTAGTTTCCTATGTCCAGAAGTTACTTTATTCACATACTGGTAAATACAATCAGCTAACTGATAACTGCGTGCCTGCATCGTCAACTACACTTATACAGGAGATACGTAGATGATACGCTCATAATTTGTGGTGAAAAATCTGCTTTAGATTATCTCCTCCTTTAACGCACCACACCCATCAATAAAATTCACTTCAGAACGTGAATCGAACAACGCATTTCCAGTCATCGATGTACTACTTATCAGAAGACACGGCTGTACGATACAAAGATCGATATATCGCAAGCCAACCTGGATCGGACATTTTATCAACTTCCAGAGCTTCGTCCACTGATCCGAAAGCAGAACCTGGTACGTGCATTAAGTTCAAGGATTAGAAAAATCTGTTCGGAAGACATGATTGAGAAAGAATTAAATTCATTACGTGAAACACTACTAGAGAACAGGTATCCACCAAGATTCATCGACAAAAACATGAAAGAGAAGCCTCCATCGCCACACATTGCAACTCTTCCTAAGAAAACTCTCTTCATGAACCTGGAACTCAAAGGT
Organism: Trichobilharzia szidati; assembly: GCA_944472155.2. Classification (NCBI taxonomy): domain Eukaryota; kingdom Metazoa; phylum Platyhelminthes; class Trematoda; order Strigeidida; family Schistosomatidae; genus Trichobilharzia; species Trichobilharzia szidati. The sequence continues at coordinate 66,212,154 of OX235279.1, forward strand.
GACGTTGCAGCGGAAATTCTCAGAAACCGCCTTTCTAAATGTCTGAAGAAGACATTTCCAACAGCCACCCTACGGATCACATTCTCCTGCAGACAGTTAATACAGTCTAATGTTAAGGATAAGATACCGCTTTTGGCCACGTCAGTGCGTATTTATCAGTTTACTTCCTGGTGTGGAGCAAGGTATAATAGCGGTACGCAACGTCAAATCCACAAACGTATCCTGGAAGACTGTCCAGCTTGGATGGCCAGAGAAGAAAGGAAGAATAGCAGCAGCTCTATCCTCGAACACCTTGTCATCTCCGGAAACTGAGCACTCCCGCATGGATGCTTCACAGTGCTACACAAAGTCCCTTAATATCGTTCAAAGGGACATCGCATACGCCTTCTGTACATAGCTGAAGCATTAGCTATTCGAGATCTGAGACCGCACCTCTGCATTTAAAAGCGATACATACATTCTCTCGCCCTATCGTGGCCAGAGTAAAGTTCTTACTATAATCTTACTTCTTCTTTTTTATTATGTAAGTTTAGTATTATTATTTTATTATCAATATTATTCCCATCATCCATATTTTATTACCACTTTTTTACTTTTTATTAATAACATTGCTTTTTCAAACAAATTTTATGTAAAAACACTTTATCGCCTTTTCACTAGTTCCTGTCCATTCTACATGAGCTTATTGACTAGTTGTCATCTCACACTTATTACGTCATGCCACTTTCTGCCTCTTTTCTAACTGACAATTAGTGATCCCTTCTTACATCTTACATTATGTAATACATTTTTCGGGGAGAAAGTTTACCAGTATCTGATTGGTCTAAAGATTTCTTTGTTTGATATAATTACGATTGTACAGCTCATGAAAATGAATCGTCGAAAAGAAAATTTTCTTCTCTGTTTACGCCATTTCTTATGTTCCTGTATCTCGCAATAATTCGATAGCGTTTATTTTAGAGTTAATATATGTATATATTCTACATTCTTATCCCTGATTCTGTGTCAGCTGTCTTTTTCCTTTTCGCCTCTTTTAAAATCGTCCGCAGTCTTCAAACAAACAGTCTTACACTTTGTCTACTGCCGCGTTATTCACGTGCACGTATTACATAAGTAGTCTGCATATCCACTTTTTACTGTGCGATAATGATTATGTTTGTATCCTTTAAAGATTTGTTCAATGATACCGTCAAACAGGCAAATGACTGAAAAAATAACCCAGCGATTTTACTACCTGTATAAATTTAGTGTCATAATCTTCCTGTTTTAGAAATTATTTTGTACTCTACAGTTGTACAAATGACAAATTAACTTCTTACTCTAGTTGATTTTAAGGTAGTCGAAATGATTTTTTGAATTAGTATAATCACTACATGGCAGGATGAAACTAGCAAGTTTACAACATACACACTCAGACGAAAGAACAGGCAAACATCATATACAGTCTGAAAATATATGATTAAAAGTCAGTTGGTAGGATGGTACTTCAAACATATAAAGGAATAGTTAGTTAGCACGCTTGTGACAAAATAAATGAATTGTGAATAGCAACTGTTGGTTCCATGTTTAAAAAAAAGTAACTTATCGAATAGCTTTAGGTTATAAAGTGTTATCCGGAATAGAAAAGATTCAGTGCCTGATAATTTGGGCAAGAATACAAAGCAATACTAAATTGTCGTAATTTTTTTACAATCTTTCGTCGTACTCATCTATAATAACAGACAATTTAAATTGGGTGATAATCGTCAAGTATCATACCTGCAGTGACTGCTGTGAATGTTGAAAGCTTAGACTAGCTTCATCGCAGTATGCCAGAAATTAGTATAGTATCCTTTTTATACACCTCATTCCTAGAATTAGTAAACCAGAGAAAATATTCCAACACATATCAGTATTCTGAATGTAACACTTTAATACACTTTACATGACCATTTCACATATTCCTCATGTTCCTCAACACTCCCACAGTCAGTAACTTCATTTTATAACTCTTCTTATAATCCTCTGTTCTGTTAATTTGCTGACACTTAAATCTTCTGCGACCTGCCTTGTTTACTTTCATTCATCATGCAGTGATACATGATTCCAGAATTCATGCATTTCAGACAAATAATGTAAACAACGTTAATAATGTAAAAGTAGATATGACAGAAATATAAAAAACTTTCAAAGCTAAAATTCTGCGTTCATTTGACCTATTCTAAGATGCATAGAAATTTCTGTTAAAACTTAAACATGAATTTTTCCGATATATGACAAACATAAAGTGGAGAAAGACTAAACATCAAAATAAACTAGGTAGAACTTTAGGTACAGTCTTTATACATAAGAACAGTTTAAACCAAACCACTAGAAAATAAATTAGTTATACTCTTAGCTTTCGTATTGCCGAAGAATGATTATATTTATGAATGAAAAGTCTGAATTGAAAGCATTTATTCTTTTGAAAAACTGCTCTAAAGAAAAAGCCGAAACGCTGTACATGAAGCTTTGAATTGGTTATAAGAAGGTTATTCAACCAGACGAATCTAGTGCCTACTGCAATGTTAGCTTTAGACATCACGAGGCATATATATATAAAACATAATTCACGTACACAGAAGAAAGACACTAAAAAGTACATTATTCAGTCACGACTGAATTGTGAATAAGATATTCAACACTGCGTTCCCATGACAACAGCTTTATAAACAGTAAACGCCCATTTTTAATGATGTTCTGTATGGAAATGGTTAACATGTAGAAAACACCTGTAAAAGATATTGTAGTTTCACATCATATCAGTTAGCAGATGAGACTTGTTGGGGATAATTACTATTTTATAAATAATAACTGACAACTTCGGAATTAAGCTGCTGTGTGTTAAAACGATGCAGCATACTTATGTATATGATAATTCTAAACATGCTTCCCATTAACAGTTCAAAGGCACACTGCTACTCCACTGCACAACCTTGAATTCACGTAAACGAAATCTCAATAGTAAAATGATAGTTTGTAGTCAAGAGCACACCATTACACAACAGTAAAGTAGGGCATTAAGAACTATAATCAAAAAAATCAAAGACAAATTATAAGGATTAAGTCAAAAGAAGACATATGAATGGTTAGAATGATGATACGCAGGACATCGGTAAGGGATATCGCATACAGAATCAGCTGAAATATTCAAATATCAGTTCAGCGGATAGATTGTTCAGGACAGGCTTTGAAATCAGTTATTGCGCTACACGAATATCCTCTTAACACATACAGGACGAGTGCTCTGAAATTATTGTTTCATGATTTACTCGTCACGTCATACAGATATGGTAAAATTCGGTATCATAAATAACTGACTATTATATACGGGGTGATAAGTGTGACGAATTATTTGCAATTGAAATGCCCGTTATCTTCAGATGATAGAGTTTTAAAAAAACGGTTGTTCTTAGAACAGGTGAGTCATATAAATGCCATCAGCAAATATCTTTATGTCATAAGAATTACCATGTTGAAATATCGGTCGTTACCTATACTTCAGGTTTTTTCTTATGTAATTTTCCTTCTGTACAGAAAGGAAATTACTACCGAAATTTTCACAGGTAAAATTAAAAACTCCTGTCATGAATAAACTTCGGAATTATTCTAAGTTGCTCACGGACATTTATGTATATATAATACGCTGATTGCTTTCAACGAGAAGTAATCTCTTTCAGCTGACAAAAAACAGGTTATCACCTACGAACCAATACATAATTTTACTGTGAATATATGATTAGAAATCGTTTACTCTAATAATATGGCGACTTATGGTTCCATTCGCGTAGTGAATAAGTTTTGTTTAACCTTTAATTATTAACCCACATCCGGAATGTCACAGGTCTGTCAGTCTCAGAAGGCGTCATTGATTGTTTTATGAGCTAATAACAGAATAAGCTGTTACTTCAACAAGTACTGTTGATATAAAATCCCAATACCTCTTGTTTTATATGTCTTGGTAAGAAAGGATTCACAAATGCAGTTTTCATAGTAAGTCAAGAATTCCATTACATATATTATTATTCCTTTGGATTCCAAGTGGAACATAGGGCTTCTGCAACACATCTCCACTTTCTTCTATTTTCTCTTGTCCTCCTCATATGGGCCCATTATTGCCTGTAGCCTCTCATATCCTCCTCGCACTATCGCCTTCGTGTCACCCTCGAACGACACACTACAGCGCCTGGTGAGCGATGTTATTCGACAGTCACCTCAGCGTATGCGCTATCCATCTCCGTTTTCTTTTACATATTTGTTGAGCGATCGGTTCGTGGTTGGTTTCTTGCTGCTAATTCTTTCTGGCAATTTGATCTTCAAAATAGAGCGAAGACAGCTTTTGATAAAGGTCTGCGGAGGTCTGTTTGCTTTTCGTGATGCGTTCATCAAGTTTCTGAACCATTGAAAAGAACTGACTGACTTCACACTTGTGTTGAAAATCTGATTCTTGTTCTTTCTGCTGAGTGAGAGCAGATTTTCAAACCGATTTGAGATTGGGGAAGGTGTATCCTGCCTTGACATCTTCATCCCTTACGTCTGTGGTTGAAACGATGCTTCCTAGATAAGTGAAGGAAGTTACCTAATTCTCTATGTTCACCTGAAGTCCTGTCTTTGCTGCCTGCTTCTTCAGCTAGTTAGTTGTTTTTCGCTTGCAAGTCTTCAGTTCTATTTAATAATAAATATAAATCATCCACGCGCCACATCCAGATCTCCTAGAGTCTTCTTATCAGTCAGTTCAGCATATTCCTGTCTCCTAACTCCAAAAGCACAGTCTGATGCATATTCCGATCCACCATAATTAAGAATACCATCGATGATAATAGCATTGTCTTACTCCTCTATTCACTTCAAACCGCTCGCTGGAGTTTCCGTTGTGGATCACGTGACACGTGACATTGTCGTATAGCCAGCTTTGGAATGAGGTTAATAAAGATTTGAGCACTGCACACCAGACAGTTGAAGTTGTTTTGAAATTAATTATCTGTCAACGCTGTGTGTTGAAGGCCTATTCGAAGTAGATGAAGTTAAGGTGGAGAGAGGTTTGACTGCTATTCTATGCTCTGTTCGATGATGATTCATAGAGTTACTATTTGATCAGCACATGATTTGCCTTTCCTGAATCCAGCCAGCTTGTTCCGGTTGGTGGAGTTCGGCAACCAGTGCACCCTTTATTCTCTCCAGGATGACGCGACTCCACATAGTTTACTACCTCGCTTAGTATCTAGCCGGTCATAAGCCCAGGAAAAGAAAAAAAGGTTTGGCGTGGGGCTTGCCATACAATCCCGGAAACGCATTCCAACCGCTACAAAAAAAACAACGAGAAAAATATTAGTAGAAACAAACAGTTCCTCTACTTAGTGATACGCATAAACCGGAAAGCTTTAAAAATTATCAAGAAGTCTGGAACATTTGCAATCTGAGCTACATGTTATAAATTTTTACGCCATTTTGAAATGTACAAGTGATGTAAAACATTTAGAGAAACTTTCCATCTTCTAGATGGTTGAGTGCCGATTATTCAGATCTCAATAGCTGAGTTCTAGACCACACTATTATTTTTGATCCTCTGGGAAATTTCTCCTTGAATTACGTTTTCTGTGGTTCTGTTTCATGTCCATACTCGCAGTTCATGTTTCTTGAATTTTGCTGACATTCTATCCAAATTTCTGCTTATTCGATATCCACCCGCCAATTAAATTTAACACATCACAGTTTAAAACAAATGTCCATATCATCAAAATGAACCCCTTCACTGATGAACTGGAAGGCAGTGTAAGAGACGAATGTTTACAATAAGACCCTCACTCACAGGTTCATTGTTGAAAACTATAAATTAATGTTCAGATTTGTCTAGAGGAAACTTGTGCAAGAGAACACAGGTTACGGTGGAGTAGTGAATTTTATTTTGTGATAGTTTACAAATGACTGTACAATATTATTGAATTTGTTGATCATTCATCAGACATTTGGAACAGCCAAGTGAGTAGTCACTAAAACTATTCAAAATACGTGTATGCGACATAAACGGGAGTATTTCACATCGTTCGTCGTTATTTGAGGACCCCAAAGACATTTGACTATATTCTGTGTTAGGACGCTCCGAGAGACTTTTGACATCATAGGAATTGGAATTTGAACAAAGAGTTTGGTTGACGACCTCATGATAAGTTGGCGGAAGTGATTGTTTTTCTGGATTATTCACTGGTACTTTGTTTGATGATTTAACAGGGGAATAAGACTGATCAGTGTTCATTGTTTTGTATTTTCTGAAATCATCTGTTGACAGATTGGACTTCAGAGTAGAGTAACAAGTCGTGGAGTAACATTCTCTTAGAGGTGAATTAATCACATGTCCATTTAGCTGCACTGGATCATAGAAAGCATGTGGGTGAAGTAGTTCTCGAAGATGGAGAAGCACAAAGTCGTCATCTGGCAGTTCACGGAGAAGCTTTGAGGCTGCTTCTTGACTCCAGCTAGTGACAACTTGATTATTTACACAAACCAACTCATCGCCTTCTTTGATGCCTGCCTTGGATGCTGCTGAGTTGGGGAGTACAACATCCACATACAGTCCCTGTATAAGGTGAAGGAGATGAAAATAAAGAAATATATATTTGTAATATTACCAAGGCACTTTTTGGTTTTGCTTTTAAGTATAATAATAGAATATATGTAGTAAGTTGTGGTTTGTCACTGAATTTCTGGAAAAACATTAAAGTGGAATTCACAAGTATTCCTGAATTACGAATATTCAGTAAATTATACTTAGCTACATGAGTTTAGTCTAGGCTTTAATCTGCAATGGGAAGAATAGTATTCCCTTTTGCTATTTGTCTCAGTTTTTACTACATCGTTTAGTAGAAACTAATAAAATGAGCACTTTCCATTATGAGACTTATAAACCGGTTAGTAACTGCATAGACTGATAAAGCCGAATTGACTGAGTAACTAACTACCAGTGTTGCTATACAATACAAAACCGAATATCAGTGTTGCCACTGAAAATGGTTTGGTTGGAGTGTGCATCAGACGAATTCCTTAGCCCTATCACTGTATTGGATAATTCAAGTTATTTTGTTGATGAGGGGTGTCTGCATTTAGTAAAAATGTATAACAAATTATTCACCAGGAGTTCGCAGATACAGTCACTCCATACAAGTAACACATTTCAAAATTTCCGTCAGTTTCAACTCCCTGGGTGAACTGAATAGAAGCTAGATATTAATGAAATAACATGTGTGCTATCATAAGTAAATAAATAATCTCTTGCTTCATAAGGATGAGTGAACAAGGCAGTATGAACAGACGAATGGCTGTCGACTAATCAGTATTGTGCATCATGATTCGATGTTTGATGAAATTCACTTGGCGTGTTTAGAAGCATGATCAGTGTGTAAAATCAATTCCTTTTGGATGTTGTTGTTCTCTCTGCACTGAATGGTTTAACTACCAAGCTTTCATCGTCTTTCTAGTGGACATATTCAACACCTACATCAGCAAAATTTAATTTTACGGCAACTGTTCAAATCCCATTGTTCAGCCACAAACCATTGAAATGTTTTATGATGTGTTTTTTTTAAATTTCAAGGTTATATTTCACACATACATTATAGACACTTTATGCAATGAGAAGCCAACCTGAATGACCTTGTTTCTCGGTTGTCTCGAAAGTCCCTCTCATAATTTATCCTAGTGCTTGACCTTTTGGAAGTGGTGGCCAACTGATGCGATTACTTTCCTAACTTCAATCACGTCAACAGCCATTTCATCCTTTCAGTAAACCGCTTGCTGTTTGAGGTAACCTTCAGTCACTCAGAACAAGTGTATCACTTTCATTTTCAGCTCCACCTTCAGATGGTTGTCGTCAGTTCCCAATTACATTCCATTTTCTCTAGACTCAACACCTATCAGATGCTTTAAGCGAGTGGTGAAATCCTACTTTCCAACTCATCGAATTGAAACCCACCAGTTGGATTCCAAACATATGACTTTCACATCTCTGAGTGAAGGTTGTCATTATCATTCTATTCGGTCAAACGTTTTGGAAGACGTTTCTGCGCACTTTAATGGTTTAAATGATGGACAGTCTCGTCACAGTCAATAATTTGTAAATGATAAAATGACAATCCTATTGTACCGATGAAAACACCAGAGGGAATTACGAGTTACAATCTGAGTTCAAGTAGTAAATAGACGGATAAATTAAACAAATGTGGTCTTCGCCCGAAGTGATTTAACAAGAAGTACATTGTTTGGCAAGATAGAAAGGATTTAATTGACCAAGATATGCAAAGCATGTTAATTAAAATGTTTTCAGTGTAATTAAAATAGGCCAGGATTTCGGTGATTTATGCTTTTACAAATGAATACAAAGGAAAGTCATGTGGAAATTTTAGGATTGGATTTTCTAAATGAATTAATTACAACTTGACTAACGCTCGACTAAATATTGTCAAATGGATTCACTGAGATGACTGTAAAATAAATTTCACTGACAAGTAGATTAAAATGGGCATTCTGAAAAGTTATGAACGCCATTCAATTGATTTGTTTAATCACTCACACACTCCAATGATTCACTGTCCTACTAACCAAATATTCGAAACAGCCTGTATCTGTAGTTCTAAATGCCAATCAAAGGTTACAGTATTAGTCACTAAAGCTCGAACAGATCAGGAATTTGCTTTCACTTGGATTCATGCTGATTCATAACACAGCTAACTAACTGACAGAAGACTGTACCAGCCAAACAACTTTCGCTATTCATCAAAGGATATTTTCACTTTCATCAATACTGACTTAATATTGTTAATAACAGTTAGTGAGACTGTAATTAAATCAGAGATTGGGGCCATGTCTTATGAGGAGAATTGGTTCATTTGTCAAATAAGTAGAAACCTGTGTTTGTATCTGTAGTTCTCTAGTGTCATCCCACATTTGATTTTACAACTTTGAATATGAAATGAAAAGTGGGAAAACTCTCAGTACATTCGTCACAGATAGAGAATTGCTGGTGTGTGGTGGAAGCCTATCATATTACGATATCGATTACTAATTCCTGTATTACGCTATGAATGAATGTTCTTCGGGATTCATAAGCTGCGAATTATTTACATCTATTTCTTTTCAAGTATTTACTATCTCGACTAGGTGAAATTCCACAAATATGGTGCAGTGAAGCTATAAATAAACATAGCAACTTGTAGAGAACAATTACCACCTCTGTTTACCTAGGGAAAGTTTATTTTATTGTTTACATAAGTTCATTTTAACTAGAACTATAAGGAAGTGTGTTTTTGAGAACTGTTGCCGATAAATAAGAGTAACTTGAGACATCTGTTATAATTTAAGATATTTCCAATGAATTGAATAATGTGAAGTAAAGAGAGGGCGTTGTGAGTAGGTATCCCTTAGCATTACTAAGATTGTATAACCTCAATAAAACACCTGATGAGTAGATGTGCAAGCTGGAAAGGAGGCATGAATAAGTGGCCTTCATTGTTAGTGAAAAACAAGACAAGTAGTGAAGTAGAAGCATCTTTCGGGCATTTATTTGGGTTAGCTGCATGATCGCATTTAAATACGACTGGACAAAAGTGGAATGGAAGAATTCTTCAAACGATTTTGCTACTATAGTCATCATGGTGTCCTTTTTTTAAACCTACATTTCAAACTCTTTGTGTCTCTTCTATTCTTTCTTGCTCTCAAGCAATGTCTTATTTCCTTTGTTTCTATTTGCATTCCGATTCGGTACCACTCGTTACATGATTTATGTGAATACGTAAGTCTATGACCTTTATTCAACTTCTTTTAAGTATTGATTAATACTGGCAACTACACTTATGACAATCTGTCTCTTTTCCATTTTTGCGAAAAAAAATGTACATAAATGGCATTGTACACCTAAAGAAAGCGAAATCACCTAAAACAGTCTGCTCACCTGTGTTATTGTCAGAAATATTGGTGAACTAATAGTATCTACTTGAATGACTCCAGTGTTATTTTTGTACAGGAAAGTATAATTCCTGATGGATCTTCTTTCTATCTATTATTACTCACTTAACTCAAATTGATGATACTAAAAAGTCATAAACCTTTAAAGGAAAGGCAACCAATTAACACGTTCGTTTTCATAAATGATTACTTTCCAGATATATGTGGACACAATGTTTAATCCTACATTTAAAAGGAAAAAGTGTGTTTCCCAAAAAATATACATATAGTCGTATTTACCTGAGCAACTCGTTTTAATCGGATTCCAACTCGCCCATCAATTTTTTTCACAGATATATATCTAATTTTAGCTAGCATTGTCCTGCAAGGAAAATGGATAAATAATGTATCATGCGAAAGAAAAATCAGTTTTTCTTAACGTATTATTGCTTACTTAATGGTATTTTAAATTACTTTTACTGAGAGATGAAAAAGGTTCTTTTAAATAATCACATGTTACTTTAATCTACAAAGACGTATAAAAATAATTAAAAGTGAATGTCTTATTGTCAGTTGCTTAAACAGTATATCCATTCAGTTTACTTTAGTGGAAAATTATCTCATCAGCATTGAAGCATTAGGAGCCAAGTGTTGATGAACCTGACAGATAACCGTCATTAATCTTTCTTAGATGCTATTGTTTCTTCAACAAATCTGTGTGTCAATGAAGAGTTAACTGAATCATCCAAGTTATCAGTCTTTTTTTTATTCCTTCACGCTCCAGTTGGAACATGGGGCTTCACCCTAGAGGCTTGAAGTTTCTGTAGCAGTGTTTATTTATACAGGATGGGGTTGCTAGCCCCATACCCAGCCTTTCCTCCTCACCAGCTTTTATTTCTGGCTAAGCAAGGTAAAGGAGTGGGTCGGCTGGGGGTCGAACCCCGAACCATGTACATGGTCAGCGAGCGTCCTAACCACTGTGCCACCAACGCCAGTGATATGATATGTTATGTTTAACTGATTTTTGGTTATACTCATCTTTCTGTTGTTTACAGATTTGCAAGAGTAATAATTTTGATTATAGCTTGATTCCACACCGTATTTCTGGTACAAGTATGGAATTTTCAGCATGTGATATCGGTAGCCCAAATTTCGCAGGCCGACCATAGATATCGGGTATGCGTCGGCGGGGGATCGAACCTCGGACCATGTGCATGGTCGGCGAGTGTCCTAACCGCTGTGTTATTGTTATCGGTATTTTTAAAAAATCCTCTGACAATTGCTAACTATGCTGTCATGATCACGGCCTTATGTGTAAACTTGGAATGTATTAGTGAGATTGAGATTAAGAAAAACTTGTTCACTAATTATTCCTTTAACTTCTCCTATTCGAAATGCATACATTTTATTATATATTTAATAGTCGGAAACCTCAGCTGTTTATAAAAACTCATTGTGGAAAACTAGCGAACTCGATTCACGCGGTTATGATTGTTTATCTTGTTCAACTCGAAACAATCATAACACCTTCAAAATAAAATAATCAGGTGAACAGATCGAGAGGTGTTTGAAAGAAATTCGACAAGTTAAACAGACGTATTATTTCAACAAACTGTGTCATTTAATATTATTCTCGGAAAGAATTATAATGTAAATGAACTATCCTTTCGTATTCACTTTTAAAACATTAGAAGATATTTTACTGCATGAAATTACCTTCAAAAGGAGTTATGAGAATCATAATGCAATATGAGAGAAAGGGAAAATACTAACCTAGGACGGTATGCAATGTTTAGGTGGTATTGCGTTGATCGTATTAGTTGGTTGATACTGTTGATCGAGATCGGCTGTACTGAAACACCATTTAGTTGTAAAATTTCATCTCCAATCTTTAATCCAGCTTGTGCAGCTACCGAACCAGGTAACACAGTGGTCAGAAATGCCCCCTAGAATTAAAAAAGAAATTTTCTCTGGATAGGCATTGTCAATAACCAAGTATTACTTAAAAATCAAGGTAGATTATATTAAGCTCAATCTTAAAACATTATGTCAATGATGCAGAAACTATTCCTCCCATAAGTATTATTAGTTATGACAACGCAAGGCTATTTCAACCACATTTTAATTGTCAATATGCCTAATAATGGATCTCCATTCCAAAGTTATCCATCATCCCATTCGAAAGAAGATATTCCAATCAATCTCGTAAAACTCTAGCAAGAGACAACAGTTTTTCAGCACTTTTCACGATAATGGACTTAAGTTAATTAGGTTATTTGGATAAGCAACAAATTGAAGCACTCTCATTTAGTGACAGTTTGGCTTGGTCACCTTGTAAAAAGACCTGATCGAATCTGGATACCGAGCTAACCCACAAAGGAACTTCAGAGTTATCTACAGAATATGTGAGAATCTTGCTAAAAGAGTACGAATTAAACTTCTTCAAACAGCAGAAGCAATGGCAATCCATATGTTAAATCCTGAACTCTGCATGCAAAAGCAGTTTGTTCAGTCATTAAATCTACAATGGACCTGATCAGTCTTAACACCACATATGTAATTTCTTGTTTTTGTTTCATAGTAGTATTATTCAGTCCCCACATCCCCTATTATATTTCTGCCCCTTATCACCACTGTTGTTAACTTGACTGTTGTTCAATATTTGCTGAATCCTACACAAACCCGCCAATTATAATAAGTTCCTCAACTTATTTTAGTTTCTACTCGACTAACGCTTTCTACGTTACTTAATTGGTTGTCTAACCTTTACACTTCTAATGACGCATTTTGGGAAATATTCATTTTGTTGCTAAGACAACTTACTATATATATGCGAATGTAAACCTTTAGAATGATACCACCGAAAGGAGTAACTCCTCGCCGACAGCCTTTTCTTATAAATAACTCAGTGGGGATTTTCAAGTTTCTTAAAGAGAATTGACAAGTAATGCCTGCCAAATGAATTTTGTCTGATCGTGTCATACTTTCACACAGATGAAACAATTATTTTTTCCACCACTAGAAAATTTTTCATGACTGCCGTAAATGAAGACAAGGCTTTAGTAAATTATATGAATTCAAACACTGTTGTGGCAAATGATTTCACATCACTTGGTTTATAGGAAATGATACATTTTACAACTGTATGTCACCGAACAGCACTTTAAAGAGAGTTACTTTACTATTTAATTGGTGGATGGTGACTAGCAGTGGAATCCAGTAACGCATTTCGTCCTATTTGGGACTTGTCATGTCAACATGTCAACCTGAGACCGAGAACTTGGGTCCAATCAATCGACGGGAAAAATCTAAAATTCAATTAAACCAATATGACCTGTTGCACAAGAGGTGGCTCTCGTGGCCCAAGTGGTCTAGTGGATAACGCTTTGGCGTTGGAAACTATGGGCACTGGGTTCGAGCCTCGGTGGGAACATCATCACTCACTGAGAAATGCAGGTACATTCAGATGACGAGTCCCAAATAGGGCAAAATGCGCATCCTGGATTCCACTGCTAGTCACCATCCACCAATTAAATACTAATTGAATGCCCAAACATCGTGGAAGCATGTGCTCAAGAAGCCGACATGTCAACCTGAGACCGAGCACTTCGGTCCAATCAATCGACGGGAAAAATCTAAAATTCAATTAAAGTTACTTTACGTATAGAAAAAAAGAATCAATCTATAAAACGGAACCTTCCTCGAAAAGAGAGAAAATATCTATTATTAATCACTTGGGAATTCAAAGGGGATATAAAGTCCTGTTTGTTTTTCAAGTGACGCAAAACAAAAGGGGTTTTTTTGGTTCTTCAAAAAGACGCAGACCATTAGTCTGGAGATAATTTGAGACGAATTTTCATGACGCTAACTGGTAATAGGAAGGATGCACAAATGTAAAGAATTAAGGGTGCAAAGACTTTTGAAATCTGCTGGAGCGTTCGTGGTTGATGAGCGCAGAAACCTTTGCATCCCGAAAATATTAGCAGTTTTTATGCTGCAAGAATACCACTCTCTGGGTTTTGGAAGCATTCATCAGTTTGCCTTAATCACCACTGTTTTACACATTTCCATAACCAGATTGTGACACTGTTTGTAAGCACATTTGTTTATGGAGTGTTGCGATAATCCTTAAACATATAGCTAAATTATTCATGAAATGCACAACCTTGTTTGATTTATAAGCACCTTACTGAATATATTAAAAATCTTGTTGCTCCCTATGATTGCTTCATAGTAGCTTGTTTGAGAGGGTTGCTAGTTCATAAGTTACAAATTTAGCTGGCCTTAGAGCAACTAGGCAGTACTACTTACTTAATTGCTTCTGGCTCGATACCCTATCAGACAAATTAGGCATCCGTTTCGTAAAAATATGCAGATGCTCTGTGTGCTGAAAAGCAGATTAATGTATACCTTGACGGCTATTTTCATTAGAAATTATCGATGATTAGTCAACAGTGAAATGCTTATTATTTTACAAAGAAACAAAGTGAAGCGTATACAACATGTGCCAAGAATGGGTGATACAAATTAGCTGAAAAAGGAAAACACTGATGAGGGCTGTCATTCCAGGTGGATGATTTATGTGTTTTTGTGTTATTTGAGCTAGATGATTTACTTGCAAAAGTATTATTGTGCTTCTGGACATCTTCAGTGTATTCCCTAGTCAAATCACACTGTGACTCACAGTTCATTCTTTGAATTGTTAAAATCTGGTTCTTTAATGAAGTTTGGTCATTTTTACTGTACGCATGACACACCGATTCGATATATAACTATTTATCTGCCATTCAGTTTAACGGTAATATAAATATAATACTGTTACGTATGTGTCACTAATTTTTTGTGTAGATGCTTATGAAAAGAAACATTATTTGAGGGACTGACTTTCTGCATGATCAGTGTACACAAGACGTTTACGGTTTTCAACACAAAGAGAAATTATTTTCATAAAACATTTAGTATAAAATACCTTTTCAAATTTTTCTATACGCATTCCAAATCGCTGACCAATATCCGGACGCGTGATGGTTATTTCTCTTACTTCTTGAATAGGTAATCCTGTAGGCAAAATGTAAACGGGGCTTTCTGAACTATTCTTGAGAGGCTGACATTCTCTGTGGTCTGTATGACTACCATTGCATCTTTCCAGGAAATGATTTTGAAGCATGCATTTAGAGATTACAATACCTGACAGTTTTCTGATAAAATCATCATCACCACATTGTGTAGGATTATTCGGAATGGCATTAGGGTGCATAATGCACGGTGTTAGTATATATGAAAATTTCTCCATTCCACAATATTTATCTGTACACTTTTCAGAATGATGGTTTTCAGCACATACTTCTGCATTTACAGGAGTATTTGTAATGTAGGAGGATTGGTGCAGCTTTCCTTTATCATCAAGATTTACTGAGGTATCAAATGACTTTGAGTGTGGGAAGGTCATGATTTTTTTGTACTCTGTATCACTGCGGTTATTACGGAGATATTCATTCTGAAATATAGAATAAAATCTTTAGATGTAGATTGTGATATTTGAAAGCAACAATTCACAGTCTTACATAATTATTCGATTTTGTCTACTCATAACTGACCTTGAAAATAGCCGAAAATTTTCAGGATTATGTACTTACTATGATTCAGGTAAAACTGCATTTCATATGTAGATTTCCTGCAATAAAACAGATCAGTTCTATTTTATCCATCCACTGCCAGTCAGCTGCACAAAACCTTGACAATGAAAGTGTGTGATTTTATTAGAGGTTTCAGTGTCGAACTACAATACAGAATAATTACGATATTTAAATAAATATTGATGTCAAGTTATCAAATTGTGATGAATTGCTGTAATTTAATGTGTAACACAATAGAAGCTTTGAAGCTTTTGCTATTTAGCCGTTGAAAAATCAACTGAAATTTATCTTTTTGTCAGCTTGTTTATAAATAAACATTTTATTCTGTACATGGGCAAATGTGTATCCGAAATGAGCCAATGCGAAATAAATGATCTAAATAATTTACTTTCTTTTAAGTAGCTAAGTTTTACCAAAACTAACCGACTTATCAAATCAAAAAATCAGTGCCGCTTTATGGCAACTTAGTAATTAAAGATAAAGAATTAAAGACAGATTACAAATTCAAATTTTCGTAAAACGACATTTTGCACCACACAAGTCCTATCTTATTCATTATGAGAAAACACAAGGAGCGTCTAACTTCTGAGCAAACGAAACTTCAGTTGACAGTTAGCCTTTGATTCAATTTGTTTTAAAATCCAGCAACGACACAATCGAACTGTATTAATGGTAAGCGTAACAACACAACGCAGTACCTAATAAAGAGCAAGGTTTTGATGCAGAACACTACAGAATGAGTTTTACTTTTTTGTTGACAAAAGCAGCTTTTATTTGAAAAACTACACAAGGTGTATGTTCCCTAGATATCAGATTAATTCATATCAACGTTTCAGTATTTAGTGTATCAACAGAGTAAATGTATTTCTGATAATATGTAATAGCTTTGATTTAAAATGTTGCTCCATTTTAATGCTGACTTAGTTGATGATATCTAGGCAACATAAGTAGTAGCGTTTCAGATGCCTAAATTAGCTTACAGTTCATCAAACTGAATGGACATGTTCAGTGAATGACTTAAGTTGATGAAGTGTTCGGTATATATATATATATATATATATATACATATATATATAGTCTCATTCAAACGTGAATCTTTTACATTCTCATTGCGTTCAGGCTTACGGTACTAACGTTCACTACAGTAAAAGTTCGAAAATGGGGAGATTTAAATGTAAATGTGCAGGAAAATCTAGTCAGGGACGCTGCAATCATTGAGTAGGTAGAATTACTATTCTACTGAATTGTTGGAGATACGCTACCTGATTGGCCAAACTTTAACTTATTCTATAAGGACAAAACTAAGCGGGCAAAGCTTTTATTAGCGGAAGTTCTTCACTGTCAAAGTTATTCATAATCAAAAAAGTGGATTTGAATTCCAGTGGAGTAACTGTTCTATTCAAAAGACTTCTCAATTGACTGCCACCTACAACGCTACCAATAATACCAACAGCGGAAGCAGAACTACCAGTGGACATCAACCCTCCGACGAAAACAGAAATCTTGAAGGTAATAAAGATGCTAAAAACTGGAAAAGTAGCAGGACCAGACGGAATCCCCGCAGAAGCACTGGAAATGGACCCCGGGACATCAGCGGAATTGATGACAACACTACCGGAGAAGGAGTTGAAAGAGAGCTAGGTACCTGAGGATTGGAGGAAAGGCTACCTGTTCATATTACAAAGGAAAGGAAACTTAAGTCAGTGCAAGAATTGACGCGGCATTATGCTCCTGTCCACCCCAAGCAAAATACTAAGCCGCATCATTCTGGAGAGAATCAAGCACGCCTTGGATGAAAAACTTCGAACAGAACAGGCAGGATTCAGGAGGAACAAGTCATGCATAGATCAAATCACAATACTATGTATCATCAATCAACAGAGCTTGGAATGGCAGTCAACTCTCTACCTCAACTTCGTCGACTTTTAAAAGGCCTTCGGCAGCGTCAACTGAGAGGTGATTTGGAAACTACTTCACTATTATGGGGTGATGCTAACAATTATACTCCTCATCCAACAGTTGTACGACAATGCTGCATGCCAAGTAATCCACAATGAGAAACCCACGGAATCCTTCTAAATGAAGACGAGAGTAAGACTAGACTGGCTGCCTACTATCGCCAGTGTTTTTCCTGATTGCGGTAGACTGGGTTATGTGACAGACAATGGGTCGGGCAGCAAGGAAACAGGCATAGAATGGACATACACAAAAATCTTGGAGGATCTGGACTTCGCCGATGATATATGTCTGATTCCCCACAAACTGGAAGATATACAAGCGAAAAGCAACAAGTTGGCGGAAGAAGCATCAAAGATAGGACTTCAGGTGAACACAGAGAGAACAGAGGTGATGAAGATTCCTAACCAACAGCAACAACAACAGACAACAATCAGCATAAATGGGAGAAATTTGAAAGAAGCAGCCTCCTATAACCCCGACCTTGGAAGCATCGTTTAAACTACAAGCGGACGGAACTGATGAGAATGTCAAAGGTAGGATCAGGAAAGCAAGGCAAGATTGCATTACGCTCAAGTCTGTGTGGAGGTCAACAGCACTCAGCATGAAAAATAAGATCTGGATTTTTAACTCCAATGTGAAGTCAGTGCTACTATATGGATCAGAGACTTGGCGCCGCGTCACGAAGGGAACTTCAAACAAACTACAGAGTTTAATCAACAGCTGTCTTCGCTCAACACCACTCAAGATTAGATGGCCGGGCAGAGACGATCAGCAACAAGGGACCTCTGGGAGCGAATCAAACCAGCAGGAACCGATTGTGCAAGAAATATGCAGGAAGAAATGGAGGTGGATTGGCCATACTCTGAGAAAACCAACAAGTGACATCACACGTCAGGCCATCGCTTGAGTACAACCCGATCAGGAAGCGGCGAGTTGGTCATCAGTGCGATGGTGGGGTGACATGGAGGAGGTCATGCGAAGAGGAGATGAAATTATGTGGACAGACGTGGAGCCAAGTGAAAACGTTGACGGAGAATCGAACACAATAGAGACATGCAGCTAAAGCCTTATGTTCCTCTAGGAATTAAAGGAAACAATAAGAATAATATCTGTTCTATTCACGTTAGCTGAACTTGTCGTTTTTTATGTAACCTATTTTTTCTTCTTTTCAGGTTTGAAGCCACTCTTCTTGTTAATGTATCATGTTAACTTTTGTTTTTAATTATAGTATTTGTAGTAGGATCAATGGGTATCTTGTTAAAGTGTGATTTATAACATTCTTATTCTGTCCTAAAAATTTAAATAACATGCTCCACAAGTTGAAAACTAATATTGTCTTTTTTGTAATAGAGCTGTCCACCTCATATTCACCTATGTAACCGATAAAATGAAGTGCCATTCAAGTTTTTGTCGGTGACATCTGAAGAGTACTGACAAACCTTATTGCTCAGCACTACTGCACGATAAACTGCGGTGGGATTTGGAGCCAAATTTAAGCGTGAATTGCTAAGGAAAGGTTCTTGCTCTTGCGTCTGTGCTTGTTAAAGTTTATCAACAAGGCAAATCTATATTTTTTAGGACTCTTAATGTCAAACTGTTTAATTCCAGCCTGCGTAGGCGTAACTTTGGATCGCAGAAGTGAAATTAATTTGATCGATGCAACTTGCTAGCTGATACCAGCTAAAGCATAATCTAGAACGAGTTGATCTTCACGCAGATTGTCCATATTTACTTGAGACAAAAATAGGCTAAAATCAAACCATAGGACTAGACAGAGTCTCTGAGTTTTCATTGCATTAAGGCTGTGTTATTAAGTATCCAGCGGTGATTTGCTGTCTAAAACTTCATCTTTATTAGGTTGAACCTATAACACCCTATAATAAGGTATATTCAATGAATTAGTGTAAATATCAACTTCCTGATTCGTGGTACTTTATGTTTCTTTTGTTAATGCACTATGTGACAATTCGTCCTTCTTTTAAATTTTAACATTTCTTTTTACTGCAATGTATATTGCAAAAATCTAATTCATTTTTAGAATGATATTTAGCCTCTTTATGAAGGATGACATGCAAATTGTGGGTTTTTTTAGTGAGAATAAAGGAGTCGATAAGCGAGTTATTTAAAACCTCAAGATGTTGGTGCTGCATCTGTAAACACAGTTAATCTTGTGGTGAAGGATTACAACAAAAACGAATGAGAAGGAGTGGGCTCTATGTTCATAAACAGTAGTATTTTCAAGTAAAAACAATTGAATCTTGCGTGACTCACAAATAAAATTTAACGAAACTTCGTTTTAAGTTTTACTTACCTTTTTTTCAGTTCCTGGTATATTTGTCTGTGTACAGGATATACCATGTGTTTTATTACTTCTTATGTAATAATCTGAACCGCGTAATGAGCTTGAAGTACACTGTAGATTTCCAACTGATTTACTTTGACTCATCCCTCGACCATTATTTATTTTACGCTCAAAGACATTCCAAACTCGTCTGGCTTTCATTTTCAAATTATATATTGGTGGGCTTTGTAGTTTGTTTGTCAGATTGCTGCAACTATAAATATATGCATTCGGTTTTGTTTGTCTATTGTCATCAAAACGATCTTGAAATATCTGCGTTTGATCACTGCTAACATAATCCGGCCTTAAATTATCCTTAAACATTTTACTTTTGCTTAAATAACGTTTATGATTTGTACCTAAGAGTGGGGCTCTTGGAGTTGTGGTTGGTGATAACTGTCGAGACGAAGATGAGGATGACTGTGATGATGAGGGCGGGAACGAAGTATTCCTCTGAAAGGAATTCTTATTAGATGCATGACTATCTGGAGTATATGAACGGAAGTGTCTTAGTTGTATATCATCACCACAATTGCTGCGTGCATTACGCGTGCGTAAGAAATAGTTTCTGCTGGAATTCAGTTTTCTTTCTGATGGTCCTTTATTTGGTTGTTGTTGTTTAGCAAACTGAGCAACCGTTTCATTATGCAGATATTCTTTTGTTTCATCTGGGACAACTTCATATTTGGTTGAATTTGGTTTTGAAATCGACTTTTCTTGTAAGTTATTGTTGATAAATGCATAAGTTGTTTCAGTCAGTAGTGTCATTTTCGTATGCAAATTCAGTCTTATCCTTTGACAAGTTGCGTTTTACAATATCTAGGACAAAATATTTAAAAAAAAGACAATTATCACACTAATTAATGCAAACTCATAACAGTATTCTTTAAATGCAAACCACATTCTTCACCTGAGATCACTCACATCCTTTGGGTGTTATTTACACAAACCTTTATTCCAAAGGGTTTGCATTTGACGAAACCTTCATTTCACTGATTGCTTGTTCCAATATTTCAGTAATGAGTACATCAGAAACGAAAAGAAGCAGACTGCCGACACTTTGTCCGTTATTATTCTCTGTTCATAAGGAATGTTAACGGACAGTTTTTGTTTCGATAATTTGACAGTTTTCTGCATTATTCATGACTAAATATGGTATACTAATAGCTTATTTGTTTGACTTTGGCCATGAAAATTACTTCGTTTATAATATTGTCTCTTTATGTGCGGCATCCATAGAACATTTATCTGAGGACATTTCTGAAAAACAGAAGTATATCGATTAAAATACATGCCAACAATGAATCTCGATCGGTTCTTAGAGTTTGTTCTCATCAAAAAACATGACGCCGATGGTAGAAAGTTGTTTTTAGGAAGTCACAGTTTGACTTAAGTAGGTTAACTTCTTTGTTAATAAGCCTAGACGAAATAGATAGTAAGGAAAACGGAAAGATATGTTTCTGCAGTGAATAATTTTGAGTGGTAGTACTCATCTTGTTGCTGGCTTTCAATTTCAAACAGCAGAGTAGGATAAATGATTATTAATGGAGTGCAGTTGCCACTTCTTCAGGCATCCAATGCACAGATTACAAATGTGTGAAATTTTAACATGCTAGAAGGCGGTTTGGATTCAATATATTTCAGTCTTTGTGGTTAAGAAATTCAGTTTTTTCAAAGAGGAACATAAAATAACTGGAAGCATTCTTTTAAAGTACCAGTAAGTTTGAAAAGCCTCTGAGAAACATACTCCATCTAGCATTTATCATTTTTGTTTCAAACCTATGATTATTTTATTTAAAGGGCCATGTATTCCAGTTTTCAAGTGTTAGAAAATTAGGTACTAACCATTAATCCAATGCCTACTAGTAGCTGAATTTAGAATAAAGTTGTGACCCAGTAGCTCCCTAACTGATGACCATACTTGAAATCCCTCTAATCTGTCAAATAAAATACCACATGTCATAAATGTATTTATATGTATATATATGTATATATATATACACGTACTAGGTAGCTTATACGGATACATGCTATCAAAATGTAAATCACAAAAGGCCATCACGGTTAAAACCCAATATTAAATCAAGGTCATTGTTATTCTACCGCCGCTAATAAGCTTTGAGGTCAGAGTGGGGTAAATGTCGAGTAGGAATTTAATACAATTTTCATGATAATTCGGGTGATTCGGCTGTTAATTAGATATTCTTTTGCACTAACAAAATTCTAGTGGATCTTCTTGTTTTGTCTTGAAATCTCTTTTAATCTGATTGAATTTATCAGCCTCCATTTTTGAGGAACAGTGTATATTCTGAGTTTTTATTTTAAGCTTATACACTTAAATAAATTTCAAAATAAATTAATAGTGTGGTTTCACTTTGAACTGTGTTCTTGGCAAATGATGAACTTTAATCTATTTATTACCAGTTACACATTTCATCATGAACTAAAATTGGATAGATAAGCACTAGAAAACCTGGATGTACTGGACAGCTGTTTCACTCTGGTTCCGGACTCTTCAACAGTGCGCACCCACTGGGGTTCGAACCCCAGGACTTTCCGATTTTGAGGCGAGCTCGCAAGTGTCCAGGTCTTTGGGACCCAACCCAAAGGTGAGTGAATTGCAACTTCTTCTGATTCGTGACATTATCTGGCAGTTGCGCTAAATGTATATCATGAAGTTGAAATTCATGGACCTTTCGGTTGGGTCCTGGTGGCTTGATGGTCTGCGAGCGCGCCTCTTAATCGAAAAGTCTTCTGTTCGAACCCCAGTGGATGCGTACTGATGAAGAGTTCCAAACTATGACGAAACAGCTCTCCATTACTCCAAGGTTTTCCAATGGTTCTCTAACCAGTGTCAGTTCATGATGAAATCTTGTAACCAATCAAATCAAACCGCTGCAAACGAACACTTGAATATTACCAGTTAGCCTAAGTATCTATCTGAAATTTCAGTGGTCCAAAAGGACTCTCCGAAATAAATCTAGCTGAACACACCGATGATAGTCTTGACTCGAGGCTAGCAAAGGAGGCGTTCAGTGTTTAGATAGCTTTTATCTTGCTTGTTAGCCTTACTATCTCACATGAGTGATTTTCATAATATTCATATCTATCAGCAGTGGAAATTATCTTGCTACTTATTCAGACGAACAAAACTTTTAGCGAAATATTACATGGACTGAAATAACTTTTCATAAATCTCTTTGTATGGAGAGTGAAGACTACTTTTGTAAGTGCTCTAAAACGTTTTTTATTCGAAATTATGTGTTTGCTCTATTGCTATCAGGCTAATGCAAATTAACCCAAAAACTATCAGAATTAAGTAATCTTAGGCCATTATGTAGGGTCAGCTTTTAAAATTTTTAGTTTAAGTGCTTCCCATGTTGATAAAAATTCCCTATTAAAGTTATGGGAATCAGTAGGTCACCTGAACAAATAGTATTTTGTGGTAAGTGCACTGATAATTTCATTAGTAACAGTAAGTGTTTTATATTTAGATATCGAAGTGATTTTAATGGACGAATTTTCTTAACGTCATTTTAATGCCCCTTTATTATAATTGATTTAAAACTATTCCTAGATGGATTTGTGCCTCCAGGGTTCAATATCTTTGGTATCTCCAAACAGATGGGTACAAATATAATAGGCGTTCTATGCAGTTCCAGACATGAACCCATAAGTCAAACTGCCTGAATATATGCCTCACAAAAACTGCATTGTCAATAAAGTTTTGCTCTGTAAATGTAAACAGAGTTGTACTACTACCTTTTAACGCTCATATTTCTGATTGTAGAAGGTTAGAGAAGTTAGTTTTACAGATTGAACGCAGATGACCATTAACTTTTCTAAGTGTTCCCAATAAATATTTGTGTTTGTTGTTCACATCAAACTGTTTCAGTCAAACTTAGTTAAACAAATCTGGAAAGAGAAATATTGTGGCTAGATCCATTGATGGATAATCAGTTAGAGGCTTAAATTTGCAGGACACTATAAATTATCACTCAGTCGAAACCCAAGGTTGAATTCAACTCTAGTTTTCTGTGACTGTCTCTCAGGTGTGACACTAGCTACCCCTTCTATGAAAGCAAATTATGAGTCCTAAAGTTTCAAGGCTTCAAACATAGAGGTTTATGTTCCACTCGGGACACAAAGCAATTAAAAAAATCCATCTTTCTCATGGTTGTTTATACACAGTGATACATTTCGAATTTTAACAATATTTCGAGCAAAACTACTGAGTTTTCTTTAGAAACGAGACTGTCTCATGACTTAACTGCGAATATGCGTGCACTCACAACTTCCCCTAAGTTGTATGAAGTATATTTCTATACATTTTCTTAGCCAGTCATGAAGTGAGTGGCATTGTAACATTTTCCATTTGTGAAACTGATTGGCAAATGAAACCTCATAAAATATAATGTCGTTTATAATTAGGATGTAATCTGAAGTACTCACCAAAGAATTTCGAACGTCTTTAGCATTTGTCTGAATCTACCGGTAAAGTTTACAATGTGTCCGCTGACTGGCTATTAAATCACTGGTGTGAGTCGTATATCACTGTTAGAAATGATGAATCATGAATGAGGAATGGACTTCTTCTTTTACAGGCTTGCTTCCTATTCAAGTCTCAGACCTTAGTCACTCATTACTTTCTCCAGGAGCATTGTTAGTAGATTAGTTCATTCGTCAGTGACCTGCAGAGGCCTTTTTACACCAGGTATTGCTAAAACAATAAGCGATGTTAAACACACAGAAATCTTCATCATGACAGATTTCAGTCAACTGTAAATAGCCTGATCCCTATGAATAATCTTATGAATTTCGAAAGGCATGTTGTTGCCTTTTCCTTAAATTTGATTTTCACGCAGCTCATGTTTAACGAGTCCCTATATCACAAGATTTATTTTTAGTAGTAATTTTAACAAAATCTAACTAATCTTTGAATATATGTTTACCTATATGTATGTATACATAGAGATATTTGATAAAATTTGTTTTGCAAATGCTGAAACCTTATTTGATATTCTACGAATTTAATAAAATGAGTGGAAATTGTTCATTACTGAGCTATTTAAATTTTTGGGTGGAAGGCGATTGTTTTATGTTGTTTATCGATTAGCAAATGAACATTTCGAAATAATAAGATTGCTGCATACACGCCAACAAGATTTATACATTTACATCATATTTGTAATCAAATTTTCACTTATGATGTGTTAATGTTTATTTCATGAGATGCATAATTTATATCATGATTAAAACCATCTTCTATATAATTTATGAAGACATATAGGTTAGATGAAATAACATTCAACAACCATAAAGAAACGTTTCCAGTAAGGGCATTATTGGAACGTTTTAAACTACGGCTCGAGTTATGTCACGGTGTAAATGAAAGAAACGTATTTGTATAGTATTAATTCTAAAGTTGATAAGAATCGAGGTCTTCTGATTAATTTATGAATCATTCGAAAATTCTAACCAAGCTTTGGTTGAAATTTTTGCTAAATTTTGAAAATATCAATAATGAATTTTCATTGTAGCATCCTGTTAAGCATTATTGAGATACCTAATGACTGAAAAAGGTGGCTTTGTTGAATGTAATTATTGAATTACTGTGATTCCTGACTTTAGAACACCGAGATGATAAAACAAACACTAAATATGGCCGTGTAACATTTCACGGTTAAAAGATATGGGGATCTGAAGTTCGAACACTTTCTTCTATTTTTTTCATTGGGCCCTAATTTTAATACTTCAGCTAAGCTACTTTATGGCAGTCCCGAACTAGGACGAAACAGCTATTCAGTACTTCCTTCAGGTTTTCCAATGGTTCTCTAACCAATGTTAGCTCTTGATGAAATCCTATAACCAATCAATCAAATCCCTACAAACAAACACTTGAATATCAATGAGATGCTCACTAGCGACTTGCCCTATTCAGGTAGGTAGTTACCTGGGGTTCTAGTGAGACGTCGTGACCAGTAGGGTGCAGCAGGTCGGGTGTGACGACAAATACTGGCCGAAGACATTGCCTAGCGGTCGCGCTTTGTCGTGAATTGGTAGAAGTAAGAATTCATGGGCCATTGGATCGGGTCCCAGTGGCTTGATGGTCTACGAGGTCGCCTTGTAACCAGAAGGTCCTGGGTGCAAACCCCGTGGGTGCGTACTATTGAAGAGTCTCAAACTAGGACGAATCAGCTTCCCAGCACTCCCAGGTTTTCAATGGTTCTCTTACCAATGTCAGCTCATGATGAAATTCTGTAGCCAATCAAATCTCCTCAAACCAATACTTGAAATAAAGTATCGTTGCAATTCATTGTAACTGCCTCTGATAACCACCTATTTTCATATCATAACACATGATCTACTACATGACACGAAGGTAATTTCTGGTCAAGCATGCGGAAGAGAAGATGTGGACAACTGACTGCTAGTGCTCATTCGAAATAGTTTAGTTCATAATCGTCCGACATGGTTTCTTAGAAATATTATAACGAATAAAAATTAAACAGAAGAAAGAACATTAAAATAAAATCAATGCAACATTCAGTTAGCAGTTATTATTCACTTAGTTAAAGTCTTTCTCCTAAATATAATTTATGAAACAGCAAACTAAGAGAATCAATTATTCCTACCTCCATTTACCTCCTCACAGGCGGTAAATGTATTCATCAGTATAATTATCAAATATTATTAAAGATACTTCTGTTTGTCTGACTGACCTGAATTATCAACAAATCAACGGGAGTAGATTAACGAAAAATATTCATCATTTACCTTAGAATGAACTAAACTGTATTAATATTTAGTTTGTTGCAAGGTCAAGACAAGGTGTGTCAACTAATTCATACCTTATATGTAAGGCATACTTCAGTAATTGGCTAAACAGTATAGACATAATATCCCTAAAGCTACAGTTTTTGTCTGGTAAAAGTAAATTGCATTAACTGCTTTTACTTTGTAGAAGGTGTTAACAAAACCACAAAGCAGCTTTTATACGGAATAATTTGATAAATAAATGTAATGCATAACGTGTAACAAGGTTATTTCTTTCTTTTTTTCAACTTTCTGTTATTTAATTATCTATGACTGAGGGTGAGCAGGAAAGCTAGGCTGTAGCGAAAGACCGATTTACTGCAGATATCACTGACATTTAGCTTTGAAATGTGAAACACTAAAGCCAACAACAGACTACTCCTTAGTTTCTCCCTAATCGTCAAGATCTTCATCAATCTGAGATAAAACTAAGCGACAATTTACTCTTGATCTAAAAGCCCTCTTCAGACTTTAGTACAAAATTAGGATCTCATTTATTTTGTTGTCACGGAAAGTAATTTGTCTGTAATTAGAGTGGATTCGAACACGGATCTGATAATTGTTACAATCTCAAACCTCATTCTGAAAAAGATTTATTACTAACTACTTCTGACTCCTGACGGAATGTAGTCGGGATGTGAAACAAATGGTTAACAATTGAAAATAATCACCATTTAAGGATTAAAGTAAACCGTTTTGTAGCTTAAACGTTCGTCAGTCTTTAATAGTGTACTCCGCCGGCCCCATCAAGTGTGTAGTCCAAGATCATCAAACTAAGAGGCGAGCACACTGACCACTCAGCCGATTGCTTATATATACATATAAAATAATGAGAACACAAATAAATGTTTCTAAAACAGATTCATTCAGTTAATAATACTAAATTACTGCTTGCTAGATCAAATAAGAAAAGAAAAGGGGACACGGAGTTTCACTTTACCATGAAACTCACGTTTACCATTGCTACTATTCTAATCGAGTGGTCTTTATGAATTCCCTGATTTAATGAGGATTTCGATGTTTGAATTGTGAATAGACAAAGAGCAGGAGGGTTTCAACAGAGATACATAAGTACGTCACACTGTTTTATTTTTGTTATTGTTGCAATCTCTATTACTATGTTTCTGGCTTGAGAAGACTGAAGATCTGTATATGGTGACTTACATTTTGATTACAATCCAGATTAAGTAGTTTGTCCCTTCCATACATGATATTCCATCCAGGAGGATGGTGAAAAGTTACCAGAATAATCATCAGGGCATGCTACTATTCCTAACATGATTCATACTGATTATAAAAGCCATGAAATGTCACGTAAGGTAAAGTGAAGTGTACAGTGTGAAAAAAATGATGCTTGTAGATTCCTAAGACACGAAAAACTACTTGGTACACTCTTGTTTTGGACATTATTCAAACCATGATAAGTGAAAAATTCAGATATTATAGTAACAACCATCTTAATGAGCTTTTGCTATAAGAAGGTTATGATCTTCATAACAAACATATTTTTCTGAGTGATTCATTCAGTCCAAATAGAACAACACAGATTTTTCTAGTCATGGAAGTGAAGTTGTCATCAACATGAAATTCCTCTTATCATACATCCGGTCAGAAAATGTTAAGAGGCATTCGTTCAAGACTGTTATAATTATTTATTGTTCACTTTAAGAATAACAAGGATTCAGATGGGGGTGATTTGATTATAATCAGTATAACACATTTATTAATGATTCATAAATCTTGGTGTAGAATCTATATTTAAATACTTTATTTGGATTGACTTATTAATTAAAGTATCGTCGTGGCAGGCGAATAATAGATGAAGACATTTGGAGTTTTCTTACTTTTTCCACATGCATCAAAGAAAGAAACGCTGAGGTTGACATTGCAGTTAATTACAGCTAGGTGATAAATGTCAGTCTTCAGTATGGACTACTATTTTTTAAATCTAACACATTCGACTGATGTATACGCCTAGACCTCTGCTTTGGTTATTACCCACTGTCGATTGACGAAAGGCACTCAGTGCTGGGAATTAATGGAGTGTTGGATGTTGCTTCTGAGCTCTCCAACAAAAAGAATGGTAGGAACTGACTATGTTGAATAAGAATACGAGGCAGACTTTGCTGTAAAAGAAATAGCCTAAGCACCATATCATCAGTGATGAACACCAAGTCCTGTGTGCTAAAAATGACGGGTATATCATAGATTCTTCATTTCTTTAATTTTCCTTAAGGTAGTTGTCTCAAAAATGTTTTTAAGCAAATTTAGAATTTTATTAGCACTATGGCTTGATAAATGTTCATTAAATAGACAACTTAGTGAAACATGATATGTAGATGACTTTATGAGGTTTGGCACCCGATAGATGATGGTGAAGGACTTTTCAAAGCTAATACTGAAGAGTCCTTCCCCATTATCTATTGAGGCCCAAACAAACCGGCCACAAAACTAATTTTTATGATATTTATCGTATGATATTTATGGTATTAAGCACAACTTTTATTCATTTCTTACTCAAGATGCGCTTGTCTATTTTCATTGAGGCAGTCAAAAAATGCTATGTAAGTGTTCCTTCTCAGTTAGGCTGCTCAGGTGTATAAAAACATACCTACTTGATTAGGATGGTCGGTGGTCTCTCTCTCTCTCTCTCTCTCTCTATATATATATATATATATATATAAACCTAGCAAATTAAAGGTAAAACTCTCTGGACTACTATTTTACATATCAAGTTATCTATCAATTTTTAGACTATATTTGTATCATCCTGTAAGTTTAGCCTAATGATAATATGTATATTTTATTCTCGAAAGAACAATCTGACGACAAACTGCTGGCAGTAATTATATTTGACTTGGATAATACTCCATGAGTCGGTTGAAGTTGACACTGAAATAGATAGTGGTAACAAATGAAGGTGAAATGCGAATTTGGGTCGTTGCGAGATACAAACTAAGAGTCTCCAAACTGCTACTTCAGTGCTCTGTCATCTGAGCCAGGTGACCTAATTACTGTCAACACCACTAGAACATGTGCCAAGACA
The DNA here is from genome assembly GCA_944472155.2 of Trichobilharzia szidati. NCBI lineage: Eukaryota > Metazoa > Platyhelminthes > Trematoda > Strigeidida > Schistosomatidae > Trichobilharzia > Trichobilharzia szidati. The sequence continues at coordinate 66,241,903 of OX235279.1, forward strand.
ACATACTTATACGTGAATTCAAGCATACGTTTCTTAGCCGTATTTAATGCAGACAGAAATAGTACTTATCACGTGTTCCTTGCCACAGTGTTAGCTGACTGGTGGAACTAGGTCAGCTCCAACACCAACGACTAGACAATGTTTACACCTTAGTGACTAATCAGTGTACTAATTACAGTCCTACAGAAGGTCAGCTGTAAGCCCGAATAACTCGGTGATTACACTTCTAACTACAGCAGTGGGTATCTCTGGTTCGAAATTTGAAGCGGACATTAGTTACTTCAAAACTGCAGATATGCCTTAGTGACAAGTGTCATGAAGCACGAAACCTACGTCAGGGACATCTGATTTCATTTCACAGTATTATACTGTTGGAACTATGTAAAATCTGCTGCTGCTATACACATGTGAACATTAGTTTTTGGAATTTACGAGAATTTAAAAAACATGACTTTTGAGCTTGTCTAGCAACCTAACTGAGAATTAGTTAACTCATAAGCAGAACTGTAATTTACTGAGGAAAAGATTATCTGACTTGAGAAATTGTTTGTAAATAGAAGTTTCTACCGAACTTTTGCCAACCAAACGCTGTAATCTTCAGTTACAATTTTCCGAAGAATTCATCTATCCTAATAATTTTCTTTCTGCCCAGTTCTAACCCGTTTCATTTTATCAGCTGTATCAATACTATTTTCATCATCGTGGTTCCAGTGTTTTAACAGAGCTTGGCCTAATATCTAACCCATCATGTGCATTCTTCCCTTCAACAGCTTTTTCTGTATTTCATTCACTTGAACTCTACAATCACGTCAATTTCAATGAAATGTGTATTGACAAAGACATTTTTTGTAAATAACCGACATTTTTATTCCTTTTCGTTCCCAGTGAAACATAGGGCTTCAGGATGTAGGATTGAAGTTTTTTGGTAGCAGCGGTGTTTATTTTTACGGGAATGGTTTGCTTGCCTCATGCCCAACCTTTTCTCTTTGCTGGCCCTACTACCAGCTTAGTGAGGTAAAGGAGCGCATCGGCCGGGAGTTGAACTACGGACCACATGCGAGGTTAGCGAGCATTCTACAGCTGCACCACCGACGCCAATAACCGACTACCTTAAATAGTATATATACGAATATGTATATTGAAAGCAAAGTCATCAGAAAGTGATATGTCTACATTGAATATGTATATCTAGTTACCTGAAGAATACTGGGAGTTGATTTTGTTCCTGCATCAAAGGAACTCCGGATAAATCCTAATCATACTGGAGAGCAAAATGTTAATTCCTTAATACAGTCACCAAGAGTAAGGTTGAATGTTTCACAATCAGCATTTCATATGAGACCAATAAAGTTTATGATTTTGATTCTCTTATATGTATAATAAAAACTGGTGCTTTTAGCATATACGTGAATTACGGAATATTATGTTACAGATATTAAACTTGTTGAACATGAAGACTGTGCCCCCAGATATCAGTAAATCTGAAAGTTGTTGATTAACATATTTATATTCATAACCTAAAGGTGAACTCATGGACATCATGATGCAGTTTTTTTCCTGTTATTACCTCAAACGTATCCATTAAATTAGAATAATAATCAGCTGAATGGGTTGTAGGCTAGAAAGTCCAAATGTGTAAGCCTAAAGGTTACTTATTAACACCACTAAGCAATCCTTGATCAATAAAATATATGATAACATAAGTAAGTCCGTGTAATGCAAGAAAATGAGTTGAAGGATACAAACAAAGTACGTTTATAGATGTGGATTAATCTTAGCGAATTTTGAACCGGAAACACAATTAACACTTCCAAATAAGTTATTCAGGAAATAGAGGATACTTTGTTTGGCGTCCATCTGTAAGTTGTGAAAACCTTTTTCATGTAATTAATTAGTAAAAAGAAACCGTTTCTAATTCTTCAAGAATTTTCATTTTACTGAAGATTCTGGAAATAAATAGTGATTACTCATGTCAGTAGATATTAGTATTCTGCAAACTAGTCATTCTTTGTGTTACTTTAGATATCATCATATGTTGTCAATATTCATTTGTTCGCAGATAAGGTCGTCTAAAAATTTAGCGGTCTATGCCTACTTATTTGACCGAGAATAAAAGACGCTTTTATAGTGTTATCTCGACAAATATGATATAACATCCGCCTGAAACAATCCGTTATCAAATAACAACAAAATTGATTTATTCTGCAATACGTGTCAATTAGAAATGGATACATTACTGAGATTTACTATAAAATATTCCTGATTATACTTACCATACTTCTCCTACATCAAAACATTTAATTCGCTCTTTTTGATCAGAATAACATTAATCCAGCAGGTAAGTGATTTAAGTTTACTAATGAATTCAGTAAGTATTTGATGAAATGTTCAACTACAAACACTGAGCTCAATGAATAAAACTAATGTTAAACCGAATATGCAAACAAGTATGATAATTTTTAAGAAAATAAAGCATCATTATAAGCGGAAACTATTATATGAAGAATGCATGTCATTTTTATTCTTTCGATTGGTCCAACTTAATTTATAAATAGCATGTATTGTTTGACCACCTAACCAATCAGAAAATCCCTGAAAAACGAATAGATGAAGATGGCCAATAAGACAATAGTAATACAATATATCAAACAATGAGTCAAAGTGAAATTTTGAAGTAGGAAAAATTCAAAACGGCAATTGAAATATCCACGTTCCAGTAAACTTAAGCTAATAGAAGAATACCGATTCCTGAAAAGGTCTTTGAATAAGAGTGAACGTCGTACTTCACATGAAGTTTTACTTAGATCCTCTATGGACTGGTTTGTTTTTCGTACGTCATACTCTCTATCATTTTCGGATGTTCTAACAGCAAAAGGAGCAAGTGTAACAGTATGCACAAACTTACATCGTAAACCTACATCAACCGTCCTATACAATTCCGTCCCTATACAAAACAAACGAAATCCCTTCAGATGTTTGGTTCACCATGGTAGAGTTACATGTTCGGATAAAACAGTTAACGCAAAACTCAGCGATATCTCTGATCTGCTGAATCGAAACTTTCAAAATATGCAAAAAAAACCCGAAATGCTTTCAGTTCCAAAAAAATCAGTGCTCTCTAAGCTGCATTTCTCGGGATATTTTGGTAGTGGGATGGTATGACAGCATCTGAGAAGGGCCATTGAAAGGACATTTAATTCAGCTAAGTTACACCATTTACCCACCAACCAACCAACCAATACTTAGTTCACGAAAAGCAAACCTCTTAATTTCACTTCTTTCATGTGTATTTACTGGTTCAACTGCTGATATGTAGCTAGTTATATTAAGCGTGTTATTACGCAAGTTTGTCATCAAATGTTTTAACATGACTCATCTTGGCTTAGCGAAGGACTGCATAATGTTATACGCAACTAAATACTAGATCGTCTCGGCGTTAAAGGACATCAGGTTGATACTAACACAGCTTTCAAAGTTAGTTACCCAGTCTTTAGCACGTTCTATTAGTACGAAATCTACATATAGAGCACAGGTAATTGGAATTCATGAGAACAAAGTAAATCTGTGTTCAGAAGTAATCCGTGCAGCCTCCATCTTTTACTATAACAGCTTGCATAAGAAACTTAAATTCTTGCTAATGATTTTCCGTTGTCGTTGTAACTATCATTTAACTTTGTTATTACTGTCCTAGCTAATCCAGTTAACTTATTCATACCTTGGGTATTTCAGAGTAGTTCATTTATTCATTCTTCTTGGTCATCGTTATTCTTAAAACTACTGATTGTGTCATAGCTTGTTGCTGGCTACTAGAAGTAAACCGATCTAATATTCAGTAATTATTTCCACCGTTGTTACACCTCAAGATTAGTACTTTTAGTTGATTCACAAACTATCGCCAACTTCTGCTAATTAACAGGGTCTGAAAAGCAAGATGGACATTCATCACTGTGAAATCAGTGTGAAGAGCGACAGCAGACAGTACAAATAAAAACACTAAAACTTCTAGTCTTCTTGTCAAGATATATATATATATGGTTCAGAGACTTGGAGCGTCAGTCAACAGCTTCTCGAGCAGACTTTCATCTACAGTTGCCTTCTTCAGCTCATTATTGAAGATGGAATGATCAACCGGAATTGATAAACAACTATGACCTGTATAAAACAGCAATCTAACCTAAAAGCTAACTGCCAACAAATATACATGATGAAATAGAAATACACTGATGAGACGTTCAAGTGACATCACACCTAGCATGTGGTCTAGTGAAGCCTGAATGGAAAGGGACGAGTAGGGCACATGAAGGTAACGAGATCACGGGACAAGGAAGTAGATGATTGTTGTCAGCCATGAAGTTAGGTGGAAATGATATCAGAGGGCGGAATGGAATTCAGATGTTCCTCTGAATCCCTGTGTTCCAGCTGCACTGCAAGAAAGGAATAATAATGATAAGTAGTAGTATGTTTTCATTTTGTATAATTTGATCAATAAGGATGACCAGTGTGGTGTTCCATAAGCGTGTCAAGTGCCAGTTTGAGCACAAAACAATAAAATTACAAGTCATTGATGCATCGCATAAATTACTAAGTATAGGGTTAACAAAGCATTTTAAGAGCTCCTGCTCGTTCTTGAGTGTCTCATTTAATTATCAGTAATCTATCTGCTTACAATAATGCTTTCTCCCATAGTGGTATAAGTAGGCACATAAGTATAACCATCATAATCACAGGATAATTATAGAATAAGCTTAACTACTATACTCTACCTAACCTGTGGTAGGAATATTATCTAAGTATCATAATAATATCTCATCATTTATCCATATTTAGTCATTTCCACTGTCTTACTCCAGTCAAATGACTGATCAAAGAGCTGACAGTCAGATACAAAACACTTCATCTTACGTCACCGTGATTTCACTTAATCTAATGACAACATCTTACATTTCAAAGGTAGATTCCCATTGCCACATTCATAACTAAACCGCGAATTTGATTGTCCGGTGGTATGCAATTCATGCTGATGAATTTGTTGTTGCACTTCTTTCAACAGTAGACCGAATTACCAACAAATCAAACACAAACAGATTGTCTTCACTGTGTCTAAATAGTTGCATGCTCATGATAGACTCAATATTTCTTTTTCTCTGTTCATTTACCCTTTTGATGAACGCTACCTAATGCAAGCTTAAGCTACTGAACTTTCAGTGTATTTTAGCACACTATATCATTCACTTTAACATGGAATATACCGTTGACTTCATTCAGCTGACAGATTCTGAAACGCCACCAAAAGTCCAGACAGTTTGTCCGATACTGGCAATTCCTGTGATGTCGCAACAGCAAACTGTCAATCAGTACAGTACTGTTAGCTGGAAACCACTTGGTATTTTCCTTGCTTTCTGATTCGATTTTGACTGATCGATCATCTGTTTTAGTGATATATTTGGCACTTATTAATTTAAATTCTTAAGTTTATGTAAATAAGTGTTGTAGAATCCATGTACAAAGCAGCACAGACTTGTTGGAGTTCTTATCAGCCTGGTACGTTAAGATGTAAGAGAGCTTAATAACCATCAAATAACCCCTTGTGACTTGATTTCAGTTATGAAACAAAATTTACACATTATCCGAACGTTTACTCGGGTTGATTATTTCATCTTAATACCATAGGTCATGACTTACCTACATTTTGTCGACTGCATAAGTTGAGGCGGTTATCATATTATGAATATCAAGTGGAGTCGTTCTCCTGAACTTCTTTGTTTCTCTTTCACCCCCTAATTATGCAGATAAAGCTGTGATCAACATCCAAAAACTTGACAAAATCATACATTTAATTCAAACACATCACTAATCTTCTATTTACTATTGATGACACCATGTTTGTTCTAATGATTCTTTTATGTGGGCCTTAATCAAAATACTATCTGAAGTCTCATTGCATTTTTTATTTAATACTGACACAGGTTAAAGTGAATTGCAATGTTGGCTGTTACAACACCAATCAATAGTGATTTCTTACACTGTAAAACGTCTAGAGTCAATTTGAAGGCACTTCTAGTAAAAATTTGATTTTTCCTAGTGTAATAGTTCTTAACACACGTCAATGATAATTTAAATGCCTCCTGTATACATAATTTGGAAAGCTAGTAATCCTATTTAGTCACAGTTGATAGTATTACAATAATTCGAATATTAATATCAAGCACAGAAAGAACAATATCGTTACATTTATAATACATCTTCTATTTGTTTCAACAGCAAGTGATTCACTGGCAGTTCGTTCACACTACTGTTTTTATTTCACACTTACTATCTTCGATGTCGGTCGTATTTGCATTGATAAACTTACGTGAATTTAGTGTCTTTTGTGTTTAAGTAAGAGCGACAGAGAGATGCAACACGTAAACATAAACAAATGAACACCACATTCCTATGAAATATTTTCCACATTTTTGCTAGGTGAGTTACTTCCATAGTAACAGTTACCCGTTACTATTCTGAATCACATCTACAATAGGTTGAAGGCATTTGCATATATATATATATATACTACCGATATTATCAGGATTGACAGTGAAATATGGAGGCTAGCTGACAAGTTACATATGAGGTAATTTGGACCATGTATTTTGGAAACTGACAAGAAACATATCATTCGAAATGAAATTAATGGATCTCTTGATTAAGTAGCGTAAGGAAAACATCTGAAACAATCCTCTACAAAAATTAGAACATGAACACAAGTAAAATAACTAATAAAGTCACACCACTAGCTTAATATTTTCCGGTTTGACCACGGATTGATAGCTAGAGAACCTTTGAAAACCAGGTAGTGCTGGACAGCTGTTTCATCCTAGTTTATGCTTAATAATTGTTTGACAGTTAAGATACTAGCCTAATGACGGATACCAGAAGTTATTTTTGTTCAGTATTATTCCAAAACGATGTCATACAACATTTAGAGAACTATGCATACTAAGGATAGTGAATGTAATATTCTGTCAGTGTTGCAGAACCTAATCCTATCAGTTAACAACTCAACTTGCTGATTGATGTCACATTGATGAATGCGTTGCTTCAAATCACAAACAGTTTGTTGTTTGCACAAAAATGGACTCCACTTCAACATAAAAATTCAGTTCTTGTAATAATCTCCACGGATTTAGGCGTTTCCTAACAATCTCTGACGAAAAATCCAGTGGATAGAGCGTTTAATGTCTACAAGAATTTCCACTTTTATCTCAGCTCTCAACGGACTATTTTGTTTTAATTTGATTTTTCTGATAAGGTGAGAATCATTGTTTCCAGTAAAATATAGTGCTTGGCGTCGTTAAGATATCAATAACCACATACCGTTCAAAACTGGCATTATTTCAAAGCTATCGAAACACTGTATTCTGTCTAAATGACGTGTTTTAAATAATGCACAATGTATTAGTTAGATCATATAAATAGACAGAAACTTTAGAACATTTAATTAATTTCATCTCGAAATACAAAATCTGTAAACAGAACAGCAGGTGGAGTTGTTGATTTCACTTTTGAAAATAAATACTGTGAAGAAAATTCGTTCTTCTTCATAACATGTATATACTTTTACATACATACGTATACAATTTTTTGTATGCTAAAAGTAAATGGACAGTGTGGAATTACAGTTATCGAACTGTGTAACTCTATGAGATCATGAATTTTAATTAGTGTGCATATCCATGTTTAACTATACACCTGTCATGAAAGTTGATTCAGGATATCGTCTGTCAATCACGATAATGTAGAGGACAGATATTCGCCTTCGTGCTGTCACTCAGATAAATGCAAATGCTACACATTATAGTCAACTTTTAGAAAACAGTACAGATAGAAAGAATGAAATAAAAGAAATCTTACATGAAGTATCTAAAATTTCGTTTTCTCACTACTCCACAACCAAATAAGTTAACATTGTTTTCGAAACATTTTTTCAGTGGTCGACAATTTGATATCATTTGTAACTAACTAAAGATCAGCTGGTCACATTTCTGTTTCGACGACAGCAGCATGTTTGACAGATGTTCGGCAAAATGGAATAACAAATAGCAAACAAACAAGCCTTAAATTTCTGGTAAGAGATGACAATAGTTAACTGTCTCTCATTAATTACTTTTAGAAAGAAACTTGCTGGGGAAAAAATTCTAGCACTTGTTTATTCTTCTCTTCCAATTTAGCTTAAAAACTGTTTAAAAATTCACTTACTCTATGATTCTCCAAAGAATTAATTTTAATGGGGTTAAAACAATGTGATAATTGAAAAAATGGAATGCCGAGGAAAAATTCTTTTTGACGAATTCAGTTTCAGCCTCTGCAGTCATATATCCATATTAGTCCAATACTAAGTTTTTCTACATCAGCAACATAAAGATTTTTTGTTACGACTATTGGTCATTACTATCCAGGAGAAACTCAAACATTATCTGACCGCAAATCTCTACCCGGAGCAAGTTTCATTCAAGAAAAGTAAGTCGTGAACTCACCAAACCACATTACCATGTATTACTATCGCACAAAACACGGAACAGCAGTCAAACTTCTACCTCATTTACATAGAATTTGACAGCTTTGACGCCATATGAAATAAGGAACTGCTCCTAACCTAGGTAGTGAAGTATAGCAAACGCTTGTGTAGTTCATTCAGTGGATATATAAAGACACCACAGGTCAATTGATTCAAACCGGGAAACTCGAAGAAGCCTTCAAAAGAAGACAGATGTAAGGGAAGTCTGCCTTTAAGCGATGGTGACATATCTGACTATGGTGAACTGAATCACCCAAAAGACTGAGTTTGAGGGTCAAAAGACAGGAGCACAATGAACAAAAGAGAGACTGTAGTAGGATGGGACTTCACGGATGACTTGCATCTCATATCACACAAACTCAAAGACTCAGAGGAGAAAACAGACACGTCCACGGGAGAGCCAGGCAGCAAAGATACAACTTAAAATGAAAATAGAGAAGATACAGGTCAAGATAAATGACAACAAACAACAACAACCTCAAATCACCATCAACGGGAGAAATTTGATTTGGTTTAAGCACGACTGTCAACAACCTGGAATATAATTCAAGATACACAAAAATGATTGCACGGAAAGTGCACTTTATACATTCATATATGAGTGCAACTTACTAAAGTATGAATTAAAAACAAAACAATTCCAACAGTTGGTGTGATAACGGGCAGTAATTTTGCTCGAATTATTACCAAAAACAAATACTTATCACTGTATGTAAACTATTGAAATGTAATTATAATTTATTCAATCAGTTCTTTCATTCACCTATTCAGCATGCTCTCACAAATAGGTGGGCTACACTGATTAGGATGTCAGAAACAGCATCGGAAATGCGAAACTGACCTCTATCACCTGAAATCAGTGTAAAAATGTACCACACTCAGCACAAATAACAAGAATCGTATTTTCAATGTAAGTGTCAAGTCAACGCTTCTATTTGCTTCAAAGATAGCATGCATTTTTAAAAGACCTCAGACTTCCGTCAACTGCTGCCTTCTCTCCGCACTGAATATCACAATGTCATAACGAAATAGCAGCAATGAACTCTGATGGCGAGCTAACCAAGAACTTATCGTCCAACGAGTATTCGGCAGGAAATGGAAATGAATTGGACACACGCTGAAGAGACGGTTGACTAACATCACGCACCAGTCCCCAGAGTGGAAGCCGAGGGGGAATCAGTGACTTGGTCGTCTGAGTGTGATATGAAGGAGATGGTGTGAGGAGGAGATGAGAGTGTGTGGCTAGTCATGGATGCAGTTAAAGAGGGTTGTAGAGAACCAGGTGAAACCTAAATATGCAGTTGAAACCCTATTTTCCATTCGGAACCTGGCAGATTATTTATAAATTTAGTTATAATAACACATAGCGTATATTTTCTGAATAATAAAGTCTCTGTTTGTATAACAATCTACACCAGGAGAATGATGTTTTTATGAATTTGCTTAGCTTTTCTGTTATGCAAATGAAATTTCACCATTCATTTTCCATTTTTTGTACTTTCATAATATAAGGCATTGCTACTGATTTCGCAATCATGTAACTAAAATCCTTTTGAAATATATGTTTTAGTTATCATTATAAGTGACAGACAATTTTAGAGCAGCGAAACCAAGAAAGTATACTGTAAAGATTTCCTTCGACTCATTCAACTTGCTACAATTTTCTTGAGATTGAGCTGCTTGGCAGGAGAATGCACTATAGTAGATAAGCATAGCCGAAGTAAATGTACTACAGAAGATGAATTCAAAACAAAACTGCGAATGCTACGAAATTTGTCTTCTGATGACCCTTTTTATGAATGCATTCAAAGAAAAGAAATGCTCGCAAAACTAAATGAAAGGAAATATAATATACTGACTTTTTACTGATGGAATTTTGCTGAAGTTAGTTACAATAGGTTTTGCATGAAAAATAATTCTCCATAAAGATAAACATGTCTTTAAGATATTTTATCTTAGGAGAGTGTATAGGTGGACTAAAAGTGGCAAATTTCAGCTTCTAGTTTCAAGCAATTTTGCACTCACTTCCTGAAATGATCATGTGAAGTATTCAGGATAAGTGAGATTGCAGACAAAAACTGAAGAGACTTGCGACTGTCAATCTAAATATACGTAAATTAGTTTTTTTATATGTCTGTTTTCAGATTCAAATAAACGGATATCTCCATAAATTTTGCTTCTTTGAACAAAATAATGATGATTAAATCTCGTAGGCTTATGAAATGACTGGTCATTTAGTTGTTTTCCTGTGAAGAGTGACAGAATCAGTATAATTGTCTGTAATTCAGTGCGAAAGCACGTGTTGGCGTCTTTAAAAACAATTTTAATGGACATTTAACTTCACAACGCTTTCTAATGAGTACCTGTAGAGAAGGGCTTGTCGCTACATTGATAATACAGTACCCAGTAAACTGGGTCATGTACAGTGAATCATCAGTAAGATGGTTTCCTAGCTCACACAAGTTATTTCCAGTTAATGGATCACAATATGAATATCAAAATCTAAGTTGTGTCCAGTTTGAAAAAATATCTACTAGTCATCAAAACTTTTAGCCCATGATCTAGGAGAGTAAAAATATCGCAATGCTGTCATTGTCACAAGATTTACTAAAACAAATAGGTAATATCGTTCTTCGAATGACCCTTTAATTTGTATGGTGCAAACTCAGTATGCCTTAAAAATTCGACTGGTTTAGCTACATTATTGAATTGTTGAATTATTGAATGCTTAGTTAACGCCGAGTTCCATTAGCATGGTGAATTACTCGCAAAACTCACATAAATATAACTATGAATATATTTTCCATAATATCATATAACATGATAACCAGGATCGGATATCGCTGGAAAAATAGTGATACTCATATAATAAAATACGCCTAATCCCCCATATTTCTCAGTTTAAATCATAGCTTTCACAGAATTCAGCTTAATTCTATCACATAAAGTAATTCCATAGGTTTACACTGTCTTAATGCACTTTAATTAGGTTTCAAATATTCTACTAATAAAGAAAACATAATGATAAGATCATGAAATTCTTATGCGTAAATAAGACTCAAAATTACTGTTGAAATACTCAAAACGTCACATAAATAGGCATTCATACTCTCCAAAAAGTACCACTTTTAGTTCATGTAAGCTGAAATCTATTGTCAACTGGTGAGATTTATTGTAATTTTAAATGACGAAGTGCGTCGGTGGCACAGCGGTTAGGACACTCACCGACCATGCACATGGTTCGCGGTTCGATCCCTGGCCGACGCACTCCTTTACCTCGCTATGCCAGAAATAATGCTGATGAAGAGGAAAGGTTAAGTATGAGGCTAGAAACCCCATCCTGTAAAAATTAAAAACACTGCTACAGAAACTTCAAGCCACTAGGTTGAAGCCCTATGTTCCACTGGGAAACGTGAAGGAAAAAAAAAGTGATGTATAAGTTACTTATATGAGCCAAAATATTTTTTGCATGAGTAAACTGATATTTGTGTATTCGTGAAGTGATTTTCACTTTCCATTTCTCCAGACTAAGAATATAATGTTCACAAATTAGTGTGAAGTTTCAAGACATACAATTCCTGCTCATAATCACCATCCCCTATTGATTTCACGGGTTAATGAGAGGCTGAAATTGTTCATTCTGATTTGTCTCAAGAAACTCGGTTATCAACAAAAACAATGAGGTCTGCATGAAACACTCAATTTTCATAGACATTAGGAAAGCCATCTTCTTCCCTTGAGAATTATTAGAGACTTTGTATTTCAAGAAACCACATTTTCTTAATTAGAGGGACATCAAAGCTAAGAGGCTCTTAATGTTTAAGGATTTTCCAGATAACGTTATGTTCATTGATGTCTAACGAACTTCCGTCAGCAAAATAAACAGATATTTTAACTATAAAAATAAACTACTAAATGAAAATTGCCTTTTTGAGACTGTTGTGAGTCATCTAACAAATTTATTCCCAAGTGGAAAAAAAGATGCCTTGAACACATTTTGTGTTTTGATCGTTCACAATCTTATGGTCAATTGGCGCGCTGTTTGATAAAAGTTGCCTTAAGGGCATGTAGTTACCTAAAGCAATAATTTTTTGCGAATTTTCTTCAAACAAGGGAAAAAAAACTATTCTGAATTTCAGTTTTTACTACCAAATGTAAATAACCTGGGGTTAACTTAAACTTGCTAATTCTGAAAGCTCAGAGAAATCTGTCCCATATAGGTCAGTGTGTTCACTCAAAGAGGCAATGTGTTACCAGTATGAAATCTTAATCATTGCTGGTGTTTTAACCAAAGGAATAATGAGATGATAAAAGAGGGTAATCATTAACATAAGGGCTAAAAATCAAGTGATAAAAATAACAACCGGAGAAAAATCAACACATATACTACTAATCCAAGCATAATAACATTTTCCGTTGACTACCAAAGTGGTTATTACAATAATCCTTGAATACATTTTAAACAAATCAAAAGCTTCTGTTATCAGCTTTGGAAGAATTCCAATTTTATGGATTCATAAACACATAGATTTTGAAACTGCTTAACCAACAATTCACTTCTAAACACAGACATATTTCAAGGGATGAAAACATTTTAAATTCACATTATCTTAGAAATATTCAGCTGTGATAACAAGAAATATTACCTATCTGGTTTGATGTGTATATTTGTGCTTGTACACACTGCCTCTAATAACCAAATCACTTATGGCAAAGAAATCCATGACGTGTTCGCCACTCACACTCATCTCGAGAAGAACCTACTGACCCTTGGTGAGCTCATATCACCCATTACCACTATGATGTCACTTTTTTGGTCTTGTCCACCAGCGTTTACAGTCATCTTTAGAATTCTTTCTCCTTTTCTCTCATGATCTTCATTGTCTAAAGGAGCGTAGCGTTGGATAATTGTTACTCTTCTACCTGTTGAACAGAATCACGATGTCATTATCCTGAAGGAGATTGGTTCCCACTGTGTAAAAGCTTTTGCTGCCACTGGTGATATCACGATAGTCACTTCCTCGGTATGCTCTCAGTTTTCTCCTGAGTGGCTGGAGTAGACTATTGATTCCCCAGTTAACAATTCAGAGAACCCTCGTTCCATTCCATCTGATCTCGCAGATTCACGGTAATTCCATGCTATATTTTTTCATTCCTTTCTCATTCTGAGGAGCCTTCTCAAGTCTTAACATCACGAGGACATTCCACGTCCAGATGCTTTATTTTGGTTTTATTGAAAGAAGACACATTGACTGAATGGCTTCCCGAAGGCTTCCACCAACCAACAAAGTTCATTAAAAAATTTTCTTGTGCATTAAAGTTTCTCCAAGCTCATCCTTCCCTCTGTTTCTGGGTTAAGGATTGGTTAGTTAACTAATGAACTAGTGAAAAATTCGTGTTTATTTCATTGTTCAGATAAATCATCATTTAATTTATGCTAAGTGGTACCGAACACAGGAAGGATAAATATTGTGAAGGCTGAAATTTCCCTTCAGATACAGTGGATATTTCGTAAAATTAATAGAATTACAAAAGTCAGCGAATTAATGATTCTAAAGAACAAGTGACTAAGCCATTTTATAAATTCTAAACGATACCTTATATTCATGGCATTACAGTATATGCTATACGATGTACTTTTTTACTATTTGGCTTTTCATGCGCGTTGCTTGATGTGATTACAAATCAAACTGCAGTCATATACCACACTGTTTAGACGTGAAGCAGATCCTGCAACTTTACTAATCTTTTGAGTTGTCTTTAGTCTTCTACTTACTAAAGTGTTAGCCATCAGATGTAAACTTCTTCGGTTTTCTACAGTTTCCAAATGGATGTATGTTAAAATATTCCAGTTTTTATTCTATTAAAATACAGTTGAAAAATGTTATCTGCAGGAGTATATTTTCATTAAGGTTATCCAGAAAGAGCTATTTTGTTTCGAGATGCCTTCTCAACCACGATTTTTAAAGTATGAAGAGTTTCATATAGAGTTCTATATGACTTACTGCCATGTTTTACACTAACAATAGTATAAAAAAGCATTAAGATTTATCCATATATTGTGAGTTGTTTTTGTATACTTATGTTTCAGCATTTCTTTTATTGATTGCAAAGGTATTTGGCCTCTTTTCAGCCAAACATATAACTTATGCGTGAGTAGTATTTTTTTTGTTCTCAGAAACGAATGCTTGCCCACTGGTTAAACTACGCAAGTTAAGAATATTAAAGAAGAGAGGAAGTAGTTACGTACATCTTCTTTTCTTTCAAAGGCATTTCCATAAGAAAAAGCACGTGTGCAAAAATGTTTAAATTTATTACTTGAACCGATAAATTTTTGTCAGTAGAAGCATATAAACAATACACTTATCTATCAATCATAAATATCCAAAAAAGATCCATAGGTAAAGATTCGTGCTTCAACATGCATAGAAGTGGGTGGTTATGAATGATAAAAGAAAATTTACAGTTTAAGGAAATTATTTACAGATGTTTAAATTTTTATGCAAATTTCACACTTATACTACACACATCAGCCTCTTACTTACCTGATCATATGAAATTAGGGTAACTCTGGGTCGTAAATAAAAGTGTAGCGGCTGGACAGCAGTAGTAGTAGTAGCCCGAAATACGAAAGAAACTCAGACTGATTGTCTTTGGATTTTTTATCCCCTAATTAACACGGGAGTCTGAATTTTTCAAGAAAATAAATCACACAATTTCCCCTTTTTTCTGGGATGTTCCTTATGACAAACGTGTTGATGATGTGACTAAGAAAATGCTTCCAGTCAAATATCTAAGTGCGTAGAAAAAAGCGTTTGTTATTTTTCTTCCTGAAACAACTTCCTTTTGTCATACAAGAACGCTTCTTGATTTAGCTTGTCTTTCTTAGAAAATCATCCATGGATCTTATAAAACCTGTGAGAAACAGGACGTGGTTAAGTAATGTGAATTACTACTTCTACGAAAATTTTTTTTGCTTTAAACTGAAGTTAGTCTTTAAGTTTTTTTAAAACTTGGCTAAAGCAATTAACTCGTTTAGTCTATCATGCAATAAACAAGAAATAAAGCTCATCACAGATATCCGCTGGAAAAAGGGCTAGAACACTGGTTAAAACTGGATGAGCATTTCTGGCACAAAAGACGATTATTTTGCAGACTGTGCAGAAATATATGGTACCATCATTCATTTCTTTTGACCCTCACCAGCTGCTTACAGCCTAAATAAATTATTAAGTTTATGTGCGCAAAAGGTTTAACATACTTCCAAATTTTACATAATTTCAGTTGACAGGTGGCTCTGAACCTAGTGAAAAATGCTCAGAAAATAACGCTTATATAGCTTTTGTTTTAAACAAAGTGAATGTATCCACACAATGGTAAAAAAGTGAGTCATTAATACGTAATTGTTTTGCCATTGAACGCATACATTTACTTTGTTAAAACTTGAACTCCCAGCGAAAAGAACTGTATTAGGGTAATTTCCAGAGCATTGTACACTAAGTCCAGAACCTCTGGTCGACTGACATTATGTAAAATCTGCAGGTGTGTTAAAACTTTTCTGTATATAAACTCAATAATTTATTTAGGCTATAAGCAGCTGATGAGAAGCCAACGAGATAAATGATTAATTTGTGTAGCAAAACCGTTTGTTTTCTCACAGACATACCTATCAGTCTGCATTATGATTTCACTGTGGAAACCATAATGTCGACTTTCAACCATGCGTAAAAACAAAATATACTGTTTTGTTCGCTTTTAGTAAACTATGAAAATTCTAGCCAAAAACATAACAGGTTCCATTTATTTGCGTTGTAAATTATAGACATAGTTTATCACAGTGCATTAGCCATCACGCAAACTTAAGACATATTTCACGTATTAGGCAGAAATTTCAGTTGGTTAACAGTAGTCTCTAAAATCCGCTTCAGTACAAGAAGACGCAGTTAACGGAAAAAAATTATAAGTAATTGGAGAAAAATCCCTGTGAAAAATCAAATAATATTGTTATCTTCACATCCCTCCTTATCCCTGCAGTGTATCCTACTTATGAGAGATAAGAAGGAACCTAACTGATGACAGTGCATTCGGTTCCACTTGATGTTAAGCTTGGGAATTTGTGAAGTTTAAGGTACCATTCTAACAAACTGTTCAAATTAGACAGACTGGCTGTATGTTATCATTTTCGTAACGCTAAGCAGTGACATTTAACGGAATTATCTACAAGATTTAAATAACGTTTAAAATTAGGACATTAAAAATCAAAATTGATTTTTATTATAATGAATGCTCATCATTTATCTACGTAAAATAAAGCTGAAGTAGATTTCAATCTCATACAACATCAAATTAAGTATTTTGACAGTCATGTGAACAACGTATAGTCTTCACACGGAACCCGTATTGCATAGATTGTGAAAAAGTGCATAAAGCAAACAAAGACTGTGAAGGAGTTCAACTAATTGTGAAATGATGTCCATAATGATGTTTTGTTGAATAACTTCAAAAATAAGATATTGCAAGGAGTAGTGAGTGGTCAGCTAATTAACAATTAGAAGACGTCCACATATGAACAGTCAAAACGATATATTAGTTCAACCAAACAATACTAGGAATACCTAAGAATGAATTTTGGTTGATTATTTTATATTCATGAGTGCCCTGATGCAAAGGCGTTGAACAGAACTGGATTATATTTCTGAAAAGTTTATATTAACAAAGAATTAAGATTTATTTATCATACATTTACAAAATGTAGTTTTGATTTACGAGTCCCTCTTTTGTACATAGTGAAAACCACAGAAATTAAGCTGGATAAGTTGCGTTTACGTGATAGGAATTAATTTGAACATCCACTTTAATTACATCATCTATACCCATAATCCCACTCAATTGTCTTAGTTACATACTATTATTCTTTTTTAGTAAATGAAAAATCCCCATAGTGAAATCAAAACAAGATTTTGAGTGAACAATTGTTTTCGATAACTTCTTCTTCAGGCTCTGCAGTTATAAATCCATGAATAATAGAGTACATACAGTCAATAAAGACAAATGAAAATAATATCAGAAACTGTATTGGGGTGCATGTGTAAGTTGAGATGATAGTCCATTAGTTAACATAGTCAATCAAATTTGTATCGGGTGTATAGTCAGAAAAAATGTGATATATATATACACATATTGTTTGTATGCAGATATTCAAGCTTAAGTCTATTTTTATCGATAAAAAAAATTCAACACAAGTTGCTGTATAATAAAATTCACATTCGACGACATAAAATGAAATTCAAAGCATTCAATCCAGTTCCAAGTTAATAATGACGACAGAAGCATTGGTGCTTATTTCACACTTCTGGATTATTCGTGAATTATCTCCATCCAGGTATTCATGAGAACGCCAAAACGAGTACTTTGGTGAAGAGGAACTTACCGGTGAATTCCAAATAAGTAAAAATAATTTAGGAGTAACGGGACAGCAGTTTTTTCCCAGTCTAGAACTCTTCCTCAGTACGCAGTCACTGGGTTCGAACACCAGGATCTTCCATCTACGAGGCAAAATGGTAGACCATTAGGCAACTGGCACCCGACCCGAAGGTCCATGAATTCCAGCTTCTGCCAATTTGTGATATTATCTGGAAGTTGTGCTTAATGTATGTCACGAATTGGCAGGAGGTAGAATTCATGGACTTTTCGGTTGGGTCCCAGTAGCTTAATGGTCTGTGAGTTCGAGTAGTAACCGGAAGGTCCTCTGTTCAAACTCCAGTGGGCGCGCAATATTGGAGAGTCCCAAGCTATGACGAAACAGCTGTTGATTATAATCAAGTTTTTCAATGGTTCTCTAACTGATGTCATCTCGTGATCAAAGCTGTAACCAGTACTTGATACTAATATTTTGTTTGCTAATATACGTATTTTGTCTTTTTAGAAAATCATTTGCAATCCGTCTGTTCTCACAGTTTCTTACAAGTTACATTTGAGAAATACAATGAGTGATGACGAGTATATGCTGAACTGAGCATAAATTAAAGGTTCCCAAATTTTGTACAAGATGCATGACTACATACGTTACATGGATTATACCTTCTGGATACGACGTGTTCAAAGTATCATGATATCTGTAACATGCTTCTAAATTTTTAGAAATGTGGGAGTATATCTCTATGGTTATTAGGAATTTGAAATAGGAACATTGGTTTCACTGACTCAAATTAAACGATTGAAACACGATTCTTATTAATGACAGTGCTATTTACAATTTTCTAATTCTGTCATTAGGATGTATATATATATGCATTAACGCAAAAATTATTCATTTTTCAGTTTAAGTGAGCATGCGAAAAATATATTTCGCTTAAATTCACATGGGATTATTATAATAAATGTCTTTGTATTTCTCAATGAATGAAAAACAAAACGATATTGTTTTTACTGACGTTTCGCTATTTAATGCTGCTAATAGCCTTATCAAAGTATTATTAAACCAGAATTTACAAAATCTCAGCTTATATATAACAACTTAATCATCGTTCCTCAGCATGTGATCATTTTCGTGTTGTCAAATTGGCCAATTGATAAAAACAACAAAACCAGATGTAGTTTGTTGGATTTGATAAGTGTGTCAAATTGTAAAATAGTATGTGTTTACATAATGGAATTGCTTATCACATTCGTGCCGGTTTTGTCATTTCATAGGGGAGGGAGTATTGTAACCAGGTCAAATTCTGCTTTATCCCATCATTCCTGTTCAGACAATTTGGATTCCATTTGATATGAAGTGCTTCTGATACTAGACGTTCTTTATGATTTCTGAAATTCTTCTGGATTATTTCAATACCATCAGAATCAGTTTTGTGACCTGATTCTATAGCGTGTAGACCGCTGATTTTTTCAAGCTTTTCTAGCTCAACTGGATTTCTCGGTTGCCGAACAGATGCTCTAGGGTGTTTATTTCTTCTGATTTTGATTTCTCGCGATGTCTGTCCGATGCACATCGCATCACATTCCAAGTAGTTTATTTTATAGACACAATCAGATAGAGAATCTTTAGGCATACAGTCTTTTATATGGACAAGGTTGTTTCGCAGTGTCTCTGATGTTTTGAAGAAAACTCTGATGTCGAGCTTATTGAGTACTCTTCTGATATCAACTGATGTCTCTGCTCTTATATTTACCAAATGGTCAATTTGACAACGCAAAAATGATCACATGAGGAGGAACGATGATTAATTACTCATATAGAAGCTGAGATTTTGTAAATTCTGGTTTAATAATACTTTGATAAGGCTATTAGCAGCATTAAATAGCGAAACGTCATTAAAAACAATATCGTTTTGTTTTTCATTCATTGGGAAATACAAGAAAACCTTCATTATAATGAATATCACATGCCGAATGCCTAAATTTTTTCAAACCGTTAAAAGTGAACTTGGTTTGGATATATATCACATGGGATTATTCATAATAGCCTATTAGATGCAACCTGTTCCCAAGATGAATATCATATTTCCTTTATTGAACATAAATTGCAGAAGGTTTATCACTTCAAATTCACAAAATTATTCAAAATAGCTAATTTTATTCTTCCCAACATCTTGGATATCCCTAGCAGTTTAGTGATTTTTGTACACGAATATGGGTTTAAATGCTGTAAGTAACAGTGATTTGTGTACATGTTGATAAGTGGATAACAGTTATCGACTATAAAAAAATTAATGTTAATAAATAACCAACCAAAAGTAACAAGCTCCCCTCTGGCAAAAAAACCACATCGTAGATATTTTGGCTATGAAAACCCAGGAGATATGAATTCAAAATACACTTTATCAGCAGGTGTTTGTGTGTACAATCTAGATAAAAACAACAAGTTTATTTCTTTATTCAAAAACCTCAACACATTACTGCAAACCTAATTATCTTGAACTTATGTAACAGTTCATAGTAGGCTTTCTTTCGGATTTTCTCTTCAACACAACCTCTGATGGAAACATAAAAAACTGGACAGATGTGAATTTCTGTCAGACAAGTAAGTGCAGAGGTTTCCTTAAATTTCCGAACCCCAAGTGCGTATTTTGTTGTGATAACTGCAAAACCAGAAAGGAAAAATCTGTATAAGGAATTTATTAACTTTATTGATTTCACACGGACCTCATAGCTTTTAACTTTGAATACATGATTTTACTTGCTATTAAGTAATAAAAGAAAGCAAATACAAATCAGTTGCTGATTCTGTTAGTTGTGTTATTTGAGTAGTAGTGACTGCAGCCAACAAAACCGACTCGTTAATGTCTAAACACAAAGAATCAATCTTTGCATCCTACTGTATAGCTGTCCGAATATTCCTTGAGTAATGCATCGTCACAAAACCTTTCAGAGGCAGCAGAAAGACGATCGTTTTTGACCAGAATCTATGTGTGGTTCTACTCAGTAATAATAACACAGAAAATTCAAAACTACCTCAACCATGATCTTAGGCAGCTATACAGAGAGTGTAGGCTTCTAAGCACATAAAAAGCACTGTATGATAAAATTAGTCAACCAAAATCCAACAGTAAAAGTTGCTGTAGAATCAAGTAGAATATTCCTAAGGTGTAATCAAAGAGTCTGTTCACAAGAATCACCCACCAATGCTTCCTGAAGACAGTTCAACATCAGAGTGAGGAAGACTCATTCAAACACAGTGTCAGTGTACGCACAACTATAAAGAGAAGCATTAAAATTGGAAACCGAACAGGGACACAGACCTATGATACGAATCAAATCAACATATAATATGCTGATGTCAAAATAATGATAATAACATTAAAAAGTTGGTTGGAACATTTAAATAAGTATAAATATTGGTAGAAGTGAGAATTCATGGGTCATTGAATCAGGTCCCAGTGGCTAAATGCTATACGAGCTTGCCTTGTAACTGGAAGGTCGTGGGTTCCAACCCTAGTGGGTGAGTACTGCCGATGATTCCCAAACTAGGATGAAACAGCTATCCAGTACTCCCTGGTTTTCAATGGTTCTCTAACTGATATCAATTCATGATCAACTCGTAAAAGTAAATACTGTGATCAAATTGTTCAGCAATGATTTCTCAAACACTTAATTCATGGTGCTGTATTAAACTTGTCTAAAGAAACAAAACTACCAGTCCTATCGAGGTGCATGGTTTCAATAAATCTTGCCTTTACTACTTTTTCACTTATCACTGTAAATGTGTTTTTAGTTCCACAGCTCTTTAAATAAAATGCCAAATTACATCTCATTATATTCGATGGTCTAATATCGTAGTCAATTACTCATTAAGAGCTAAATATGCATAGATTAAGACTATTAGCTTACTCACTTCTTTCAAGCTTCAAAGCAGAGTTTCAAATATTTGCAAGATTACAGGCAGTAGTATGACTGAAATTATCAATAAAATGGAAACAAATTCTTACTGCATGAACTCATTCTGCATCTCCTACACTAGTTTGAGGAAGACAAAAGCTTGTAGATAACGGAGAGATGATTTTGCATAGTTTTTTAGTAATAGTTAGAAAAAGACTTTCATCCCTATCAGGACATTGTGTTTATCCCTCGTATGCGACAATCCTCTGTTTTTCGACGAATTCATTCACTAAGCTGTACAATGGCAATTATATATAATTATTTGTGTGTGTATACAAAGTTTGTCAGACAAGAATAAAAATCAGCTAGAGTTACTGTTTACGCCATCAAAATGTTTAAAAAAGTGTGATGAATAGTCATATTGTGGCTAGAGGGTGGTCTCAAAATTAGTAAGTATTGACCAAGGGCTATGTAATATGGTAAACACTCAGAAAAATGAGATATTAATGACGCAGCATGGAGACAAGTATTCAGGATAAATGACGTAATAGGCAACAAGAGTAAATAAAGATTTAGTTAAGAAAAAGATGTTAATGAAATGGCAGACAAAAATTCAAAAACAGTATTAGTAACAAAATAGTGAAACCAGGAATTATACCGAAGGTAGAAGGAGGGGATGGAGAAGTTCCTTCGGTCGACAAAGTCAGGTTTTTCCATCCAGATCGCTAAAGCCTGGGTAATTCAAACTATACATCTTTTATCAACAGCTAACTTCGCTCCATACTGAAGTTGAAGTGGCCAACCAGAAAGAATTAGCAACAAGAAACTGTGGGAACGAACCAACCAAGAACCGAGTGCTAAACAAAGATGAAGGAGAGAATGGAGATGGACAGGCACACCTTGTGGAGACCATCGAATGAAATCGCATGCAGGACCATCGTTCCAGTGAAAGCTGAATGGGGAACAACGAGTGGGTCGTCGGTGCGAGGATGACATGGAGCTGACCGTCGCAGGAGGAGATGAGAGACTATGAGCAATCGTGGATCTAGGTGAGGAGAACATCAAAAAATAGCTGAAAGTAGAGATGTGTCGTTAAAGCCCTACGTGCCACTCTTAACCCAAGCGGATAATAATAACTTCTGAGCGTCCTTCATATTACGTAACCCTTTGTCAATACTTACTAATTTCAAGTCCCTCCCTGGCCACAATTTGATTATTCATCACATTTTTCGAAACATTATGAAGGCATGAAAAGTAACTCTAGCTGATTTTTATTCTTGTCTGACAAACGTAGTGTACACACACACATAAACAATTATATATAATTGCAACTGTAAAGCTAAGTGAATGAATTCACCGAAAAGTGACTCTTCTGTACAGTTTCAAGAAAATGCATTTTTACGAGGGAGACATAAAATACACATATATTAACTTGCACATAAAGTTCACCTTTCCGGTAGCTGCCTGGTCTTCATTAAACTTATTGATTGCATTTTCTGGAAATATAAAGGAAATTCACATTCTCGTTTCAAACAAAAATCAACACCTAGATTGACAAACCTACAATGGAGAGGAATCATCTAAATATACGACTAAATTTATGATCATAGTAACAGACTTTGTCCCCCTCCCAAGTAACTGTGTACTATAACTATTATATATCGTTTAAGCATCTTTTATTACTTTGATTTAGTTGGATATTGCGTATACCTACTGATTTTATTAATAAGTCCATCTAAACCCTCACGATTAACGTATCTATTTCATAGAAAATGCTAGCATCAAAACATTGTCATCATAAGTGCACGATTAACAAAATGAAATTTCATGATGAACCATCTGTTCACATTGATTTTTCGCATACATTACAGCGTCCGCACATACTTTCACAAATGTCTGTATAATGCATTCGAGTGAATCAGTGGCAAGAAGCCTGGTTTTGATGCTTCCACTCTTTAAAACACATGTACCATATTTCACAGTGGATGAAACTAATCAGTGAATGTAGGTAGATTTATTTCACACACTCACTTTCTCTTCTGAATCCCGGATAAACGCTTTTATAAACCGAATTCTTACTTCAGGCATCAAGGCTGCACATCTTCCTTTATTGGCTAAACATGTATTCTCAACAAGTTGTCGATTGCAATTGAAAGCCTGTTAAAATTTCAGCATATGAGCAGATGCTGTACACTTTTATTTCAATGTTTTAGTTATCTATATGTAAAATAAAAGTTGTTGATACTAAATTTATGTGCTGTAATCAAATTTGAAATTCTAAAACAAAAAAAAATAATAACAAATTGATTAAATAAGGTGAAAAACAAGTGAAATGAAGTGAAACAAAGGCACACGGAAGAGACTTTGGAAAAAGAAATAAGGAAACACACTGAATAACTCCTTGTAAACAAAATTGAACAGCATGCAACAGGTTTTGTTTTGATGTTACAAAATAATCTGATTTTATTTTCCCAAATTATTTACTTGTTTCTGCTATTAAGCTGTATTTGTCAAGTGGCATGCGAATCAGAATATTATGCTTCATGGCTTTTTTAAGTGGGTAGAACAACTCAGAGATTCGAAAAATAATCTTCTTTAAGATGTACAACCCCGTGTATAAACATGATAAATAAATTTGCTACCAAAAATAATAGTATGACAACAAAAAACAAAATAATACGATAATCTTTTCTAGAGGTCGGGGTGGCCGAGCGGTCCAAGGCGCCAGACTCAAGAGTAATCTTCTGGGTGTTCTGGCCCAAGACGTGGGCGTGGGTTCGAATCCCACCTCCGACACACGCTTGTGCGTCGGTGGCACAGAGGTTAGGACGCTCGCCGACCATGCACATGGTCCGAGGTTCGATCCCCGGCTGACGCGCACCCGATATCAATGGTCGGCCTGCAAAATTTTGGCTACCGGTATCACATGCTGAAAATTTCATACTTTCATCAAAAATACTATATGGAGTCAAGCTCTAATAAAATATAAAATAAAATACTTGTAATATGAACAGTTGCTTGTGTTCTGTCTTTTAATATTTAGTTGTACACGAACATTGATGGCAAATGAAATATCGTAGGACGCTTTTGCCACTAATAGTACAAAATAAAAATAAAAATTTGTAGCATTTCAGTGTGATTTATAAGGCTTAAACCCATATCACCGGAGGGCATTTGAATTTCATGTGCTCATTTCAACAATAGCGATGACGTTTTACTCTTAATATCTAAACATTGAGGTATTTGTTAGAATTATTACTTTGTGTAGAAACTTAATGTCAGTCAATAGGGCAAGACAATGCGCCTGGAATGGATATCAAAAAAATATTCATCAGTTTCCGTAGGATCTTTTAGTGATATAATGCATAAATAATATCGTCTATACCATAATGATATCATTTTCTTTTATACATCAACAAATTATCCTAAATGTTTTCTGATATTCACTTAAGGTTTTTGCTGGACACAGTTAATTTAAACAGCAGTTAAAGTAATATGATTGACCACAAATAGGATTTCACCAGTACTTATTAGCATGCCACACATACCTGTGAAACCTTGGAATCTTTTAAATAATCACTAGCAAAGTTGTAACCTAACTTTAACCACTATTCCATTCATAAATAAACAAGTATTATATCTGGAGTAACTTAATGAATAAGAAACATTATTTGAACGAAGTCGTAACATACTGCTCACTTGAATTTCAACTTGATCAGTCATTCGGTCATTCTTAGAATAAGAAAGTAGCCCACATATTTAATGTACTTTAATAACAATTATTATTATTCATTTCTTTTGGTTTCGAGTCGAACATGTGACTTTAGAAGTACATCTCCACTCCACTTGTTCTTCTGCAATCAATTTTACCCGGGTTCACGTGATCTTTCCCACACACACTGGGACTCCTAACCAATAAGTTGCCAATCATGTCCTAATCGATGGCCCGGTTCGTGATATCACCCAATAGTCTTCTCAGCGTATATCCGATTTATCTCCATTTTCTTCTGCATAATTGTTGAGCAATAGGTTATTAGCTGGTTCTCTTGTTTTCCACAGCCCCATGCTGCTTATCTTCTCCAGCCGGCTATACTGACTTCAGTATCGAGCCAGGTTATTGATTAATTTCTTCTTCAAAGGTTGTTGGAACGCTTCCAGTGGTGCACAAAGTCTGTGAAGCATATAGGGCTACTGGCTTGACACTAATGTAAAACATTCAGATACTCTTTGTTGTGCTAAGTGGTGTAAATTTCTACACTGATTTTAAGGTAAGGAATGCCTGTCTCGTTTCCCTTATCACATCCTGTCTATCTTTGATATCCTCATCCTTGATGCCTGCTTGTAAGCAAAATGATGCTTCTTATATTAGTTGACTAGAATTGAAGAATTCCTTCGGATTTTACCTACTGGTAGTGATTAGTGTTTTTTGTCAATAGTCAGGTAACTTCATCATTTCTGTCTTCTGCAAGTTTACTTGAAATTCTGTCTTCACTGGATCTTTCGCCAACTCGTTGATTTCCCCTTGTAAATCCTTGGGCCTGCATGACACTAGACACACATCATCCTCAAAATCTAGAACTTCTGGGGTCCTTCTGCCGGGCCAACTTATATCTGCCTTCTCACCCTCTCATGAATGGTCTGCCGCATGGTCCAGTTCACCGAAAGTGGAAGTATCATGTGCAACAGTTAGTTGCTGTGTCTTACTTCTTCATTCTCTTCAAACGCTTTGATGAGCTTTCTGTTTTGAATTACTTTAAATGCATCACGATCGTATAGCTATTGAAAGAGTGTTTACACATATTTATGACACTGCAGTCCTCAGAGTTGCAGCAGTTGTTAAACTACGTCTGTATCATCACTGTCAAACGTCTTTTCGAAGTTGATGAATTTTACACACAGAGTTGAGTGCTGTCCTGTCCTCTGTTTAATGACGACGCGAAGTTTTGCAATTTAATTCGCCTATAAAATGTTACTTGAATCCAGCCTGTTATGGGAGAATTCTTCCACTCAGAGTATCTTTTGATCTTTCCGCAGTGATGCGCCGTAACATTTTACTTGGTGTGAACTGGAGCACGGTGCCGTGTGAGTTCTCGCAAAGGCTTAAACCACCCTTATTTGATGATTTGACAAGATGACTTTTCTTTCAATCTACAGGTATCTTTCCATCCTTCTTCACTGTCTGGAGTAGTGGCATGAACTTCTCTGACGCTGTCTCAAGTTTTTAATATGAGAATACACATTTTTCTGCCTCACTTCACTTAAAATGGATGAAATCAAATATTTGGAAGACACGAAGTTTTCAGTCTATGACAATTATTTTACAGATGCTTTCTTAACTTCTCCATGAGGTTTCGGTAATTCAAACGTGTGATAAATCATTATCTACTAGAATACTGCTTCAAGAATGCAAATGTTTTGAGAACAAGTGTCAAAAGTGTTTTTATCTTGCAGCGAAAATGAAAATCTGTTAAACTGAAGTTTCGTAATCCCCGGAATTAATTAACTTCAAAAGTTTCCTATGATTGATAGTGGACAATGTACTTACGATGGTGTTTTTTGTGAAATCATATTTTTTATTTTCAAACTAATTATTACTTTACTTACATGCCTAAACTGTAGCCACGACTGAATCACACATTGTCTACTGTAAGTATAAAAAATGAAATCAAAAGTTGAATCAATCACTGTTACTTTAGATAGAGAGACGACTAAAAACTGAGAATTTGCTTACAAAATGTATAAAATCGGTAATCAATCATGTAAAAACAATTCACACATTCAGTTGGTGGTTGAAGAATAGAGAAGGATGAATATGTTAACTCAGCGTTCGACTTACAACCATCTATTTCATCCATTTTCTAGTCTTTAGGAAATACTGTTAATAATAATAATAATTTACTTTATTCCAAAAACAGTACTTATAATACAGAATGGAATTCTCAGCATTTGTCACAATATTGCATCTGATTTACTCAAAGTGTATATAAAATTAAAAATTAAAACAAAAATTAATCGGAGGAATTTGTCCACATTAACGACATGATTATTAGATATAATAATAATAATAAATACTAATAACAGTGAGTTTGTTTCAAACGGTATTGTCGATTCAGTTTGGAAACTTTAGCATGTTATGGATAATTGGGTCTAATGTTCTGTTGATATGGTATAGTGAGGTGAAATACAAAGTTAACAGTCATAATACAGCTTAAAATTATGTCCACACTTATGAAAAATAAAACAAACAAAACGAAAAAATTGAGAGGATTATAAATATAAGAAATACAATAACAATAAAGTATGATGCTTTAAGGTTGAAGGAAATGGTCTATTTAGTGGTGCTAAGAAGGTTAGTTAGTTCATTTCTGACACTATCTTCATCACATAGAGTACGTGCCAAATATGGTATAGTGGAATTTTTATACTTAGACGTACGTGCATAAAGTCTTCTGAAAAGACTTCTTGTTTTACCTGAGGAGACACAAGGTTGGAGCTGCTGGTAGAGTGGGTGCTCAGAGTCTGACAAAATTCCTCTAGCGAATCTGTTGCATGACATCAAATGCCTACCGGTGACAATGCCAACGATATGGCTTAATGGGATACCACTCATCCTACTGACAGTCTTCAGAGTTCTACGAAGTATGACATAGTCCTTTTTAAGCAATCCAGGAAAGAATAATGGTGAACAGTAAAGAAGAATAGGTAAAATACACGAGTTTACAAACTGTAAGAGGAGTGGTTGGGTTATGCCTGAGTGCCTCAACTTCTTAATGTAAAAAGTGAGACGAAATATTCTTTGAGAAATCGCTAAGACATGAGAAGACCAAGATAGGTCAGAAGAGAGAACTAATCCAAGATACCTAACTTCAGACTTGGTTTCTAAATCAGTATCATCGATTTTGCAAGGGTCATAGGAACCAACGGCTTCATTTAACTTTCGTTTACATTGGAAACTGAAATTAACAGTCTGACATTTGGAAGGATTAAGTGATGGTTAAGGGATTGCATATAAGTGTGAAACGTTATATCTCAAATTATGCAAGTATGTGAGCTAAAAGCGTTTCTTGTTTCACTTTATTTGTATTTGTTAAATTCATAAAAATAAAACATGATTTTGAGCGAACAATTGTTTTCGATAACTTCTTCTTCAGGCTCTACAGTTATAAATCCATGAATAATAGAGTACATATAGCCAATAAAGGCAAATGAAAATAATATCAGAAACTGTATTGGGGTGCATGTGTAAGTTGAGATGATAGTCCATTAGTTAACATAATCAATCAAATGTATATAGGGTGTATAGTCAGAAAAAATGTGATGAAGTGTGAATGAACGATTAGGTGATATAGTGCTGTTTTATAGTCAACAGAATACAAGTGCCATTGGGGTGAGTGAAATGCGATAACCACAAAATACATACAAACACACATCAACAAAGGGGACACTGAATGTGAGGGCTGACTGATAATATCTAATGATGGAATAAAGAGGCTAAATTGTAAATTGTAATAAGATGTTACAGAATTGGTAGGCTTAGTATAAAAATCACAAAGGTTGACAAAAATTAAGGGTAACTATGGGGTGAAATAAACTGGGTGGAGAAATGGATAATAAAGACATGATATCACAGAATGATAATAATGGTAATAGTAATACGGAAAATTATGATCCTGGTGACCTTATAGTGGGCCAGGGTAGACAGAGAGAGTGAACAAGTTTCTTCTGTACACATAGGTCTGGACTGTCTCTATTAATCTCTATGGCCTCAGCTATGGCTAGGAGGCGTAATCGTGTGCCTTTGGGGAGATTGTTCAGTACTCGATACACAACTGTAAATGACTCTTCTACTTTGATGCAGTATTCGCTATCCATTAGATGAAACAGAATTGCACTATTTAATGATTTTGTTGCTCTTTTCCCAAGCCAAACAGGAATATGTTCACCAGTGCGTAAAGATAAATTCCTTTGGGTACGAACTATATAACTAGCTCCACTGGAGCATTTGAGTTTATGTACACACACTGATGTCGCCATTTTGGGTAATCTATCTTTAATGCACAGTGTCAATATCGGTTTGGTTGAGAAAGTGACATGCAGTTTTGCGGCACTAAAAGTTCCTTCAATTGCCCTCGATAATCTACGGCTTAAGATCTCGCTGGATATATCGCCTTTGAATTGTACATTTAAGTAAAGCTTTTTCTTACTGACTGTGTCTCGCTTAGTTTTATGTGTAGTTTCATAGATATACTTCTTCACAAAATTATTAGCCGGTTGTAGTAAGGCGTTTGTGAGATTTTTATTTCATCTTCATTACAATCATCGGTACATGCGCGTCTAATTCTATGACTAAGACAACGAATTAGGTTGCGCTTATATTGTATAGGTATGAAGCTATGGAAGTGGGTGTATTGTCCATTCCACGTCGCTTTCCTATAGATGTTACGCTTTAAGGTACCGTCTGTTCTCTTTGTAAGAAGAACGTCCAGAAATGGAATACTACCTTGGAGTTCCTCTTCACAAGTGAATTTAATAGCTGGGTGTACCTTATTGAAGACTTGGAGCAGGTGTTGTCTATCTTGATTATTGTTACAAATGATAAAGGTATCGTCAACATATCGACAATAATAATCGAGTTTGTTTAGTATCTCTATTAAAGGACCATTTTCCAATTTAGATAGAAATATGTCAGCTAATAAGGAACCAAGGGGAGAACCCATAGCAACCCCATCTATTTGGCGGTAATACTCCTTATTAAATACAAATTGAACGTTCATAGTGCATTTTAGTAGTAATTCTTTCAATTTTCTTGGTGTGATTCCGATTTCTATTTTCTTTTCTACGAGTTGCTCGCATATGTAGTCGACAGTTTCTACAAGGTGGACGTTGGTAAATAGTGATGTTACGTCCAGCGATAACATAGTTTTGTCTGCTAAGTTCATATCTTTAATGTTTTCAACAAAGTCAAAGACATCTTTTACACTATATTTAACCAACTGGCGATGTAGCGGTTCTAACAGATGAACTAACCATTTGGCAGTTAAATGGGAGGGCGAGTTCGACATGTCCAGAATTGATCGTAGGGGAATTCCATGCTTATGTATCTTAGGTAAGCCATAAAGTCTGGGCGTATGAGTTCCGGTGGGCTTAATAGCGTCGAATATGGAACTATCAATTAGATTTTCATTTTTTAAAGACTTCAAAGTTTTAACGAACTGGCGTTCTGTTGCTTCATTCGAATCTTTGCTGTTACCTAACTT
Organism: Trichobilharzia szidati; assembly: GCA_944472155.2. Lineage (NCBI taxonomy): Eukaryota > Metazoa > Platyhelminthes > Trematoda > Strigeidida > Schistosomatidae > Trichobilharzia > Trichobilharzia szidati. The sequence goes on from OX235279.1 coordinate 66,273,034, forward strand.
TTGAAACTTGAAACGATCATTCAGTAGGGTGTTCATCTTATCAATGTAGTCGCATTTGTTTAAAATTACCGTACCTGATCCCTTGTCCGGTTTCGTGATAATAATGCTATCATCAGACCTTAGTTTTTTGAGGCATTCTCTATGCTTTTTGGTTAATATACTTTTCTTGTCGATCTTGGCATTATTGTATTGGTAACAACAGTCAACCAAGGTACTCTTAAATCTGTCTAACTCGTATTCGGAGGACGGTGTTAGGTCGAGTGTCTGAATGAAGAGGTTTTCAAACTGTACTTCTGTCTGTAATTGGCCAATATGACCTTTTTTATCGCAAAATTTAGGGCCCAATGACAACACTTCCATGGCAGTCTTATCTAAAGTCACACTGGAAAAGTTGAAGACGTACCTTTCAGGGTCCTTGGGAAAATGGGATTCTGATATTTCCGTATCTAATCCTTTTGTAAGCTGGATTCATTTTTTAGTTTCTCCAGTTTTAGAAACATCATGGACGTACTTTAGGAATAATTCCTTTAAATGTGTGGGAAGTTCGTCAACAGCATATTGTCTCTGTGGAATATTTCTTTCTAATGTGCTAATATATCCTTGAAGAGATTCAATCTGATTAAGAGCGAATCGCTTGAGAGATTTCGTATTAGGGCGCACTTTACATCGACGAAGTGATTTAGAAAATGATTTAGGATAATGGTTATTCTCAATACAGTTTCGGATAAACTCCACATTAGTTTTCGCTTCAGCGAGCTTTGCACTATTCTTCAGATATTCGTTGAGTGCCTTCAGTGCAACAGGACGCTCACAAGATTTAAGTAAATGAAAAATCCCCATATTGAAATCAAAACAAGATTTTGAGCGAACAATTGTTTTCGATAACTTCTTCTTCAGGCTCTACAGTTATAAATCCATGAATAATAGAGTTATTTTTTATTTTATTTTCATTTGCCTTTATTGGCTATATGTACTCTATTATTCATGGATTTATAACTGTAGAGCCTGAAGAAGAAGTTATCGAAAACAATTGTTCGCTCAAAATCTTGTTTTGATTTCAATATGGGGATTTTTCATAAAAATAAAGTAAAATGGTTATCCAGCACATTTCACAGAAGAAAATTATACAGTCAAAAACTGCGGAATATTACTTCTCTGGTTTATTCCTAAAAAATGCTTAATTTGAAACTTGACTTCAAAAGTGGTCTACCTGCCGACATCTCTAAAAACGGATTTGACAACACCTGAAAGGACCATTCCTTGAGATTAATGTTTCATAGTCGATCACTAATTTACAATAACTCAAACGACTGGATCCAACAGATGATCAACACTGTGCGTGTTTACCAGTTCACCTGCCTTTGTAATGCAAGGCATATTGCTATTTCTACTTAGACTTTCCAGACAATGTGCAGAAAACTACCTATAATGGTAGAGACCACGTGAGAGTGGAGCTATATAGAACTCAATAATCGGAAATTTCCCCAGTCTTAATCACTTTGTCTTTTCCTCCAAAGTGAACATTAGGGCGAAAAATAACCTACCAAATCCTTACATGTCCACCTCATCTGTATCACTGAAGCTTTATGCATAGAAATAGAGAAGCCAAATCTTGGCACACAGAAGGAACTTTCCGGACACTCTTTTTTAGTGGTACTATTCGGTTACCACCAAATTAGTAATAAAGTGAACAAAACGGAAATATTCTGTCTACTGCTCACGCAATATCACCTCCATTCTATTTTCGAGGTGTTTCTGGTAATAGTTAGCTCTTTAAGCATTTCGACTTGTTTTGTGATTCCTTATATATATGATTATTCATATTTGTTATACTCCCACCATATTCTGATTAACTTTCACTAATGCCAACAACTTTGCATTATTACTGTGCATCTTAAAGTAAGAACTATTTACAACCTCATGAATAAACCTGCAAATAATTTTAATTGTACAGCTATGGTAAACGAAACTGACGAAACGCGCCCTTTTGCTAATTCACTTGTTTTTTCTCTGAACAAATTAATTGGATCTTATTAAGAAACATGGTTGTCCTAAATGTCGGTCCTATTTGCTAGAGAAGGCGTCAAGCATACAGATGCTTTTATTCATTCCTTGCATGATATCTGAATTTCTTACACTTTTTGTGTTAGTCTAAACTTATTAGTTAATTGCAAACATTTCATAAATTAGGGTAGAATTTACAGCTCTCAAAAATATTCAATGACGCTTTGAATCACTGAATACACCCAACACTTATAATGCTCACCTGAGAAACATAACTGCAAAATGAGGGATTTGAAAATGTAAGTGTGTTGTTGTTAACAGTATTTGATGCTTGAAGTAAGCTAATGTTTGGTCAAACGCTAACGTGATGAAAAGTAGCCTGCGCTCAGTAATGTAGATGCTGTGCTCTAGCACGCATAATTACTTAAGCTTCTAGTAATAGAGAAGATTTGTAGCTCAGGTGGATGATTTGCAATTAATAGTGTTCTCTGAGCTGGTTGGTTTAGTTGCGAAGTTTTCGTCGTCCTTCTTCAGAGCCATATTTAGCACAAAGTGAGATGATTTAAATTTCTTCATGAGTGATATAATTGCGTCTCCTGGTAACTATCTTTACATATGTATTGACCATTTTCTATTGACTTGGATTTTAAACTTTCTGGTCACCTGATTTACTTTTTATTAGTTGGTATATTTCGTCTATATTAACGTGCTTGTTAATATCATTTTCGTTTGAGTACCAGGCTTCTAAGAATTCCCTGGCACTTTTGGTGTTTCCTCTGTCTAACTCTTCGACATTATCCCAATCAAACTGATGTCCATAATTATCTATATGCATGGATATGAAAGAATATATATCATGTCTTTTCACAGCTGATTTGTGTTCCTGGATCCTGATTCGAAGGGGACGCCCACTTTAGCCGATGTAATGTCCGGTACAGTTCATACAATTTATTTTTCTGTTGGATCTTTCTGTTTGCCCAATATCGGATTAAGTGATTTGACTGAATTATGTTATTATTATCTATTTCGAACAGTTTCAATATTCTAGCTGTTATTTCAGAGATATTTTTTATATATGGTAGGCTAAAGTTTCTTGTGTTCTTTGATGATGGTTTCCTGTTGGTGTTGTGATTCGATTTTAAACACTTTTTGATTAGGTTATCCATTCTTTTTGAAGACAGTTAGTAGGTAGTTTTCTTCCGTTCTTTTCAACGCAGGATTGCTACAGTGTGTTTGAATTCTTTTAAACAATGTCTGCACACAGTTTCTTTTGTGAGTAATTGGGTTATTGCTAGTATAGTTGAGTATTTGACCTGTGAGTTGATTTTCTATATACTTGTGTCTCTAAATCTCCTGTGTTGGTTCTCCTGATTAAGACATCTTGAAAAGGGATTTTGTTATCTAATTCCACTTCTCTTGTGAATTTGATGTCTTTAAATATGTTGTTTATTAATTTATGAGTATATTCTATATCACTTCTCTTAATTATTACAAATGTATCATCAACGTAACGTATCCAGATTTTCGGTTTAATTATAGGTAGAGCTATTAATTATAATCTTTGCATAACGGCTTCAGCTATTAATCCTGATATGGACGATCCCATTGGTGTTCTTTTTATTTGTTCATATATTCGAGTACTGAACTGGAAGTATGTTGTAAGGCATAATTTTATGAGTTCTATCCAAGTTGTGTTTTCATCACTTTAGAGTAATTGTTGCATAATTTCTGTCGCTAGTTTTGGACTAATTAAAGTATATAATGCTGTGACATCAAAAGACACCATTATTTCATTGTCTTCTACTTGAATGTTTTGGATTTTCTCTAAAAATTGGATTGACGAATTGACAGAATGGTTGCATGATTCTGTTAGGTAATTTAACTTCCTGAAAAGTTCTTTAGATATGTTATATGTTGGTGTTCCTGGAAGCGAAACGATTGGTCGTAAGGGAACACTATTAATTGCAATGCTTCTAGTATTTACCAGGAATTATTTACGTGAGAAAAACTGTTCAAACTTCAAGTTAAATACACAATGCAACATTTAGACTGACAGTAAGCGAAGGGGTTTTCCTCCTTTCCCTCCAGAAGTAAGCAGTTTGTTTTGCTTAGCATATCACAGATCACACATGCTAATCTCTGTGAAGTTGGAAGAATGAATGATTTTCAAAATGTATGAAGTGCTACAAATTGGTTATGCAACTGATACATACACAATAAGCATTATTATTGTTCCCTTGCGTTCCGAGTGGAACATAGGGATTCAGCAACACATCTCCACTTTGTTCTACTTTCTGCCGTCCTCTTCAGCTGAAACCACGATTGCCCAAACTCTTCAGTCTCTTCCTCACACGATCTCCTCCAAGTCACCCTAGGACGAACCACTCCGCTTTCCATTTGAATTACAATCCAGCAATGAACTGCATTTGCGCACGATGTCATTCGACGGTTTCCTCAATGTATTGTCGATCCATCAATCTCCTTTTTCTCCTACATATTTTTCAAGCGATTGGCTCTTGGTTTGTTTGTTCCCGGCCAGAGTTTCTTGTTGCTGATTCTTTCTGGCCGGCCGGCCGGCCATTTGATCTTCAATATGAAGCCAGCGAAGGGGGCAGCTGTTGATGAAAGTCTGCAACCTGTTGGAAATCTTTTTTGTGACACGCAGTGCAAGTTTCTGTCCCGTAGAGAAGACATATATTTAGGATATAACATGACCAAAACAACCTTGTTGATACTAATTAGTTGAAATATAACATATATCGAGCGGAACTTCACAATAAAACCGAAAATTAGTTAGAGAACCATCAGAAGCACAGGAGTACTGGAAAGTAGTTTGTCCTTTTTTGAGTCTCTTCGTTGTTGGGCACCGGAAAGCCCATTGCGAATCAGGTGCAAACCTTAAGGATACGACTCAAATATTTAAGTATTCAATCAGTGTATTAGAATCGAATGACGAGAATTATGAATCCATCATACAGCATTACTTTCATAGGAGGTTCATCAGCGAACAACTTTTAGGAAACCAAAATGGTGAAATTCAAGGCCTTATCCTTGATAACCATAGACTTATAAGTTATTTAAAGACCATAAATGTCTACAGGTATTGCCTAAAAGAATTCTCTTTAGATTAACTCAAACGAACTAGCTTGAAACAATTTTGACGTTCTCAGTTTAAAAACATATTCCAGTCCTTCAGAAAATCTTGATTGCAGAAAACTACTCCGTGTGTGAAATACTTAGTTTCAAAGTTAAGAGACTAAATTAAAAAGAATCACCAAATTTCAACTTGTTAGGTTAAGATATATACGCAAAAGTCAGTAAAACGTCTCACGTTTAAAAGGACTCTGAAAGCTACATAAAATTGCGGAAATGTAGAACTAATTTCTTAAATCGCATAACAGCAGTTAGATTCTTCATGTTAGTAATGAACTTCGTCCTTAATCTACAGTAAAATATTAATTCGTGCAAATGAAATGCTTTAAAGCAGGCTACAAAAGAACGTAAATTCTCTCTTGGAGTAATGAGATGACGCTAACTGTTACTTCACACTGTTACTTTAATTGAATGAATTTCATTGATAAGAAAGGGTTATGAGGAAGGCTCACAGAAAACGTTACAATGAAAGTTCCCTAGATAAAGTGATGTCTACCATGAACAACACCTCATTTCATAACTTTTATCAATTTCCCTGGTATGCAGTTGAACATGAAAATACTCCACACTCTAATTTTTGGTAAGGGCCACCAACTGGTGTCATTGCATATATTTTTTAAATGAAATTAAGTGTTGGTAAACAGTGTCACTCAACAAGACGAATGATACTGTAAAAGAAACGCTGAATGACTTTTCTTTTATGTGTCAGAATACTCAACTTTGATGATGAACTGGGGAAAAACATGTATTGTCGTATGTTTTCTCAATATAGCGTCATATTGGAAATGCGTATTCTTGGTATTTTTTCTTTTGGTACATCCAGTAGGCGTACACTAGTCTGTTATAGGACTCCTAGTTCAGTGTTTTCTTTTTAAACATTTGTAACAATTTTGCTCAAAATCTAATGACTTTGTGTAAGCTTCTGATAAGCTAATAAAGTGTTTTGTTTTGTGTATTAAATGTAATAGAGATTGAAAACTCGGTGAGACGGATTCAGATGCTTATTTGCACAGGTCATGCATATAAAAATTTCGAATGTTTAACTAAACAGTTTGGTTTACTTAAATTCACTTCAAAGCTGGAAAATATACTTCGAATAAGACAAAATAATTTCATAGAACTGAAGGCCAACTTACAATTACTGCTTCACAATCAACCGATTCTAAACATTGTGTGTCATTTACAACTTCATTGCTCTTGAAAGTTAAACTTCTTTTGTCTTCCGAAATGTTTGCAAGTCTAAAAGTCATGAAGAGTCACAGTAAAAGTTGAGAAATTCACGATCATCTAAATGTACAGTTTATTCGCATAAAGTGTTGTAAAAAATTGCAAGCACTTACTGTGATCAATGCAACGACTTAATAACATTAAGAAATCACTAATGCTATTGCTATTCATATCTGACATCAACTGATAATTCAGTCGAACATGCTCGGGATTCTAGTAAATTTCATTGTTTCCTCCATCAGGGGTATGTAAACAGATGAAATAAACTTTGTAAAATAATCGAATATTTAGAAGTTCTCACTCAAAATGATAATCTACATTCCGCTAGTCATTGCTTAAAAGTGGAGTAAAAAGAAGATTAAATCGCTTCGAATTTTTCTCCACAATGACATATCTCCTAAAAGATCATATTTATCTAAATTAGATAAGTTTACTTGAAATGACACACAGTGAAGTGATATTAATGACCGGGTGAAGTTTCAAGCACAATTTATTATTAGTCCTGTATCGTTTCGTTATATCAAATAAACTTATATAGTGTTGAAGTTATTTAAAAAATTCATTCTTCTTATAAATTTGGATAGCATTATTATAGAATATATTGCTTATTTCGAAAATATGATGTATTTGCGTAATCAGTACTTTTTCAATTGCTGTATGAAATCTGGTACATATAGCTGAGATTACAAATTTTCTAGACGTCTCGATAATTTTGAGAGCTTCCCGGTCTCTGAAACAATGATGATGAAGATTACATCACTAAGTAACAGAACCCAGGACTAACAATGAAAACTGTAGTTGACAATACTTTCACATCAGAAAACAGAGAGTAGAGATCAATAAAACAGTTGGTCCCTTTAATAAATTTAGATGAAGTTATAAAGCTATTAGCATTAAATAGCGAAACGTCAGTAAAAAACAATATCGTTTTGTTTTTTATTCATTGGGAAATACAAAAACCTTTATTATAATGAAGTTCTAAGAAGATGGAGATTATCTGAAAAATGTGACGTTTTTTCGCGATACATTTCAAACAGTCTGATAATACATTTACTTTTCAAGTCAGTTTACATGAAAAAACGTTGTAATCAGCTTGCATTCCTAAGCATAATTTTAATTTAGACAGGTGATGTCTGAAATAAAGTGGTCAGTTTAAGAAAACCTACATGACAGGCCTGTTTCTTTCACATTTTCATAGCCTACATCCATTACAGTATAATATACGCTTGTTGGGTACCTCTTCAAGAGGACTAAGCATATTCGTACGGCTGAAGCTATAGAAATTAAGATTAACATATTGTTAAAAATGGATATCTTCTGAAAATTACCAACCGGCGTAGAGGTCAGTTAGTTCACAGCCTACAGTCCATTCAGGCCCGAAGTAAAATACCCGCATCAAAATACCCGATAATTGGAAAACAAATATTAGGATCTTAAGACAGACTAAATACTGCCATCCGTAAAACTTACTATGTAGCCCTACTTATAATTATTGACATAACCAAAAATGCGTTGTAATACAAGCCACAACACTACGACATACCCCATACTGTATACCAATTTATATGCGTGTGTGTGGTCGTACATACATACGGAGGGGTAATCGCTCATTGTATGTCAGGGTGGGAGGTGTACCCAAATGGCTTGAAAAACAAATGAACTGTGAAACCTAGTCAAACGCAGATGGTGGAATATCAACTTCGTTCATAGCAAAGCACTTAATTGATATGAATCAGAAGACTTTTATCAAAACAGTTTCCAAAATGACCGGTTAAAAATAGTCAAGGACGCTCACTGAAAGACGCTTAAGCGATAGCTATTTTCTTAAAATTACGCTCTCCCTCCTGTGTGTAAAAAAATTCACTATTACTCCTGACTCGCCTTCTTTGGTAATATTTATCTGATTATATTTCCAAAAGTAGGATGCATCATCATCGTTCACATTCTTAAATCCCATATCACCTTCTTTATTTAATTAGCTTTTCATTTTTCCATATAAACTGAATTCATAATTAAATATGTGCTTAGATTTTTAGAAATGCAATACTCAGATACATCACATTTGTCAAATCAGATTTCTAATTATGCTATCCAAATGCAGTTTATTATTAGAAGATAAGATTTTACATTGAAGGTAATTATCACCCTACTATAATTAGGTCTTCATCTCCACTAAAGTGAATAATCTAAACAATGAATGGACATTAAGAAGATTCCGTAGGCAGTTACAGCAAAAACACATAAATGCCATGTGTGCATTTTTGATATTCAAAATAAGAGTAGGCCCGATAATGAAATAGGGGTGGGATCGTCTGAGTAGGACACGAAAGCCTCTGTGAAATCGTGCAGCTATGAAGACATGAACAGAATAAATGAGGCTGTGCTCTTCAAGCCCTAAATTCCACTCGGAATATAAGCGGATAAAAATAATAATGATAATAAAGGGTCTTAAAACAAAAAACAAACTGACAGTATATAGAGAAATATTATCTGAATTTTATCTGCTTTCTACAATCATCACTTTACGTGAAAACTAAAACAGTAGATAAAGTTCATAATTAAAAGTCAGTTTCAGTTATGAAGAGTATAGTTCAAAAAGGGCGTACACAAGACAGATTTTAGAATAGTGCTAAGTTAAGGATACAGAAGCATTAATTTTTTTATATCGTTAAGCGTTAAGGGATTTAACGTGCACACTGGAAGCATTAACACTATATTGAAGAGGTCAGTAGAAAAGAGAACTCAAGATTTAATAATGTGCCATCAAGAGATAGATTCATTTTATACAATCATTTCGTTATCTTCAAAACTTTAAGTGTGAGAGAGAAGGGAAAATAGTTTCAGCTTAACATTATTTTACGATTTTCAGAAAAGAAGATAATGAACTGAAATACAGTCTCTCTTTCTATCATTCGACAGCAATATAGCATAGTGAAGATCAGTAATTGAGGTCAATTCCATTTAGAAGTATCCAAAAATAAAGTAGTTAAATATATCCTAGGAAGAGAAACAAATGTTCGGCGATAAAAGGAGAAATAATAAAATACATATGGATAACTTCCACTGGATATTTCTAGATTGCTATCTGTTATCAGCAGGGCGTGTTTTCACACTTGATGAAATGCTGTAGTTTATGTCGCTTAGTCCTAAAGTCAGAGATTTAATCAGCTGTTGACGCAGGTCACCACTAATCCTTTGCATATATGACATTATTCGATAGATGGTAAATATCTCCCTAACCTCAAATGTTGAGTGAAATGCATCTTTCAGATAAAGGCACAAACAGCGAAGAAAATTTTCTTTTCGACGATTCATTTTCATGAGCTGTACAATCGTAATTATAATTAACAAAGAAATCGTTAGACCAATCAGATACTGGTAAATTTTGTCCTTGGAAAATTGTATTACATAATATAAGGTGTAAGAAGGGATGACTAATTGTAAGTTAGAAAGGAGACAGAAGTTGGCATGACGTAATAAGTGTGAGATAGTGAATAATCAATAATCTCGTGTAAAATGGACAGGAACTAGTGGAAAGGCTATAAAGTGTTTTTGTATAAAATATGTATGAAAAACAATGTTATTAATAAACAGTAATAGAGTGGTAATAAAATAAATCTTTCAGATACTTGGCATAGTTACCGAGAGAGATTGAGCGACTTTGCTGTAAAACCTCGAACCCTGTAATTTCACATAAAACATTAATTGCAGCCAATATGCAGAAAGCTTCCGATATACGTTGTGTGCTTGCTGGTAATCAAACCACCATTAACCTATATGCGACCAGCAAGCTAATCATACCTCGTCCGCCATTTAAAGACGTGTCATCTAACACTCCGAAATGATGCTGAGTCGCAGCTGAGTGCAGTGTCCTCTTCCCTAACCGATTGACCGCACATGACTTTTAACTTGTAATCAGTTGAAAATAAGCAGCTCTGTGGATATCATTGAGAAATGTCTATCCGAAGCTGTATCAGATGAAGTAAATAATGTGTTTATATCGTCCATGAATGGAGACGACAGCTGTTTTATTTCCAGTACATTAAAACAATTTTTGGTTCGTAATATATTTTCAGAAAGTTTGCTGTTATATCTTTATCAACATAAAAAATATTTAATGTTATAACTGCCGTTGTAACACAGCAGTATTATCCAGACTGTCATTATTTAACTCACTATAATCACCACTTCCTTCTGTTTTACACTGGAACATTAAAGTGTAGAATAATTCAAGTTAGCAAACACGGTAGATGAGATTCGACGTATCGTAATTCCTTGACAGTCTGAATAAACGCAAGCTGTAGACTAAAAGTAAGACTCCTCGCACTGTAATACTAATACAAGTAGAATTTAGAGTAATGTCTACTGCTAAAGTGAGGTATATTGAAGTGGATTACGATTAATGGGAGAGAATTTGATCACAGTATATTCAAATAATTTGCATGCTCCATCTTGGCAAACGTATGATGAAACTCAGGTAGATGTCACAGTATACATAAATATTTTTCCACAAATCTGAGAGGTATAAATTACCTAATACTTTTCACAACTTTTGTATTGTGATAATATATGTTAAAATTAGGGGGAATCTTTGCGAAAAATCGCAATCAATTAATGCATACAGCTAAAGCCTAAGATGAGAGCGATTCCAGTATCATTCTAGTTACTATTCACTCAAGATATAACGGCAGAAGATAGGCGAGCTGGTAATGGACTTTTATATTAAGATAAAATATTATGTATACATACTTTTAACCAGATTTTTAAATTCTGCTAGGTCAGTAGACAATAAGCAGTTCTGATTGGCTGGAGATTGCCCAAGGTTAGACAAAGGGACGGGGAGCTATCCAATGAAATTACTTCCAGACCACAACGTAAACTAAATGCAAATTTGAGGAATAAACGCTTCAACCGCCAAAGCCATTAACTTAAAACGTCGATTCCAAATTTAGACCGTTTTCTATTAATCTGCATCTAAATAGCAGTCGCAGAAATACGTACAATAGCAAAAATTCCATTAGTTCACTTTATTCGTCATTTCGAACAGAACTGTTGGCATGATTTCGCTTAGGATTTTGCCGTCTTTCGTGATTTCTCAGATAAAGTATAACATTTATTTACCTATGCTGTAATAGTGCTGAATAAACAAAACACACCTTTAGGGCGACAGTGAAGCAAACAACATAAGAAAATGTCAAAACGACTTCAACTCATTTAGGTTGATCATACTAGATCATCAATTTGAAACCGAATTATGGACCAAAAACGCCAGCCGAACATTATCCTCGAAAACCGTAATTGTAGTGCACGACACAAATAACGTTTTAATCACAAGCTTCCTAATCACGAAACACTACAGTATTCATAAAGTTCTTCTATAATCAAACATTTCATTCCAAACAGAATTTTCCAGAATTACTCCCTGTCTCTCTCACAAATTGTAACAATGACTAAACTACGGTGAATATGAGATTATATGGTATAGAAGTGATCATAATCTGAGAGAGCGGGCTAGCCGAATTGTCAAGCGGAAAGTCAGTAATCCACTCCTATGTCGTCACACAGACGACAAACACGAGCACACTGAGGCGCCGAGTGGCTATCGTGATGTCACCAGTGACAGCCAAAGTTCTAATGCTGTGGGAACTAATCTCCTCATCCAGGATCGTGCCAGCAAGATTCAACTCAAAAAGAAGGAAGGCCCCAATCAACCAGTGCAACATACAGTGCTACAAACAACTCGGAACAAGAGAACGAGGAAGAGTTCTACACACCTGAAAACACTAATGGACAACATTCCAAATGGAGACATCGAAAACCTAATGGGTGATATGAATGCCAACCAAACTGCGAGCAGACAATAAGGGAAGAGGACTCATCATTGGTCGAGCAACTCCGGGCGAAATGAATGACGACGGAGAACTCTTCGCTGACTTCTGCACATTCACTTACTTGGTGATTGGAGGCAGCCTGTACAAACACAAGGATATTCACAAGATCAACGACATGGATTTCGCCTGTTGGACAAACCACACGCCAGACAGATTCAATCTCAATGCTGCTCATGGAAGTGGAGATGCAGCTAGTCTGCTGCACACATCGCCAAGAAGGGTAGCAGATGTGAGCTCGGACCATCATCTAGTTCAAGGGACCTTGAAGGCAAATCTGAAAGCATTCAGAACAACTGGAGACAGGCCTTGGTAATTCAAGTTCCAAATTCGGAAACTGAAGGACAAAACTACAACGGATGCCTTCACTGCAACCATCACAGCAAAGTTGGAGACACTACGTGGCATTACTAAGACAACATATGCGGAAGAACATTGGAACTAGCTCTCTAATGGTGATGTCAAAGGAAATGTGTACAAATGTTCTGGGAAGACGGAAGAGGGAGGAAGAGGAATGGCTCTCAACGTCCACCACATGGAAGCTAACAGATGAGAGGAGGATGGTGAAATACATGACTCAATGCAAAGATGATCACCGAAAAGAGAGGCTGAGTTATATTTGCATCGCACTGAATAAAGTAGTAACGAAGAGTGCCAGGAAAGACAAAGGAAAAAATTCTAGGGGACACTAACAACTGTAGCAGAACAGGCTGCAAGTAAAAGAAACCTCAGAATGTTATAACAGATATCCAGATGTCTATTCCACTAAAGATCAAGGCATATGTAACCCACAAAAGATGGCCAACGTAGCCTGATTGTCAAGAAGAAGAATCAAATGAAATAATGGGCTGGTCACTTCGAAGTACACATTAATCGAAAACCACCTGCAACTCGCCCAGAAATAACACTAAAAGCATGCACAAAACTACCACTTGACACCAATCCTCCAAAGAAAGCAAAAATCGTGAGTGGAATCAAGCTTCTCAAGTCAGGGAAGGAATCGAAACGAGACTGAAAACGGACCCAGAGACTGCAGCGGATATCCTCACACCATTATTGCAAAACGTTCGGAAGGAAGGAGAAGTGCCTACTGATTGGGAGAGAGACTATCTTTTCAAAATGTGAGATAAAGGAGGCTTAGGCCCCTACGGAAACTAGCGTGGAATCCTTCTTTTGTCAACGTCTAGTAAAACCACAAGTCCCAAGCAAGCGGAATCGGTTAGATGGAAGATTTCGTCTTTCATGCTTCCACAGACTTGTGTAAGACACAACAGTACTACGCTTAGCGTTGTTGTGGGGAATATTGTTATCGAAGATGGTGAAATTCCTCTCTTAAGGACATCACACGTTATGCCACCCTGAAATCAAGGTTCAGACGAATCACATTTTGGCGCAAACAATATCTTATTTCTCTGAATATTTTGTCCGATGTTCCTATCAGTAAATTTGGGTGGATATCCATTTTGGATGAATGTTTCTCTTAGAACGTCTACTTCTTCTTCGTCTGCAGCAATGAGGTTGCAAATACGGTGAACGCGAGTGGTGGAGAATATAAGTACATTCCATTTTCGCTCAGTCGCATATCAATGCGATCGTGAAATCCCCGATAAATGTTTCTTATTTACTACTTGTTTTGTTTTTCACTAACAATGAAGGCCACTTATTCATACCTCCTTACCAGCTTCCACGTCTATTTATAAAACCTTTTATGAGGTTATGTATGCTACCTTAGTAATGTTGATATAAGTATGAGACTTGGGCCCTATGATAGAGTATAACTCGATTATGGATAAGGAATATCTACTCACCACGTCCTGTCGTTACTTCACATTATTCAATTCATTGGAAATATCCTAAATTATAACAGATGTCTCAAGTTACTCTTATTTATCGGTAACTTCTCAAAAACACACCTCCTAATAGTTCTGGTGAAAATGAACTTATGTAAACAATAACATAAATTTTCGCTAAGTAAACAGAGGTGGTAATTGTTCTCTACAAGTTGCTCTGTGTATTTATAGCTTCACTGCATCATAGTTGTGGAATTTCACCTAGTCGAGATAATAAACACTTGAAAAGAAAGAGATGTAAATAATTCGCAGCTTACGAATCCCGAAGTATATTCATTCATAGCGTAATACAGGAATTAGTGAACGATCTCATAATATCACAGGCTTCAGTTACACAACAGTTATTCTCTGTCTGTGACGAATGTACTGAGAGTTTTCCCACTTTTCATTTCATAATAAAAGTTGTAAAATCAAATGTGGGATGACACTAGAGAACTACAGATACAAATATAAGTTTCTAGTTATTTAACAAATGAACCAATCCTCCTCATAAAACATGGCCGCACTCTCTGATTTAATTACAGTTTCACTTCATTGTTATTAGCAACATTCATTCCGTATTGATGAAAGTGAAAATATCCTTTGATGAACAGCGAAAGTTGTTTGGCTGGTACAGTCTTCTGTCAGTTAGTTAGCTGTGTTATGAATCAGCATGAATCCAAGTGAAAGCAAATTCCTGATCTGTTCGAGCTTTAGTGACTAATACTGTAACCTTTGACTGGCATTTAGAACTACAGATACAGGCTATTTCGAATATTTGGTTAGTAGGACAGTGAATCATTGGAGTGTGTGAGTGATTAAATAAATCAAGTGAATGTGGTGTGCATAACTTTTCAGAATGCCCATTTTAATCTACTTGTCAGTGAAATTTATTTTATCTCAGTGAATCCATTTGACAATATTTAGTCGAGCGTTAGTCAAGTTGTAATTAATTCATTTAGAAAATCCAATCCTAATTCCCACATTACTTCTTTCCTTTGTATTCAGTTGTAAAAGCATAAATCACCGAAATCCTCGCCTATTTTAATTACACCGAAAACATTTTAATTAACATTCTTTGCATATCTTGGTCGATTAAATCCTTTCTATCTTGCCAAACAATGTACTTCTTGTTAAATCACTTCAGGCGAAGACCGCATTTGTTTAAATTGTCCCCCTATTTACTACTTGAGCTCAGATTGTAACTCGTAATTCACTTTGATGTTTTCATCGGTACAATTGGATTGTCATTTTATAGTTTACAAATTACTGACTGTGCTGGGACTGTCCACCATTTAAACCATTAAAATGTGTGTTAACTTCGTCCAAAACGTTTGACCGAATAGAATGAAAATGACAACCTGCACTCGAAGATGTGAAAGTTATATGCTTGGAATGGAAGTGGTGGGTTCCATTTCGATGATTTGGAAAACAGGATTACTCGGAATCCCACACCACCCACTTGAAGCAACTGAGGAGTGTGGAAGCCAAGGGCAATTTAATACAATTATGAATTGACGATTTCATCTGAAGTTGAAGCTGAAAACGTAAGGTTTTAGAAAGTGACATATTTGTTCTGAGGGACTGTATGTTGTCTCAAACAGCAAGCGGTTTACTGAAAGGATGAAATGGCTGTTAACGTGATTGAAGTTAGGAAAGTAATCGCGTCAGTTGGCCACCACTTCCAAGAGGTCAAGCACTAGGTTGAATTATGAGAGGAACTTTCGAAACAACCGAGAAACAAGATCATTCAGGTTGGCTTCTCACTGCATAAAGTATATATAATGTAAGTGTGAAATCTAACCTTGAAATTTAGGAAAACACAAACATCATAAAACAGTTCAATGGTTTGTGGTTGAACAATAGGATTTGAACAGTTACAGTAGCATTAGATTTATCCTGATGTATGGGCTGAATATGTTCACTAGAAAGACAATGAAAGCTTGGTAGTTAAACCATTCAGTACAGAGAGAACAACAACATCCAAAAGGAGTTCATTTCACACACTGATCATGCTTCTAAACCGGCGAAGTGAATTGCATTTAACATCGAATCACAATGCAGAAAATTGATTAGTCGGCAGTCATTCGTCTGTTCATACTGCCTAATGAAGCAAGAGATTATTTATTTACTTATGATAGCACACATGTTAAATCATTAATATCTTGTTTCTATTCAGTTCATCTAGGGAGTTGAAACTGATGAAAGTTTGAAATGTGTTACTTGTATGCAGTGCCTGTATCTGCAAACTCCTGGTGAATAATTTGTTACACATTTTTACTAAATGCAGACATTCCTCATCAACCAAATAACTTCGTGTATCCACTACAGTGATAGGGCAAGTGAATTCGTTTGTTGCGCACTCCGACCACACAATTTTTCACCATCAACACTGATATTCGGTTTTGTATTGTGTAGCAATATTGATAATTAGTTACTCAGTCAATTCGGCTTTATCAGTCTATGCAGTTACTAGCCGGTTTATAAGTGTCATAATAGAAAGTGCTCATTTGTGTAGTTTCTACTAAACGGTGTAGTAAAAACTGAGACATGAGCAAAGGGAATGCTATTCTTCCCATTGTAGATTAAAGCTTAGACTAAACTCATGTAACTAAGTATAATTTACTGAGTATTCGTAATTCAGGAATACTTGTTAATTACACTGTAATGGTTTTCCAGAAATTCAGTGACAAACCACAACTTACTATATATATTCTATTATTATACTTAAAAGCAAAACCAAAAAATGCCTTGGTAATATTACAACCATACATTTCTTTATTTTCACCTCCTTCACCTTATACAGGGACTGTATGTGGATGTTGTACTCCCCAACTCAGCAGCATCCAAGGCAGGCATCAAAGAAGGCATGAGTTGGTTTGTGTAAATAATCAGGTTGTCACTAGCTGGAGTCAAGAAGCAGCCTCAAAGCTTCTCCGTGAATTGCCAGATGACGACTTTGTGCTTCTCCATCTTCGAGAACTACTTCACCCACATGCTTTCTATGATCCAGTGCAGCTAAATGGACATGTGATTAATTCACCTCTAAGAGAATGTTACTCCACAACTTGTTACTCTACTCTGAAGTCCAATCTGTCAACAGATGATTTCAGAAAATACAAAACAATAAACTCTGATCAGTCTTATTCCCCTGTTAAATCATCAAACAAAGTACCAGTGAATAATCCAGAGAAACAGTCACTTTCGCCCACTTATCATGAGGTCGTCAACCAAACTCTTTGTTCAAATTCCAATTCCTATGATGTCAAAAGTCTCTCGGACTGTCCTTACACAGAATATAGCCAAATGTCGTTGGGTTCCTCAAACAACGACGAACGATGTGAAATACTCCCGTTTATGTCGCATACACGTATTTTGAATAGTTTTAGTGACTACTCACTTGGCTGTTCCAAATGTCTGATGAATGATCAACAAATTCAATAATATTGTACAGTCATTTGTAAACTATCACAAAATAAATTTCACTACTCCACCGTAACCTGTGTTCTCTTGCACAAGTTTCCTCTGGACAAACCTGAACACGAATTAATAGTTTTCAACAATGAACTTCTGAGGAAGCGTCTTATTGTAAACATTCGTCTCTTACAATACCTTTCAGTTCATCAGTGAAGGGACTCATTTTGATGATATGGACATATGTTTTAAACTGTGATGTGTTAAAATTGATTGGGGAGTGAATATCGAATATGCAGAAATTTGGATAGAATATCAGCAAACTTCAAGAAACATGAACAGCGAGTATGGACATGAAACAGAACAATGCAGGTGTCACGTGATCCACAACGGAAACCTCAGCGAGGCATCTGAATTGAAAGCAGGATTAGGACAAAGCTTCCTGTTATCAGTGATGATATTCCTAATTGTGATGGACTGGATTATGCGTCAGACTGTGTGTGGGAGTGAGAAGACAGGAATACGCTGGACTGATCGATAAGAAGTCTCTAGGAAATCTGGATTTCGTGCGTGGCTGATTTATTTTTGATGTCACTCAAGCTCGAAGACAGGACTCCAGGTGAACATAGAGAAGGCGGAGGTGATGTAGGTAACCAACCAACAGCAACAACAACAACAACCAGCGCCAACCAATATCAATGGGAGAAATTTCAAAGAGATTACTTCCTTCACTTATCTAAGAAGCATCGTTTCAACCACAGCTGGCGGAAAGGATAAAGATGTCAAAGCCATAATGGAAAAGACAAGATACACCTTCATCAAGCTGAAGCCAGTTTGAAAATCTTGTGCATTCACTCAGCATACAGAACACGATTCCGACTCTCAACACAAATGTGAAGTCAATCAGTTCTTCTCTATGGGTCAGAAACTTGGCCAGCGTGTCACGAAAAGGATTTCTAACAAGTTGCAGACTTTTATCAACAGCTGGCTTCGCTGCCTCCATATTGAAGACTAAATGGCTGGCCAGAAAGAATTAGCAGCGAGAAACTCTGGCAACAAACCAAGCGAGAGC
Source organism: Trichobilharzia szidati (assembly GCA_944472155.2). Lineage (NCBI taxonomy): Eukaryota > Metazoa > Platyhelminthes > Trematoda > Strigeidida > Schistosomatidae > Trichobilharzia > Trichobilharzia szidati. The sequence continues at coordinate 66,291,621 of OX235279.1, forward strand.
TTTTTTATCAATAAATATATTGGAGAAAGTGGAGATGGATAGGCGCACACTGTGAAGACCATCGAATGGCACCATGTGCCAGGCCATTCCTTGAGGGAAACCTGAATGGGAAACAACGAGTGGGTCGTCGGTACGAGGGTGATGTGGGGATTATAGTGGCAGGGAGATGAGAGATTATGGACAATCGTGCGGCCAGGTGAAGAGGACAGAATAAAATAGAACAAAGTCAAGTTGTGTTGTTAAACGCCTACATTGCACATGGAACGCAAGGGAAATACAACAAATAATACTAAATATGCAGTGAATGTAATATTTAGCAGTGTTTCTTATAGCTACAGCGAGGATTCGTCATTGAGTTCATTTGTTTTAACTCTTCAGTATATCAATCGTCCTTATTCTGCAGTTCATATCAATTCAATCCCATTCACATCTACTTCCAAAGTACGTGTTTATCTTAAATATTTATACATTTCATTGTGAAAAGCTATCACAAATACTGCAACAACTTAAAAGCCAGCAAACTAAATAAACCATTCAAAATAAACCCACACATGAAAATAATTTAGAGACAATCAAAAAAATATTCCACCTTGTTTCGAACTTTTTAAACATCACTTATCAAGAGAGGAAAGAAGTCTATTAACATTAGCAAAATACATTATTCTGGAAGTTGGATTAAGATTCATAGAAGTGAAAAATAAATAGCAAGTAAAAAAAGTATTAGAAATTCACAAAAGTCCAAAATTCAGTCTCACTTAAGACGAGAGTTTAAAAAGCGAACAGGTGTTGTGTTTGTAACAGAGAAATTTGCACATGCCGCATTTCTAACAATCTGTAAAATGTGAAGTACATGCTTTTATTTAAACGAAAGAAATTCATTCTGCACTACGTTATTTTTGCTTATCACTTCTGAATATTTAAATGCAATGACCTGTAGATCTGTTTCTATATCATCGTCAAAGTAGTGAACCATGTTGTTGGCATCACTTTCAATCTCCACTACATATTAATAATTTCGTTCTACTATCTTGATTGAGTCTAACAAAAAATCTAACAAGCATCCAGCCCTTTTAGTTAATGTCTTGTTATGTATACCAGTAAAAACGATGCACACATTTCAAAATATATCTGTTCCGAAAAACACTTGAATTTTCTTAGTTTTCATAATAAATTACAAATTATCAAGTGGATTTTTACATTCAAATCCTACGCATACTCATTCATTCATCTGTGCGTTAGCTTTAAAACGTTTTATAAAAAGATGTGCAAGCTGGAAGGGAGGTATGAATAAGTAGCCTTCATTGTTAGTGAAAAACAAAACAAGTAGTGCAGTAGAAGCATTTATATACGACTGAGCGAAAATGGAATGCACTTATATTCCCCACCACTCGCGTTCGACGTATTTGCAACTTTATTGCTGCAGACGAAGAAGAAGCTATAATCTTCCCTTACGAACGGGTGCTGTGAGTTTGCTCAACCCCGTCCACGGCTCGGCCTCGTATTGCATTACCTCGATTGGACCATTATTTCATAACTACTTGTATGACTATAGCTTTACTGTCACCATGCATAATCATATCATAGCTTCCACTACCCAATACTGAGTTATTATTATATGCTGTTTATTTTCCTTGCTACTTCTTGGTATTTTTTCCTTTTTTTAAAATTATTTTGTGTTTTTGGAGTGCTGTTGGTGTCTTTTTTGTTTTTGAAATACTCCTTTTAAATGTTTGATAAAAATAGATGCAAATATTGTAGATATGTGCTGAAAATTCCACACTGTACCACTAGTACTGTTTCTGGAATAAAGCAAACTATTATTATTATTAAAAAAGTAGACGTTATGAGAGGAACATTCATCCAAAATGGATATCCGCTCAAATTTATTGATAGGAACATCGGACAAAATATTCAGAGAAATAAGACATTGTTTGCGCGAAAGTTTGGTTGATCTGAACCTTGATTTCAGGATGGTGTAACGTGTGAGTCCTTAAGAGAGGAATTTCACCATTTTCGATAACAATATTCCCAACAGCAACGCTAAGAGTAGTACTGTTGTGTCGTACACTAGTCTGTGGAGGCATGAAAGACGAAATCTTCCATCTAACCGATTCCGCTTGCATGGGACTTATTCTTTTACTAGACGTCGACAAGAGAATGATTCGGTGCTAGTTTCTGCAGGGGCCTAAGCCTCCTTTATCTCACATTTTGAAAAGATAGTCTCTCTCCCAATCAGTAGGCACTTTTCCTTCCTTCCGAACGTTTTGCAATAATGGTCTGAGGATGTCCGCTGCAGTCTCTGAGTCCGTTTTCAGTGCTTCAGAAGGAATTTCGTCTGGTCCTGATTCCTTTTCCAGACTTGAGAAGCTTGTTTCCATTCACGATTTTTGCTTTCTTTGAAGGATTGGTGTCAAGTGGTAGTTTTGTGCGTGCTGTTGGTGTTATTTCTGGGTGAGTTGCAGGTGGTTTTCGATTAAGGTGTACTTCAAAGTGACCAGCCCATTATTTCACTTGATTCATCTCCTTGGTAACCAGGTTCCCTTGGCCATCTTTTGTAGGTTACATATTCCTTGATCTTTTCTTGAATAGAGACCTAGATATCTGCTGTAACGTTCTGAGGTATCTTTTACTTGTAGCCTGTTCTGTTACAGTTGCTAGTGATTTTTTTTGGCACTCTTCGTTACTACTTTATTCAGTGCAACACAAATACAACTCAGACTTTGTTTTCGTTGATCATCTTTGCATTGAGTCAACTATTTCACCATCCTCGTCTCATCTGTTAGCTTCCACGTGGTGGACGTTGAGAGCCATTCCTCGTCTTCCCTCTTCCGTCTTCCCAGAACAGTTGTACACACTTCCTTGAACATCAGTTTCAGAATGTTAGTTTTAATGACCTTCAACATAGGTTGTCTCAGTGATGCCACGTAGTGTCTCCAACTTTGCTCTGATGGTCGCAGTGAAGGCATCCGTTGCAGTCTTGTCCTTCAGTTTCTGAATCTCGAACTCGAATTACCGAGGACTGTCTCCAGTTGTTCTGAATGCTTTCAGATTCGCCTTCAAGGTCCCTTGAACTAGATGATGGTCCGAGCTCACATCTGCTCCCCTTCTCGGCGTTGTGTCCAGCAAAGCAGCTGCGTCTCCACCTCCATGAGCAGCATTGAGATGAAATCTACCTGGTTTATGGTGTGTCCAACAGGCGAAATCCATGTCGTTGATCTTGTGCATATCCTTGTGTTTGTACAGGCTACCTACGATCACCAATTTAGGGAATGTGCAGAAGTCAGTGAAGAGTTCTACATCGTCATTCGTTTCGTCCGGAGCCGCTTGACCAATGATGAGTCCTCTTCCCGTATTGTCTGCTCTCAGTTTGGTTGGCATTCATATCACTCATTAGGATTTCGATGTCTCCATTTGAGATGTTGTCCATTAGTGTTTGCAGTTGTCTATAGAAATCTTCCTCGTTGTCTTGTTCCGAGTAGTCTTTAGTGCTGTGTGTAGCATTGGTTGACTGTAGCCTTGCTTCATTCCTTCTTTTTGAGTTGAATCTTGCTGTCATGATCCTGGATGAGGAGATTGGTTCTCACTGCATTAGAGCTTTGGCTATCATTGGTGACAGCATGATAGCCACTCGGCGCCTCAGTGTGCTCGTGTTTGTCGTCTGTGTGACCAGATAGGAGTGGATTACTGACTTTCCGCTTGGCGATTCGGCTTGTCCACATTCATTTAATCTGCTCTCTCAGATTATGAGCACTTCTGTAGTATATGCTCTCACATTCACCATAGTTTAGTCATTGTTAAAATTTGTGAGAGAGACAGTGAGTAGTTCTACAAAATTCTGTTTGGAGTGAATTGTAAAATTTGTGTTTTTCAGTAAGTAACTCTTATAATAGTAATCGACTATTTACGTCATTGTGTGCCTCGAATGGTAGCTTTCGCTCATTTTAGTACTCGGTTCTTATATGAATATTTAAAAACTACACGAAGTATAGTTTATATTCATGTGTGAACTGTTAGATAGATAGCAGTATTATTGAAGTATATCTTAGGAACAGGCTTTGATGTCAAATAATAATATTTATTTGCAAGTATTGGTTTTGTAGGGATTTGGTTTGATTGCATGGAGGGTTTCATCATGAGCTGACATCAGTTAGAGAACCACTGGAAAACCAGCTGGGAGTACTGGACAGCTGTTTCGTCCTAGTTTGGGACTCATCAGCAGTACGCGCCCAACGGGATTCGAACCCAGGACCTTCTGGTTACAAGGCGAGCTCGTAGACCATTGAGCCACTGGGACCCGATCCAATGGTCCTTGAATTCTAACTTCTGCCAATTCACGACATAGCGCGACCATTTCGCAATGTCTTCTTTGATGAGTAACTGTCCTCATCTTCGACCTGCTGTACCCTACTGGTCACGGCTTCCCACTAGAACCCCAGGTTAACTGCCTGAATAGGGCCAGTCACTAGTGAGCATCAGATTAATTTGCAATCAAACCAAATCCCTACAAAACCAATACTTGCAAATTAATCTGATGCTCACTAGTGACTGGCCCTATTCAGGCAGTTAACCTGGGGTTCTAGTGGGAAGCCGTGACCAGTAGGGTACAGCAGGTCGAAGATGAGGACAGTTACTCATCAAAGAAGACATTGCGAAATGGTCGCGCTATGTCGTGAATTGGCAGAAGTTAGAATTCAAGGACCATTGGATCGGGTCCCAGTGGCTCAATGGTCTACGAGCTCGCCTTGTAACCAGAAGGTCCTGGGTTCGAATCCCGTTGGGCGCGTACTGCTGATGAGTCCCAAACTAGGACGAAACAGCTGTCCAGTACTCCCAGCTGGTTTTCCAGTGGTTCTCTAACTGATGTCAGCTCATGATGAAACCCTCCATGCAATAATATTTATGTTCTCAATATCAGCAGCAAGTACAATTAAATCGTTTACCTAATTACAGGAATGTGCGCTTCCTAATTTTAAAAAGCCACGCAAAACCTGTCCCTTCATACGTTTGATAAACTGATTTTGCATTAAAAATGTTACAGAAAGCCTTAAGAGAAGCTGTATTCTATCAAGTTGCATGTATTTTATTCAAAACAACAGGAAACAAAAAATAATGTCCAAATCTTATAATAAACTTAAAAACGAATGAAACTGGAATTTTGTTAACAAAACCCATCTCACCAGAGTTCATTCTGAACATGAGTGGAATGTGAGCTTTTCACTTATTAGTTAGTTTTCATGTCTGGCAGCCAAAACCATTGTAGTAGGTAACGGAGTCAGTTAATACTGTGAGTTTTTGGGCGTGAACAGAAATTTAACACCTTCAAACTTTGCATGGTTTTTAATGCGAATATAATAAACGAATACTATGACAACACTGTACATACAAATGAACATACTAACACAAATGAAATGCTGTGCTTTTTGTGTCTTAAATACATTTTCATAGAATGTAATATTTTAAAAAAATACTCTAGGCAGTTAAACTTCAGAGCAAATGCACTTAGCTTTACTTTTTTGGGGGATAAAAAGTGCTTTTAACACTTCTTCCATTTAGAACTTTTATGACAGGAAGACAGAAAATTTTATGAGGACAAAGAAGATTGCAAGGTAACTTCTCAGTCACTGAACTTGTAAAGCTTGAAAAACATAATCAAACTTAAATGTGTACGGAAAAGAATGGTATTGACACAAAAAGGTTTATGATTCATGGGTTGATGGATAATTTTATTACAAAAATAATAATAAACTGCTTATGTTTGTAGTGTGTGGTTCAGAAATAATCATAGTAGCTGTGTTAACTAGACAAGGTGTTTCTAAGTGCGGTTTCTGTTTCTGAATATCTTAAGAAAACTTTCCTGTTCATCCTTCGGAAGATGACACTGTTTCATGAGTGATACTAATCAAGTCTAACAAATGTTTGCAATTTTGAGCGGTGGGTCCTGTGACAGGAATTCAGAAACTTTGTTATCGTCAGTCCACTTTTACTTTTGAACCTGTACACCAAAACTTTCATATTAGAAATAAGACTGTCGCAGTGTGCGGGCGTTTGTTTCACAATCAAGATAATGATTTCACATACATCATGATATTTTCATTTCAATGAAGAACTAACATAAAGGTGATTCCTCCTTATATATCCAGAGACAATCTCCATTTAAGAAACCACTTGACATATAACTCCATTCCTTCGAGACATAAGTTGAGCTTTGGCTCGGTGGACCTTCCAACAACCAAGGTGAACATTCGAATTCGGCCCCACCTGCTGACATTTAGACAGTTAGGCAGTATTTCTAGTACAATAGGTGTGGGTCACTGCTAACTGCACGGAAATGCACATAGTTTTTCGGCGACACTTTTTGTTTAATTTATAAAGTCCTTTGGTTCTATAGCTTATTGTCTGTATATTTTTAAATTAAATAGTGTTGAGTAATGTTCAACACCTAATAGACTAACTTCTGGATCACTAAATGTCAGAAGAAGCAATTTAACCATCATCAGCAGAGTAAACAAGCAAAAGACTTAAATACAAACTCCAAATTAATAAATATCAGATAAATCTAGCATGGTTGGTTTGCAATGTTAAACTGTTTGAAAAATGCATTTCAGTAAAGTGTTATGTTCATCAAACCTCAGTAATCTGTTAAAATGGATTAGAACGTGTGCAGCTTACAGCTGTCGGTAAATCACTGACTAAAACACTATCAAGAAAAGAACCTTCAAAAACTTATAAATTCATCTGATAAAATTAGAATATTGTAATCACAGTTATGTATTAACTCTGTCAATAAAATCGTTTCTCCATCGCATGTGGAATTGATTGCTCTCCTCTAACACATTTTGATACTGTATGCATCACTAATACTAGTAAAGCCCTTAGAATTATTTTTTCGATCTTATTAAACTTTGATTTACTGGTAGTAAACCCTGACTGGACTTAACTGACCGAGCTGAACACTGGTGTTCTGATAAAATTACGTCAACCCTTCTCTCTGCAACAAATCACCTGCATAACATCAACAACCTTCAAAAGAATGACTGTATTCTTTCTATACTGTCCAAAAAGTGGGGGTTTCTTCGTTAATACCGTTTAAACAACATACTTTTAATTGAAACTTAAGCTGAAACTTTCATTCTGTATTCACTCCAGAAATTTCTACTTGTGGTCTCCTTGAATCACTGGACTACACACAACACAACAATTCTTATCGTTTTAACCATTCAGTTATTTCCTTGAGACGCAAAATGTAGGGACGAACCTTTTCGATTGGCTTTCAAACTAGTAATGCGTATTCCTCGGAGAAACAGAAAAAATATCATAAGGCATTAGCCGTGCGTCTTATGATACAGATTGCCATTTTATTTGAAAATCTCAAATGAAGAGAAAAAAGTATTGGGTGAATTGCTGAGAGAATTCTATACATTGTGTAGACATTTTTTTCAAAATAAAGCTATTATTATTAAAATATTGGCTGTTGTGTCATTTCGTTTTTCATCATCGTAGAAACTGTCTTATGTAACAACTAGTTCTAAGTATTACAGTCTTACATTGCAATTATTTCTGCTCTTTAATTATTGCCTTGTTACTTCTTTTAAATGGTAATATTTAGAAATTATTAATTACTGCACTGTCGTCGTATTTGTGAAATGAATATTCTTTCAAAAATTGTATACGCTGTATGTTCTGGAGCTAATCACTTAGATTTTTACAGTCAATTCGGAAATATGGCACGCAACAGCAAATTGGACGATTCATTCTCACGACATTCATACTCATATTTTCTCTTTAGTAACTATTCATGATGAATAAACATAAAACAATACTGTATTCACAATGACTACGTCATATGAGTATAATATCTCCCACAAATTGCAAACAAAGCTAGGAAAAATGTGTAGACACTTCTAAGAGTAATTAACTGTGTTAATTTTTGGTTATACCATTTGAGATAGCCGTGGAGTAATGGACTGATATTGGTATGAACTGTGACTGTTGTAAATGGAATGAGTGCCTGAGTGGTGAAAGGAAACTAACGACCCAACTTTGGGTTCTTGACCACCAGACTGTTGGTGGTTCAGTGGTAGAATTTTAATCAGACATGCAAGAGATCCGGGTTCAGTTTCCTGCTAACGCACTCCAGAACCTCGCCTAGTTTACTAGCCAGTAATAAGCTTAGAAAAGAGGGAAGGTCGCATGTGAGGATTGCAATGCCACTCTGGAAAATCAATACCATTACTGAAACTTCAAAGTTGGGAGCATTAATTTCCACTCATAATGCAAAGAATGAAATGATCAGTCAAGCTTATGGATGGAATGTGACCTGGTTAGGGTCTAGGTCAAATAGTTGGTAGGATCCTGTTCTTGAATTACGCAGGTTATTATTTGAATCCTTCTTTACCTTTCAGTTTACTTTCAGCATTCTTGCTGCCACCCACTGTAATTCTATTTACTTTTTTCTTGTCCCTGTGAATAACATGTGCGTGAATTCAGTGATTTGCAGTGTTGTATGGGAATTACTTAAACGTTTATCTATTCATATCTTCCACTTGGTTAAATCATCACTAACTCCGTAAACACAAACTTATGCTACACTGGCTATAAAATGGCCAAAACATGTAAATAAAAGCATTTGAGTGTAATATTTATAACATTTTTCATACTTGGAAGGTTTTTGAAGCTTTCCACAATGTGCGTCATTAGTCTTATCACTTAAAATAGTGTTCAAAATCCTGTCGAAGGTGAATGTATAGACAGCAGTTTTAACTCAAAAACATATGTACAAAATAAGCTAGTTTTGTTATATTTTATGCCATCAGAATCAGACGACATACAAATGCATTATCCTGCAAGGTAAGCCTGACCAAGACTCTCACTTAGCCATACTGGTGGTGTGTTTTCTATACACCTTAATAATTTAGATATAATAGAGAAGATTTGTAGCTCAGGTGGATGATTTTGGTGTGGTTGTGTTCTCTGAGCTGGATGGTTTAGTTGCGAAGCTTTCATTGCTCTACTGAGCAACATCTTCAGCGCATACTTCGATGTGAAGTGAGCTTTTAGAATTCTCTATGAGTTTATTAGTCATCTCTTCTAGTAACCCTGAATGTGATTGGTTGTTTTCGTGTGACATTTCACCTCCTAGTTTACTTGTCTCGGTTCTGGCTGCTTCTTTGGTCTGAATGTCGTTAGTCATTTCTTCTGCTAACCTTGAAAGTGATTGGTTGTTTTTGTGTGACTTCTCACTTTCTAGTTCACTTGTTTTGGTGTTGACTGTTTCCTTGACCTGAAGTTTGACTTTGTTTTTGTGTGAATTTCTTCGTATGGATTGGTATATTTTGTCAATCTCTATGTGTCTATTGATTGCTGACTCATTTGAATACCAGGCCTCTAGGAATTCTCTGGCATTTTTGCAGTTCCCTTTGTCTAAGATTTGAACATTGTCCCAGTCGAATTGGTGCCCGGTACATGCAGACAACCACGGGGGGTGAAATGTCACACGAAAACAACCAATCACATTCAGGGTTACTAGAAGAGATGACTAATAAACTCATAGAGAATTCTAAAAGCTCACTTCACATCGAAGTATGCGCTGAAGATGTTGCTCAGTAGAGCAATGAAAGCTTCGCAACTAAACCATCCAGCTCAGAGAACACAACCACACCAAAACCTTAATAATTAAATGAAGAGAGACCGGCGAATAATATGTGCGAATTACAATTTCAGAAATAAAAATCAGCAAGTGTGCAAATGTAGTGTATCACTGTGACCTTTAAGAAATCTTTGTTAAACAGGAACTGACTAGCCTACTTCCAAATTCCATTATGGGTAAATTTTGTTCTGACAAATTCTCACAGTGTCATACAGTAATATTTACTGATGACGTTTCGAGCACAATTTATTGCTCATAATCATATCAAGGTAATCACACGACTTCCTAAATTCATTTATATAGTTCCGTTGTTTTTCACTTGATTTTCACTTGATTTGATTGGTAGTATTACTTTCCATATTTCGGGTATGAGTGATGATTCATTCCTATTGCATGTGTTGGGTGTAGATTCGATGAACAAGGATTCAGTATAATATGATTATGAGCAATAAATTGTGCTTGAAACGTCATCAGTAAACATTACTGTATAACACTGTGAGACTTTATCAAAACAAAATTTACCCATAATGGAATTACACTCTACCACATTGCACAAGTTTTATTCTTATATCTACCTCCAAATTCATTCAACTAGCATTAATTGCAGGTACTGTAAATAGTAACATTTCAGCTGTTCAGAGCAACTGGATTCATTCATTGAATTTTGATGAAACAATACAAAGACACAGTTTATTTTTCATGTGCATTTTATTTATGCAACACCTTCCAAATATTCTGAGCACACGCTTACCTGTCACACATACATTTATATGAAGTATATTAATACTTGTGAAAATTAAACAAGTGGTTACATAACACAAACATTTGGAAAGGAAAAAGATGTAGGTAGGTGTAATTCCACGTTAACTTGTTTTCTGGTTGTATCCCATATTAAGACAGAACTATTCACTGGATGAAGTTTATTGTTTATAGTCACACCGTTGATGTAATAACCTGGAGATCAAATTATTAAAATCAATTACATAGGAAAAGTTAGAGTGAAATCAGTTAGAACAACAAGGTAGTTAAAATAACAATAATTTGTAAATGGCTTAGGGGAAGGAGAGATTCTCAGTTTTACTTTCATATGATTATGATCAGGGTTAAGAAATTGGCTGTGTGGAATGATTTTCTGAACATGCAGGTTCGGCTTCTTCCAGTAGATTCCGATGACTTCTGCTGTTTATTGAAGACTAACTCGTTGAGCGGAATTGAGATTGGTCAGAATACCATAGATAGCTTTAAATGCTTTGTTGACATCGATTTTATGGTTGCTAACTGCAATGTATTAGCTATAATAAATTTTGGTTACAGGATTTCATCATGAGCTGACATCGGTTACAGAACCATTGGAAAACCTGAGAGTACTGGACAGCTGCTGTTTCGTCCTAGTTTGGGACTCTTCATCAGTACTCACCCACCGCCAGGTTTCGAACCCAGGACCTTCTGGTTACAAGGCGAGCACGTTGACCATTAAGCCACTGGGACCCGACCAATGGCCCATGAATTGTAACTTCTTCCAATTCACGATATAGCGCAACCGCTAGCCAATGTCTTCGGCGAGTATTCGTCCTCACACCCGACCTGCTGCATGGGCCATTGGATCGGGTCCCAGTGGCTCAATGGTCTACGAGCTCGCCTTGTAATCAGAAGGTCCTGGGTTCAAACCCCGGTGGGTGAGTACTGCTGAAGAGTCCCAAACCAGGATGAAACAGCTTTCCAGTACTCCCAGGTTTTCCAATGGTTCTCTAACCGATGTCAGCTCATGATGAAACCCTGTAACTAATCAACCAAATCCCTACAAACCAATACTTGAATCATAAATTTTGTTTGTCCCATGCCTGGAAGATAATATCTGAAAATCAGATGATGAACATGCCTAATTGTAAACCAAATGTAACATGTTCTACAGGTCAGAGTGGCAGACACATATGCAAGAGCATGATTTAGTTAGTTTGTGACTATTTCTTGAAAGTAAAATGGGGTTAGTTGTAAATAGAAAACGTAACTCTTTTTACAGTATTCATTAAGTGTGATACCATTGGGAAAGTTTAGTTTTTAGAACAGCAGTTTCCTTTGAGCTGTTAACACAATAACTTCTCTTGACAGTGAATTTATATTTTCACTAAAGAACCTCTCTGGATATACATCTTTTTATCATAATTATCAGGGCAATCGTTTGAGCAGATTAATGTAGCTCTGTAAACAGAAAACTTCACTAAACTGCCTTTTTATTCCACGGTTATGTAGTTGAAAATTGAGCTTACTGACTGGGTTGTCTTAGTTCGTTCTATTCTTTCCCTATTCGTGAAATACTATCGTTTCTTTCTCTCTAAATGTTAAAAATTACTACCGAACACAATTCATTAGACTAGTGAAAAATAACCCGGTCTTCATTCTTATTTTCAGAATAACGTTCGTATTATATAAATGTAACGAAAATAGATTTCCTACTGATTAATTCAGCCCTTAAAAGGTCTATTCTCAATTTTTTTTACGAAAACACTAGCTATTATTGGTCCGAGTAGTGAACGCGTAGCCAAACTGTTTCTTTGCAAATAGAACTTCTTATAATCTACTAAGTGGTTATATTTACATAAAAGTTAAAAGAGTACAAAATGTCAAATTGTATCGATATAGGCTAAAACATTCAATTGAGGGTCAAAACCACAGATAAGATTTTAAAAACCCAAAGAAAATATTTTAATGTAAATAAGCCTGAGTTTTAAAACTGGATAACCAATTCAAAATCAATATGATAACAAATAATTTTCGAACACATAAATTAGTTTAAGCCTCTTTATGGTCAGGGCTCCAAGGAAATTAAAAATGTCACGCAAACCTGTGTTATATTTGAGTTTAAAGTCAATGTTAAAATTAATTTTTTGACCCATCTGAGTGATTTTTTTGGGGTAGATAATGTCAAGCATCTTTCCCTGAACTACTCAGAAAGGACACTTATTAATCGGACGTAAGTTTTGTGCTGCACAAAAGCACCTTTCAGACTTGATAATCCAGGCGGAATTTGAAAATCTATACGGTGAGCTAAATCTTCTTGATTCTGTTTCAGTTAGTCATCGAAGTCGATTGAAATCTAAGTTATTTGACGGTATTCATCAATTTTGTAATCACCATTTAACTCAGAAAAGTATCTCAGTGTTTTTCCTAACTAGAAATCCATAAGGCATAGAAATTTTACCATTATTCTCATACCACATACGGTGAGTAAAAAAGCTGAAACATCCATTGACAAGAAAGAAAATGAATCTATAAGAGATTATTTACTGTCCAGAAGATTACATGAAGTAAGATGACCACCAATCTACTGAAACTTCTAAGTATGATTTGATCACTAGTGAAAAATTGAATGCATTAAAATCCATGAAATTCCGGTTTACAACCCTCCTATATGGTCTACCGGAAAACTACGAACTCGAAATTTCTTTACATTAGTAATTTCAGTGTGCAGCTATCCAACTTACAAACTTCTCAAGTGTTTGGTAGGGGTACTGGATACTTTGAATTTATGTAAGTTTGTTTTGGAAGACACCTATAAATAAATTTAATATCATCATGAAATTAATTTAAAAAGACTAAATCCTGTCCTTCCTTCATGTTGATTTTCTACTTATGTGCCCAGTTGTTACAAACAGTTGACATTTAATGTCACCGTATTTTAGATAACAGCTTCTTATTGCCGATTTCCTTAACGTGTTGGAAGGAGATACTTCTTTAATGCACCAGTGATTTTAGAATTACATTTAAAGGTGAGCATTCCTACCAGATCGATAGTTTTGCTCTGTTCTTTAGTTCTAGTGTTATCCAGTATGCATATATATATATATATATATATATATATGTAACATGTTGACAATCTGAATGGAAACTTAGAAAAGCCTATTTTTACAGTGGACGCGTGAACAATATCTAATCTGTAACAAGCTGATAGATGTCATCAAGGGAACGTAAGACAAAATAGCATATCATTAAAGTGTGTAATGGTACAATAAGACGATCTGTCTAGATGATGCAGCTACTACCTAAGCTATTGTAGTCTGTCTCCACTTCAGTATAAAAGGCACTAGTTAAATTTTTATTTAGCTTTGTCTAGCAAGTATGTACTCCGGATACCATTTAACAGAAAGTTCAGCAGCTGACTAGAATATCAGTAAATAATAACCATCCCCTTAAATCCGGCAAACTCCATGGAAGTATTAGGTGCATAAGAAGGATCCATCAGCCTCTGCAGGTTAGAACTACAGAGCATATTTCAAAAGGGTAGCAAAACCAAATGAAGTCAACCGATCCAACTTAACCGGGAAATAAGTACTCGGTAGCATCTATCCCAGAGAAAATTGTAGGGATAAGCCCTTAAAACTATGTATCATAACCGTTTAGATCTCATACTTAAATTTCGTGAAGTCCTAGACACAGAAAGACTTAAACTCATTTTATGTATTCGAAAATTATTTGTTATCACATTAAATTTGAATCGGTAGACCAATTTAAAAATTCAGGCTTATCTACAATAAAATACTTTCCTCACGTTTTTTGAACCTTATCTGTGATTATGACACCTGATTTAATATGAACTTTTGACCTTTTACACTATATTCACTTTTGTATAAGCATATATGACAAGTATGTGTGTAAAAATATTTTATGTGTTGAGATAATGTATTTTACAGATTGAATAAATTGTATTCTCATTGTTTTACCACAATTCAACTATAATTTATGACAGTAATTCAAGAACTGGAAAATGATCCCGGAAAAATTAGAACCATACCATACATACTGTTTCTATGATTGGTAAATAAACCATTTGCGGAAAAGTCCCTTACCTATCTTTAATTAGTATCTTTGATTCCTCTTTTTAAATTAGCTATGAATACAATTCTGTATATTTGTCAGTCAGATGAAACTCTCAGAGCATAAAAAACAGAGACTTATGTCAGAAGTTCACAAAAATCAAACTATAAAAAGAGATAATTGACTCATTTAAATCCACTATTAACAAAAGTCTAATTTGTTAAACTTTACAATTTTAATTCAGGTTTTCATATGAACTGCTGCCGACTTTTATTAACAGTTGCGTTCGCTCCAAACTCAACATCAAATGGCCAGAAAGAATTAGCAACAAGAAACTCTGGCCGGGAACAAGCCAACCAAGAGCCAATAGCTCAACAAATATGTCCGAGAAAATGGAGATGGGTGGATCGGACATACGTTGAGGAAACCGTCGGATGACATCATGGGTCAGGTCCTTGAATGGGATCTAAGTGGGATGCCACTAGTGGGTCGTTCTAGGGTGACATGCAGGAGACTGTGCGAGGAGGAGATGAAAGAGTATGGGCACGTATGACCACGTGAGCAAGAGATGAGAGAGTTTGGGCAATTGTGGACCCAGCTAAAGAGGACAGTAGAAAATAGAACAAAATGGAGATGTGTTGTTGAAGCTCTATGTCGACTACCATCTGGCATATTTTGTGAAGAAACTAAAGTCCAAGGTGTCAAGTGTGGGACAAATACACTTCTCGGATAATACCCCAAAGGAAGCATCAGATTAAAAATTAAAAACCTTGTCACCAGTTTACAACTGAATCCTGAATATTTGCACTTCTGATGCAAGATGCTTTTACAAAACTCTCAAGAAAGAGACATTATGAAGGATTTTCCAAACGACATACCTTTAATTTGATCGAACATCTGACTTTTCTAAATAAAACAAGGGATGGTGTTTTCAACTAGATGATAAATATTCATCATGAGTGACGGTTTAACTTTTTTTGAGTTTCTGTTATAGAAGTGACCATTCATGAAGAAAAATCCCAGATTTATAGATAAAATATCCTTTTTTACAAGAGAAATCGTTTTTTCAGTTTAAACAAAAATTGTATTCACACTTATCACAGACCAATAACATTCTATTTTTGATTAGTTAAAACAATTTACATTAATGATGCATAGTCCGTGAGTATATCCAAGAATTGCATCCAGAAACAGAAAGGGGCATGATATCGACCGAAAAGTTGATGACGGCCAGAATTAACACCGGGAATTCGATAAGTTGAGAATAAAACAAAACAAAAACAAAGATATTTCAAGGAAAAGAATTCATCTACTTCATTACCTTCCTTTATCTACTGACAGCCTAGAAATTACATAAATTACTGTAAATAAATTTAGTTAAAGTGAGTACTTTTTATTCTGTAGATTCCTTCTTCAAACTAACCAAAGAAAGGAAGTTTACTGAGATGAAAATTACTAGTGATGAAAAAGTGAGGGACTGCTGAGTGTCACGTAACAAGTGTGAAGACTTTGAGAGAAAACACAGCAGTATGATAGGGTAAAGCTAGTAATTCATTTAGTAATAACAGAACTCGGCAAATAGACGCACGGTTAATATGATAGCAAAATATCTCAAACTATAAGCCAACTGATTCATTTGAAATGCCGCAAGATCCAAAGGATATTCAAGTAGTAACAAATGAAAAATTGAATTGTTTTAATGTGACAAGATTGTGTATTAATCTTTCGGCGTTCGAGTCATTACATGGGAAGTCTAGCCAATAAAGCAGGAAGTCTAAATAACTGAAGAGATTTTAAAAAACCAAGCATAAGAGAAACACAGTTAGCAAACAGCTATTGACTGGAACTCCTATAGGAATTTGTGATGATTCATGAGGAAAGTGGAAGTAGTAATGTGCATAGTGATCATAAAATAACTAACTAGAAAGGGACTCCTATAACTGAACGCCGGATGCCGAATTAGTCTGAAATTAAGATGGCTCTGAAACCGAAGAATTCAAGTGAATAAGCTGTGTCAGCTTAAGCTCCGATTGATCCAATCACATGAAATGGTTTGCCAGATACGATATAATAACGGTGGGGCCGAATATCTAAGTTAGAGTAGTAGGTTAGAATCAGTTATATTTGCAGAATAAAAGCGTTCAGCTAGGTTTAGAATGAAACACCCCATGGTAAGTACTCTAGAAATACATTTGGACAGGGTAACAATATTTAACAGTAATTAAGTCAGGTGAAGAGAGGTGTTAATCACTGAATATTTTTTTCATCAAATAGCCTTCCAAACGCCTGTAGCAGATTTCAATGTAGCGAAAATTGCCATTCAGACATTTTTAAGACAAAGAGAATTCGAACAAAGAGTATTTTTTTTAGATAAAGCAACACGAACATCAGATATTTTTATTTTTTGTTTTTTGATTATAGCTTGATTCCATGCCGTATTTTTGGTACAAGTATGGAATTTTCAGCATGTGATATCGGTAGCTCAATTTTGGCAGGCCGACCAACTGATATCAAATGTGCGTCGGTAGGGGATCAAACCCCGGACCATTTGCGTGGTCGGTGAGAGTCCTAATCTCTGTGCTAGCGACGCACTATATTAAAACAGTGGAAGGACAACTGTATTGAGGAAATTAGATCGTCTGAATACATTGATGAGAATACTAGCAATAAATCCTCCTGGAAATTTAATCCAAACATGAGATTCTTAAATATTCTTAGTGTCTAAAGATCGTTCAGGCCTGACGCATTATTTCCAACCTGAAACTAGTTTTTCTTACGCTATCAAATCAGAGATGAGCGGATTCTCCAAAATTATTTCAATAATGTAAATAGGTGGGGAAATATTTTATGAGTTTCAGTACGTTCAGCTTAACAGCCAAACTGACTTCAAATAACTTTCATAGCACTTGATAATGGTCAATTTAAAAGCAGAAATACTCTTATAAATATTATGCACAAGTTTTTTCAAAATCACAGTTATAAAAAGAACAGAAATCTCGATGGACATATTGAAAAATATCACTATGTGAACAAATCAGAAATGAGTCATCCTTGCTAAGTCTATTGTTCATTATATTTATATGCATACATACAGTGATTGAAAACAGCAGCAACTCCTGATAACATCTTAATCTTCATTGTTCACTTCCATTCATGATCACAAATGAAATGAAAATAAATATTTGTTTATGTGGAATTCAGCAATGCTGATATTTGAGCCAGGTGAATGGTAAACAATTTTTTTAGTGAATAGAACCAGGTGTATGTGACATTCATTTCCTTCCTAACCGGTGTAGAAAAATAAAAATACTGAACTTGATCACGGAAACGCCTAATAATATGTTTGATTATCTTTTGCAATCAGATGTGCGTCCCAGATTTAAATCTTTTCACAAACATAAATCCTCTAAGTATGTTTATATCTTTAGATTATTTTGTTACTAGAAATCTGAATAGAGAGTTTAGATAATAATATTTCACTATTTGCAATAAGTAGTGTTTTCTGAACTGGTTGGTTTAGTTGAGAAGCTATCGTCATCCTTCTGGACAACATATTCAGCGCAATTTTTAGCATAAAATGAACTGATTTAAATTTTCCATGAGTGATAGAATTGTGTCTCCCGGTAACCATCTTTACATATGTATTGATCATTTTCTATTGACTTGGATTTTAAACTTTCTTATTTAAATCATTTAAAGTGAAATTTAAATCATTTCACTTTGTGCTAAATATGGCGCTGAAGATGTTGTCCGGAAGGGCGACGAAAGCTTCGCGACTAAACCAACCAGCTCAGAGAACACTTTTAATTGCAAAACTTTCTTATCACGTGATTTACTTTTTATTAGTTGGTATATTTGGTCTCTATTGACATGTTTGTTAATCGCATATTCGTTTGAGTACCAGGCTTCTAGGAATTCCCTGGCACTCTTCGTGTTTCCTCTAACTAAAATCCTGACATTATTCCAATCAAACTGATGTCCATAATTATCTATATGCATTGATATGAAAGAATATACATCATGTCTTTTCACAGCTGATTTGTAGTCTTGGATTCTGATTCGAAGGGGACGCTTACTTTGACCAATGTAATGCCTGTTACAGTTCATACAACTTATTTTGTAAATAGTATTAATTTTATCTTCTTTTTCTGTTGGATCTCTCTGTTTGCACAATATCGGATTAAGTGATTTCACTGGATTATGTGCTATATCTATTTCAAACGGTTTCAATATTCTAGGTGTTATTTCAGAGATATTTTTCATATATGGTAGGCTGAAGTTTCTTGTGGTCTTTGATGATGGTTTCCTGTTGGTGTTGTGATTCGATTTTAAACGCTTTTTGATGAAATTGTGAGGATATCCATTATTTTTGAAGATGGTTAATAGGTATTTTTGTTCCATTCTTTTCAACGCTGGAGTGCTACATTGTATTTGAATTCCCTTAAGCAATGTCTGCACACAGTTTTTTTAGTAATTGGGTTATCTAAGGTATGTGATGTGTTTTTATTTTATAGATTACATAAGACTCATAAAGTTTAGGATCTGGTACTCTTAATTCCATCAATGTGTCATCCTCCCAAACATAAATGGTCAAAATGGTTAGCAGACATTTTAAACCCAGTATCGAATAAATTATGTCAGTTGGCTTTGAAGGATACCTTTGAACTTAATGGCTTTCTTTTGGACATGAATATAAAAGTTAGGCAAAATATGAACTTCTGGTGTTAACTTTTGTTTACTAAAATAACCTTAATTAAGACGGATAATATTCTTTTTGATTAAACATATTCTAGTTGTCTTTCATTACTTATTCCTCTTAACATTTGAAAGATTTATTGTAATTATTGTTATGTACTGATAATGTCCATTTCATATTTGAAGGTGAGCACTCACAACAAATGGATGGCGTTGCTATGATGAGTCATTTGGGACCTTTGTTGACTCAGGTACATATACCTTACGTTGATTTGATTGCTGAAGTGCACTTTTGTAGGGAATACATTGATGACATTATTGCGATATCCAATAATCCTGAAGATGTGACTTGTCTATTCGGTATACTAAACTCTTTACAAAATCAAATAAATCTTCCATATGAGGAAGAAAGTTAAAACCATCTTGCATTCCCAGACACACTTTTGAGTCGAAGAGAGGATGGCTCAATAAACCAATCAATTCACAGGAAGCCTGCTTGAACCCGGCAATATTTGAATAAGTGAAAGTAAACATCATGTTGCTAGGTCATACATAGAATTATGAGCAAAATAGTATTGAGACAAATTTATTCTAATGTAATTGAATAGCCCAGCAACACGTCGGTTACTTTCATTCTATTTAAATCACCATCGTTTCTGTCCATTTAAATACAAGGAAGGCTTGGTTAGGTACCTATTCAAGAGGATTCAGCGCATTCATATGGCTGACGTCTAAGCGTTTCTTTTCGTTGAAGCTAATGGCGTAACTGAAATCGCATACTTCATCCTACCTCACAATAAAAAATTCTTGTTAAAATACTTCTTGCAGACTGACAATATTTTTGATGGTATGTAAGTTCGAAAACAAATCCATGAGATATCCAGCTGAAATGATTCCATTCGATGTCTTAGGTCACAAGGTGACTATCTTCTTATTTTTCGGAGAGAAAACAGCGAGCTGTTTCGGATGCAAAGCACTCCACTTCTTCCCTTGTTCTCTCCATAACTTTTTTTCTTTCTTTTTGCATGACCTCCCATATTCTTCCAAAGTTAAATTCATTAAGTATGCCGATGATCTAACCATTTCTGTTTCATTAGTTTCTGCTTTGGATTGTTCTTATGTAAATAGATTCTTTTCTGAAGTTAACAAATGGTTTCACCAAAATGGTCTTTAATTGAATCGATCTAAATGCCGTATTACTGACTTTAGATTCAGATGCGAAAGAGACTTGCATGGACTGATTTATTTCCACGATTCCCGTAATACTGATGGCACCGTGATTGGCAGTAAATCAAATATCTCTTATCTCAGTGTCAGTTTTTCTTAGAATCTCTCTTGTTCGTCTCAAATTCTGCTGATTTCTAAGAAACATGTTCGTTTGACTTATTACACGAAGAAGTTGAGACCTTCTGCTGGAATAATTCAACATTTTCTCTCATAGTTTATTAATTTCTGTATTCTGCTCATTCTCCTTTATTGTTTGCCCTTATTCTTCCCTGGACTTCTCAAAACAGACTATATCATACTATCTAGAACACTGAAGGCTGTAATTAGGGTAAGTGGTGTGGCTTTGCCTCAGTTAAGTGACATTATTATCAACAGACACTTCATTTCTTGCAAGCAGTTGGCTAAAGTTTCCTTGTCTGATACCGCACATCCTCTTTATTCACAACTCTTTCCTTGTATATCTTTGGATAAAACCAGAAGAAACTTCATTAGAATTTAAGCTCGTACAATTAAATATAAGAATTCTACCATACCATATTTGGCACGGGTTTTTTGTGAAGAGCCAGATGTCAGAAAAGAACTTATAAATCTTTTAAATGAGTAAGTGAACTGCAAAGTATAAGTAAAAATTATTTTCCATGTATAATCTGACATTATCTTTTTATAATTCATTAATACGTTTCCATCAGACTTCAGTTTTTTGTGGTTTCATTAATATTTATAACTTTGTATATCTACATATTTATAAAAAGGAGCTAAATTGCTGCAATATGTATAAAAGCGCTGAAAATCCCATTCTGTATAATTATAACTGTTTGGGATAAAATGATTATCATGATGATGACGAAATAATGCGATAATGTTTGGACCAGAGCCGTCAGTGAGAAGACTACTTTCTTTATCTTTGCTCAAAATAATATTCAGATATACCGCACAATATTTTTATATAATGTCAAACTATAGGACGTTTCATTAATGATTACAATATTATTTCAGCCTTACATCTACGCTTAACAAACTAACTTTGTATCCTTGATTAATCAGTAGGTAGTGACCAGTGTCATGCATCTAGTCCTTGGGTTGGTGCAGGGTGAATTCTGTCAGTCAAGTTTTCAATGAGGTCATCATGCTACGTGGCTTATAATCAAGGTGTCAGATAATTGGAAGCAATCGGTAGGAAGGCCTGTAGCTTTTGATGTTCGTCAGCAAGTTGTATCTACAATCCTAACTGAGAGAATTCATTCTGCACCAAATTAAGGACTAGATGCTTGAAACAACCTAGTAACCAATCTAAGTGTCCATTACAGTTCAACTAGAGGTCAAACACAAAGCCGAATAGCTCAGTGGTAGCGTCTCTGATTGCTTTAGTGGGTGACGTAGTTTCGAATTCCATTGGCAGCCTCAGTCCTTTCACGATTAAAGATAATCCCTTCTGACGAGTCCCAACTAGCTCAAAACCTGGCTTCAAATTTTCCTGACATAAATTTGTATCTACCAGCTTAGAGCGCAACTAGTCGAACTGCAGTTACTCAGGAACAAATATATCCTGCAGATTGTCTGTTTAGTCACTTATCGTTGACAATAAATCTCCAAGCTGCCAAATAAATTTTGGTTACTTGTAGTCACAAATTGTCAGTTTCATATTCTGTATTTGAACTAAATTTTTAACACTTCCTCAAGATATATACATATATATGTATCTGAACATATAAACAAGTGATTGAATTCAAATAGGTGTTAGCTTGATACAATAACAAATTTATATGATAACACAAACAGTTGCTGTCACTGGTTTCAATAAATATTTTAAGTACTGAATAATCGTAAATAATCGTGCCCGTAAAACTGTGTTCACATAGTAAAAGCATAATAAATGAATGCATTTAAACACTGAATATGTATTTACGCGTATAACACATAAATCCTCACACGACAGATACATTTATTATTATTACTATTACTATTACTATTATTTTACATTAGGAAATTTTAAAACTAAAGTGGTTTTAAACACTGTTTTTAAAACAAAATCGTAAATTTTATATTCTAATGTCATCCAGAAGGATTATATCCTATGGTTTCAAATAGAAAACTTTGTCCACTTTTTATATATATTTTTTTCTAATAATATCGTCATCAGTATGGATACAGATATTTTTTTTGAAAACCGCTACACACTGACGACATTGATAATGATGACGATAATGGCATTTCTTTTTGAACTTTATTTTGTTTGTGTCATTTAGTGATTCGTCTAACATACACTTTCAATTCAAATGTCAAATAATATAAAATAATTGACTTTCTAATGATGAGTAACCATAGCCTTATTAGTTAACATTTTATTGGTGGGCATTCTAACAAAAAAATTCTTATGGAACTATTGATCATCTTTTACTCTATTTTGAAAACATTGAATATGATTGTCTACATAAAATAATATTCACCTAACTATAGGTGGTAGTATTCCTTTTTCAATAAAACATCAGGCTTAGTGATACTATTTTTTTGTAATTCACTAAATTTCGACGTTGAATTTCGATCTCAGCCTTGAGCTTAATTCTACCATTCGAAAGATAAAACAAAGAAGCCTATCTCCGCTTCCTGTGAACTTGAAAGACGCATTAAAATTGGTCGAAGTGAATTCTTCGGCACTTTTGCTGTAAAGCATTTTTTCACCATTTAGTCTAAGGTTGATAAACCATTGATTTCATAAATTAAAGAAGATTAATTGGAAAGGAATGTAATTTTTCTTTTTCATCACAACATGAAACGGCTTATTGGAAGGCGTATATAGTATTATTAATTTTCATCTTTCATTTGATGCGTCACTGTCACGGATTCACAATACAGTTAAGACTGAAGTCGGCTACTTAATCATATTGTTACAAATGACACAATATAAAAAATAAAGGGATTATGAGTAAAATTTTTATTGAAATTTCGGTGAGAAAACTAAATTAATTCACAACTTTGAAACATTTGAGCGAAACACAAGCATGAATAATTCAACCACATCCTTAGAGTCTGGTGGACTTCTGTGTTTTGTTCTGTAAGTATACTACTTAATGCATATTTAGTGCCCTCATCTGACACAAATAATTCAGTGAAGAAATCGATGATGAAACGTGTTAGTCGTGTAGAATACCAGCTAGTGATTCTTGAAATGTGCTACCACTTAAAAGTGTGTCTGCGTATGAAGGTTTTTAAGTCACAGCAATGAAAAGAATATGTTAGTGTAAACAGCAGTAAGCACTTGAAAGTCATCTACAGAGAATGGTGGGTTTGATAACTGACTCTCGATGTGTCATCTCTGCGAATAACATCTACAGACATGAATGAAACAGAATTGTTGTACTGAGAAATCAAATAACATATTTTTTTCTTTGAATCGGGGTACTTTCCATAGACGTTTATTAATGCAGATTTACACACGTATTTAATATTTTAACGCAAACTGACCATTCGAAATTGTTGCATAGGACTACAAATAATCGCAATGCATTAACAGCTTCAACTCAATGCGTTTCAACAAAGATATCTTCTACATCGAAACTGCGTTCATCCCGAAAAGTTTTACAAACAAAAAGAAACAGATAATTACTCAGTGTTTTAAACAACAATCTTTCTGTTCAGAAAAAGAAAAACACTAAAATTCCAGGCCTAATATTCAAATTTGAAAAATCCTCATTTTCTTTTGTCAAGAACCCTCTACAAGCATTTCAAAAGGTGAACGAAATATTCCCATATTTAGTCATAAGAAAAAGGAGTAAACAGTGAAGAAAATTTTCTTTTCGACGATTCATTTCCATGAGCTGTACAATGGTAATAATATCAAACGAAGAAATCTTTAGAACAATCAGATACTGATAATCCTTTTCCTCGAAAAATGTATTACATAATGTAAGATGTAAGAAGGGATCACTAATTGTCAGTTAGAAAAGAGGCAAAAGCCTGCATGACGTAATACGTGTGAGACAATGACTAATCAGTAAGCTCATGTAGAATGGATAGGAACTAGTGGAAAGGCGATAAAGTGTTTTTATATATAATCTATATGAAAAAGCAATGTTATTAATAATCTGTAATCGAGTGGTAATAAAATATGGATGATGGGAATAATATTGATAATAAAATAATGATAATAATGATAATACTAAACTTACATAATGAAAAAGAAGAAGCAAGATTATAGTAAGAACTTTACTCTGGCCACGGTAGGGCGAGAGAATGTATGTATCGCTTTTGAATGAAGAGGTCCGGTTTCAGATCTCCAATAGCTAATGCTTAAGCTATGTACAGATGGCGTATGTGATGTCCCTTTGTACGATATTGAGGCACTCTGTGTAGCGCCGTGAAGCATTCAAGCGGGAGTGCTCAATTTCCGGAGATGACAAGGTGTTCGACGATAGAGCTGCTGCTATTCTTACTTTCTCCTCTGGCCATCCAAGCTGGACAGCGTTCCAAAATACGTTTGTGGGCTTTGCTCCACAGGAGCAAGTAAACTGATAAATACGCACTGACGTGGCCAAAAGCGGTATCTTAGACTGGATTAACTGTCTGCAGGAGAATGTGATAAGTAGGGTGGCTGTTGGAAGTGTCTTATTCAGACATTTAGAAAGGCAGTTTCTGAGAATTTCAAAAAGTAGTTCGATTCTTAGTAAATTACCGTGAAAACACTTTTAGCCTACATGCTAGAACAATGAAATGAAGTGTACTTTGTGACACAGGTTTAAACAATGCGATCAGCAAAGGTTTGTCAGAGAGATATTTCATCAATCGTACAAATACATAAGCAAAAATGAAAACTAATATACAATATCAAATTTTCTCTAAGAATCAGGTTTCTGTCACACACCACAGCATTCCGATAAAAATATATGAAATATTCCCTTGGCTATGGCATAGCAACACCAGTTGGAAAGCTTACTACTTTCATGATCAACGCCTCTCAGTGTCCACAAATTCGGTCAACCTTTTTATCTTATTAATTATAACACCCATGTTTACCTCCTCTACTGTTTTCAGTATGAAAAGTCCTCGGTTGACTTCTCTGTGCGAACCCCTCTTGAAATCAAATTGTAATGGAAGTCATGGACACACGTTCTGGATGACACCATTCATTTCCATTCAGCTCCAACTTATTTTTAAACAGTAATCCTATGCAACAATGAAAAAATCTTTGTAATGATAACTAAACACGTTTAATTTTAACCCCTTCTCACCCGCTGCGCGTATCTATGGAGTCGCATTTCTAAAGGAAATTAAAGTAGCCGTTCATCTTGATTGTGAAATTAACTATTGCAACAGTTCAGTTTATAATACAATAATACAGATTGCTTTTGGATTAGACGTAAAAGTTTTACAACAGATGACTCAACAGACATAGAGATGTGTACTTAGTGGGATGAAGGCACAAAATATCAACTCCTTTATTCGTAACCTACTTTACTCGCCTCATTATTATATGCGTAATGATCTAAATTGGTCTGAATCGCCTTCTCTTCAGTTTGGGTTTAAGACCTACTTTGTCTCAAAATATTAATATTAGAACTCCCTGAAAGTTATCTGGTTGTATGGATGCAAAACGAAGTAAAATATTCGTGACTTCATTCTAAAATTGAGGTTTTCTTAATCACAAGAAACAAAACTGAAATTAAAGTGACATCTCACAGCCATGTTCAAGAAGACTAATGTTAATGATCATACCTCCTTCAATAGAAAAGTTGAGAAAATACAGATATCCATTTAATTTTCCAAAAAAAAACTGATTCAATCCGATTTCTGGAACATCTGCATTATCATAGTTCTTCGTTAATTTTAGCAGTCATCAGTATTATAAGTAGCACAAGTATAATTAAGTTTATCTTCATTTTTAGATAAATCTTTGCTTTCAGGCGAACAGTGTTATAGGCTGCTGTTCTATATTCAATTAATGGCCATAAGTGTAAAGACAATAAACAATTCTCTTATGAAAAGTATTATCCCCCTGCATGACTTGTTCTTACAATAAACCTGTAGATGTTTAACAAAAACGAAAGTAAATGAATTATAGATACATTTGCATTATCGCATCACTGAACAACATATTTATCTTCAATGAAGTCATATGACTGCTATCTCAGTATATAATCGACTTAAATAACTTAATTTCCCTAAAAGTAAAATTCAGTATGTTTTAGAAAAATAAAAGAGAATGCGCAGTGTTTCTCAGTACTTTTGAAACTTTCACTTCCCTTTTATAGATTTTGACAAACGCCTTTATTGATTTGCCTAATCAGACTTTTAAAGTTGACAAATAAACGAAAAGACTAAAAACCGGTTTGCTGATGAAAGAAATAACAACTGTATTAGAATACAGAGAGATAATTAGATTTTGACAATAATGAGGCCTGATAGTTTTACATAACGTCTTGTTTATTTAGTCCTCTACTTACAATATACGGCTTTTCTAATCCCAGAATCAACGAAAGAAATCTATAGTTAGTTACCGCTTACCCGAAACAAGGCGGCATCGTTTTAGCTATAAGTGGTACAGATGAGCATACTGACCGCAGTCAGTAGCGGAAAAACCAGAAAAACTTTCATTAGTATGAAATCTTCATGACAACCTAATACATTTAGAATGAACTAAAAGATCTAAAATTTCGACACCAGTCTTCAGTCAGTGTTTCTATGTGGTTTAGATAATTGGTGCCTTCCACCAAAACGTCTTCTAGAAGACTATGGTCTTTTACAAACACCCACCCTTACTCCATAATGAAAATCAGATAGTAAAAAAGGATCAGCATTTAAGAACTCTATTGATGAATCAACAAAGAACATATCACCCATTCAGTAGGCCGAAGAAAATAGAGATGAACTGGATACACGCTAAGGATACCGTTAGGTGACGTCAAGCAACAGACCCTCGACTGGGACCCAAGCAGGAGGAGGTGAGTTGAAAGTTCGAGGGTGATAAAGTGGAGATTGTTTGATGATGAAATGAGAGCCTAAGAATGATAGTGCAGTCAGATTAAGAGAACTGAAGAAAACAGGCAGGCCTTGTTAGGCGTCTAACAAACCGATTAGTAGCACCAATTAGTACAAAAAAGACCTAAATGATGAAATAAAACAGTTAGAAGAAGACTTGGTGTCAAATAACTATCCTATAATATTCATTAGGAAGATCAGAAAAGGTCAAAATAAAAATAATGAGGAAACTAATAATGATAACATAAATAAGGAAAATTATATAAGACATCTGAGACCCTCCCTACGTAGGATTCTCAACAAAGCAGGAATGAAGGTGGTATTTAAACCTACAAACTCACTCAGGGGCAGGTTCTGTAGGTTGAAGGACCCTATTGACCCAATTAAACAAAATAATATAATTTACAAAATACCCTGCAATGACTGTGGGCTGAGTCGACTACATAGGTCAAACTAGTAGGTCAGGGGTAGTCAGATTGTCAGAACATAAGAATTTAGCTAAAATAAGAATGGTTGACCCAGAGAAGATAAGTAATTTAGAAAAAAGCTCAGCAATTGCAATGCATGCACTAGCACACAACCGCACAATAGAGTGGGAGAGGGTTAAAATTCTAAGAAGTAATATAGTTAGGTGTAGAGTGAGGGTGATTACTGAATCCTTGTTCATCGAATCTACACCCAACACATGCAATAGGAATGAATCATCTCTCATACCTGAAATATGGAAAATAATACTACTAATCAAATCAGGCGAGGAAAAATAATGTTATTATATAAACGAAGTTCGAAAGTTGTGTGAGTACCTTGATAGGATTATGAGCAATAAATTGTGCTCGAAGCGTCATCAGTAAGTATTACTGTATAACGCTGTGAGACTTTATCAAAATAAATTTCACCCATAATGGAATTATACTCTACCACAGTGCACAAGTTCTATTCTTAAATCACTGAATAAAACAGATTGAAATGGAGATATGATGCTGAAGACCTATATTCCACTCCGAACCCAAAAGAATAATAATATTATTATAACCCCAAAAGGTTAAACTAATGAAATTGTTCAAATATTATGCGTATAAACAAATCACTACAAGTTTTCTATAAGCACTATATACCTTTATTATTTTAGTTTTGGTATGGGTTAAAAGGTCAATGGAGTTCGTGTGGTGTCAAATAAAATTGGAATTGAGGCAACCTCTGTCTGAACAGCACTTTCCATTGAGGCTACAGTTAATTTCATCAGTGTCACAAAACACATACTACAATTCTCTACTTCCAGTGCCAATAGTAAGAATGAATTGACGATCACGTATCCAATTAGATAGCTAAATACATTCTTTCCAATCACTTTTCTGTTGACGCATTTTAGATTATTCAAAGACTTCAGAAATAATTATCAGTAGTGAAAATTTTAACGGGCCAAAGAAGATGCATCGTAAAGCGTCTAAAGACAAACACATGATTTTACCTTTCGTGCTTAATTGTTCATAACTGTCACGGTTTTTACTGGCTTTTACTGGTCAAAACTGGTTGCAGATAAGAAACCGCCAAGAAGTAGACACTGTTCAACAAAAACGGTACATAAAATAACTGTAAACTTCTTTCAGTGTGATTAAACCCACTGTCCACTCATCATTTGTCAGCTAACCATGAAACGTAGCCACATCATAACAGTGAATATTTGATTTCAAGAAAAACGATGGTCTAGAACAAGTAACCTGTATTGCGCAGTTTTGGAAATGTTGAACCACTGAGTATTAGTTGTTTTCTCAAGCAAAATTATACAATTCATCTCCTAAATTAGTGATAATTTTATGCATGATAACTGAACGAATCACTACTATTTCATATGAACAGAAATGAACGAAATCTAGAATGAACCAAAAATAATCACTTGAACATGAAATTTCCTTTTTTTTCAAATAGTAGAAAAGATCCCTGGCTCATGTCCAGAGTGTAAATTATTAATGACGCTAGTCATCAAGCCTGGTGATCAATCATCTACGATCAAACCTCAAAGAGCCAAAATACAGCTGTCAGAATTTCTACTCCTTACATCGTGCTCATGGGAATAGACGCGTGTCCTGTTTAATTCAAAAGGCATGCTTTGAACAGAATAAATGAAAATTGAAAATTTGGCATAGAAATATAGCAGACAGATTTCAGTAAGTAGCTTTGTGCGTCTCTAAAATACCTAGATGAATAATAAAATCTACCAACTCATCTCTGAATCAACTATTCCCATCTTCACTTTTTGGTTTCAGATCTATTAGCTGATTAAACAGATTTTCAAATCGTGCTTCAGTATCAGTGACACATTCTTTATTTCAAAAGTTCACGAATTTAAAGGTATTGTTGCCATTAGTCAATCTGGTTCAGATTACAAATCTATAATTCTGGAATTACTGCTTTTTCTTGTTGGTAAAGAGAGACTAATCGTCAGAGTAAAGCTCTATTTCTTTATGACTTTTCAGGTTGATTGCTTGTGGAATATGAGACAGCGATAGATTGATTAATACATCAAAGTGAGTGAATTCAGGTTAACGGATTGATAGTTACTTTGAGAACACCTTTTCCTAGATCAGTAGAGGAAAGGAGTCACAGTTATTGTAATAAAGTGAGTATTATTTTTCAAAGGAATGGTTTTTGTACAAAGAATATTCTTCTAGTTAACTTCATCATCAGGTTCTACTGTTATAGATGCATTATGGTGAATAAATTAGTGGTACTAACAACATTAATGTTTAAATAACATTGAATCGGTAATTCCAATAGATTAACGCTCAATAGCGTCAGCATGACAATACACTGAGTATCAGAAAAATTAGGGAAGATAATAATACAAATTCATGAATTTATAGTCTCCACTGAAGGCCAGGGCACTAGTAGTGGCTGGACTTGCTTCTTTTACACACAATGCACTTCTTGTTTCACGTAAATTGCGGTAGCCTCTGCTGTTTGGAATATGTGGCACCCGATGTTTTTGTCGATTTATTTGGTACCAAGTGCAAGACAGAGAAGGATTCTTCAATACTGGCTGGCTATGTGGCCGGTTTGGACCACGTGGTCTAATATCGAACCATTGATGGTTTTTACTACACGTTTACTTAGCCACACTGGTAGATGTTCCCGAATGAGCACGAAAAACCAAGTTCCCAGAGCAACGGGCAATATAACTCGCTCCACAAACGCAGTTGAATTGGTAGATACAGTTGGAAGTGGCTAGTGCGGGTACTTCATCTTCCAATCGAGGAATCACCATCGGTCGTGTAGAAGACATGGCTTGAAGTTTACCAGCATTAAAAGTTCTTTGAATAGATTTTCTTAACTTGTTAGTAATTATTTCACTAGTAGGTTTACCGAACTAAGTGGAGGAAATCTCAAACTCTTCTGTCCCTGCTTCTTTTCTTGATCTCACAGACATTTTTTTCATGCTTAAGGCATTATATTAAAAAACCCTACTGGTAGGTATCTACAAGTTCACCCGTCGCTGAGGTGACAAACATATACCCTCAGAACAAATATCTACATATGTGGTCACAATATCACACAGTTTCAATTTATTTTTAGAACACTATCCACTACAAAGCATTTATTGATGACTGGTTGCAAAGACAACACAAAGTTATTTCAATTAATCCAAAGCCAAGACTAATGAGGATGATAGGAAAAATGCAAACGTATTAAGTGCATTTCGAACAAACTGTACGGAAATTAGGGGATTTCAACTTTTGCGTAGATCAACTAATGTATTAAAACGAATGGCTTCTGTTATATTATTAAGCCTTATGCAATTTATTAATTAACTAACGTTTTATTATTCTCTTTCCCATTGCCTATTATGTAATTGTTGAGACAAACCTTAATGGTATCATCTTTCAATATTTATTTTGAAAATACTTCATTTTCAATAGTAAATACATAGCTAAAACACTTTCGTTTATTTCGCCATCTATTATTGATGAAAATCAATCATTCATTCACTCATCTATTTTAAATGAATTAAATGTACATTGACATAAGTTAGAGTCTATTTAATTTCACTTGCGAATAAAAACAGAGGATATAAGAGAATGGAAATTCAATCAGTTAAGGTAACTATACATCTGTTTCTCATCCATATATCGTGGTTTGTTTTCGATCCAACCAATAAGCTGAACACAGTTACACCATGATTAGTTCAGCCAAGCAGATGCGTGCAAGTCGATTAATATAAAGGTACTGTTTTTGCTGACAAGTAGTTCATACTGGCTGGTATTATAACAGTTCACTACTCCCAATGATACATCTACTCAACAAAATATTTATATTTAGAGTGAATTCTACTGTTAAATAAGGTAAGTGTTTCCAAAATTTAAAAAACTGGAAGCTATTCATACAAACAGATATATCAGAAAGACTTATTTATATTATAAAAGATATTTGACATGACACAATATAACTATCTGAATGAGGTTATGGGCATAATTAACTTATCCTAATCATATCAAGGTGCGTCGGTGGCACAGTGGTTAGGACGCTTGCTGACCATGCACATGGTCCGGGGTTCGAATGCTGGCCGACGCATTCCTTTACCTCGCTGAGCCAGAAATAAAAAGCTGGTAAAGAGGGAAGGTTGGGCACGAGACTAGCAACCCTATCCTGTAAAAATAAACACTGCTACCGAAACTTCAAGCCTCTAGCTTGCAGCCCTATGTTCCACTGGGAACGTGAAGGAATAAAAAAAATCATATCAAGCTAAGAAGTTATATGAATACCTTACAATGATTATGAACAATAAAATGTATTTGAAAAGTTTTCCGATTAGCAATATTAGATCAAAATGCTATTTAAAGCAAAATTATCTATTTACATGCCTAGCATCTACTCTTCTCTTAATTATTACTTACCGAAGGAAAAAC
Organism: Trichobilharzia szidati; assembly: GCA_944472155.2. Lineage (NCBI taxonomy): Eukaryota > Metazoa > Platyhelminthes > Trematoda > Strigeidida > Schistosomatidae > Trichobilharzia > Trichobilharzia szidati. The sequence goes on from OX235279.1 coordinate 66,323,874, forward strand.
TATAAAAGTACAGAAGCCTCTTCACATGTCAATTATTCTTAATCAAGTGCTGTAATTTGCAAGAATACTCTAGGGGACCAGTATGAAATAACACTATACCTCCGATCTGTTATCTGAATACAACACCTAATATCTGTTTTACTTCAGATATTTATTGTGCATAACCGACTTGGATTTTTCACATAAGTCTATATGAGAGGAAATATGCAACGGTATCCGAGTAAATCTCCAGGCTGTTTTTGTTCCCGTGTAAACCAGCCAGTTTAACCATAGTTAAACTACCTCAAAAGAACTATTTTTCATTCAGTTTCATATTTTGCGTAATGTTTGCTCGCATTCATGTTGGCGGTATCTTTCGAAGTCACCTGGTCATGTTACTGTGGTGAGTGCTACTTATAATCCGATACAAGTAGTAAATCAGAAACGAATTCAGAAAAGTAGCAATATGTTTTGCACACTGGAAAGAGCAATCAAAGAAGAGAACCATGGGAAGAATATTGCCATATGATACAGAATCCAAGAAGCTATCGAATGTGATGATATTCGACCAATTCGTCAAGAATAAGGTAAATGATGGGCAAATGGCAGTTTGAAAATATGTTATACCAAATTTACCTATGTACAATACGTTTCACCAAATAAACGTTCCATTCAGCCTCTTCGATCTTTTCTTCTGTGAATTACCACTCAGAATACCGGTACCTCGATTAATAAATGAATCATTTTCCAGATATTCAATCCCTTATTGCATGAAAGACGTTATAGTTCATTCATTCGGGCAACAATTTTAACAGAGTATGGCCAAAACACTATCAACTCACTTTCGCATAAATTTGCTCTTAGTTTGTACACTGATACTCTTATAATCTTAAATAACCTACCTTCGAGTAGAATTGTGTGGTAAGAATTAGTTCACAACTAGGCCAAACTAAAACTTCACCTTTACTTTGAGATTTATGACATTCATCTGTCAAAGGTGGTGAAAAAAAATACTTTCTCACCATTTACAGAAATTAAACAAAAATCGAATGATAAGTTTCTCAATGAAAAACCTATCAACTAACTCTCATAATGATCTGATCATATCCAAAGTTGTGAATAAAACCAAATAACGTGTCATAATATGTAATATGTGACGTTTATTTTAAGCCATAATAAAATATTTAAAAAATATTTCGAGTATTGGACTTTCATTATATGACTGCTATTTCTATTTGTTTTTTAATTCTGTCATGTATGTCTTGTTAATAATCAAAATTCAAATAATTTGGTGACTGCCTTACAAAACTTTTAGGCGACCAAATGAAACTACCAGTGAAGACTATTAGTAAACTTGGCATTTGGAAAAGAGAAGTGAGCCTATACTCGCACGTACTTCATAACAAACAGTGAATAAGATTTGATCTGTGTAAAAAATGCTTTGAACGAGTGGTGGTTATTGTGACAGTAGACTTCAGAGTCTACCGTTTAAAAAAAATTAAAATGTCAAAGGTTCTGTCCACTAACTTGAAAATATCGTTATTACTGTTTGGTTTGTAGTGACACATAAGTGAGAAACTAACAGGAATCAGAAGAGAAACTTCTCATGCACAATGCTGTAAAGATTTGGTACATCGTAGATGCACACTATTGTAAACGTAATAATACGATTAATATCCGTACGAACAATGAAATTATTACAAATGATGTAATGAGACGAAATGAATTCTGAGCAAAGGGGATTTCTGGCTGGTAGACATTTAGCCATTAGCCTTAACTGGGATTCACACGCATTATCTCAGTGTTTAGTACTAGTCAGCTTTATTTATCATGAACAGAATGCTTTAGCAGAATTGCGTGAATCCAAGCTTCTTTCCTATTTTATTTATGTGAATCATTTGTGGCTACTTATCTGATATCCATCAAATTTACGGTCAACATTTGCTGTGAAAACACTGAAAAGTGCTCACATTACCGCTCTATATGCAAATTTAATTAAGATGCTTTGTTTATTGGAAACTTATCTAAGTTAAAATCATTTTGCAAATTATTTCTGAAGGTTTTTTTCTCATGAACTTTACTGTACAAGTGTAAGCAATACCTTTTACACAATATTAGGAAGGATGTCAGAAGTGTGCTTACAATTTTTTTTTTGAAGTCGTGTTTCGTTTCAGTCGTATTTTACTTGGTCATAAAGGACAATATGGTTTTCTCCTACCGACAGGTTTAATCAGAAATCCTCATTTAATAACCACTATCTGACCGAAGTACTAAGATGGTACATTTGATGTCACAGCTGCGCATAATGATGGCTTAATACGTCATTATTATTATTATTTCAATAGGCTTGGAGTATTCAGCAGGACATCTCCAATTAGTCCTGTTCTCTGCTGTCTCTTATAAGCTGGATTCACGATTGCCCATAAGCTGTCATTTCCTCCTCACACTACCTCCTCCATGTAACACTCGGTCACTCAACTCACCACGTCTCCTCCAGATTCCACTGGAGAGCCTATCCTAAGATGTCACTTAACGATCTTCTTGGGTGTTCAGTCCATTTCCATATTTTTGATAATCACTTACTGGCTGATTTGCTGACATGGTTACTTCTTGCTAATTCTCCCTGTCTATCCTATCCTTGGCATGCAGCTAAGCTAGCTGCTGGTAAAAGTCTACAGTTAAACAGTTATCGCATGGCTAAGTGCTTGTGATGCTTTCATGGGAAACGTTTTTGGGTGATGCCAGTAGGAATAAAATCTTTCTCACAAGTTAAATTTTATTTATTCTTTTGTGTAGAACAATCAGTAACTCATTCGTTGCATTTTACATTATAAGTCAAAATACGACATATTACCATCTGAATGAAGATATTTCAGTTGTTCAGTCTGTGGTTCATTTCTGACTTAATTTCGTCAATTCAATATTTGTTTTATTCATTTAATTTGATTGCAATTCACCTCAATTTGAAAAATACTTATCACTTTATATTTGCTTGGGGCAATTAATTTTTGATAAATAAAGTTCATGAGATTGAAATAAAACTTATTTACTGTGACATAAAACAGTGACATCTGCTGATTAGTTGGTCCTGCCCATTCTACAAAGCCGGAATAACTAACTCACCAACAAACTGAACTGTTTAAAGAGAAACCAGTTTCAGTAGTAACTTTTTGACATTCACTAATATCTTTTAGCTCCTCAAATGAATTATAAAAACGATATTGAAGGTGAAATGATAAAGATAATTGGGAGATTGCAATGAGAATAAAAATTGCTCGGTGTTTTCTAATCTTCGCTAATTGACTATGGACATTTATTTACGAGGCTTTGTGACATTTTTATGACTATTTCTTTAAGAAAAGAGACAGATTTATGAGGCAGGTATTGACATTTTCCTCACTTCAACTTTTTTCACCGATATTCGAGACAGGTGACCTTCATAGCTTAGCCTTTTTTGCCAAATTTTACAGGATTTCGGGAAGAATAATCTTCACTTGTCATGCAAGTGTCATTTGCTATTTGTATTTCATTATCTATTCACGTAGTCACGTAATAAAGGTATTTCTTTCTAAATAAACTTTACATTAGTTCTGTGTTTACATTAAATTGAATGAAAATCAATTTTAATGGCATATTTCAGGAGTTCTCTTGCTGCCTTTCTGGCTGCAATTTGTCAGGTGACATATTCTCCAAGTCAGAATGTAACGGCAAAACATTTTAGTATTTGGTGGCAGAATTATTTTCTTAACAAGATGACATGCAGTGTTAGCAAAACGCAAAAAGATTAGAGTTGAAATTTAGTTCACGAAATTTATTCATATTCTTCTTCTGTCTTTATTTCATGCCTGCTATATCGTTTCACAATGGCACTAATTGATCCTGTTTGCAACTTAATCCGTAGCCCATCTAATCCAGATAACTGAAGAAGACGTCTCTGGATTCTTGTCAGCAGCGCATGCTACAGATGGTGTGACGGTAGTGTTGTAATGTCAACAATAAGTATCGGATCTCCAACAGCTGCAAAAATTCTCAGTGAGCTATATTTCATTTTCAAAAACATGTTTTTAGCCAATTTGTTAAGCGATATAAGTAAAGTAAAGCGATGCCCGCCTCTTTAAGTCAGTCAAGGAAAGCGGCTAATCTGTTGAATGAGAAATACTCAGAGTTTCAGGTCTTACCAAATTTCAAGTTAGATCACGAAATGACTTCATATAGCTAATCACTGCGAACCAGCAAATACTGGAAAGTTGTTTCGTCTTCATTCGGAACTCTTCAGAAACACTCACCCATCATCTAACTTGGATCAAACCCAGTAACTTCAGGTTACGAGGTGAAATAGTTGAACATTCAGCTACTAAAACTGAATTCAACCTCGTATAAACTTTAGCTTCTGCCAATTTGCGATATAGCATGAACACCACGCAATGTTATAGATGAGTATTTGTCCTCACATCCAATTTGATGGACCCTACCCGTCAGAACTTTTCACTGGACCTCTGGTCAAATTCATCTTGTAATGAGTCACTGATGAACATTAAATTAACTCGATAAATTCACCGCTCATCTGCAAAGCCGATGAAGTTAATGATACTGCTTTCGCTGAGAAGCGAAAAAGCTTATCTAGTTGTATGTATATGAAAATTTTTACTAAACTGCCACTTAATAATTGTAAACTTAATAAAGCAGATTAGTCTTTGTAAAACACTGACCAATTAAATCTTTAACTTAGATCATAGAAAATTTAAGAAGATTCATTGTAATGAATCCATGTATTCTGTTAGTATTATCAGCTTTCGCCTAGCTAGTCAACTGTTATAAATGAATGACTGTATTAGTAAGTATCTTGAAGAATAACAATTTAACAATTGACATTATCCATATGAATTCATAACATCGAACGAATGTGATAATAATGGGTTCGGTGAAAAAGACATTCTATAAATTTACCGATCAAACAAACAACAGTGGATAGATGTGGCAATCAAAGACCGAAAGGATGAAAGCCTAAAAATCAGGTTCTCTACTTACCCATTAGTGAAATCTGTGAATAGAAATTTAAAACATGCTCACAGTTTGTCACCAGACTTGACAGTGAAACTCTTATGGGGTAATAATAAAGCTCTGGGAAATTCCAACACTTTAGACCCATAAATGTCATTTAATTCCTGTAAATCAAAGAATTTCAGTTAACATATTTTTATCATCTTACCTGTTCAGTCGATTCAGTGTACTAAAAATATCGCGATTTAAAGCTCCAAAATAGAGTTTTAAGCATGATTATAATCTAGCTTTCAGTCGTAAAATAATGTAACAGTGTTCTTTTGAAAGTTTCTGAGCTGAAATACTGATGTTCCATCAGTATTTGTAAAAGTATACCAATGTATTCCTTAAAAACATAATCATTATCGGTAAACATTATTCCGACACTTGTTTGATTAGGAATAGTAGTGATAGACAGGTTATAAACTCATTGTTTCCATAAATATATAAACAAGCAGGAGGCGCATTTATCCTACAACATCATCAGATGTCAATCTGAGTTGCTCTGGAAACGCATCATTATATGCAGCAGTATTAGAAAAACAATACTTACCATATTAAATGAAGCGGGCATATATCTCAGTAACACACCTTGTAAGTTGAATTTCTATTCCTTCATATGAAAAAATTATCATTAAAACACTCAACAAACCACAAAAATAAGTTGGAGCAATAATCCATTGATGAAGAATTGTTATTAACACAAAAATCATATTCTGAGAAAAGACTGTATGTGTTTGTGTTGTGTTTCTCTCAAAATGACTAAAAGTGATGGACGTCACAAACGTGAATCGCACTACTAATATTCACGCAGCTTAGGCTACCTAATCTATAATCTGAATTTTTTGAAAAATATGAGACGGACACTTTACCAGGTATATCACAACTACAATGACGGAAAGCTAGTACTTTGATGGCTTCATCTGACAGTGACTCATTGAGATATACTGGCCACAAAAACTGTTCATATACGTTCCACCATTGCTAAAAACTTCACTTGAAAATGACAAACCTGAAATCATTTATTGATACGGTGTAAGCTGCTTTATAATGTAAAGTCATGCAGAGTTCATTTGACTAAGACATATCACTAAATCACCATCCCTTTTAAATGAAATCATTACCTGACTGCCTCAGACTTAAAGAGTGAATCGAACTTATTTTTTACTGTTTTATAAAGTGGGTTTGACTGATATACTCTCTTATAATCCTAGGCTTCATGGCCATACAACCCTTAACAACAAACATAGAACAAAAGCCTCAGGAAATCCATTTAGTTTATACTACTTCGATTCCTCCTTTCATAATTTCTCAGCAGTCAAGCAGTCTAATCCTAGTCCTATTTCCTAGCATAGCAGTCCGATGCATTAGATGATTACATAGTCATTTCTTTTTTCTTCTCATCTTTCACCTACTCCTTGATGAAAAGATATGAGACGTAGCAATTAGGACAACCAAACAGTAGTACAAAGGCCTGTGTTAACACTTCTTGTCTATTTATCAGAAAGAAAACAGTAAAAAGGAGGATTTGTATTTAATTTCAGTGGTCACTGAATTAAAGGAATATCAGCCCTAGGATTATGTCGGTGTATAGCATACGAAACCGTGTGTTCTGTCTTTTATTCATTTTCTAACCATGAAGTATACAATACTGAAACAGCTTTTATCACTTAAGCTGAGTGCCTGGCACAAACGTGGCGACTTCGATCCAGTGCGTCTACTTCACCTTCACAAGGTAAGGTGAGGTATCGGCCAAAGATTTCACCGTTTTTTATTCTGCTTATTTCATTTTTGTTATTTATTCATTTTTTTCGAATTTCATTCGCCTGTTTGTAAGATATTATGAGAAATTATTTAAGAAAAAATAAGAACTGACATATTTTACAAATTGTTGTGTAACACGCAAGTATGGAATAACTAATTGATGCAAACAATGGTCAGAATGTGAATGGGTCATCTTGAAGTTAGAACAGACTTTCCAGAGGGACAATGAAAATACTAACAATCAGAAAGAAACCAGGAATAGTAAAACAGGTTAATAAAGATTGAATAGGAGTAGAGTGAACGATTGATAATCACAATAAAGGTAGATAATTAAGAGGTTGAGTGAACAAGGTAGATGAAGGTTAATCCATAGGTTTTCGAGAAAGAAACGTACTCCACTACCTCATTTCCTTACCGTTTTGAAGAAAGTTTTAAAGAGAAAACCATACCCAGTATCTACTAAGCCGTGGTCATTTAGAGAGCAAGTTTCTCAATGCTAATTACTATCTCTTAGTACTTTGACTATACATTGCCCTTACAAGCCTATACAAATTGTCAGGTGTATTTCTGAATAACACAATTATCGAACTCAGTATTTTTTTAACAGTTAACCTAACATTGTATCGAGAAACTTACCCCTATTAGTATTTTTAGACTAATCTTGATCATGTTCATTCTGTAGCACTTCAAGATATATTTGGCTTCCAGCCAAAACAACAAACTTAAGGATATAACTAATTTCTTAAAAATTTCCTTTGATAGACGTCTGAATGGAGACAAATCATCTATCGTGAAGAAAAGTAATGATTGACAGGAAAAATTTTTCTGAGGAAATAAGACATAACTATTTGGTTATTTTCACTGAATTATCAAGAGAATCTAATCCATTCCAGATATCATCTAACGCTAATACTGCTGCGCAGAACGAATGTAAAGTGACCGAAAAATAGATAGAATTTCCTCTTATCTACATGATAATAGTTTTTAAGTTAAATAGCATCACATTTCAGACGGAAGTAAGTGATCCCCAGATCTATTCCACCTAATTAAGTGGAAGGGTAGGACATGATACTGTCTAAATTACTCTGCTTTTTTCTAATTTCAAGTTTGATTCTTTAAAAATTCATTAATAGAAATGTTATTTGAATTCCCATACTTCTGAGACATACCTGAATGACGTTTAATATAGGTCTTATACTGCAATACCACAGGCTTTAATGGTCACTTTCATTCCCATCTGTTTTACTTGATACTACCTTTTATAAATTATTCTCATAAGTTGTCCCACAGAATCAGTCGGAAGGGTGTGTGCTTTTTTTAACTGGTCGTTAAAACATGTTATTCAGCTAATTGGGGTGCTGCGTATTAACTCTCTTCTTGCAGCTACCAAATGAGTTCACTAGTAATTTACTAATATTTTTAGTTGTTGCCTTTAGAATTCTATAAATTATTCTTTGAATTTTCCGGTTTATCAAAGTTATGTATACAAATTCACTCTGAACTTCGTCCCTACATAAGTGACACTTTTCAGTGTCTACCTCTTTTCAAGTTTTGGTTTGCAGGGATTTGATTCGTTTCATGATGAAATTTTGCCCATTTTATTTGCACCAGCGCAGCGTTCACATATCTTCAAAGAATTTTAGCTGCTAAAACAAATTGCTTTAGACTGTGTTGTTTACAGATATCCTCATTCATACTAGTTATCGTTAACAAGAGGTAGATGATCTCATGACTGTTCCTTATTATGTAGTCATGAACTTCTTTCAGGTGTAGAAAATGTTGTTGCTGCAAATTCTAATATAGCTTTCATAGAGAACTGTATGTAGTTATACAACCATTTCTGTGGAAACAAGTAGCCCTTTGTCAAAAATCACTAGTTCGTCTTCTTTATCACCATACTAGTGCAGATGAGTTTAATAGTGTTTCTGGTCCAGTTTATTGCTTAAATAAATTGTTACGTAGATTCACTTAGTGTTTTTGTGTTCTCATTGTCCTTCTAGACAATAAAAGCTTCGAGATTAAAACAACGGACCTGGAGAAGACAATAGCCAAATTAATTTTGTTACAGGATTTCATCATGAGCTGACATCACTTACAGAACCATTGGAAAACAAGTTGGGAGTACCGCACAGCTGTTTCGTCCTAGGTTGGGTCTCTTCATCAGTACGCACCCACCGGGGTTCGAATCCAGGACCTTCTGGTTACCCGGCGGGCTTGTAGACCATTAAGCGACTAGGACCCGACCAATGGCCCATGAATTCTTACTTCTGCCAATTCATGATATAGCGCAACCGCTAGCCAATGTCTTCGGCAAGTATTTGTTCTCACACCCGACCTGCTGCACCCTACTGGTCACATGAATTTGCAGAAGTTAGAATTCATTGGCCATTGGATTGGGTCCTAGTGGCTTAATGGTATACGAGCTCGCCTTGTAACCCGAAGGTCCTGAGTTCGAACCCCGGCGGGTGCGTACTGATGAAGAGACCCAACCTAGGACGAAACAGCTGTGCGGTACTCCCAGGTTTTCCAATGGTTCTCTAACCAATATCATCTCATGATGAAATCCTGTAACCAATCAACCAAATCCCTGCAAACCAATACTTGAATATCGAGTTAATTTTCTTTCGTTTCTCGCAGAACATTGTGAAGAAGTGTTTTATAGCATACAAACCAGTATGTTACCTAAATCTCCTGGTAAATAGCATGGTTTATTTACTTTTATCTCTCACCTATATGAAATTAATACCATGATTTTCAAATAATTTTGAACCATTTGAAGTGTTACGTGTTTTCGCCGTTTCCCTATTAGTCATATTCATGTTACTTTTATATTGGTTCATTGATTTTGGAATAAAGTTCAGAAGATAGATTTCAGCTGTTTATAAACAAATGTAAATAATGATGATACATTCAAAAAACACGATTCCGTACAGTTGTCAAAAACATCGGACCCATTGTTAAACAAAAATTTGCCTTTGCGACATATATATAATTTATTTTTTATTCCTTCATCTTCCTAATGGAGAATAGTGCTTCAAGTTAGATCTCTGAAGTTTTAATACCAGTGGTATTTATTTTTAAGGGATGAGATTGCTTGCCTAAAGCCCAAACTTTCCGAATTAGCGAGGTTTAGGAGTGCGTCGGATGGGGATCGGACCACGACACCACGTGCGTGGTTGGTGACCATTCTATAGCTGAATCCCGGACAATATTAATATATGTATAATACTTTGGCACTGTGGTAGTAGTAATTCGAAACGTCATCCAGTAAATAATACTGTTTCACTGTGTGATACACCCGGACACTATGTATATGAATATATGAGATTCATTCATAAATGTGTGAATAAAAATTCAGTTCCATCTGGCATATATCAGTTCTCAAGTATTGGTTTTGTAGGGATTTTGTTTGATTGCATGGAGGATATATCAGTTCACCTGTTGCTAGGTGGTGTGATGCATATCCTGTTCAAAAGGGTTAAAGAACACCATCCCGCATGGCCACAAAAACGTAATAGTGGATGTATAAGGAGCGCGATAATCGAACATATCGTCAACACTGGTCATTAAGTCTCAACAAACACCTCCTTCAAAGTGATTGACAAAGTGAAGAACAACCTACCAAAGGCAATACGCTTTTGTCTCCTTTGTATTGCTAAAGCCTTAGCCGTTCAGTTGGAAAATCTGGAGTCAGGTATACAAAAGAAGATCATCCAATCACCTCTGTTATAATGGTAACAACCGTGTTGACTTCTACTGACCTGATTTTTGTGTGTTTGTTTTTCTTTTAAATCTCTATAACATTTGTAATTTTTAGAACCCTTACGCAATTCCCTATTTTCCTTTGTTTCTGTGTGCATCCTAATCACAACTCACTCGTCAAGCTATTCATCTCATTACGCAACTTTACCACGCTTATTCAACTATTTTATGTGTTGATTAGCATTAATAACTACTTTTTTTGACAACACATCACCACTAACCCTTTTCTAATTTTCACCCCCCTAGTTACAATTTGATTACTCATCACATTTTTGAAATGTCTTAATAACAACAGCCTTACCTTATTCTTACCCAAAAAACCTAATATGCGCACACATACAAAACTAAGTATACATAATTGCAACTGTCCAGCTAAGTGGATGAATTCATCAAAAATAGACTCTTCGCTGAACTGCGTGTTTTGCTTCTATTAATGTCTGGATGGGGATTATTCATGAAATCGTGAATAATAGTTTTGCTCGAGATATTGTGAAGGTTGAAAATACTACATTGTCCAGAAACGTTCATTACAAATTTTCTTATGACGAAAAAATATTCACACTCTAACAAGATATTTTCGTTCAGAGTCTCCTAAGGTGTGAGATAAAAAATGTAAAAGTGGGGTATGAATCAGGATTTCCGGCATCCTATTATTAATGGCTTTTTTTATTCACAAACTAGTTCTCTCTAATTATCTAAGAGAGGAAAATTGTTTAGAAAAGAGTTGAAGCATTAAGTACGTTCTTTGAAGTTGATTTACTATTGACATCTTTATTTTTGTCAAACATAATTACTTTAGATACATTGTTTTATCGTAAACATCAAGGAAACATGACGTAATTACAACCTCAGATATGTACGTATCAAACGTATATCGTCTTTTCTTCAAACATTTTTTTCAAGTTTTCACGCTAAAAGTGATTTCATATATTGCAAATCCCAGTTGAGATGTAGGAAATAATACACGAGACAAGTTCAGTGGTAGCTGGATAAGATCCAGTCATCTTCTACTAGTGCGGATATTGTGAAATTGATTTCCTTCTTCCCCAAAATGAAAATTTAACTTATTCCTACATATGCATGCTGTCCTATCAGAATACTTTAACAGATGTACAGACTTCTCACTAGAACCTCAGGTAACTGCCTGAATAGGGCCAGTCACTAGTGAGCATCAGATCAATATTCAAGTATTGGTTTGTAGAGATTTTTGTTTGATTGGTTAGAGGATTTCATCATGAGCTGACATCGGTTAGAAAACTATCGGAAAATCTGGGAGTAGAGGACTTTTTTCCTGTTAGAAATTTGTTTCAGTGTAATCCACTCTCATCAGAAAACTGATACATTGCATTTTTATTTAGTCACTTTGAATAACCTTCTTAATGATGTGGAAGGTTTCTTCATTAATACTTGCTTGACACATTCAAGTGTTTACTGTAGAACAATACTTCCGTAGTGAAAAATTATTTAAAATAAGTGTTTACAAACCAATTTTCCTAACAGTTTTTGTCTAAAGGAATTGCTTCTAATCACATTCAAAGGTTTGAAACAGATTATAGGATCGATGCCTGTCAAACAGCAGGGATGTTTGACAATCTAAAAGGCAGAATGTAAATCTACTATCAGTTACTAAAGGTTAGAGTTTTGAAGACATTTCTATTTGATTACTATCACTGACAACGACGAGACAGAAGTAAGTACTCAGTACAATCAACGAAGCACAAAAAAGTTAATAGGGTCTCACCTTCTAGAATAAATGTATTAGATTTTCATAAAAATGTAACTTCTATTACAATTTAGTGAGAAAAGACTTGAAGAAACTGGTCATCACTGGCAAAATAAAACCAGTTCGTTGCAGTGAAAACATTTATTGTACATAGAATGTCTAAATGCTTGATTTTTTGCATACACATTTTGGATGGGTAAGTTTTCTCCAGTTCCACTTTAAAATGTACACTTGATTGATTATTAACTATGACATAGACGTTGGAATAGAGATGAAGCAATTAATTTTTCTGAAAATATATCTGAGTAACCTCTCAGTTATTTGCATTCTACTCATATTCCAACCACAACATTGGGAGATTGTGTGTCAAGTAGCAGTGGAATAAGCAGATGGCACCTCACACACCAATGCTAAAAAATAAAAAATATAACTCGTCTCTAGAAGAATTATGGTTTGTCATTTCACATTTATACACTTAGTGAGGTATTTAAGATCTAAATTACCCCTTACTCTAAAGAACCTCATTTGATGTATATATATATATATGTTCAAAAATCAGATACTGATGACGCTTTATGAGCTCAACTGCGACTATAAATTTGATTTCCCAAATGTGACAGTTTCGAACTTAAGCATATTGGTGGAACTCGAGTTTGCATTATGACGGTTACCGTTTTGATTTATTATTATTTATTACTTCCCGAGGTTCCCAATGGAACATAATGCTTCATCAGCACATTGCTATTTCATTCTGTTCTCTGCAGTTCCTTCAAGCTGACTCCATGATTGCCCATAAGCTCTTATCTCCTCAAACGACCTCATCCGCGTTACTCACGAGGTTCCATTTTGCTGGTCATTGCATACTTTTTAAATACATACTGAGATCTTCTTGTGAATTTTCATTAAAAAATGCATAATTTGAGTTTAACTGTTGAGCGACTGAAATTATTTCATTAATTGATACCTAATTCAACCAGAATTTATCAGTAGCATCAACCTTCCTCATATAGTTAACACAAATAAGGATTCTTGTCATACAAGAAAGAGTGAAAAAAAATAGCACATACATCTTGTACAGGAACTAAAATACATCCGCTATCTTTTGTTTTGACCACTTTCAGTCATCCGTTAAAACAAAATTACTTCCTTTCCCAACTTTATATATTTACACAATTTCTGCCTAGACTTACTGGTTTAAACATAAACACCGACTTGATTAACAGTATCATGCATAATTGTATACGGTTATGTTGTGTCTCACTTAAACAGCTGTTCAAAATAAAAGAAAGGTGAAAAGACCTTGTTTACCATGTTCATTTAAAACAGTGTGACATACAGATCTGTACATGACATTTAAAAAAAATGAAGTCCTGTTTATATTGTAAGCAATTTATCAAAAAAACAAACAGTTTAACACTAGAACCATCTCTTAAATGAAGGCTGTATCAAACTAATTATGTTGAATAAATATTCAAGTATTGGTTGAATAAAATCAGGTCAAAACCTCAGGCAAGTTTGCCACTTCTTCTTGTTCATTTTCAAAATAGTGGGAATGATAATTCTTCAGTACAAGTAAAGTTAGCTACGTCAAGTATTGAAAGAAAAGTGTGTAGAGTAAGGCAGAAAAAGTATATCAAACCAAAGAAACAAAACATACAACAAAACGGGAAAGCATTAAAAACGCATAAATACTACAAATATGTACTGGAAAACAATCTTTTCCAGTCTAAGGAGAGTAAATTCAACTTGTGCTGGAAATACTAAAAGTCCCCGTCAGACTAGATAATTTAACAGCAATAAACGATGCTCTTTTTTAAATAGAGTACTGATTCTTTTAAGTTAATTATGCTGATTCCACAATGAATGTACATTTATAAATCGAAGAAGTGCTTTGTTTATTCTTTTACCAACTCTAAATCCGTGAAAGGGGTCAATAAAAACATCCATCATGTTTGTAAAACACAAGTATCTTTTATATACTGACCTGATCATATTAGTGATTTTATATTACGAATAAAATTTTAAGCACTTTTGTGGACTGTTTCCTACTAAATAAACAAATATCGATTAACTGCACTTGAAAATCCTTCAGATATTTGAATATCTCATTGAAAAATTGTTGAATGAAGACTGTATTCGTTTTTAAGAAATTGCTCCTTATTGTTAACTTTACCCTCACAGGAAGGTGAAATGCCTCAGAACACCTGGAGACAGACCACTATAATTCAAGACATGAGTTCCTTCAAGGTTGCAGATACACCTCGCTGAAGAGTGCCAACTAGCGCGAAACCTAGGTTCAGGGCTTCCTGCCGATTGCCACCAACCATCTAATATCACTATAATTCAAGTTCAACATTCAGAAACTGAAGGACGAAACTACGAGGGATACATTCACTGCAGCCATCAGAGCAAAGTTGGAGACACTATGTGGCATTACTGAGGAAACCTGCATGGAAGAACACTGGAACTAACTCTCTGAAGCTGATGTTCAAGGAAATGTGCACAACCGTTTTAGGAACAGGGAAGACAAGGAATGGCTGTCAACGGCCACCACCTGGAGGCCAACCGAAAAGAACAGGATGGTGAAACACAGAATGACTCAATGCAAA